>JAZDUA010000617.1:0-600000 GCA_038098605.1 Gryllus longicercus
AAGGTGGAGGCGAAACGGCGGACTAAACGATGACACCTGTGCCTAAGACGTGGCGTCTTCCAGACAGCCAAGCAATTTAATTGGGTTGTTTATAATGCATGTTATAAATGGGGAGGAGGTAATTCGGTCTTCTTTGCTAAAATGCCGGGACGTTTATCTATAAATAACTTATAGGCTTTGATTTGTGAAAATTGCACACTTTCGTCGTTTAGTTTCGTAACTAATTAACGTAAACTTTGTACTACGCGCTTGTGCTCGTGCAACACGGGCTACAGCAAGTGAGCGTGCGTCTTTACCTCGCTTCACAGCTCGCCACTTCTCTCAAAAACGCATTTGCTAATGCTATCCGAGATTCTCCGGAAGTGAACACAAGACAAATAGCGCCCGAGGTCAAGATATCACAGACCCTCGGGTTAGACAACTCATGCGGAAAGATTACGTCTTTTCCATTTCCAGTAAGTGGAGCATTTCCTTTGTAGAGTGATATAACGTCGTTTTCAATTCTCTAGGCATTCGCTGCGCAAATGTAGACAACCACACATTTTTCTCTAGTCAGATGAAGCGTGTTTTGCAAGAACTGGCACAACTATTGTGCTCAATTTGCATAGGAGAGCCGAGGAAAATTCATATATTGCATATGTAGCTCATAAAAAGCGATTTTCTGTAAATGTGTCGGTTGTCATTGTGGATGAATTTGTCCTCGGTCCTCACATTTTCCCGAGCGCTTAAGAGGCGTTCTGTATTTGAATTTTGTAACTCAAGTACTCCCACCCGTTTGGATCGGGGGCCAGAGAAATACCGCCTTCACGCTACCGATGCTTAGGATCGCGATGGCCTTCCTTGGTTCATTGAAAGCGTGGGGGCGTAATTAAAGGCAGTGCAACTCGGCCAAGTTGTGTGCGTTATAGAGGCTGTGCAGCGCATATATCTATTTTGCGTTCACACAAGAGGAGGCCACTTTGAACACTTGTAACCCCTGTTACACGAGGTGAAAATGCAAAACTTTGGTGTATATATATATATATATATATATATATATATATATATATATATATATATATATATGACAAACTATCCTAAATAACACTTTATAATTATTTTCTATCACTTTCGTATTCTTTATATTAGTAGGCAATAATAGCAACAGGGAACAATATTTAATGTAATATTTGGGCTACATTTTTTGCAAAATATTATAAATGACAAAAATAGTTTTTTAATGTTGAATAGGTTTTATACTATTTCCTTTTGCACACATACATAACGTACTAAAAGAATACCGGGTTCTGTGTGAGCAAGGGGACTGAATCACCCTGTATAATTCATATTTACTTTTAGACAGTATATAATTTATTGCACTTAGTGCTATTTAGTACTTTTAGAGACAAAAAACACTTTTATGTAATTAATTCAAAAAAATTAAATATTACACATCTTAATTTTTTGTCTGTAAGATCGCATTTTATCCCGTTTATTAGCGTTACTATGTACAAGTAATCAGCTAACATATTCGCTGTTCAGCTGTTTTTTTCATGCATCGTTGTCAACTCACGTTTTTTCTTGTTCACTACTGATGGTTCCAAGATTAAACGGAAGATGCCTAAGTGCAAGTGAAAAAGTGTAATGAGAGACATATTACATCTCACAGCTTTGTACACTGTAATTATACGATTTACGAGATTAGAGTAATTTTTAGCTCTACAGTTGCCCAGAAAATTGATATACCAACATACTTAAAAATCACTCTAAAGTGCTATTTTACACTAAAGTAACAATTCTTCGATTTGCGATCTTTTATTTACCCACAGACCTGTGCGACAATGAAAATCCCCTTCTTTTATTTTTTCATCATTCTATGAATGACTTACATAGGTAGGTATAAAAGCCTTCACTTCTTAGTTCATTGTCTTTTCCATTTTTTTATTAATCCTAATTTGATGTGCAGTGTGGATAATAAAATATTTTTTCTATGTAAATATTTTTTTAAATCTACTATCTACACATGTCTAAAATTTTGTCAAGTGGTATGCCTAATGTTATTGATAACATCCAACTTTACACATAAAACACAATTCACAAGCATTTTTCACTGTCGATGTGAGTGTGCTTCTTGTCATTGACTGGTGGAGGTGTTGGTGATGGCTGGTGAGGATGTATGTGAGTGCTGATGAAAGTGTTGGTGTTGGATGGTGAAGTTGGTAATGGGTGGTGACGATGTTGCCTGGTAGAGGTGATAATGATGTATGATAATGAGGTGGTGGCTGCTGTTTGAAGATGACTGATGATCATGATGCCGGTGATAGATAGTGACAATGTCGGTGATGACTCGTTAGAAAGATGGTGATGCAGGTGATAGATGCTGCCGATGATGGTGATGATGTCAGTAATTGATGGTGATGGTGTTGGTGATTGATAGTGTCAATGTCGGTGATGACTGAAGTCGATGCCGGTGAGTGCGAGTGCGATTGATAGTATTGTTGTTGGATGGTGATAACAGGTGATGATGGTGGTCATTGATAGTGACAATGTCGGTGAGTGCTAATCTCGATATCTGTGAGTGTTGATGTCGATGCCGATGATGGGTGGGGACGGTTAGTTCTGGTGTCGCTGTTGGGGATGGCTGCTGGCGGTGATAGTGATAGCTAGTGCCGATGGTGATTGATAGTGTCCATGCCAGTGAGTGCCAATGTCCTTTATCTGTGACGGCTGGTGACGATGTTGGGGATGGCTGGTGGCGGTGATAGTGAAGGATAGTGTGGATGGTGATTGGTAGTGACAACGTCGGTGAGTGCTGATGTCGATTTCTGTGAGTGCTGGTGTCGATGCCGGTGATAACTGGTGACGGTTAGTGCTGGTGACGATGTTGGGGATGGCTGGTGGCGGTGATGGTGAATGCTGGTGATGGTGATGATGTCAGTAAATGATGGTGATGGTGTTGGTGATTGATAGTGTCAATGTCGGTGATGACTGAAGTCGATGTCGGTGAGTGCTATGATGGTATTGTTGTTGGATGGTGATAACAGGTGATGATGGTGGTCATTGATAGTGACAATGTCGGTGAGTGCTAATCTCGATATCTGTGAGTGTTGATGTCGATGCCGGTGATGACTGGTGACGGTGTGTGTTGGTGTCGATGTTGGGGATGGCTGGTGGCGGTGATAGTGATAGCTAGTGCCGATGGTGATTGATAGTGTTCATGCCAGTGAGTGCCAATGTCCTTTATCTGTGAGGGCTGGTGTCAATGTTGGTGATGGCTGGTGTCGATGGTTATTGGTAGTGACATCGTCGGTGACTGCCGATGTTGATTTCTGAGAGGGCTGGTGACGGTGTGTGTTGGTGTACGATGTTGGGATGGCTGGTGGCGGTGATAGTGAAGGATAGTGTGGATGGTGATTGGTAGTGACAACGTCGGTGAGTGCCGTTGTCGATTTCTGTGAGTGCTGGTGTCGATGCCGTGATGACTGGTGACGGTTAGTGCTGGTGACGATGTTGGTGATGGCTGGTGGCGGTGATGGTGATGGCTGGTGTCCATGGTGATTAGTAGTGGCAACATCGGTGAGTGCTGATGTCGATTCCTGTGAGTGCTGGTGTCGATGCCGGTGATAACTGGTGACGGTTAGTGCTGGTGACGATGTTGGGGATGGCTGGTGGCGGTGATAGTGAAGGATAGTGTGGATGGTGATTGGTAGTGACAACGTCGGTGAGTGCTAATCTCGATATCTGTGAGTGTGCATGTCGATGCCGATGATGGGTGGGGACGGTTAGTTCTGGTGTCGATGTTGGGGATGGCTGTGGCGGAGATGGTGATGGCTGGTGTCGATGGTGATTAGTAGTGGCAACATCGGTGAGTGCCGATGTCGATTTCTGCGAGTGCTAGCGGCGAAGTCGGTGAGTGCTGGTGATGGTGATGGCTGGTGGTCACCTTGACGGGCGGGGAGCGCGTGCGCGGAGGCGGGCGCGACGCCGCCGGCCACGATGCAGAGCGTGCTGCTGCCCCACGTGCACGTGCGCGCGCGGCGCGGGCGGGTGGTCGCCCTGCGGGGGCCCGGGCGGCGGGGGGGCGTGGCCGGCCCGCCTCGCGCCGCCGCCCGCCGCCCCGACGCCCTTGCGCGGCGGCGAGTGCGGGGCCGGCTCAGGTCTGCCGCCGGCCGCGCTGCCCACACACACCGCACACACACACTTCCTACTCGACGCACACTCTGATGGCACGGTTTCCAAATTTCAGGAATTGGATTTATTTTTGCCTATTATTTCCAGGCAATAAAACACAAAAAAATAGTAAAAGTAGATTGTGATGTGTTTTTAAATTGACAATTCATTAAATATTATATTCTGGTAAATTTGAAGAAATAAATCACAATATGTTTTTTGTTAGTTTTATTAATGTTTTAATTGTCTGCAAAGAAAAGAAAAAAAACTACATTGTATAAAATTAGGAAATGGAAGAGGAATGATTAAACCATAGTTCAACAGCGCATGCGCGAGCTTCGAAAGTCATTTCATTAAATAAAATAGGTAAAAGCAGATTGTGATGTGTTTTTCAAATTGACAATTTAAATGTTAGCTTTTTGTAAATTTTAAGAAATAAATCACAACCTGCTTTTATTAATTTTATTTAATGTTTTATTGTCTGCACAGAATAGAAAAAAATAAACCAGATTGTCTAAAAATTTGGAAATGGAAACTAAATCATTAAACCACAAGTTGAGTTCTACAGCGCATGTGCCAGCTTTGAAAGTCTTTTCGGTTGCCGCAGCAAGCGCTGTCAACTTTAGTCGCTCTACGTCCCGCGAGAATTGTGAACATTTCTTTCCGAAACTTGCCCCTAGCCAGCGCTTGCTCGAGAGAGGTCAGGACAAGGTCTGGCAAGTTTGTTCAACGCTTTGCAGAGTACCACTGGCGAAATTTCCCTACCTTCCAGTCTCAGGCGGTTCCATGGCAGAGGTAAAGTGTGATTATTATCTGAAGAGCAACTAATAAATAATCATATTATTCACTGGTGGAAAAAATCGAGTTTGATATGAAATCGTCTTTTCCTTTCTCGTTACGGAGTCGAAATGCTGGCCGAAAAAAGGGCTAATTTCGACAGAAAAAATCTTGTTACAGAGCTCCGGGAGCGAAAATGTGGATAAATCCAGATACAAAATTTAGACAAAGACGTCCTCTAACACGTGGTGTAGTCAGAATCCATGTATTGCGGGTCCTTGTCATCGAAAAATCGAATGACGGCAAAACGTGTGTCTGTCCGTCTATGAACAACACTAGAGGCTAATCTGTTCAGCCGATTTTCTCCAAAATTGATATTCCCTAATCTGGCTGATGTGACAGTCCCTTGATTTTTAAACCGATATTTTTGTTTTGGGATCTACTTTACATTAAACTCCGGGGACATTTTTCAAATATCAAAAAATGGTTTCATCGTTTTTTATTAAATTTTGTTTTGGAATTGTTTGTTTTATTTTGTTGTTGGGTGTAAAGGACGTTTAATAGAAAAGGGAATAGCGCTGGTTTCATGTTTGTTGAAAACCCTGATTGTTCGGAAAATGCCAAAAGTTTAAAACTTTTCGCCGTCTTCCTACAACTACAGTTATGAAGATAGAGATTTATTTCCTTAAGGAAATGTTCCTGAATGATAGATTTTGAAATAAGGTCGTGTACATTTTTTCGAAAATTTGAGTACTTTTCGCGTAATTTTGCGTGTAAATACGGGTAAGAAAGGACGTGCTGTTTTATCACTAGTTAATTCGTTCTGCTCGATCCTGCTTTCAGAGTTCTTCAAAACGCATTTAATTTAATGTGTTAAAATGAGTTATTGCCTACATTATTTTGTGTTTCATGAATTTGAACTTCATGATTTCGTATCAAACTCGATGTTTCCACCAGTGGACAATGCGTAATTTGATTGGTTGCTCCTCATCTGTTGTTTCTCTAATTGTATTGAAGTTACGATTTTGACTGAAAATGCAAGTATTTGATGGTGCCATTTCGCTTATTCTCATAATACGCGAAACGACTGAATTTTCATACTCAGTGCCTTGTGACACAGCTGACTGTCATGATACATCAAGGCTCCGAGGAAAATTTTCTATCACGCGTTACTTTTAGGACAGCAATATTTGTTGATATCTTGGTATGTAATGTATATTTGTACTGTATATACCGTGTCCCACCAACTACAGACCACTCCCATAATTTCTAAGCGGTTCACGATATCGAAAAGCAGTTTTCCCTCAACAATGGAGATCATGGGGCAAGCAATATGCTGTAGAGATATTGTTCGGAGTATTTTTTATTTTTGAGTTTATTCAACTTTGATTGTTTTAAATCGAAGTATATATTTTGCTCACTCACGTAAAGAGAGGTAATCAATAATGTATCATTTTTAAGGTTCTGTTAGTGGTTTGGCAAGTAAACAACCACCTGACAAACACTCTTTCTGCCATGTGATTTTAAATTAAAAGCGACAAAAATTTCCTGTAGTAGCCCTTGCAACTGTCGTCTTTGGGGAAAGTTGCTTTCGGGACGCCGAGACTGTTACAGGGAGAGAGGAGGCGGAGGGGGTTGGCAGTGAGGGTACAGGCGCAATTACAGCACTACGTAGCCTTGACTATAAGAACACAGACACAACCATAAATATTAATGACCAAAATGGAAGATCGTTCCACTGGTTAATCAGAATTGAACATCTCTGATCTGAATGAAATTCAATCCATTAATTATTGAAATGAACGATGTAAAGAAATGGGTTGTGTACGAAAGATATTAAGAAAGTTTTTTTTCAAATATATGTAATTGGTATGATATTGGAGTTTAGGTTGCTAGATCTCAGAATGGGTTGCTAGATTGGAAAAAGGAAGTCACAGGAAGGAAACTTTATTTAGACGGAAAATGTGCAAGTACGGTACATAATATCGTAGACGACTGAATTTAATCTTAATTCTTCACTGTAAGAAAATATGAACAGATACTCCTCCAATTAGCAAGTTAAACACAAGTTTTAACTGTTTTTGATGTAGAAAAAAATAAAACCTAATAAGAATCCAGCTTGATGCCTAATGGTTGTAAGAATAAACCAGCCTTCGAAAATGTTCTAACACAAGGAGAAAGAATAAGTGGTTGAAGATTGTCCGTATGTAGAATTTTTATTGTTCTTTACTTTTACTCAACTTCTCATTGTAAATTAACAAAATAAAATACGTCGTAGATAACTTTAGAAAAACAATACAAATATTTACATAAATTATTTACAAATATGCTCTGCGTTCCCCATTGTCAGCAATGCAATTTGCAGTCGTGTGTGCAAGGCCCGGGGAACTGACTGCACTGTTCTGTAGCGTTATGAATTGATGCTTTGGTTTTCTACCAGTAGAAGAAAAGTTCAATTCTTTTCAATCAGTAGAAAAAATATATCATTTTGATCGTTAAAGTCGTACTTGTGTCTTTCGTATCAACACCAAGGATTGCTGTAGTTACGCCTCTATCCTTCATTGCCACCCTTCTCAGTCTCCTCGTAACATTTTTGGCTGCGCGAAGGCCACCTCACCTTCACACGCAACAGTTGCAAAAAACTGCAATAGAAAATATTGTTCGTTTAATTTAAAATTCACATGTCAGAAATTATAATTTTATACTCAAATTACTATGAAAACCTTAACATGATGCATTATTGTATTTATCTTATTATGACCTATCAATTGCTAATGAGAAACCTATAAAGTTTCATTTAAAAAATCAAAGTTGAATACATTGCTCAAAAACTAGACATAGCTCAAACAATATCGTTACAACATATTACTTTTCCCATGATTCCTCATTGTTGAGATTGCATTTCGATATCGTGAACCGTTTAGAAGGTATGGGGGTGGCCCGTAGTTGGTGGGACCCCTACGTGCAATACTATGTAATTGCAATGTTTTTTTTAAGAATAAGTTGAAAACCTTTTAGTGCAGTGATATACGAGAGTATTTCATTTTTTGTTCTTGAGCAATGTGCGCGTTACGTTTTGAAAACCATTTGTGTGGGTTTGCTGTGCAACATATCTGCTGCTGCAGCAGGCCACTGGTAAAATAAGATTTATTTGATTAACAAAATATCAGCATCAATCCCTCATTTTCCTTGCTTTGTCGCCAACAAAACCAATGCTACTAGCTATTTTAAAATTATGAATACCCTACATTAAAATGTACAAAGGTACAATCCAACAAATCATATTCTTGTTAAGCCACAGGGAACGAGTCATACTTTAATTTTTAAATTGCTCAAACACCCCAGATACCATATTCAGAATAACTACACACTCACACAAGCACATTATCACATCGGTCGCCGGGCAGTCATTGCCTCACCACCGAGGTCACCCGATCGTATCACTCTGGATTACCGTTTGTGGGATTGGCTTAAGAGCGAAGTCTAACAGCGCAGAGTAGACACAAGACAAGAACCACTCGCTCGCATTTTACATGCTAGTGCTCAAGGAAAGGAATGCAGAAATGAGCTCAGATAAGCAACACAACACCTGTCTACGAGAGCAGCAAAATGCATTGAAGTTGACGGTCGACTGTTTGAACTTATTTTGTGGGGAAACTTACATCATTAAACTAACCATAACTGTAATCTTCATTTACTGTCACCTGCACTTTTCCCGTTCCTAGTTCTTTTCATTAGTGTACCCTGAAAGTATTTATTAGAAGTTTTTTTTGTTCAGAATCACCAGTAGTATCACCCCTCAAAGCATGTACTTTTCCGTCTGACTCACCTGTATAATGGCTAAAGACAAATCAAATAGAGGTGGTATGTGTATGTGGCCGTGCAGTGGCTGTGCAATGTCTCCCTTCGTGTGTCTCGATCGCACGTCACCGGTCGTCAAGAGCATACATATCTCGGAACCCTAATTCAAGAACTAGGAAGGCTCACACGCCACGAACTCAACAGCAAACATTCATTGCCTTACGAAGGATTCTCATTGTCAGACTGTGTTAGCTCAGAGCGACTGCAGCGACTCTGATGGGAAGATTCTAAGGTTTGAGTCCCGAAGCAGGCAGGAATTTTGACACTAGCGACATACCTAGGTGGAATTCAGAAGCTGTCTGGCGGAGAATTCTAGCGGACGATTGCTCTGATAGGCCGTAGTTTTCCGTGGTTACTCCGATCCATTACAGGCGAATCGGCGGCGATGGTGTAACGGTTAGCGTACCGAACTGTTGTACCCAAGTTGGCGGGTTCAAACCTGATCGAAGCCGTGGATTTTTAAGGGCGAAAAATCCTTCGTACGCCTTCCTTCGGAGGGGAAGTGAAGCCGGCTGTCCCATGTTAGTAGATTTACTTGCATGTAAAAGATCCTCAAGCCTAAATGACGCCTCTGAGCTAAATTCAAATCGCCTGTTTCTCGCCCAAGAAATACCTCCTTTCTCCGCTAGTTGGTGAAAGGAGCGTAGCGAAATTTGCGTGGTCAGACGGAAGAGCGGGCCTGATGGACCGAGTCTCGCCACGTAAAAGTAAGGCAAATTCAATTCAATTCAATTCAATGCCGGATCAGTGTCTTAACGAACTGGCCACGGAACGCGCGCGATCTTTCCTTTCTCTTTCACGTCCTATCTTATCCGCCTTATATTCACACACATGATGATCAGACGAGCTTATCTCGATTGAGGCGGTAAACCACTGTGAAAGATACTTAGTGGGGAAAAATCCTCCGCTAGCCGACGTTTTTGTCGGTGCCGTCCAGCAGGGGAGAAACCCTGCAACCTCTCGGGGTATAACATGCACTACACTTGTAGGAATAAGGTGGAAGATGGCTCCGGGGGAATGAACTGATGTTATTGCAGTCCCTCTGACCGGGAGGTCTTAGGTTCGTGTCCCACGGTGGCAGGATTTTCCACACTAGCTAGGTCGAATTCAGTCGCTGTCTAAAAGAAAATTCTAGTCGGATACTCTGATCAATAGTTTTCCAGGGTGTGTCCGATCAACACCAGGCGACTGCCGGAGAAATACCTTAACAAACGGGCCACGGACAGCGCGCTTTCCCTTCCTTGCCCTGTCCTGCGCTTTACTTAACAAACTTACACGTACATGCAGTACACTACCACACTTTTCAAAAGACCGGTCAGGAGCTTAAAGCCTTCCCCAGCTGGGGCGGTGCCCGGCTGGTGGAGATACCTGGTTGGGGTAAACCAAGCTAGCTGTCGGTAGGCCGGAACTCGCCATACAGCGAGAGAATATCACGGCCATCTCCCGAGCAAAAACATGCACCACACTTGCGGGACTAATGAACTTAGCCGTTGACGCACCCGGAGTCGCTAACAATGAATGAACCAATCGGAACCCTCAAGGGCAGCCGCCCGCGGCCCCCGAGGCGCGCGAGGGCCGGCTGGTGCGGGGGCGGGGCCTACCTGAAGTCCGCCATGGCGTCGGAGGCCGCGGCGCCCGCGGGGGAGTGCGGCCGCTGGTGCTCGCGCGCGCACCCGGCAACGCCCGGCCCCGCCCAGCCCGGCAACGCCCCCATTGTTGCGCGCTCCGCCCCGCCCGGCCCCGCCCGGCCCCGCCCGGCCCCGCCCGGCCCCGCCCGGCCCCGCCCGGCCCCGCCCGCTCCTCTCCGCCCCGCTCCTCTCCGCCCCGCTCCTCTCCGCCCCGCTCCTCTCCGCCCCGCTCCTCTCCGCCCCGCTCCTCTCCGCCCCGCTCCTCTCCGCCCCGCTCCTCTCTGCCCCGTTCCGCCCCGCACGCCCCTCCCCTTCACCTCTGCCCCGCCCCTCCCCGCCCCTCTTCACCCCTCTTCGCTCCACCCTGCCCCTCCCCGCCCCGCTCCACCCCGCCCCTCCCCGCCCCGCCCCACCCCTCTGACCGCCAGCTGGCTCGCTGTCGCAGTTGTTACAAACCCCGTCCCGCCACCCCCGCCCCGCGCCTTCCCCCGTCCCCTCTGACCGCCGGCCGCCTCGCTGTCAGAGTTGTTACAATCCCCGCCCCGCCCCGGCCCTTCCCCGCCCCGCCCCGGCCCTCAGACCGCCGGCCGCCTCGCTGCCAGAGTTGTTACAAACGCTTCAAAACAAATTTCTACGTAAATCGTTAAAGCAACGTCGTTCATTATCAATACTCAAATACATCGTGAATTATCAATTGAATCGTTTATTTCAGAAACCCGTCAAACGCCAAATTCCTCATTTCGAGAAAGCTGAGAAAAATTCTCGCACTTTATCAGATTTCAAAATATTTTTATGTATTAACACACTTGATATATGAAATTTTTTTCATAAAATATGCACTAAACGATGTGTCTATCCTCTTGGAACAAAAATCCGTCGCTAATGGGTGTTTTGGAGTTTGGCGTTTGACGGGTTTCTGAAACAAACGAATTAATTGTTTCAATCAGTGAATTACTGTCAAAATTAAATTAATCATTTTATTCCAAACTACAGTTTCTTCCTTGTACACATATATTCAACCTTCGTAAATCCACAAATTCAATTATCAGAATCCGTTCCCATTTTCCCTAAAGACGATTTTCGACGTTCATAGACATACGTACTCTGGACTATGGGCACAAAATTAAAGATACATACATTCAAAGCCTTTTGAGACAAAATCGCGTCAAAATAACACGTAAAATAATTTAAAAAAGGACAATCACCATCAGCCAAAGATCACGTTTAGCTAAAAAAAATTACGATAATTAGGATAAAATATCCAAAAAGTGCTCTCATGTTCCTCTTTAACTAACTGAAAAGCATGATCTGCTGAACAAGAAAGAAATAATTTTTTTTAAAGAAGACTGACGTACCTCACTAGTGCAACAGATGAGGTGACTCAACTAACGCCATTGCAGTGCCTCTGCCCAGATGATCCTAGGGTTCGGGTCCCGATAGGGGCGGATTTCCGACTAGAGCTACATAGTTCCCTAGCTAGGTCAAAGTCAGACGCTGTGCCGTTGGTAGTTTAACTGATTTCTCCGGTCAACACAAAGCGAATGACGGAGCAGTATAATAACAAAGGGGTCAAGGACCGTACGAGATCTTTCCTACCTCTTCCCTGTACCATCCTCGCCCACTTTACTTACACCCACTTTCACGCACTAGATTACCACACTTGTCGGGAGACCAATGTCGGGGCTTGCAAGTTGTCCCTGTTTGGGTGTGTGGCGTCTTTGCCGGGGCAAATAATTACAGACGTGAACGGCTTGTAAATATTTAGTATTTATTAGAATAAAAATACTCCGACACCATAATACTATATACAATATTTACAAATAAATTTGACCGTTACAAGAAGGAACCTTCCCTGGTTACCACCACCGCTGGCCCGATAATTAATTACCATATCCGGTGTGATGCACCAGTACCTTACGCGAGCATACATGCGAGTATGCCGCACCGACCGTCACGACGTAGCACGCCGGTTTCAGTTCCCCGCCTCGGTAGCCTATGCATTACAATGCAACGCCGCGCACAACCCTCACGACGCCCTACCGACGCGCTCAAACCTGAAGAATCAGAAGAACAGAAGGAAGCTCTTAAGTCGGAGTCCGCTTATATACCCTCTGGGCAGGCTGACGGAACCGCGTCACCCGCAGTGTCCGCCGACGCGTTTCCGCCGGCTTCGGGGTTTCCACTTTACCACCCTCGACACGGCACCCCCTCTCTCCGCTCCCTAGCCTTTGTGCAGCCCAGCGTCTCTTCCGCCAGCGCTGTCCACATGGCTGATATAGTACGTTTGTACTGGCGACAGATATGGCGCCACAGGTGGTGTCCCGGGGTGGTTATAGGCCATTCATGAACTACGCGAGCCCTTTAGAAGTAGATGGTCAAGGCGAATCTCGCATAATAAACTTGTATGTGGGGGAGAGGGAGGTCTCGGCAAATATCACGTTTATTCGCAAAAATCAGTGCTAAGTTGCAAGAAATCCGAGACAAGTTAAGAAAACACGTTTCCCTACTAAAATATGCCTGAATCCTGCAGAATAATTTTTATCGCGGTTATGTGGATGCTTCAATAGGAGGAGTATAGTGAATGCTGCAATAGTAGTAGTGCTTTTAGAAGTGTAATAATATTCATTATAATTCAATCACTCTATTTCCTAAATAATAGTCATATCTAGTCTTAAATAAATATAATTAAGCAAATTATGTTTTAAAATAAATCAATCAAATGCAATCAATCACAAATTAGCGTATTTAATTTAAAGTACGCAATTTGAAAAATCTTGGGTGAGATTAGAAGGGGGAGGGGATCGAGCCAAATCTACGACATCACACCAAGGAGGGAAGGGGAGTCGAAAAAAGGCCAAAATCGCCTCACATAATTTATGGCCGGCCCCTAAAGTACCTGGAGAGGAAATTTCCACCCAAGCGGACTTGTGGGTCGGCGCCGTATTTCACCATCCAGTAGGAGAGGAACACCGCCAGCTCCCGCGATAAAACATGCACTACACATACGGGACTGAAGACTTTAGTAGTTTGCAATATGAATTAATCAGTCAATCACACAAATGCATTTCCCCACGTGCGGGATTCGGATCTTTTTATATTTTCAGTTTTCCTCCTAATGTAATAGAGAAGAAAAGTATTGAAATAACCTCAACAAAAGGATCTCGAATTTTTGCTCTATTAGTCTATTGATCTAATAGTGCTTTTCCTCTGATAGATGAAATTAGTGCAGGTGGCGAGTAAATATACGCAGTTTTGTAGTAGGTATTTGCTTGCTTTGCGGTAATATTGCCGAAGTCCGGTGAAACCTTTTTGAATTAAAACAAAACCTACATTTGGCGTCACCATTGGTCTAGTAAATCTAGATAGGGGTTAACAGGAGTCGTTGCGCTGACCACATTACCTATTTAAGCCCGTCTGGTAGGCAAAAGAGGCAACCCACTCCATCGGCCATGACTCATATTGTGTTGTCGCGCCAATGACGATAATAAACAAATTATGCAATGCACTTAATCGATTGTTTTACTTCTATTGCAGAACAAAGCTCCATCTTTAGAACTATCTTATAAATAAGAATCTTGTTTAATCCAGTCAGTTTTTCCTTGAGAGTATTTATGCTTCTTAAACGAGCCTGGCCTGTAGTTGTATAACCTAGCACACACGTGTACCATTTAACGGTAAATGAAAAACACTCATGTTTTGTCGTTGCTTTTATTGCCACATAAAAAAATACTACATAGAAGTAAAACGTTGCAACTCGATGCCTTTCATTCATGTACAAAGTTGGGTGATGTGTTGAAAGAAGTGCATTTGGATGCAAGACGAATATCCATGGCCAAATCGACGATGTTCGCGTGCTTTGTAGGTTCTGTGTTCATTCTTCGGCATATTAATCGAATCCCTTTGCAACTGTCAACAGAAAATGGAAATTGAAACATAGTAAAGTGCTATGTACATGTACAATGTATTATGAAAGATTGTAAAGTCCTTAATCATTGTAAAGTACATGGAGTTATGTTTTAGTCTGAATGAGATTTTAATTTTTACTTTCACGCTATTGCTTCCACAGTAGAGAGAAAGTTATGTAATGATGTGGGAAGAAAATGCGAATTTTCGGTAGAAAAACTCTTTATTACAGGCCCCTTTTAAATAAAAAGTGGATAAATCCAGTTGATCAATTTAGAAAAAAAACTCTAACACGTAGTGCAGTCATAATCCATGTTTTGTCAATATTTCGAAATCTACCTACAAATGTAATATTAAAGATAGATATTTGTTCCTTAAAGATACATTTTGAAATAAGGTCATGTACAATTTTTCACAACTTTGAGTATATTCCTCGTAATTTTGCGTGGAAGTACGGGTGAGAAAGAACGAGCTGTTCTAGCACCACTGGTTCTTAATAGCCACGAACCAATCATGGGGGTCAGTGAAAGGCACCAGGATAGATTATTTGCTGCCTTCGTTTGGGTGAGGCGTTACTGTTTCATCGTTTAAGACTTTTATTATCAGAGCATTTCTCAACCTCGATAGTGATAGTTTCGACTTTCAAGCCTTATTGGATGTTTAGAAAATAACTGAAATCTGTCGTCTTGCGTATCGTAATCGCTTCAAGGAAACTCCAGTGTTCTCTTACAGCCATTTTAACTTTAATCACTTTGACATTTTATTTGATTATATGTCGATGTATATATAAATTGTGCAATCGAAACAATAAAAAGAAAGTTGAACTAGTTCTTCAAAAAAGAACTTGGTTATCTTTGCCCCCCCCCCCCCGAAAAGTACTGCAAGTTCAAAAAACGTTCAAAGTGAATATGACCTTTCTCCTTTCAGACCCAAGTTTGTACATTTGATTGAATTTGTTAGAAGGTGTTGTATTTTTGTGTAAATGAATGTGCATGATTATTATTAATTATATAAATGTTTTACGGTACTTTAAGATGTAGCCAGTTCTTGAATTGGATAAGTGTAATGGAAGAGAATTAATTCCTAAATTTACCTCCAATGTTTCCAAAATTTAAAGACATGAATTTCAACTGCTTTGTAAAGAACCAAAGGTTTTGTAGGTACTAAAAATAACAAGGTTATATATTAATTTTTTAATTTTCGAAAAACAGGGTTTGTCTTATAATGAACTAATTGCACTTTCTTTGAAAAAAAACAACTAAATTAGCTATTAATAATATTGATCATACCTTTGTATTTGCGGAGACACTGTGCAAGATTTGGGCCTGTTTCACACCGGTCGGTTGTAGTCACTGCGACACAATTGAGAGACGTGTGTTAATTCAAGAACTTAATACTTATAATAAAATCGTACTTTCCTTCAGAAAAGTATTCGTTGGAGGCAGGGCGGCGGATTGAAAGCAAAGCGCTGAAGTAGCAGTCGGAGCGGTAGGAAATGGCGGAGGCTGTTCAAGATGGTGGATGATTCTCTTTCACGCGAGGCATCGTCGGGAAATTTGCTACGCTACACAAGTGCGTAGCACGAGAGGGGATGAAAAGCTCTCGTTCTAATACATCAATTTAGATTTAGATTTATTTAGATTTATTCAGTAAAAAAACAGTAAAAACTGTATGTGACGTAGGGGGTAAAAGATTATCTGCGCACGTTTTCTTGAGTTCCAGAATCCCTTCCCGTCATTTTAACTATAAATAGTTAAAACACGAGTAAAAGTTTAACATAAATAATTAAAAATAAATTTTAAAAATAGCAAGATTAGCAATATTTGAAAAATTGTTATTTTCGTTTCTGAGTTGTAGAAAACTTATTTGCATCGGTACACGAATTGCAAGTATGATTTTTCGGCATTGCTAACAAAATAGCAACTCGCCCTTACTTCTAATCTTACCATTACAAGCAAAAGGAGAGTTCAACGAAACGTGCGTATAGTGAAGCTACATTTACTCCATTAATTCAATTCAGTTCAATGCAATGCAATGCCTAATTTTATGTGACGAGACTCAGGCCATAAGTCCCCTTTTCCGTCTGATCACGCGAGTTTCACTACGCTCATTTCATCATCTAGCGGAGAAAGAAGGTATCACTCGGGCGACGATACAGGAGACTTAAAGTTAGGTCAGAAGCTTCTTCTAGACTTGAGGATACAACAGTAAATCTACAACATAGGTTATCCGCGTTTTCTTTCTACTTCCCCTCCGAAGGAAAGTTTAATAAGTGTGAAGGAAGTAACAAGTAAAAAAATATAAATTAGATGAGAGATAACTAACCAAACGTCTTTAAACAAGCACATAAAATCTAATTTACACATTGTTATCTTATTTATATCTTATCTAATTTATTTTTTGTACTTGTTACTTACGTTTTTCACTGAAATTCGAAATTAATGGTTTTCATTCTCTTTTTTGTTACTTTAAAATTTGCATTCGATATTCATAAAAAAAAATCGTTTTTACTTTCACATAAAAACAAGTCCAATAATAAAATTGTATACTTTGACGTGTGAAACCTACACGCGAAATGTATTTTGAAATAAAGACCTTTTTTATCAATTACCTTTTGATTGTTAAAAATATAACGATATTTGTGTTTTTATTGTTTATTTTAACAGACTGATTGTCTGTTCAATAGCACAAGCTGTTCTCACCATCATTCCTATAATTCTAGATAATAGATTAATAGAATTTGTTTCGGAAGAAAAAATGTCAATACGTTCGCATTTCTCTACAAATTTATTCACCTAAATAATGAGGTGAATTAATCATTCCGTTATTGTTTTTCCTACTAGAAAGTTCATATCGCTAACGATCAGTGGGTACGCAGTAAAACTCCGAAGCAAACAGACTGTACGTTTTGCAACAATGCTACTAGTCTAGCGAGGTCAATTATAATAATAATTATTATTCCTATTCAAAATAATTATTTTTCTGGTTGAGTATGATTTATTTACCTTCAGCTGCACACAAATCGATAATTTCCCACATAGTTTTCAACTTCTCCCCTTCATAACATGATTCTGCTAGTTTTCTGGAATTTTCTGCGGAGAACCTGCCATTCATCATCTGGAAAGAAAATTCGAAATTTAATCGCATAATTCTTTAAAATTTAATTTACTTAATACCATATGCACAGATGTTAAAAGTAAATTAACATTTTTAGAAAAGCAAACAACAAAATTTTAGAATACTTGTCAGGAAAAATTTTAGAATACTGTAGGGGAAAATAACCAGTTTAACAAAACTATTAACAGATATAATTTAAATTAAGCCATCCCTTTTACCAATACAATGCACATTTCTTCAAGGAAACAACATCTTCAAAACGTCTGTAACTTCATTTTAGCAACAGAAGGACCACTAACAGATTAAACAAATAAAATCAGAAAAGCATCTAAAGACTGTTGTGTTTGAATTAATCTAACTTTCACGAGAGAGATATCAGAAAATTATCGCTTACATGTGCTTCTGAACTCGAGAATAACTTCAAGAGAAACTAATTAAAGCACAGATGTTCAGCTTCTAATTTCGAATCAACGTCTGGATTTTATTTAAAAGTTTTCCATTCATATACATTTGGAATTACTGGTTACACTCTTTAAAAATGCATGTGCAGGTGTATCCAAATCCTCGTAATTCACTAAAATATTTTGGAAAATGTGTAATACTTAGTTGATATTAAGCCGGTTGTATTAAGATATAAAAAGGTAGACGCTGTCAGTATGCCTGTGATCATAGAGGGGGCAAGGAGGTTGTGCTCCCCTCACATTTTAAAAGGAGAGTCCTAGCCTTACGAAATAAAAAAAATTATTTTCATAAATACGTTCTATGCCTGATTTTTCTCATGTTTAATATGATAATTTGGGAAATTGTTACACAATTTTTCGGGAACGATGAAGAATTTCTGTATTAAAACAGAAATCGATTGAATGTGCGTAATAATATGAAATTGAATCATGGAAGTTATAATTTTATTCTTCGCGCTCCCTTGTTCTATCCAAACAAAATTTGAATTAATTTGGCCGCTTATGTGATAACACATTTAATCCAAAAATTTTGAGAAATATTTGTGCAGATTGTGAAAATATTGAGGCTTTACGTAAAGAACCCTCAAAAATACAAATGTCGCTTTCAAATTCCCAGGGGAGGCCTCGAGTTCCTCCAGATCGATAGGAGAATATTAGTTTTGGAGAAAATCGTCGGGACGGTTTAGAGGTATCGTTGACAACAGACAGACACATAGACGTTTTGCACCAATCGATTTTTCGGCATTAAGAACGCAAAAAACATTTACTCCGACTTCATAAATTGATACAGGAAGTAATTTGCTACATATCAGAACAGTTTTACTAACTTTTTCGACATCAGGGCGCCACAACACCAGTTTTTTTCTATCAAAAAATCGACGCAGCATTAATATACTTTGTCTTTACTACAAATGTGTCAAGGCGAGAAAGTAAAAATGTGAAAGTAGAGAGTGGAAAAAAAGCAAAAAGGAATGGAAAAGAAAAAAACCAGATATCTAGTTGACCTGCCTCTTATTTTTTGTAAGGGGCACATCCCCATGCCTGTTTTTTTTCAGATGAATCAAAACGCATTGTTGTGTCTTTGAACTCACCACTGTAGCTTTTTCCAACATGCAGCCCATGTAGCAGCGACCTTCCTGAGCGTCAGAATCGAGGGTGTTCCACACCACACGGGGATCAGCTGGAAAAAAAACAACAAGAATCCGATCGAAACCGTGGATTTTTAGGGCGACAAAATCCTTCGTACGCCTTCCTTCGGAGGGGAAGTAAAGCCGGCTGTCCCATGTTAGTAGATTTACTTGCATGTAAAAGATCCTCAAGCCTAAATGACGCCTCTGAGCTAAATTCAAATCGCCTGTTTCTCGCCCAAGAAATACCTCCTTCCTCTGCTAGTTGGTGAAAGGAGCGTAGCGAAATTTGCGTGGTCAGACGGAAGAGCGGGCCTGATGGCCCGAGTCTCGCCACGTAAAATAAGGCAAATTCAATTCAATTCAATTCAAAGAACGTGTAGGATAAGGCTCATGTACAGACCATTCGATTCAATTCACTGATGTGGGGCGACCAACGGGTTAGAATATACTGCATATTGTGGCTGAAGCGCCTCCATCTTCGCAGGAAATTGAAGCCTTGCTTTTTGCAGTCAAAGCAGCGCTCTTTGGAGAAAAAGAGTATTCTAGAATTCCGTTTGGCGCTGGTTACGGCCGGGTGAATATACTGCATAGATATACTGCGTAATATACTGCATAGATATACTGAATATATTGCGTAATATAAATATTTTTACTCTGTGTTTCACGACTAAAAACTAATTATTTAAAAACGCAATCACAATATGTAAGGAGAACGAATTGAGGCACTTTAAAAACACGTTGCATTCTGCATCGGTTACTGTATAAGATTGGAAGCTGTTGAAATGTTATTGTTGTTAACATAACACCTGAAAATGAATGTTATTGCAATAAGAAGCAAATAAACGGATCACAAATAAGGCGGCAAACTTGAAAAATGATATAGTTCTGGTTTCATGACTTCTCTTTTTATAGTTATATACCGAACATACTGAAAGCATTGTGAATATTGTTATTCTAATCCCTAATATAATTTAAATACCGGTAAACAAAAAGATAATGTAGAAATAAGAACTGAAATAAACAACGCAAATTATTGTGTTGGTATATATGCCATCATCACAATAGTTTTACATACCAAAATCAGCCACCTCTCATGTTGTGACCGCAAAAGACATGGCGGCCTCTAACTGGTCGAGCGTCCATCAAAAGCGCAGAACTATAGTGTCAGCCACTCTATGAAATAAATTCTAGCTCGCTGGAGGAGACTCAGGACATCAGGTCTATTCTTCCAAATCTTAAAGCAGAATTTCACTACGCTCCATTGAACGTCTAGCAGAGAAAAGAGGTATCACTCAGGCGACAAAACAGGTGATTAGAATTTTGCTCTGAGGCTCTTTTTAGGCTTGAGTTTTTCTTTTACATGCATTAAATTTACAACACGGGACAGCCGGCTTTACTTCCCCTCCGAAGGAAGGCGTACGAAGGGTTTTTTCGCCGTTAAAAATCCACGATTTGAATAGAGTTTGACTTAAGTATATCAACACGATATGATAACCGTTACACTACTCCAGTCGCTTAACGGCTATGAACCATCCATTAACAACGGGTTTGATTGAATGGCACGAGGTGAGATTTTTGTGATTGCGATCGCAAAATTCTCATAATCATTGCGTCACTGCTTATCACACAGTTGACATCATGCGACAGTAAGGCTCCAATGAAGAAATCGCCTACCATTTCATATTTGTTATTCACGTTTTGGGTTATGGAGCAGCAACGTTTTTAATGTTCTTGGTGCATGAAGACTGTTTAATGACCGCAGCGGTTGACGCGGCCGGAAATATTCAATCAATCGATCAATCAATCAACCAATCAACCAACAAATCAATCAATCAATCAATCAATCAACCAATCAACCAATCAACCAATCAACCAATCAATCAACCAATCAGTCAATCCTTTTACATAACGTCTTTTCGGTGCCCAGTCACTCACCTGCTTTGAAGCCCGTGTCCGCTACACACGCGTCGGACCAGTCCGTCTTCTCAAGCAGCATCGACTTCAGGTCTGCCTGCAACAGCAGGAAAGAACACCACGACGCCGTGTGAGGCTGACTGGGCCCCAGTAAATTACGTGGATTATAGTGAACTCGGATATAGTGAACTCGCGGTTATGTTGCACTTAAGTCACTGCTCCCGTTTCACTTACATTATAAATTAGCACAAGAAGGTTCAGTTATAGTGAACTCGGATATAGTGAACTCTCGGTTATGTTGAACTTGTCACTGCTCCCGTTTCACTTACATTACAAATTAGCACATGAAGGTTTGGTTATAGTGAACTCGGATATAGTCAGGGGCGGATTAATATTTTTGCCGCCTGTAGGCACATCAAATTTGCCGCCCCCTGTTTAAAATTAATGTTACATTTCAAGTTGTAACGTTTCATTAACAATTCTTCATTAATTTAAACGTTTTAACTTTAAAAGTAACATTATAATTTGCACATTGTTTTCTTAAATTAAATATTTTTTTGGATTAGCTAATTTTGAATATAAAATGTATCTTCATAGCAAGTAACGTTCAACATTATTAACGTTTCAACACTGAAACGTTAACATTAAAAGGAAACTAAAACATGACAACTAGAATTGCAACATGTTTTCTTTCGTCAACGGGCCTTAGTTTCAGATTCATATACTTCTGAAATCATAAGGTATACTCTAATGAAGTAGACAAATAAATAGCTTGTATTAAATATTAATATGATATTTTTAAAATAAAAATATGATTTATGCTGTTATAGTTTTTAGAGAACCAAAATTTGTTTTAGAAAATATCAAGAAAATTTCGCGCCTTTGAAAATTTGCCGCCCTTGAATATTTGCCGCCGTAGGCACGTGCCTACTGTGCCTGTGCGTAAATCCACCTCTGGATATAGTGAACTCTCGGTTACATTGAACGTAAGTCACTGCTCCCGTTTCACTTACATTACAAATTAGCACATGAAGGTTTGGTTATTGTGAACTCGGATATAGTGAACTCTCGGTTATGTTGCACTTAAGTCACTGCTCCCGTTTCACTTACATTACAAATTAGCACAAGAAGGTTCAGTTATAGTGAACTCGGATATAGTGAACTCTCGGTTATGTTGAACTTGTCCCTGCTCCCGTTGCACTGACATTACAAATAAGCATAAGAATATTCGGTTATAGTGAGCATTGGACCTCGGCTATAGTGAATGTAGAAAATACAATGTCCTAGAAATAAATTCGATTCTGAAAAAAAATATATCGCCAAAGTGCCACAAATTCCAACACTAGGCAGCTTGGAAAATGTCGTCGGCCGAAGGTCATAATCCAAAAAGTCTGCCCTGAGATGGAGGTGTCGAACCCGGAGTGTTTCATTCAGCGATCAGTTTCATTAGCCGCTTGCGCCGGGCCACAGCCCAAAGGATCTCGTATGTTATAAAACGAATAAGCTGGTTTTCGGAGTGTGGAACGGTGACCTAACAGTGCAAGAACCATTGAAAGGTGTGAAGACTGCATTACAATACTTTGATAGTGCCACAAAGTCGCCGCCAAAATCTGTGAGATGTTCATCTGATCTCGGTATTGAAACACATTCAGATTAGAGGCCCCAAATGTTTAATCAATTCTGTCAAACTGCTTTATTTAATAATCATAATGCAAAGTATATCAAGTGCAAAAAATATAGAGAGCACAAGACTTTTAAAAATAAATATCTACTTGCATGTATCTGTGTATACTTGTTTAAAAACATAATTTGCAATAAATAATAAAACATAAACATTGTGTTGCATTTCATACAATTTGTAATACGTCAAAGTTACAATAAATTTAATATTATTTTGTAACCGGTCAGTGTTTTAGATACTACTATCATTCATCCATATTTGAAGTAAAAGACGACTGGTTCGTAAAATATTGTTAATAAGATTCTTTTTTAAATGGACTACAGTTGTAATCTACGCGACTAGTCGCATTTCATATTTAAGACCGACCACTTAAGGGTTAAGCAAATTTTCAGATAAAAACTACTCCAAAACTAATAATCTAGGCGTATTATTAAATAGTTCCGCTTAATCTGAAAAAAATTGTTAATGTGGATCCAGACCCCAATATTTCGGAGGAACGCAATTTTGCTGTATCATGAAAGCGTAGGCTTCTGCGGCTGGAGTCGATATCTACCACTGTCCGGGAGTTGACGCGCTCTACACGTAAATGACAATTTTTCGGCCGCCATTACGCATTCTTTTTCAGGACAAAATGCATTTCGCCTCGAGGAAGGTCCCAGAATGCCCAGTCAAGAGAATGGGAGAGGCGGCTCAATGCATCAACTGATGACACTGCAGTCCCCCTCTGACCCGGAGGTTCTAGGTTCGAGTTCCGATGGTGACAGGACTTTCGACACTAGCTTGTCAGCTAGGTCGAATTCAGACGCTATCTGGAGAAGAGTTCTAGCGAACGGCTGCTATGATCGGGAGTTTTCCGTGGTTTTCCCGATCACCATGCGAATGGCGGAGCAGTCCTCTAACAAATGGGATACGGAGCGCGTGCAATCTTACCTTCCCCTTCCTTGTCCTATCCTCTCCCCTTACACTAGCATGCACCACACTCCACACATCGCGGGAGACCGGTGGGGAGCTTAGAGCTCTTCCCGGCTGTGATGGTGAAGATCAACACCAGGCGAATGCCGGAGCAGCACCCTAACAAATGGGCCACGGACCGCACGCAATCTTTCCTTCATCTTCCTTGCCCTATCTTCACCCCTTACACTAGTATGCACCACACTCCACACATGGCGGGAGACCGGTGGGGAGCTTAGAGCTCTTCCCGGCTGTGATGGTGAAGATCAACACCAGGCGAATGCCGGAGCAGTACCCTCACAAACGGGCCACGCACCGTGCGCGATCTTTCATTCCTCTTCCTTGTCCTATCCTCACCCCTTACTCACACTTATTCTAACATGCACTACGCTACCAAACATGCCGGGAGAGCGGTCGGGAGCTTAGAGCTTGTCCCGGTTGGGGCGGTGCCCCGCTGGTGGGAGATACCTGGTAACGAGTAACTCCTCCTCCCGAGGAAGAAAATATGCACTACACTAGCACAAAGGCCGGGAGAGCGGTCGGGAGCTTAGAGCTTGTCCCGGCTGGGGCGGTGCCCCGCTGGTGGGAGATACCTGGTAACGAGTAACTCCTCCTCCCGAGGAAGAAAATATGCACTACACTAGCACAAAGGCCGGGAGACCGGTCGGGAGCTTAGAGCTTGTCCCGGCTGGGGCGGTGCCCCGTTGGTGGGAGATACCTGGTAACGAGTAACTCCTCCTCCCGAGGAAGAAAATATGCACTACACTAGCACAAAGGCCGGGAGACCGGTCGGGAGCATAGAGCTTGTCCCGGCTGGGGCGGTGCCCCGCTGGTGGGAGATACCTGGTAACGAGTAACTCCTCCTCCCGAGGAAGAAAATATGCACTACACTAGCACAAAGGCCGTGAGACCGGTCTGTAGCTTAAAGCTTGTCCCGGCTGGGGCGGTGCCCCGCTGGTGGGAGATACCTGGTAACGAGTAACTCCTCCTCCCGAGGAAGAAAATATGCACTACACTAGCACAAAGGCCGTGAGACCGGTCTGTAGCTTAAAGCTTGTCCCGGCTGGGGTGATGCCTCGCGGATGGAAGATACCTGGTAACGAGTAACTCCTCCTCCCGAGGAAGAAAATATGCACTACACTAGCACAAAGGCCGAGAGACCGGTCTGTAGCTTAAAGCTTGTCCCGCCTGGGGCGGTGCCCCGCTGGTGGGAGATACCTGGTAACGAGTAACTCCTCCTCCCGAGGAAGAAAATATGCACTACACTAGCACAAAGGCCGGGAGAGCGGTCGGGAGCTTAGAGCTTGTCCCCGCTGGGGCGGTGCCCCGCTGGTGGGAGATACCTGGCAACGAGTAACTCCTCCTCCCGAGGAAGAAAATATGCACTACACTAGCACAAAGGCCGGGAGAGCGGTCGGGAGCTTAGAGCTTGTCCCGGCTGGGGCGGTGCCCCGCTGGTGGGAGATACCTGGTAACGAGTAACTCCTCCTCCCGAGGAAGAAAATATGCACTACACTAGCACAAAGGCCGGGAGAGCGGTCGGGAGCTTAGAGCTTGTCCCGGCTGGGGCGGTGCCCCGTTGGTGGGAGATACCTGGTAACGAGTAACTCCTCCTCCCGAGGAAGAAAATATGCACTACACTAGCACAAAGGCCGGGAGACCGGTCGGGAGCTTAGAGCTTGTCCCGGCTGGGGCGGTACCCCCGCTGGTGGGAGATACCTGGTAACGAGTAACTCCTCCTCCCGAGGAAGAAAATATGCACTACACTAGCACAAAGGCCGTGAGACCGGTCTGTAGCTTAAAGCTTGTCCCGGCTGGGGCGGTGCCCCGCTGGTGGGAGATACCTGGTAACGAGTAACTCCTCCTCCCGAGGAAGAAAATATGCACTACACTAGCACAAAGGCCGTGAGACCGGTCTGTAGCTTAAAGCTTGTCCCGGCTGGGGTGATGCCTCGCGGATGGAAGATACCTGGTAACGAGTAACTCCTCCTCCCGAGGAAGAAAATATGCACTACACTAGCACAAAGGCCGTGAGACCGGTCTGTAGCTTAAAGCTTGTCCCGGCTGGGGCGGTGCCCCGCTGGTGGGAGATACCTGGTAACGAGTAACTCCTCCTCCCGAGGAAGAAAATATGCACTACACTAGCACAAAGGCCGGGAGAGCGGTCGGGAGCTTAGAGCTTGTCCCGGCTGGGGCGGTGCCCCGCTGGTGGGAGATACCTGGTAACGAGTAACTCCTCCTCCCGAGGAAGAAAATATGCACTACACTAGCACAAAGGCCGGGAGACCGGTCGGGAGCTTAGAGCTTGTCCCGGCTGGGGCGGTGCCCCGTTGGTGGGAGATACCTGGTAACGAGTAACTCCTCCTCCCGAGGAAGAAAATATGCACTACACTAGCACAAAGGCCGGGAGAGCGGTCGGGAGCTTAGAGCTTGTCCCGGCTGGGGCGGTGCCCCGCTGGTGGGAGATACCTGGCAACGAGTAACTCCTCCTCCCGAGGAAGAAAATATGCACTACACTAGCACAAAGGCCGGGAGAGCGGTCGGGAGCTTAGAGCTTGTCCCGGCTGGGGCGGTGCCCCGCTGGTGGGAGATACCTGGTAACGAGTAACTCCTCCTCCCGAGGAAGAAAATATGCACTACACTAGCACAAAGGCCGGGAGAGCGGTCGGGAGCTTAGAGCTTGTCCCGGCTGGGGTGATGCCTCGCGGATGGAAGATACCTGGTAACGAGTAACTCCTCCTCCCGAGGAAGAAAATATGCACTACACTAGCACAAAGGCCGTGAGACCGGTCTGTAGCTTAAAGCTTGTCCCGGCTGGGGCGGTGCCCCGCTGGTGGGAGATACCTGGTAACGAGTAACTCCTCCTCCCGAGGAAGAAAATATGCACTACACTAGCACAAAGGCCGGGAGAGCGGTCGGGAGCTTAGAGCTTGTCCCGGCTGGGGCGGTGCCCCGCTGGTGGGAGATACCTGGTAACGAGTAACTCCTCCTCCCGAGGAAGAAAATATGCACTACACTAGCACAAAGGCCGTGAGACCGGTCTGTAGCTTAAAGCTTGTCCCGGCTGGGGCGGTGCCCCGCTGGTGGGAGATACCTGGTAACGAGTAACTCCTCCTCCCGAGGAAGAAAATATGCACTACACTAGCACAAAGGCCGGGAGAGCGGTCGGGAGCTTAGAGCTTGTCCCGGCTGGGGCGGTGCCCCGCTGGTGGGAGATACCTGGTAACGAGTAACTCCTCCTCCCGAGGAAGAAAATATGCACTACACTAGCACAAAGGCCGGGAGACCGGTCGGGAGCTTAGAGCTTGTCCCGGCTGGGGCGGTGCCCCGCTGGTGGGAGATACCTGGTAACGAGTAACTCCTCCTCCCGAGGAAGAAAATATGCACTACACTAGCACAAAGGCCGTGAGACCGGTCTGTAGCTTAAAGCTTGTCCCGGCTGGGGCGGTGCCCCGCTGGTGGGAGATACCTGGTAACGAGTAACTCCTCCTCCCGAGGAAGAAAATATGCACTACACTAGCACAAAGGCCGTGAGACCGGTCTGTAGCTTAAAGCTTGTCCCGGCTGGGGTGATGCCTCGCGGATGGAAGATACCTGGTAACGAGTAACTCCTCCTCCCGAGGAAGAAAATATGCACTACACTAGCACAAAGGCCGTGAGACCGGTCTGTAGCTTAAAGCTTGTCCCGGCTGGGGCGGTGCCCCGCTGGTGGGAGATACCTGGTAACGAGTAACTCCTCCTCCCGAGGAAGAAAATATGCACTACACTAGCACAAAGGCCGTGAGA
Source organism: Gryllus longicercus (assembly GCA_038098605.1). NCBI lineage: Eukaryota > Metazoa > Arthropoda > Insecta > Orthoptera > Gryllidae > Gryllus > Gryllus longicercus. The sequence continues at coordinate 27,359 of JAZDUA010000617.1, forward strand.
CCGGTCTGTAGCTTAAAGCTTGTCCCGGCTGGGGTGATGCCTCGCGGATGGAAGATACCTGGTAACGAGTAACTCCTCCTCCCGAGGAAGAAAATATGAACTACACTAGCACAAAGGCCGAGAGACCGGTCTGTAGCTTAAAGCTTGTCCCGGCTGGGGCGGTGCCCCGCTGGTGGGAGATACCTGGTAACGAGTAACTCCTCCTCCCGAGGAAGAAAATATGCACTACACTAGCACAAAGGCCGTGAGACCGGTCTGTAGCTTAAAGCTTCTCCCGGCTGGAGTGATGCCTCGCGGATGGAAGATACCTGGTAACGAGTAACTCCTCCTCCCGAGGAAGAAAATATGCACTACACTAGCACAAAGGCCGTGAGACCGGTCTGTAGCTTAAAGCTTGTCCCGGCTGGGGCGGTGCCCCGCTGGTGGGAGATACCTGGTAACGAGTAACTCCTCCTCCCGAGGAAGAAAATATGCACTACACTAGCACAAAGGCCGTGAGACCGGTCTGTAGCTTAAAGCTTGTCCCGGCTGGGGTGATGCCTCGCGGATGGAAGATACCTGGTAACGAGTAACTCCTCCTCCCGAGGAAGAAAATATGAACTACACTAGCACAAAGGCCGAGAGACCGGTCTGTAGCTTAAAGCTTGTCCCGGCTGGGGCGGTGCCCCGCTGGTGGGAGATACCTGGTAACGAGTAACTCCTCCTCCCGAGGAAGAAAATATGCACTACACTAGCACAAAGGCCGGGAGAGCGGTCGGGAGCTTAGAGCTTGTCCCGGCTGGGGCGGTGCCCCGCTGGTGGGAGATACCTGGCAACGAGTAACTCCTCCTCCCGAGGAAGAAAATATGCACTACACTAGCACAAAGGCCGGGAGACCGGTCGGGAGCTTAGAGCTTGTCCCGGCTGGGGCGGTGCCCCGCTGGTGGGAGATACCTGGTAACGAGTAACTCCTCCTCCCGAGGAAGAAAATATGCACTACACTAGCACAAAGGCCGGGAGAGCGGTCGGGAGCTTAGAGCTTGTCCCGGCTGGGGCGGTGCCCCGCTGGTGGGAGATACCTGGTAACGAGTAACTCCTCCTCCCGAGGAAGAAAATATGCACTACACTAGCACAAAGGCCGGGAGAGCGGTCGGGAGCTTAGAGCTTGTCCCGGCTGGGGCGGTGCCCCGCTGGTGGGAGATACCTGGTAACGAGTAACTCCTCCTCCCGAGGAAGAAAATATGCACTACACTAGCACAAAGGCCGTGAGACCGGTCTGTAGCTTAAAGCTTGTCCCGGCTGGGGCGGTGCCCCGCTGGTGGGAGATACCTGGTAACGAGTAACTCCTCCTCCCGAGGAAGAAAATATGCACTACACTAGCACAAAGGCCGGGAGAGCGGTCGGGAGCTTAGAGCTTGTCCCGGCTGGGGCGGTGCCCCGCTGGTGGGAGATACCTGGTAACGAGTAACTCCTCCTCCCGAGGAAGAAAATATGCACTACACTAGCACAAAGGCCGGGAGACCGGTCGGGAGCTTAGAGCTTGTCCCGGCTGGGGCGGTGCCCCGTTGGTGGGAGATACCTGGTAACGAGTAACTCCTCCTCCCGAGGAAGAAAATATGCACTACACTAGCACAAAGGCCGGGAGAGCGGTCGGGAGCTTAGAGCTTGTCCCGGCTGGGGCGGTGCCCCGCTGGTGGAAGATACCTGGCAACGAGTAACTCCTCCTCCCGAGGAAGAAAATATGCACTACACTAGCACAAAGGCCGGGAGAGCGGTCGGGAGCTTAGAGCTTGTCCCGGCTGGGGCGGTGCCCCGCTGGTGGGAGATACCTGGTAACGAGTAACTCCTCCTCCCGAGGAAGAAAATATGCACTACACTAGCACAAAGGCCGGGAGAGCAGTCGGGAGCTTAGAGCTTGTCCCGGCTGGGGTGATGCCTCGCGGATGGAAGATACCTGGTAACGAGTAACTCCTCCTCCCGAGGAAGAAAATATGCACTACACTAGCACAAAGGCCGTGAGACCGGTCTGTAGCTTAAAGCTTGTCCCGGCTGGGGCGGTGCCCCGCTGGTGGGAGATACCTGGTAACGAGTAACTCCTCCTCCCGAGGAAGAAAATATGCACTACACTAGCACAAAGGCCGGGAGAGCGGTCGGGAGCTTAGAGCTTGTCCCGGCTGGGGCGGTGCCCCGCTGGTGGGAGATACCTGGCAACGAGTAACTCCTCCTCCCGAGGAAGAAAATATGCACTACACTAGCACAAAGGCCGGGAGAGCGGTCGGGAGCTTAGAGCTTGTCCCGGCTGGGGCGGTGCCCCGCTGGTGGGAGATACCTGGTAACGAGTAACTCCTCCTCCCGAGGAAGAAAATATGCACTACACTAGCACAAAGGCCGGGAGAGCGGTCGGGAGCTTAGAGCTTGTCCCGGCTGGGGCGGTGCCCCGTTGGTGGGAGATACCTGGTAACGAGTAACTCCTCCTCCCGAGGAAGAAAATATGCACTACACTAGCACAAAGGCCGGGAGACCGGTCGGGAGCTTAGAGCTTGTCCCGGCTGGGGCGGTGCCCCGCTGGTGGGAGATACCTGGTAACGAGTAACTCCTCCTCCCGAGGAAGAAAATATGCACTACACTAGCACAAAGGCCGTGAGACCGGTCTGTAGCTTAAAGCTTGTCCCGGCTGGGGCGGTGCCCCGCTGGTGGGAGATACCTGGTAACGAGTAACTCCTCCTCCCGAGGAAGAAAATATGCACTACACTAGCACAAAGGCCGGGAGAGCGGTCGGGAGCTTAGAGCTTGTCCCGGCTGGGGCGGTGCCCCGCTGGTGGGAGATACCTGGTAACGAGTAACTCCTCCTCCCGAGGAAGAAAATATGCACTACACTAGCACAAAGGCCGGGAGACCGGTCGGGAGCTTAGAGCTTGTCCCGGCTGGGGCGGTGCCCCGTTGGTGGGAGATACCTGGTAACGAGTAACTCCTCCTCCCGAGGAAGAAAATATGCACTACACTAGCACAAAGGCCATGAGACCGGTCTGTAGCTTAAAGCTTGTCCCGGCTGGGGTGATGCCTCGCGGATGGAAGATACCTGGTAACGAGTAACTCCTCCTCCCGAGGAAGAAAATATGCACTACACTAGCACAAAGGCCGTGAGACCGGTCTGTAGCTTAAAGCTTGTCCCGGCTGGGGCGGTGCCCCGCTGGTGGGAGATACCTGGTAACGAGTAACTCCTCCTCCCGAGGAAGAAAATATGCACTACACTAGCACAAAGGCCGGGAGAGCGGTCGGGAGCTTAGAGCTTGTCCCGGCTGGGGCGGTGCCCCGCTGGTGGGAGATACCTGGCAACGAGTAACTCCTCCTCCCGAGGAAGAAAATATGCACTACACTAGCACAAAGGCCGGGAGAGCGGTCGGGAGCTTAGAGCTTGTCCCGGCTGGGGCGGTGCCCCGCTGGTGGGAGATACCTGGTAACGAGTAACTCCTCCTCCCGAGGAAGAAAATATGCACTACACTAGCACAAAGGCCGGGAGAGCGGTCGGGAGCTTAGAGCTTGTCCCGGCTGGGGTGATGCCTCGCGGATGGAAGATACCTGGTAACGAGTAACTCCTCCTCCCGAGGAAGAAAATATGCACTACACTAGCACAAAGGCCGTGAGACCGGTCTGTAGCTTAAAGCTTGTCCCGGCTGGGGCGGTGCCCCGCTGGTGGGAGATACCTGGTAACGAGTAACTCCTCCTCCCGAGGAAGAAAATATGCACTACACTAGCACAAAGGCCGGGAGAGCGGTCGGGAGCTTAGAGCTTGTCCCGGCTGGGGCGGTGCCCCGCTGGTGGGAGATACCTGGTAACGAGTAACTCCTCCTCCCGAGGAAGAAAATATGCACTACACTAGCACAAAGGCCGTGAGACCGGTCTGTAGCTTAAAGCTTGTCCCGGCTGGGGTGATGCCTCGCGGATGGAAGATACCTGGTAACGAGTAACTCCTCCTCCCGAGGAAGAAAATATGCACTACACTAGCACAAAGGCCGTGAGACCGGTCTGTAGCTTAAAGCTTGTCCCGGCTGGGGCGGTGCCCCGCTGGTGGGAGATACCTGGTAACGAGTAACTCCTCCTCCCGAGGAAGAAAATATGCACTACACTAGCACAAAGGCCGTGAGACCGGTCTGTAGCTTAAAGCTTGTCCCGGCTGGGGTGATGCCTCGCGGATGGAAGATACCTGGTAACGAGTAACTCCTCCTCCCGAGGAAGAAAATATGCACTACACTAGCACAAAGGCCGTGAGACCGGTCTGTAGCTTAAAGCTTGTCCCGGCTGGGGCGGTGCCCCGCTGGTGGGAGATACCTGGTAACGAGTAACTCCCCCTCTGAGGAAGAAAATATGCACTACACTAGCACAAAGGCCGGGAGAGCGGTCGGGAGCTTAGAGCTTGTCCCTGCTGGGGCGGTGCCCCGCTGTGGGAGATACCTGGCAACGAGTAACTCCTCCTCCCGAGGAAGAAAATATGCACTACACTAGCACAAAGGCCGGGAGAGCGGTCGGGAGCTTAGAGCTTGTCCCGGCTGGGGCGGTGCCCCGCTGGTGGGAGATACCTGGTAACGAGTAACTCCTCCTCCCGAGGAAGAATATATGCACTGCACTAGCACAAAGGCCGGGAGAGCGGTCGGGAGCTTAGAGCTTGCCCCGGCTGGGGCGGTGCCCCGCTGGTGGGAGATACCTGGTAACGAGTAACTCCTCCTCCCGAGGAAGAAAATATGCACTACACTAGCACAAAGGCCGGGAGAGCGGTCGGGACCTTAGAGCTTGTCCCGGCTGGGGCGGTGCCCCGCTGGTGGGAGATACCTGGTAACGAGTAACTCCTCCTCCCGAGGAAGAAAATATGCACTACACTAGCACAAAGGCCGTGAGACCGGTCTGTAGCTTAAAGCTTGTCCCGTCTGGGGTGATGCCTCGCGGATGGAAGATACCTGGTAACGAGTAACTCCTCCTCCCGAGGAAGAAAATATGCACTACACTAGCACAAAGGCCGTGAGACCGGTCTGTAGCTTAAAGCTTGTCCCGGCTGGGGCGGTGCCCCGCTGGTGGGAGATACCTGGTAACGAGTAACTCCTCCTCCCGAGGAAGAAAATATGCACTACACTAGCACAAAGGCCGGGAGAGCGGTCGGGAGCTTAGAGCTTGTCCCGGCTGGGGCGGTGCCCCGCTGGTGGGAGATACCTGGCAACGAGTAACTCCTCCTCCCGAGGAAGAAAATATGCACTACACTAGCACAAAGGCCGTGAGACCGGTCTGTAGCTTAAAGCTTGTCCCGGCTGGGGTGATGCCTCGCGGATGGAAGATACCTGGTAACGAGTAACTCCTCCTCCCGAGGAAGAAAATATGCACTACACTAGCACAAAGGCCGTGAGACCGGTCTGTAGCTTAAAGCTTGTCCCGGCTGGGGTGATGCCTCGCGGATGGAAGATACCTGGTAACGAGTAACTCCTCCTCCCGAGGAAGAAAATATGCACTACACTAGCACAAAGGCCGTGAGACCGGTCTGTAGCTTAAAGCTTGTCCCGGCTGGGGCGGTGCCCCGCTGGTGGGAGATACCTGGTAACGAGTAACTCCTCCTCCCGAGGAAGAAAATATGCACTACACTAGCACAAAGGCCGGGAGAGCGGTCGGGAGCTTAGAGCTTGTCCCGGCTGGGGCGGTGCCCCGCTGGTGGGAGATACCTGGTTAGAGTAACTCCTCCTCCCGAGGAAGAAAATATGCACTACACTAGCACAAAGGCCGGGAGAGCGGTCGGGAGCTTAGAGCTTGTCCCGGCTGGGGCGGTGCCCCGCTGGAGGGAGATACCTGGTAACGAGTAACTCCTCCTCCCGAGGAAGAATATATGCACTGCACTAGCACAAAGGCCGGGAGAGCGGTCGGGAGCTTAGAGCTTGCCCCGGCTGGGGCGGTGCCCCGCTGGTAGGAGGTACCTTGTAACGAGTAACTCCTCCTCCCGAGGAAGAAAATATGCACTACACTAGCACAAAGGCCGGGAGAGCGGTCGGGAGCTTAGAGCTTGTCCCGGCTGGGGCGGTGCCCCGCTGGTGGGAGATACCTGGTAACGAGTAACTCCTCCTCCCGAGGAAGAAAATATGCACTACACTAGCACAAAGGCCGGGAGAGCGGTCGGGAGCTTAGAGCTTGTCCCGGCTGGGGCGGTGCCCCGCTGGTTGGAGATACCTGGTAACGAGTAACTCCTCCTCCCGAGGAAGAAAATATGCACTACACTAGCACAAAGGCCGTGAGACCGGTCGGGAGCTTAGAGCTTGTCCCGGCTGGGGCGGTGCCCCGCTGGTGGGAGATACCTGGCAACGAGTAACTCCTCCTCCCGAGGAAGAAAATATGCACTACACTAGCACAAAGGCCGGGAGAGCGGTCGGGAGCTTAGAGCTTGTCCCGGCTGGGGCGGTGCCCCGCTGGTGGGGGATACCTGGTAACGAGTAACTCCTCCTCCCGAGGAAGAAAATATGCACTACACTAGCACAAAGGCCGTGAGACCGGTCTGTAGCTTAAAGCTTGTCCAGGCTGGGGCGGTGCCCCGCTGGTGGGAGATACCTGGTAACGAGTAACTCCTCCTCCCGAGGAAGAAAATATGCACTACACTAGCACAAAGGCCGGGAGAGCGGTCGGGAGCTTAGAGCTTGTCCCGGCTGGGGCGGTGCCCCGCTGGTGGGAGATACCTGGTAACGAGTAACTCCTCCTCCCGAGGAAGAAAATATGCACTACACTAGCACAAAGGCCGTGAGACCGGTCGGGAGCTTAGAGCTTGTCCCGGCTGGGGCGGTGCCCCGCTGGTGGGAGATACCTGGCAACGAGTAACTCCTCCTCCCGAGGAAGAAAATATGCACTACACTAGCACAAAGGCCGGGAGAGCGGTCGGGAGCTTAGAGCTTGTCCCGGCTGGGGCGGTGCCCCGCTGGTGGGGGATACCTGGTAACGAGTAACTCCTCCTCCCGAGGAAGAAAATATGCACTACACTAGCACAAAGGCCGTGAGACCGGTCTGTAGCTTAAAGCTTGTCCAGGCTGGGGCGGTGCCCCGCTGGTGGGAGATACCTGGTAACGAGTAACTCCTCCTCCCGAGGAAGAAAATATGCACTACACTAGCACAAAGGCCGGGAGAGCGGTCGGGAGCTTAGAGCTTGTCCCGGCTGGGGCGGTGCCTCTAGTGGGAGATACCTGGTAACGAGTAACTCCTCCTCCCGAGGAAGAAAATATGCACTACACTAGCACAAAGGCCGGGAGAGCGGTCGGGAGCTTAGAGCTTGTCCCGGCTGGGGCGGTGCCCCGCTGGTGGGGGATACCTGGTGGAGGAAAACCTCGCTAGCCGACGGTAGGTTGGCGTCGGACCTCGCCTTCTAACGGGGGAAGATCACCGCCACCTCCCGAGGAGAAACATGCACTACTTACGGGACGAACGATCTTAGTAGTTGACATCGACCTTAGTAGTTGACAGAATCACTAACAATCAGTCAATCAACCAGCCAAGAAGAAACATTACTCTACCATGATTCCAATAGTTGGTTTACCATTGCTCCAGCTACGATAACGGCGAGAGTCGCCACCATGAGTCCACGGGAGGCCATGTCGATTTTTCCGACCCTCGACCCTCTTGTCGGAAGCCGAAACGAAAACCTGCGAGAAATCGGGTCAGCCCAGGAGCTTTTGTACCAGAGGGGACATCCCGGGAGGCGACTGCAAGGCCCCGAGAGTTGGTCGTCTAGCCGCGCATTCATCTCTCTGCGTTCCCATAATTACACCATCAGCTCTGTACTTTGGCGTAACCGAGCGTGAAACAGCCCCGGGAAACGTTCAATTCGCTGTTTTCATTCGTTTACGACGTTAATAGACTCCAATGAGCCCACGTGACTGCATTTGACGGCTCATTCTTATAATTTAAACGCCGATATATAAGTAATTTCTTCTCCAGAAAGGGTTTTTTGCTTGATAGCCCCATTATGCAAAGCTGCTATCAGACGTTGGTAATAAGCTGCCAAGAAAAATGAGTTTTTTCCGTGGTATTAGCCGTTCAGGATAAGTCCGAAATTTCAGGACTTTGTGCGATTGCGAAGGACAATAAAATTACTTAATTTCATTTCGACAAGTTAAAATGGCTTCCAAACCCATATTATCGATAAAACAAAAGGAAGTCATGATTCTGCACATGGCTGGAACTCATGCTTTTATATCCAATATGATATTTATTTACTTCAAAATTAATAAAACATCGTAGTTCCGATAGTATTTGGGCTAAGTATTGATTAGATATCTGAACATAGGCAACATTTTTTAGCAGGAGAAGAAGTTTCTACACTTTATATTTGTTGATGGATTGACTGGTGAATCCGGGCGCCCATCCATGACGTAATTTTAAATCATTGTGTTCAAACAATTTTCTCTTTGTACGAACTCTTTTGCTCTTTGATCTTTGTCCATCGATTTGCCCATCGATTTGATTGTTTGCTTTCGATTCGAATTAAATTTAATTTGTGAGTGCATAAGACTGAATGTAAGCAAAAACACATATTTTCAAAGCTACAGACTAAAAAGTAGGGGTCGAAAGTTAAAGCATTAATTTTATCTAAAATAGGGAGGCAAAAGGCATTAATTTGAGTAAAATAGGCAGGTAATAAGGCATTTATTCTGGCAAAAGAAGGCCCTTCAAAAAGACCCGAAAACAATGAAGCAATGTAAAATTACATTTAAAAGAAATTAGGTTAAAAAATTAAAATGATTTACACTTATTCTAACTCTAAAATTTATATTAGCGTTAGTATAAGTGTGATAAATGATATTTTCTTTGTAACCTTCATTTCAGATGACCACTCGATATAATGACTACGAATTTGTTTTACTCGCCACACTATCTTTGAAGTACTATTGTGGACTCTCGTTTGAATCTTGAAATGGAGTCAGGGCAAACGGAAATGTATTTTTCGTTCTTGGCACTTGTGTAATCGCCGAAACTAAGAAACGTATAACATATAAAGAGAACTGTCCTACAAGAGGATCGGAGGTCGTACTCAAAAGTAGGATGGGGCTTCTTGTCACCGAACAAAGCCTCAAGGCATCAATGAAAAAAAAAAGATCTTCACAGGTATCATCTTTATTTCATTTAGGTTTTTTAGCACAGCCTCCGCTTCCACGGAGACATGCCTTCATGTTGTCCAGGCATGCAGGTATTTTTTCAGTCTGATCGAGATGGGTGGCAAGAGAAAAAACAACAAAATAGTGGCGAAAAGGCAGAAAACGGCAATATACCAAAAATGTCTAAAATAGACAAAAAAAGGCAAAATGAACATTTACTAAAATAAATCCATAAGTATAATTGATTTTTATTGTTAAAAGTATAAACTCCTAACAATAATAAAAATGCATTTTGCCAAACTTCCAGGCCCTACTATCTACACACATCTGTCCTAAATTATTATCAGAGAAGAATCTATGATAATGTTGCTTTATCATAATTTTGTTGCTTTATTGTATGTACCCAAGCGACTAGCCGTCGACGTTATCCGAATCTACTCTCCGTGAAGTCGATACACCACGAATTCCACGGATGACCGTCTGAGAACCCTGGTTACCCTGCTTAATCTCTTAATCTGAACGCATAAAGTTAATGCAATTATTGCACACTTACCTAAACGCAATTACGAAATTAAATCTTTTCTATTCAAAATGTTTAAGTTTTACTCAATTTACAGTTTCAAACATGACGATTTATTTTAATGAATAATTTCCATGCATGGGATTGAAATTTAGCCCAATAATTGTCAACTGACTTCTCCAAAACAAAAGCCAAGAGAATAACGGAATATCACTATCAAATATTTGCATTTTTTAGTCAAAATCGAAACTGTTTCACTGCTTTTGAATTTTGTCGAGTCTAAGAAAACCACAGGGACTTCTCACATGGCTGCATAGATTTCTTTCAATTTCTACGCGCATTAGAAGTAGTAATAGAGATAACTTGGTTGGGGTCCGTCGTCCCCTTCTGTTAAGCAAGGTGGGTGTGCGGACTCCGAAAAGGCACACGTGGGAGTGGACTCGACAGCTAGTCCACAGTCCACATGCTCTATATGGGGAGCCACACTTATGGCACGAATCAACAGAAGTGGAGGAGGGTGCTTAAAGTAGGAGTCGATGAAATTTTAACGTGGGGCAATGGGGGGTGCATTAGGGTTCGATAGCGGAATATGCACCGGTATATCATCTATGTAATCAAGATCCTATTGATTACCAAAAATATAAATGAGGTATTTAATGGTTTTCTTATATAAAAGTTTAGAATATCTAAAACTTAAACAAGTATAACCTTATCTAACCTCATAAACAAGTATGTTCTTGTTTATATTTCTAAAAGTTGGAAATTGTAATAGCACAAAACCTAATAAAACGTAATATTAAGAAACGATTTTTTTTTCAATAATTTTGTTCATATTTATTGCCTATGTAACTGTTATTAGCTTGTTTATGTGCAATTATTTGTGATGATTATTTTGTATTTTATAGAAAAATGTAATGGGGGTCGAAGAAGCAATTTTTCCTTTTCAAGGAGGTCGATGCGAGGCAAAAGTTGGGAATGCCTCCTCTTCGCGAACAGGTAGATCCCGGAAAGAATATTTATTAATTGATGCATTCAGGCACTCCTACTGTTATGGTAATTAGTGCAGTGGATATTTTATCCCGGGGTTATGTCTGTTTCTTTCCCTCTCGATGGTGAGATCCGGCAATGATCTACAAGTCAACTTGCGAGGATTCCCTTCTTCCAGGTATCTCCCACCAGCGGGGCACTGCCCCCCAGCCGGGACAAGCTCTAAGCTCCCCACCGATCTCCCGCCATGTGTGGAGTGTGGTGCATGCTAGTGTAAGGGGTGAGGATAGCACAAGGAAGAGGAAGGAAACATCGCGCGCGGTCCGTGGCCCGTTTGTTAGGGTACTGCTCCGGCATTCGCCTGGTGTTGATCTTAACCATCACAGCCGGGAAGAGCTCTAAGCTCCCCACCGGTCTCCCGCCATGTGTGGAGTGTGGTGCATGCTAGTGTAAGGGGTGAGGATAGGACAAGGAAGAGGAAGGAAAGATCGCGCGCGGTCCGTGGCGCGTTTGGTAGGGTGCTGCTCCGGCATTCGCATGGTGTTGATCTTAACCATCACAGCCGGGAAGAGCTCTAAGCTCCCCACCGGTCTCCCGCCATGTGTGGAGTGTGGTGCATGCTAGTGTAAGGGGTGAGGATAGCACAAGGAAGAGGAAGGAAAGACCGCGCGCGGTCCGTGGCCTGTTTGTTAGAGTACTGCTCCGGCATTCGCCTGGTGTTGATCTTAACCATCACAGCCGGGAAGAGCTCTAAGCTCCCCACCGGTCTCCCGCCATGTGTGGAGTGTGGTGCATGCTAGTGTAAGGGGTGAGGATAGCACAAGGAAGAGGAAGGAAAGATCGCGCGCGGTCCGTGGCCCGTTTGTTAGGGTACTGCTCCGGCATTCGCCTGGTGTTGATCTTAACCATCACAGCCGGGAAGAGCTCTAAGCTCCCCACCGGTCTCCCGCCATGTGTGGAGTGTGGTGCATGCTAGTGTAAGGGGAGAGGGTAGGACAAGGAAGAGGAAGGAAAGATCGCGCGCGGTCCGTGGCCCGTTTGTTAGGGTACTGCTCCGGCATTCACCTGGTGTTGATCTTAACCATCACAGCCGGGAAGAGCTCTAAGCTCCCCACCGGTCTCCCGCCATGTGTGGAGTGTGGTGCATGCTAGTGTAAGGGGAGAGGATAGGGCAAGGAAGAGGAAGGAAAGATCGCGCGCGGTCCGTGGCCCGTTTGTTAGGGTACTGCTCCGGCATTCGCCTGGTGTTGATCTTAACCATCACAGCCGGGAAGAGCTCTAAGCTCCCCACCGGCCTCCCGCCATTTGTGGAGTGTGGTGCATGCTAGTGTAAGGAGTGAGGATAGGGCAAGGAAGAGGAAGGAAAGATCGCGCGCGGTCCGTGGCCCGTTTGTTAGGGTATTCCACAAAGGGTCTGCCGGTGTTGATCGAAGAAAGCACAGAAAACTACTAATGAGATCAGCCGGCCGCTGGAATTCCGCTCTAGACGTCTGTTGAATTCCGCCTGAGTATTGTGGGAATGCTGATGAGTCATCTGCGGATTTGTAGGCACGAACAACTGTAGGTATAGGCAGGCAAAATAGGCATTTAAAGACGTAAAATAGGCATTTAAAAAGGCATTTTAATTTTTTGTCCGTATTTATATACCTCTCAAGAATGTTTATGAAGAAAACAAGATAGTTACCTTAATGGAATGTTACCTTTCATGATTGTTGTTACCAATTCTCGTAGAAAATTTTTCCATCATTGTTGGGCATTTCGAACAAAAATGGCTGAATCGCAGTAGCCACCGTTTTATTAGATGCAACCTATTACTCCAATGCTGCACACTAATGCTAGTGATATTTTCCTTCTCATTTAATTTAAACATAATTGAAAATATTGTTTGATTTATTTTAATTGCAATGCATAACACAAATGTTATAACCAGGGTAATACAACAGCACACACTCTCTCCTATTACATCTAATGAATATTTCCAAATTTACAATTTCCAAAAATTCAGAGAGTTCGGCAAAAATGAGACCTGCGCCATTTTTTTAAACGTCCCTTGTTCTATTCGTAGAAAAAAATTACAAGGAAAAAAATTGAAGGAAAAATTTGCAGCGGTTTTGGCAATTTTTTAATAATTTCCATTAATTTCAAGCAGAAATTCAGCACAACCCACGCCCACCCACTTAAAAAAAATATACATGGCCTTTTTTTAAAGATCTTGTTTTTTACAACTGATTTCACTTACGACAAAAATTCTGTATTTAGTATTGTACTTTTCCAATGTTCACTTTTTGCAATTTTCGAAAATACAGAGAGTTTGCAAAAAATAGGACCGGCACCAATTTTTATACCGTCATTTGATACATACGAGAGAAAAATTGAAGCAATTTTCCAGAAAAAAATTGTTTGAAAATTGCAAGTAAAAAATAATGTGATTACCACCAATGATTAATTTCATAATATGAAATACCCGCACTGTAGTGGCACTTATAGATGTGTCGATTATTGTTCCATTTCTTTCTACTCTGCATGGTAAAAACAAAAAACACTTCCATTTAAAAAATCGATTAAGAATAATTGCATTTTGATCAAAAGTACGGGAGGAGGCAACATTTAGGCATTTAAACACAGAATAGGCATTAAAACACAAATCAGGCATTTATTAGTGAAATACGTATTTATAGGCACTATAAAATTCACATATAATACTCCTACTGACTCAAAATTAATGCGTAACCCAAAAGATTCCGTTTTCCATTGAAGGAAAAAAATAAGGAGATAGACAAAAATCGGCAGCTTAGTGATGAGTTGATAGTATTTCGTCCTCGACCAATGTAGCTCTTGTGGTCACTGTCGGGTCTGGAACCCTAGGCCCAGGTAAGTGTCGCGACGGCAATACTTTCTGCGAGCGGAAAGGATGGGCCAGAGGTGTAAAATCGTTTAATAAAATGTACCTCACGTAAAAATGTATATTCTTCTCCCATGTCTTTCAGGGTAGCAAAAATAAACAGAAACATTCATTTCAACTCTTTATTTACGTTTAAGGAAGAACAGGAATGGATTCTAACATCCAAAGTTGCTTACATTTGCAACTGAAAGTTTGCTGTGTACATACAATGTGAAACAAAGATTCTCTTCCAGGTAAACAAATTCATGTTGTCATCTTCCCTCTGCATTCTTATCAGACTCCTTTCGCAGCTGCAAAAATAATATGGATCATGGTATTAGAAAATATTTCATAAAAATACAACGTGTGCCTCCTAAACTTGTCATTAAACTTTGTGTAACGGATTCACAAAATAGTTCAGTCCAAAGTATTTACTTATTTCAATTTCTGAAGTTTGATAGAATGCATTCAAACACTGTTATATGGAATTCGAAGTGTACAGTGGATTTTATATTTGATTATTATTTTTATTTTCTTATTATCATAATGCCACTATGTAAAATTAGTATAAGTATAAACTATACTATGTAATGTAAGTCCTAAAAACTATGTATTGTACATTAGTTACTATGCATCATACAACCGTCTTCCAATCTATCGAAGTTATGAGAAAAGATTACATTAAGTACGTGGAAGCATAATATAAGAAAATGTGGAAAGCAACGAAAACGTATAGGAACTAGATAGACGGAAAAGTAATAACATAAACTAACAAGAGGTGCCCTAAATCACTTACTATGCGTTTCACATCTTAGCAAATGCTTGAAAAATAAAACTAGTAATGCATTATTCACAGCATCATTTATGATGGTGCTGAACTTGAGCCACTTCCAGAATAGCAGAAAAGAAAGTTGATATTCACGGAAACGGATTTAAGCAGGGGGTCTGCAGATGTATCAAGAAAAAAGTAATTAGGAATCCAGTAGTTAGTAGATATGAATCTGATAGCAGAAATGAAAGAGATGCTATGGGCTCATTACTGGCTACAAACACGACGAGTAGATGTAAGAAAAATACTTTCTGAACGATTAATGACATGATTACCAAGTGAAAGATGAAAACTATGAGTTAATAACAGATGGCAGAGGAAAAGAAATCCACCCCTGTTACGCAGAAGAGTATTGGAGAAGAGATTCAACAGAGAAAGACTGACGTAGTGGTCAAGAAATAGGAATGAAGGAGAAGATATATAATTATGATATCATTAACACTACGGAATTTTCTGTCAATTTTAGTATCGTAATTGTTAAGAATATACGAATAAAATTTCAAAGAAATATCTTGTCGAATATGTGTCAATATATACTTAAATTAAATCAAAGGCGGAAATTTGTGTGTAGTTACCTTTAATTTTCATCAGACACTGCATGAGCACTGGCCCCGTCTCACACCTGTCTGTTGTCTTCACTGGAAGAATAATTTTCAATCAGTAATTAAAATCAGAAAGGGGTGTTGATGCATGATATAAATGGGAAGAGAAAAATAACAACATCACATGAACAAATAAACCATCCTTATGATGTCTTTTCCGCGGCTTTGATGCGATGGAGAGACCATTTGGGGTGAATACCAGAATTTAAAAGATTAGAACGCGAAAGATGTAGGTATTGTAAAGGCTTAAAGGCCTTCGGCCTAGCCACATAGAATCAAGTAATCTAATTTGTTTGTAATAATTACCTATTAAATAAAAATAAAATAAATAAACCATCCAGGGCTATTGAAAAAAACACTAGAAACTAACGGAGTTAGCTCAGGATTGCCACTACAACGACTGAGATCGAAGAGTCCTAGGGTTCGTGTCCCTACGGTGGCGATTTTCTTTACACTACTTGTCATGACGATCGACTTAAGAAGGTGGATGTAATCAACAACCAGGTGAAAACTGGACGTTCTGTAGTGAAGGCGTAAATGATAGATAGAGCATTTCAGTTGAAATGGCGTAACTCGGTGGAGAATTTGAAAGTTAGAAATTCAATGTGATATTTGCGGTATATTTGATTGAGGGCAATGCTGCGGAAAAGTATATGGACTAGACTATTTGGGAAGTCGATATAGTAAATTGTACATATAGTAATTGGACATAAAGAAAGCTTTTGGATATTTGAAAGGCGAAGAAGGTAAACCTAGATACTGTTTTTGAAATTTGATTAAATGTATTTTTCTTTTCAGTTTGCAAACGATTGTGCCAACCTTTTTGGTTATTATTACGAATAATGTTCTCTTTTATTTCGAAAAAGAAAGCGTTTTGATTTAATATTCAAGTAAGTTACCGTATTCAAATGTATGGTGTCTTAAATAAATAATAATTAAATGAACATTTTTATTTTCCGCATTAAGTAATATTAATTACAGCATTTAATTTTTAATGGCAAAGTAGGAAAACATCTCACTAGATCAAATACATCCGCTATTTGGAGAAAAAGTCTAGCCTGATCTGATCTGTTCTGATCGATCGTTTTCTGTTCCCCTTCCAGTACCAGGAGAATTCGAGAACTGTACCCTAATGACAACCTACCCAAGTTGGCGGGTTCAAACCCGATCGAAGCCGTGGATTTTTCAGGGCGAAAAAATCCTTCGTACGCCTTCCTTCGGAGGGGAAGTAAAGCCGGCTGTCCCATATTAGTAGATTTACTTGCATGTAAAAGATCCTCAAGCCTAAATGACGCCTCTGAGCTAAATTCAAATAGCCTGTTTCTCGCCCAAGAAATACCTCCTTTCTCTGCTAGTTGGTGAAAGGAGCGTAGCGAAATTTACGCGGTCAGACGGAAGAGCAGGCCTAATGGCCTGAGTCTCGCCACGTAAAATAAGGCATTAATTCGATTCGATTCGATTCGATTCGATTCAATGAAACACGAACTGCGCGCCGTCTTTGCTTCCTCAGCCTTGCCCTCTACTCGATGTTTCTTTCGCGATTCGCAATTTCATATCATTTCCTTAATTACAGACGTTTCTATAAGCTTAACCTACCCATAAATAAATTAACATTTTCACGAAACAACTTCGATGCGGCACAGTCGGCAATATGATCTCGAACTTTTAGTTTTAAAATTAGTTTTTAGTTTCTTTTTAGCTGTAATTTCACCGCACATTGGGATTAATGTCTATTAGTGCTGCAAAAATGAAACATATTGGTGCAGATGAAAACACACCTCCCATTTTGCACAATTCTGTGTGATAGAAGCTTTGGAGCCGAATCTTGGTAAATACTACAGAGGTATGATGAGATGGTGTCGTCCTGGGGATCATTAAAATGTTTGAATTTTTTCGGAAAAAGATCCTTTGGTATTTTAGAGTTCTTTGAAAAATGACTGCAGAATTTTCATTACGTTTTTGCTAGGGTGGGCAAAAGCGTATTTATAATTACGGTATAATTCCTATTCTCATTAAAACCTCTGTAACATGAAAATATCAAAAGTTATAATATTACTCCAATCTCTCCAATATTAAAGCCAAAGATTTCGTTCTCAAAGCAAAGAAATCATCTTTCTGAGATCTTTAAATGATCGCATATACAATTTAATATAGATATAAGGTCTAAAAACCAGAATTTCCACCACCCCAAAGCCAGAATTTGTTGATAGAATCCATTACAACAGAACATATATAATTTGGGAAGATATACAACATTTAATTTCCAGGGTTGCATAGACTTCCGCCGCCGGAGTTAATGTTGTCTAGGCTATCCGGGACGAGCCGCGTCGCTGACATGGTGGCTAACGTTTCGGCCAGCGTATTGCTGAACGCAGCAGTACACTCTGAGGAAGAATACAATACGCTGGCCGAAACGTTAGCCACGTCAGTGACGCGGCTCGTCCCGGATAGCCTAGATATTATTTAATTTCCGATTTCAGACACATATTTAAGTCAATGGTGATTCTAGCTAGTTTCGTATACAGATATAATTACAAGGATTCAGCTAGTTCTTTTTGTACATATATAATGGCAAGAATTCTGCTACTTCTTTTTTATAGAGATATCATCGCAAAGATCCAGCTACTACTTTTTGTACAGATAAAATTGCAAGAATTCTGCTAGTTCTTTTTGTACATATATAATGGCAAGAATTCTGCTACTTCTTTTTTATAGAGATATCATCGCAAAGATTCAGCTACTACTTTTTGTACAGATAAAATTGCAAGAATTCTGCTAGTTCTTTTTTGTACAGATATAATCGCAAGGATTCGGCTAGTTCTTTTTTGTACAGATATAATTGCAAGAATTCTGCTAGTTCTTTTTTGTACAGATATAATTGCAAGAATTCTGCTAGTTCTTTTTTGTACAGAAAACTGCTATTTGAAGTGCAAATGTGCATGTCACGTGTCACTGTTCGCTCCCACCTTCCGCTCCACACGTGTCGAGGACTTCTCTCATTGTGGCCAGCACCTCCCCAGCGAAACACTGCTCCGCCAGCTCCTTCGCGTTCTCCGGGGAGAACTCGCCGTTCACTATCTGCAAACAAAATGGCGGCTCGGTTAACCCTGGATGCATGGATCTGGAAAACTACATGAATGCTTATGCAGAACCTTTGAGTTCCCGTGCAAAAGTTGTTCTTAATACCTTCATTTCTGAATAATTTAAATAAAAGCCAACTCTAATTGTTAAACAAATTATTATTTATTGAAACAACTTGTAATAGGGCCTTAAATAACAATTAATAGATTCTTGAAAGCCCTGCATAAGCATTGACATAATAGAATCAAATTTTAGGGCCTACCAATAAAACTTCTGAGAATTTTTTCTTTGTCTGTGACTAAAATGAAAGTAGGGAGATAGAAGAAAGATTACATGAAGAGGAAGCTCTCAGAAATGCAGATGTGTAGAGTAAAAAAAACAAAATAAAAAAGGTTAGAGCCGCGGAGAGCCTGCACATATGAGGAGCCACTAATCAACTCGCATATTGTCCAGTGCTGAGAAAAATTAAACTTGATCGTCGTGTAAATTTTAATGTTCGATTCGTCCCTGCTATCAGATTTCTTCAAAACAAATTTTAACACATTAAATTATTTGCGTTTTGAAGAAATCTGAAAGCGCAACGATGGCGCAATATTTGAGAAGTTCATTGTTGAATGGCCAGATGGTGCTGGAGATAAGATAAAGCTATAGTCCAACTTGTGCTATACGTTTACAAATAAGCCTTACACCCCTTAGACCTGACCCTACACCCCTTAGTCGTCGATGACGTTTTGAAGTGGGTCAATGATCAATAAAATCTTTTCTGCTGCACAACTATTTCTATACAATTAGAGACTATACCGAACATCCAAAAGGAAAGGAATATTAAATTCAACAATGACATTTAATGTATATTTAAAATTTGGATTGTATAATTCTAAAGAACCTGTAACAAGTATTGTATTTCAGCTTCTGGGTCAATGACCCCCATCTCGATCAGGTTTTGGTATAGTTCCCTGATATTCGAGCAAATGCTGAGATGGCCCCTTGTTTTGCTTCTGGACATAAATGTAATTTCAAATTAACTTCTCCCCAAGGCACGTCACACACAGTTTTTAACTGTTTTTGACGTAAATAAATAAATAAATGATGATCAAGGGAGTCAATAGCCAAATATGAACCGGCGCCCTATCAGGGAAGTAGAGATTTCATTAATTAATAAAATATCAATGAATTTAATTAATGTTTTCTGATATGAAGCAAAACGTATAATAATAAATTACAAAGTCGCTCCACTTCTTTTCTATCGGTCTCTTGTGCTTAAAAGTTAAGTAATTAGGGTGTTTAGAAAACTACAGATATAACTATTTATTAACAAAAACACTCTATCGCTCAAGAAAGTACTCTCCGCAATAGACACTGAACCAATTCTTCAAAAACACTCAACATTTTGTAATCATTGCATGTCAGTCAAGATTAGAAACTCGGCTGCTCAAAGGGGAAACAATCTGCGATGGTTGAAAAATCGATATTTTTACGAGAATATTGAGGTATGAAACTCTTATCTTTCAATCTTCCTTTTGTAGTTCTTAGTGTCATGATTATGCATGCTGTATGTTATAGAGATGTAAGGATGTAGAGATGTAAGTTATAGAGTATGTAAGGGGTTGATGAAGCAAACAGTCGATTAAAAAGAGTCGACGAAAGAAAAAAGTTGGGAATCCCTGACCTATTATGAAATTTATAACAATAAAAGTTTACTCGAAATAGGCAAACGGTGTTTCAACTCACCACTGTAGCTTTCTCCATCATGCAGCCCATGTAGCAACGCCCCTCTTGCGTGTCCACGCCCTCACCCTTCCACACAGCGGTCGGGTCACCTGCAACGGAAACCTCGACTCACAGCGCTGCCAGCTAAGCAATAGGTGGGGTAACGACAACAGTACTATATGCGCAAGTTTTCTTGATATTGTGGCGTCATATCAGTCGCCTTGTACAAACGTACCAAATATCAGCCACGTGCATTTCATGCTCATGGACAGCGCTGGCGGGAAGAGACGCCGGGCTGAACAATGGCAAACCTAGGGAGCGGAAGGGAAGGGGTGCCGTGTCGTGGGTGGCGACTTGTGAACCCCGTAGACAGGCTGGCTGTGGAACCGCGTCGGCGGAAACAGCGAGATGACGCAGTTCCGTCAGCCAGCCCGGAAGGTAATATAAACGGACCCCGGACCTAAACTCCTTCTTCTGATTCTTGGGCGCGTCAGTAGGAAGTCGTGTGGGTTGTGCGCGGCGCTGCATTTCAATGCATAGGCTACCGAGGCAGGGAACTGAAGCCGGCGTGCTACGTCGAGACGGGAGGTGCGGCATACTCGCTTGTATGCTCACGTAGGCTACTGGTGCATAACACCGAATATGATATCGAATTATCAGGCTAGCGGTGGTGGTGACCAGGAACATTCCTTCTAGTAACGGGTCAATATTGTTTATTGTAATTATTGTACATAGTATTCAGGTGTTGGAGCATTTTTTTCAAATAAATACTTAATAATTTACAAACCGTTCACGTCTGTGATTTATTGCCCCGGCAAAGACGCCACAATATTCCACAGCGGGGGCGGGGGTGGGGGTGCGAGGAGAGGAGGGCTCTAGCAACGTAACGGCCTAAAAGTGCGTACCAACTGTGAACATGAACTTACCTCGCCAACGCGAGCCACGAGAAATGCTACGATTGTTTTCAAAGTACGAGGTGCTTGTTGCCAGCATTGTAAATTGGTACGTGCCGTTCCGAGTCAAACTTAAGTATCTCAACGTGCCGTGCTATTCAGCACTGGAGAGGACCAGAGAGCTCTGTATCAAGAAAACTTGTGCGAGTAATAGTTGTCACAGCCTCATAGTGGCCACTTGGATTTGTCGTGCTGATCATAGGTAATACCACGAGGGCTTTGGAAATTGTTCATAAATCTCTGGGGATTTGTCTGAGAATTGCCAAAGCATGAGTGATATTTAATAGGACTATTCTACGAATGAAATTTTGTCCAACAGAGCTGCAAGATGCGCCAAACATCGCGAATAACTGAAAGCTACGTTAAACTCAAAGGAGTAATGCTATAGTACGTACGCGGTTTATTGGACATCGACATAGCGATCAATGTAAACCGCCTCCTAAGATGGAGGAGTGATAGTTTATTATTGGCCAGAAGGGAGAAGCTGTACGAAAGGTCGGATAGAAAAAGCGATAAACCTTTTGAGATACAGTGCCCTGGTTGGGGCTTTTTTTATTATTAGGTCAACACTATTGGTTTTAATTTCACAAGTAGACTAGTCGATACAAAACTAAAAAACTGTATGTGTCATATGGGGAGAAGTGGAATCTGCACAGTTCTCTTTTTAGACCTAGAAACGCCTCCTCAACATTTTACATAGTTGTATAAATTGTAACTATGTAAGTTGTCCTGTACGAAGTTGAATAAAAGTACCAACATGCGTTATTACCAACATTAAAAAATACATGTTTTCACTCCCAAGTAGTACAGATCTCATTTGCATTACTTGGAAGGCATTGTACCTCAAATAATTGAAATCCTGATTTTCTGATAAACAGTAAAATCAGTTTTAAACAAGAGTACACAAATAATAAATATGAGGGTCAGTCAAATGGAAACGAGACAGATGGGAGAAAAGTAAGTAAGGTGTTGATTATTTCGAAAGTAATTGTCATAACAATTTATAAATTTATCTTTATGTGAGGGAAGATGGTCATTGTGATAGAAACGGGTTTAGAGATGATAAAGTTAATGTTTTGTGTTTTATGTCATAATGATGCAGTTAGAAAATTATTTGATTATTTTATGGAGCGGAACACTTAATATACCAAGGCGTGCTGCTTTTCGTCCCAAGTTGACAACCATGAATATCTTGAGGGCTCCCAAAATTTGAATATCGCATGAGGAGGGATCTGGATTGTATGGAGGATGTGACAGCTTCCCAGCGGAATTTCTGCAGCGTAGTCAAAACAACCTTGGCAACATGTGCTTGGGCATTATCGTGCAACAGATAAATGCCGTCTATCATCGTTCTAGGGCGTTTGGACTTGATGACGCAATTTGTGCCAAGTTTTCACTGTGTTCATCTCTCACATGGACATTCTGGCGAGGATTTCACCTCCTGACTCTCCGTACGCTGCCAAAAAAACGCACTACTCGCTGTTCCTCTTTCCTGGCCACCGTTGTTATGTTGGTCGCGCACAGACTCGCTGACCTTACTTAGAGATCTAACTGACTGGCAAACGGCAGAGCTGTGAACGTAATCACTGTTCCTTCCTGGCTCCCAATAGAGGGCACGTCTATACACACATCTATCGACACTTCCAACTTCCGCGCCTTGCTCGATTTATAGTATGTCTCGATTTCATTTGACTGACCCTCATACTATGAAAATTTCTAATTGAGGAACCCAATTTCAAGCCCCCTACAAACTGAGGATTTTTAACCCATTATATCCCCTTCCCACCCCTCAGCCTCTTTTCAAAATTAGTATCAATATTTAATGGCGTCATTAACAGTAAATCTGGGGGGGAATACACACATGAAACATGGCGCATACTGCGCCATCTTCTCCCCCGTCTAGAAAGCATATAAGACCTATGAGCCGGTAATTTACAGAGGGCTTTGGAAGTGAGGAAACAAATCCAGAAAGGCTGTGTAGAAAGCAAGGGGCTAGGGATACAGGGAGTTGACATCAATTGTATTTCTGGTCCATCTACAAACTCCAAACTTTAGGACCTGCCCTTTTGACTTCAGATGAAATTACTTAATATTTACGTAAGAAAAGGGTGAAGTAAAAAAGAAATAGTACAGTAACAATATGATTTTTTTAATCATATAGTTGGTATGGAAGCCAGATTGTGTCGACACGAATTTCAAGAATATTTCGTAATAATTTGTGTATCATATGCTTCTTGAAAATGTTAGAATTCTTAAGTTTTTATTTATTTGCCACTTTTTGTGAGAGGTCATGTAATAAATCTTAAAGGTAGAAGAAGAATATTTAGCAATGTAATATTTTTGACGTTTTAAAATTGAAGTTTTCACGCACTGAAATTACCCCACAATTTGTAATGAAGCTTCTCCGCTTTAGTTATTATACTTTTCAATATTCCAAAGACTATTAAATTCCATTGAAAAATAAGTACTACTTATTTATTACAGTACTACTTATGGGTATTATAATAGAGTTTGGCAGACGTGTTGGGCACACCAATTTGGCGGACTGGCTTCACTTGCGAAACACGACAGAGGTTGGTAATGTCTCCTCCATGTACTCATAGCTCCATGATAGGAAGAATTCTTAACCACCAGACAACCCTAAGCATATAGTTTCTGCTGCACGTGCTAAAAAAAGGGTATTAAAAGTTTCTAGAATGCCAATTCGACCATCACCTGCTTTGAATCCAGTCTCCATTACACAAGCATCACTCCACTCCTTTTTCTCCGACAAAAACGTTTTCAGATCAGCCTGTAAACATTTAATGAAGACATAGAGAACATTTAAATGATACACAGAGAACATTAAAACAAATTATTTAAATGACGCACAGAAAATATTTAACTCTTTGAAGCACAGACTTTTAATTTTGATGAAACTAAAACATATAACTACACCGAGGTACTATCGCTATAAAATGGTCAAAAATGCAAAGTTTTAAATTATGGCACAATGAATTTTTTTGTATGGGTGGTATTAGCGTATTACCGCCGTGCATGTAGGGAGGTGGTCAGTATTAATATGTGCATCATACTAACAATAATAGGAACAGTTTTATGCATTTATGGATTTTAAACGTAATTATTTAGCAATGACATTATACAGAAGGCTCATAAATGATATATATTAATATAACGAATTATACAAATGAATTGATTGAATAATGAAATAAAAATATAAGAAAAGTTTAGAATAAATTATAATTATAAACATACAAATCAATGTTGTTATTACTGATATTAATTTGGACAAGACATTTTTACGATGAATACACACAAATCAATATTATGGTTAATTTCATTTGTGATAATCTTGGAAGCAAGTCTTGCTCTTGCTCTTAATTTCTCTGAAAATTGACACTGTGTATGTGAAAAGCAGCGATGGCAGTAAATTTTTCAATACATAAAACGCAAAAAGGAAAATAAAAACAGCTTCATTGGCGTCCGTATAATCTTTTCCTTCGAAAAATCTGGAATGAACGCGATCATTTGCTGAAAAAATTCTTATTGCCAGGCCCTGGTAACGAAAAAGTGGATAAATACAGTTGCTAAATTTAGAAAAAGTCCTCTAACAGGTGGTGTAGCCAGAATCCATGTTTTGTGGGTCTTTAATACCAAAAAATTGAATGACGGCAAAACATCTGTCTGTCTATGAAACACGCTGGAGGCTAAACCGTTCAGCCGATTATCTCCTTTGATATTCCGTAATCGATCTGGCTGATGAGACATTTCCCTTGAATTTGCAAACCGATATTTTAATTTTTGGGGATATTTTAATTTTAATTTAATAAGAGGGTAATTTATGTGCGAGAATGGCTTATTACACAAACCATTCCTTTCTTTTTCGCCTGAAATTCCAACATTCTTTCAAAAGATTTTTATATTCTTTGAATTGTAATTACATAAAATTGAGGGGCGTGAACTAATCTTAATTGCTATCTAAGTGTATCTCATAATAACACTTTACTTGAAGTCCCTGGGACATTCAAAATTTTCAACAAAAAATGGCTTCATCGCTTTTGATTAAATTTTGTTGTTGGATAATGCGAAGGACGTTTAGGAGAATGGAGCAGATCTCGTGTTTGTTAAAAAATCTGAGTTTTCGAAAATCGCGAAAAATCAAAATTGTTTCCGCGTCTTCCTACGACAAATATAAAGATAGATATTTTTTCCTTTAATGAAATCTGTTTAGAGATATTGAAGATACATTTTGAAGTAAGCCCATGAATACTTTTTGGAAAATTTGTGTCCCTTTTGTGTAATTTTGATTGAAAGTACTGGCGAGAGAGTACATGATGTCTTAGCACTATTAGTTGTTTATTCAACTGGTGAGCGTATGTCTGTCGATTTCAATATTTTTGCTTATATACTCTTTTAACCTGACAATATTTTAAAATGCTCCGGTTAAATGATTTAGTATTTCACGAATCTAATACTAGTTACGAGTTTAATGCCAATTAACTCTTTCACTTACCGTGGCTACTGTAAAGAGTACAGCTAGCACTAACACTAACACTGAGGGCGACATCTTGAAACCACAGATGACTCGTTGGAAGCACAAAAATGTCAACAGTGGCAAATGCGAAAATGACGATGTGCTTAAGTAGGAATCTTTAAAGTTGGGAAGGGGGAATGCACAAGTAGTTACTAGTGCTTTGCTCCTGGCAATTTGTGTAACCTCCCTATTACAATAATGAGGGGGTTGAACACGTTCATCACTGTCCTTTTGTGTACCTTTGCATGACATGCCGCCAGGAAGCGATAAATACACCTCTTCGAATTCATAGACAGAAGTATACTCTACTCAATCCAGAAGCGTGAAGGCGACGTACAACATGCATTCATTATGAATGACCAATTCCAAAACATTTCTGTAGAACAGTGGTATCTCATTTTGGAAATGTCATTCAGGCGGGAGCTGATGGATGCTTTGTCATGTTACTTTGCTAAAATATGTAGTGGTTTACAAATTACGAATATGTCAGCATCTTTTTGCCAATGTAAGTACTTATTTGCCTGGACCTTCCTAAATAGCTCAGTATTAGATGTCTGGGATAAGAGGGTAATTTATGTGTGAGAATGGCGTATTACACCAACTGTTACTTTCTTTCTTCGCTTACAATTCTAGCAAGTCATTGTTTCTAAAGATGTCTTTATATTATCTACATCGAATTTACATGAAATTGAAGGTCGTGAACTAATCTTATTTGCTATCTTTGTCTATCTTATAATAATTAGACCGCGAATTTTAGGAACAAACTAGTGGTGCTCCAGAAAGGCACAGATTTTCTCGTACTAGTTTTTTTCTAATTTCTTTGGTCTGGGTCAGAAGTACGATCTTGTCCCATTCCCTAACCAGCTACCATCTATCGTCGCCATAGTCCGTTTTTTTTTTTAAGTTTCCCTAATTTTTCGGTTTCCTAATGGTAGAATCGAAATATTACTTTAAGAATATTACAGACGAATAAAACCAATGAAACAAATTAAACCAATCTTATATGGAAATTTGGAGCCGTTTAAAAAAAAATACCGTTTAAGTAAATGCGGTAATTTGAAGTTCTTTTTCACGGAAACGTTTTGTGTTCTCGAGCAACATTATTGGAAGTGACTTGAAGGCTTACACTTTTTGTTCGCGGTATTCTCTATAACTCTTTCAAATTAAGTTTCAAACCAACTCAATGTACATAGAGGAGTTCCTCTAGGAAGGGACCAGTTTGACAGATCTGGAAACCAATGAACATCATGCAGGGCGATGACATTGCATGCGGCGGCGATGGTGTGACGGTTAGCGTACCGGACTGTTATACCCAAGCTCGCGGGTTCAAACCCGACCGAATCGATTAGGGCGACAAAATCCTTCGTACGCCTTCCTTCGTACGCCTTCCTTCGGAGGGGAAGTAAAGCCGGCTGTCCCATGTTCGTAGATTTACTTGCATGTAAAAGATCCTCAAGCCTAAATGACGTAGCCTCTGAGCTAAATTCAAATCGCCTGTTTCTCGCCCAAGAAATACCTCCTTTCTCTGCTAGTTGATGAAAAGAGCGTAGCAAAATTTGCGTGGTCGGACGGAAGAGCGGGCCTGATGGCCCGAGTCTCGCCACGTAAAATAAGGCAAATTCAATTCAAAAAAATTCAAATTGCAAGATATAGTGATGAAGCCATTTACAAATGGACTGTAAACGAACGCATTGACGAATTGAATGCTTGGGCGTAACTTATGTTGGCAGCAGTGAACAAGCAGTAGCTGTCAGAGCGGTCCCTTCTCAAAGTAATCTCTCTACTCCAACATATCCTTTATTGCTACTTTAAATGCAATTTTTAGAGAGCATAGAGCTCAAAATATCGCCCTCCCCCGTTTGTAGCAATATAACAAGGCAACCGTCGCAAAGAGTTGAGGCTGCGAAATATTACTTGGATGAATCGGGAGAGTATTGACAAAAATTGCAACGAGCTTCGCATTCTGTGTTCTCGTCAGACGAGAGAGTTCTGGAAAGAAGCGACACGTAATTGACAAAGATTATTACTTTGCCGAAAGAATCAATGAGTATTGAAGATATTGTCATGGTGACCTGACTGGACAAAAATTAACGTTCTCCTCACGAATTTCACGCTTGGTGTTCACGCACGCCGTGGGGTAGGTTCGAGTTACTTTTTCTATAGAAGGGAATCAGCAATTTAATGCTGAAGTAAGGGGATGAAATTGTAATTTATTATTATTATTATTATTATTATTATTATTATTATTATTATTATTATTATTATTATTATTATTATTATTATTATTATTATTATTACTGTTATTATTATTATTTTGTTCGCGAATTGGTCTTCATTGGATCACGTGGACATGCAGATGTATTTTTCCGGGGGTAGGTGCGCGTGACTTCATTAGAGGGGGGGGGATCAGGATTTATAGGCTGAATCCCATTTTTTACACCCCGGGATTGTTAGCCCTGGTGGATGAGTTATGGAATGATGGTGTTGAAGGGTAAATGGACATTAACAAACATACAGACACAGAAACATCCATGCCCAGGGCGGGACTCGAACCCGGGACGTTTCAGGTACGGTTCTTCAGCCTTCAGGATCTTGGCCATTCGGGCCGGCTTTTATTATTTTTTTTATTTTTATTATTTTATTTTTAAATTTTATTATTTTTATTATTTTATTTTTAAATTTTACTATTTTTATTATTTTATTTTTAAATTTTATTATTTTTATTATTTTATTTTTAAATTTTACTATTTTTATTATTTTATTTCTAAATTTTATTATTTTTATTATTTTATTTTTAAATTTTATTATTTTTATTATTATTGTTTTTCATCTCATTGTTTTTCTGGTTTTGTTTTAAGGTCGCATCAACATATAGGCCATTAACGAACAATATTGGCTTTAACGTTATGGTAACTGTGAGGATGACGTGATAATTGGGGGGGGAAAGGACGAACACAATTCAACCATGCCGGAGGCGGGGCTCGAGCCCGCGATCGTTCGGTCATGGAACGCTACGGTACTACTGTCTTAGCGATCTCGGTCATCCGGACCGGTTTTATTATTTTTTTTGGGGGGGGGGGTATTTTTATTATTATTTTTAGGTTTTTATTTTTATTATTTTTTTAGGTTTTTATTATTATTTTTGTTATGTTTATTGATTATTATTATTAATATTATTATTATTGTTATTGTTATTTTCAATGGCAGGTTTTATCTCGGCCATTTTAAATTTAGCTTAGAGGTTTATTTTAGACTTGAGGATCTTCTACATGTAATTATTTTTTTTACACGGGACAGCGATTTTACTTCTCCGAAGGAAGGCGAAGGGAGGATTCTCTCCCTTAAAATTATTTTGGGGGGGGGGTATTTTTATTATTTTTTTTAGGTTTTTATTTTTATTATTTTTTAGGTTTTATTTTTTTATTTTTAGGTTTTTATTATTATTTTTGTTATGTTTATTGATTATTATTATTATTAATATTATTAACATTGTTATTGTTATTTTCAATGGCTCCTCCCCTCGCTGGGTGTTGCGCAACGTGCTCTGCCTCCCGCTGCGGCGCTGGGTGTTGCGTAACCGCCGAGGGCCAGGCAGCGGCCCTCGCGTCCTCTCGGCTGACCCTCGTTACGTGCGGCGCGGGAGGGGCTTCCCGGAAGCAGGGGATTTCCCGCCGCACGCGCGCAGCAATTGAATAACGTCCCTGCGGGACTCCACAAGAAAACGTTTAGCCTCTCTCGCAGCAAGGCCACCGGCTGATTGGGCTCAGAGCTAGGGATACCGTTGTCCCTGCGGCGAATATGCTCCACGTGTTAGTTAGTTGATGCCTGTTAATGCCTATCAGATATTTCGTTAATACCCAAATTGGCGAGAGTCTCGGGCCATCAGGCCCGCTCTTCCGTCTGTCCCCGCAAATTTCGCTACGCTCCTTTGGCCGACTAGCGAGGTTTTATCTCGGGCGACCGCCATTTTGGATTTAGCTTACAGGTTTATTTTAGGCTTGAGGATCTTTTACATGCATTTTTTTACACAGACATTTTAATTTCAGTAAATCTATTACATGGGACAGCGACTTTGCTTCTCCGAAGGAAGGCGAACGAAGGATTCTCTCCCTTAAAAATTCACGGTTTTGATCGGGTTTGAACCTGCAAACTAGGGTAGAACCCAAGCCAGATATCACCGATTATACCACCGAACTCCCAAAGCAAAGGTAGCTGGGTTCGGGTCCCGATTGTGGTGAATTTTCGACACCATCTACAGTGCACCAGGAAAGTCTCTCCTCTGTGGAACCTTGCTAGTGTTATCTACAGAAATTATGTTGGTAGCATGAAGTGCAGCTTGTAAAAAGTAAATTGCGTACTCATCACTAGAGACCGGAAAAATATGCAGTATGAAACGTCAAAATATTTACATTAATATGTAATGAAAACAGTAAGAATATATAAATAAATATGTAAATTCGGATATAATATGTAATAATAAAATACACTTACGATAAAACACATTTACAAAATACGAAACTATTCTCCAAAAACTCTAATATAATCTTCATTCTTCTGTATACACATCTACATTTGATTCTACTAACTCTTTATATGGTTATAATATTTCGATAATTTTAAGGCCCTAGTTCAACCTCCTCTCGGTTCCTTAAAATTGATGAAAAATGTGTCTAATATTATGTCAACAATAATTAGTTCTTTGCGTCTCCGTTCGGCCGTCATGACTTCTTTGAGATGTTTTTGAGTTTTTGCTGACGTCTCAGCAGCCGGACTTCTCCTGCCATCCCCTTCAGCACTGTATCATTACGACCATCATGTCAAAGAACCGAGAGAGCTGATGTCACTGCAATGTCTTTGACCAGGAGATTCTAGGGTTCGAGTCCAAGCGGTTGAAGGAGTTTCGGCACGAGCCATAAACAGCTATGTCGATTTCATTCGCTTCAGCGACCGATAGTTCTCTGTGGTTTCTCCGATCTACTTCCGGCGGAAGTCGGAGTAGTACCCTCACAAACGGGCACGCGCGATCTTTCCTTCCTCTTCCTTGACCTATCCTCAACCGTACACACACCAACACTGCCACACATGTCGGGAGACCGGTCGGGAGCTTAGAGCTTGTCACGACTAGGGTGGGGCCCCGCTGGTGGGAGATACCTGGTTGGGGAAAACCCCGCTAGCCGACAGGTAGGTCGGCGCCGGATCTCACCATCCAGTGGATAAAGATCTCAGCCACTTCCCGAGGAAAAATATGCACTACATTTACGGTTATAATGACCTTAACCGTTCTCGCGCCCGAACTCAGTAATCAATCTCAAAAATCATGTGAAAGTCGCTGCAGCCATGGCGGCAATGCCATCTCGGAGAGAACTCCGCATTTATGTTCTTGAAGAACGCGCTGAAGAATACGAAGTGCAGGACACAAAGGAGAGAACTCAGGCGTTGCTCGTGGTTGTGTTGGCTACAGATGGCTACCCAAGCGACGACCGTCATTACTCAATATAACCGCCTTGACAACAGCTCATTTTACCCGACGTATTTTCGAAATACGCGCTGACCATAAACGGTAGTTTTGATCGAAATCCCATCGCATCGAGGACTATGTTTAGGAATTTTTTGCACGACGATGCGTTAAAACAATCGACAAGAAGACGCATCTTCTGCATGTGAATGTGGATGTGTGTAAGGATAGGATGAGGATAGGGCAAGGAAGACGACGGAAAGATCGTGCGTCCGTTTGTGTGAGTACTGCTCCGGCATTCGCCTGGTGTTGAAGAATTCGACCTAGCTCGTGTGGTACATCCGGCACATAACTACGTAATACGTGGTTCAAATATAAAGAGAATATTTATTATAACATTTTATTGCAACATAATTTTCAAACGAAAACAACATTAAATTTGAATGTTCACTCCTTCTAGACCGATGCACTGTTGCCATCTTCTTGGGAGTTTATGAATGGTCTCAGAATAAAAGTTTTTCGGTTGTGTGCGCAGCCAGTTTTGCACACATTTTGAACTTCTTTGTCGTCTTCAAATCTGATGTCCTCTAGAACTTTTTAAGAGGCCCAAAGAATATGAAAATTACTGGACTATAAGTCTGGACTACATGGAGAGTGGGGACAAATTTTCCACAGCATTTTTGTGGAGAGAGTTTGAGGAGTCAATGAAGCTGTATGTTGCTGTGCGTATAATAAGGAAACACGAAATGCAAGTGGATCGAGGTTAGCCTTACATTTTCAGAACTAGTTGGATAATTAAGAAGAGGCGCCTGTTAACTGTCGATGAGTCGACATTACATGACTTCGCCTCTATGAAGAGGTTTGAATCATTTCCACATGGCAGATTCCTGGCATCTGACAACTTCCGCAATTGAGCAGGGAGCGATACAACTCCCAAATGCCCAATCCGAATGAGTTGACATGGAGTTTAGATTTTCCTTCAGCACTCTTTATGATCACGACGATCAGAAACCATTGCGCTGATCGTACAATAGATATTTACGTCACTGTTCCGGAAGTCATTTACGACTAAAAGTAAGCTGCTTCCGGTCGAGGCAGAACTCCAAATTTCGAATCGAATACTGTCATAACGAATTAACGAAAATGTGATGTGCGACTTTGATGTTTTTGTATACCCTTATATATCTGTTATTTTCAGAAATAAACAGGAATACCGAATAACATTCGTTTGCTTGACATGGGTTAACAATATCCAAAATCCAAATCGTACCACCACAAGCCAGTTCAAAAAATACAAAGGAGAAAATTGCGATCCAAAGGGCAGAGTATTCAGTAGATGTCAATACTACAATCAACAAATGCCAACAGACGTCACAAAATCCTCGAGAGAATCAATAATACTCAGAACACGTAATGCACAAATAGAAGTAATACACAGCAATATATAGGAAATCATCGAGGTCTGCCGAAGTAGACTCGTTCAGATATTATGAAAGATTGTGATGCAGATTCGTACGGTAATTTCTCGTCAGCAGCCATCGTAAGCAATTGGACAGAACACCCGGCAGAAAACATGAACCAAATCATGGAAATTGTGCAGTGATATTTTGTTCAAACGAATTGGAAGAATGGAGAATCTATCTACACTATGTGACCAAAAGTATCCGGACACGTCCAAAATGGAGTTATGGTTGGTCGTGTTTTTTATGGAGGGGGCTTGCACCCTTTGTTGTTTTGTGAGGTATTATCACGACACAGGCCTACGTAGCTGTTTTAAACACCTTGATTCCTATTGTTGAAGAGCAATCCGGGGATGAAGATTGATCCCCGGGACTGTTTCGGGCTACAGTTAGGAACACGACAGAATAACCTGAAACTTTATTTGTTTGATAAATCATATTTATTTTAACTCAACTTCAATTATGCTAACAGTGTATCATTTTTTACCATTTACATTTAACAGTATTATACAAGATTATACGATATATACAAAAATAATTTTATTTTAAAAGCGTATTGATTTATAAATTCGTCTCGTATTTCTTCAAAGCGAAACTGTCAGTCATGGGCACCAAGGAATAGCAAAGTCTTAAGAAAATGTATTTTCAGAATGCGAGTTCTTTAACTAAATAACACTAAGCAACGTTTTCATTTTTCGTAAGGAGTGTAGTCCGCTTCTTCTCAACAATAACGACCACTTTTCTTCAGGAACACTGTAATTCCAGACACAACCTGCTTTTAAGAACCATATGGTCGTGTTTTGTGCCTGTGAACAGAGGAGGAACCGGTGATTAAAGTCATACACACATTTAAGAGGTAAAATTAAATCTATTTTCTCTCATTAGTGTAAATGTTTCGACGGTAATTTATATAAATAGACTTCATTAAAAACAATTATATAAACGTAACAATTAAAACGTCCTTAAATCATTACATGTTTCTCAATCTGGTATTATTTAAGTTTATAAACAAAACAATGCCCTTAAATCATTATAAGTCTGTGAAGATATGATAGTAAATATAGAAATGATTTAAGGACGTGTTAATTGTTATGTTTATATCATTAATTTAAAAAAAAGTAGTTTATATAAATAGTGGTTAAAACCATTATATTACAAGAATTACAGGTGTCAATGAAAAATTATTTCCTCTCATTGATTTAAAAGGAACACTTTTCAACTTTAAGTTACCACTGGTCAACAGCATTTTCGTACCAAAGAATGTGAATGGTGTTCTTTGCTAAGACTTTCACACTGAATTCGAATACGAAATCAGATTGTGGCTATTGGGCTCAGTTTTCTTGTTACACGCTACTCTCTATTTACGGAAATGCTTGAAAATGCATATTGGTTATTTTGCCGTAACTTGATTTTATTATTTTGCAGATATAATTGTCCTGGAACACTGGAAATGTGTACAAGGAATGACTATACATATCACTGAATTCAGAAAAGTCACCTCTAGGAAATAAAAATGTTTGGCAACATTGCTGATAAATCAAACTCGAGCAGATAGAATCACACTATGTTCTTTTTTTCCTTCTTAAGTTGCCTCCTATGTTTTTTGCTACTTTTCAAGCTTCCTATGGCTCAAATAAACCACGCTTTTTTGGGGAATCTCAACAACTTTGTTTGCGATTTAAATTTGCCGAAGCATCAATTTGAGCTTTTAGCCTCGCAACTGAAAGTAAGATATCGTCTTTCTCCCTGTAAGAAAGTGTTTTTGTGATCGTCAAGTAGTTTTTTTTAAATATTTCCCCAAGAAATAAGACAGCTTTTTGTAATGATATCGAATTCGTTATGGAGACTCTTGGCCATGATTGCAATGTAAATGAATGGGGCTTGTTCATAGATTCTAGCAAAATAAGTCTGAAAGCAGTTCTTACTTCTCCACAATGGGAACAAATTTTCTTGAGTTCCGATTGTTCATGAGTTAATTTCGTAGTAGACATATGGGAACCTTAAACTGCTCCTCACACGCATCAATTATGACAAATCCAAGTGGAATATTTGAGGATATCTCAAGATCTCGGCATGTAGCTTGGGTATACAAAGCACTGATGCATTTCGTGTAAATGGGACAGCAGGGACAGAAAAAATCACTATGCTGGAAAAAAATGGCCTGCTCAGATTGAACGTCTGCGTGTACAGAGAAGTGTGGTAAACATGATCCCAAAAATGTGGACGTGCTTCCACTGGACATTAAATTGGGTTTCGCTAAATACTTTGGGAAAACCATTAACAAAAGATCATGTGAGTTCATGTATTTGCGAAAGACGTACCCAAGGATCAGTGAAAGAGTATTTGTAGACCATAAATTAGAAAATTAATAACTTATGAAAATTTATTTGATTTGTTGAGTAATGTTGAAAGAAAGGCATGTCTGTCTTTCACAAGTGTCTAAACATTTGATGCAACCATAAGGCAGAGAAATATCGCGATATTGTACATTAACTATTGAGATCATACCACCGTACGGGATGTAACATGTCACTTAAGCTACATTTTTTGAATAATCATTTGAACGTCTTCCCGGATAACCTCGGCGCCGTTACTGATGAACATGGCGAACGATTCCACCAGAACATTTCCCAAATGGAACAGCACCAAGGCATCGTATCTGAGGCAAAGTATCGCAAGAAATAGGGAAGCTAATATTTTTAGGCATGTTTCTTCACTTTTCTTAACACTTATTTTGTATTTTTTACTCTATATATTTGGATATGTTGTTATTAGAGCGTGGCATTTTGCCAGATACATATACATGGGGAGGCATACACATTTACAAAAACGATCATCACGTGAAAACTGAGGCCGATAAAGAAATTCTGAAATTAGATCTGGATTCAGGGGATTATCTTCTAGAAACAGCGTGATTTGGTATTGTTACATAAAAAAGTTTTTTTAGTCTAGTGTAACTGGACGTCAAATTTCATTTTATTAAAATTTTCCTCTCGTCTCCGAATTACATAAAATCACAAAACTATCATTACGTAAAGAAATAATTATGATTATAATGACTAGTCGTTTTTTAGCTTCCAAACAGTAGAAAACTGATTATGACGGCTAAGCCATTGAAAGCTGCTATTGAAATAAATGATATAGTTGACAATGACAACTACTGTAATTATTTCATTTTTTACTGCCAACGACAACTCATCACAAAACCTTAACCATTCCGAATAAGAGAACAGTATTTACATGAAAGGAAGAAAGTCACAGTATACAAGTAGGTGCAGTTTTCATTGTTTGGAAAATAAGCTAGAGCTTTTACTTTTTACGTGAAATGAATTGATAAATGAATGGATGAATGAATGGATGAATGAATGGATGAATGAATGGATGGATGAATGAATGGATGGATGAATGAATGAATGGATGGATGAATGAATGGATGAATGAATGGATGAATGAATGGATGAATGAATGGATGAATGAATGGATGAATGAATGAATGGATGAATGAATGGATGAATGAATGACTGGATGACTGAATGACTTTATGAATGGATGACTGGATGAATGAATGGATGGATGGATGAATGAATGGATGGATGGATGGATGAATGAATGGATGGATGGATGAATGAATGGATGGATGGATGAATGAATGGATGGATGGATGAATGAATGGATGGATGGATGAATGGATGACTGGCTGAATGGATGACTGGCTGAATGGATAACTGAATGACTGGATGGCTGAATGACTTTATGATTGGATGAATGGATGGATGAATGAATGGATGGAAGAAGGAATGGATGGATGGATGGAAGAATGAATGGGTGGATAGATGACTGGATGAATGATTTGATGAATGACTGGATGAATGCATGACAGCTTGGAAATATAGCTTACTCTTGCGCTCCGGAGCTTTGCGTCAAATGCAGCAGCACAGCGCTAAGCTCGCATCGCATCGCATCGCATCGCCTTGGCTTCGCACTCGCACTCGCACTCGCCATCCAGCCCCATGACTGCGCCTCGCGTGTTACGCGCCGCCTGACCCGAACAACTGCAAAACATTGGAACACACATGCTCAGAATTAATGCGAGGACATTTGTACGCTTCTCCCCTGTTTATTCTTTGGAAAGTGTTACTTTCCGGCAAAATGAACTTTGCCGATCGAATACTGCAAAAAAGTCATGGCTGTATAGAACAATAGGGAACCACAAAAGAAACACAACAATGGGGTGACATGAAAAAACATGGCTATCGCCTGCCATATTGATAATAACTCCTATAGTATACGTATGTAAGTTTCCATGAATGTTATTACACATTACTAGTGGTACAACTACAACATATACTTTTTCGAATGACTTCAAAGTTTGTAAATTTTCGAAAATTCAGAGAGTTCGACGAAAATGAAACCCAGGCCATTGAATTAAGCGCCTATTCTTCTATCCGTGAAAAAAAAATTAAACAGAAAATTGCAGCTGTTTTTGAGAAAATATTTTTTTTTCGAAATTGCATTAATTTCAAGCGCAAATAACGTGAAAACTACTTTTTTTATAAAAAAGTGTACATATTTTTTTAAAAGCTGATTTTTTACAACAGACTTCGTTCGAAGCAAAAATCTCTTACCTTTAATTTTGTAGTTGTGAATATTAACTTTTTGCAATTTTCGAAAACACGGAGAAATAGTTGAAAATGGGACTAAATAGCTAAAAAATAAAAAAGTTTACAGGCATTAAACGCAATTTCATTGCTGTCGATAAAAACTTGTATTAATATTAATAAATGTAACAATTTCATTAACTGTCTTGAGCATTTGATTCTTGAAGTCATGACATTAAACTATTAAGGCAAGTTGTCTTACGCGAATCTGAATTTTTTGGATCTGAAAATCGGGTAACCATTTTTTTTTTGGAGCAGAATTTTAGAACCATTTAACTCATTCAATTTTTTTTAAACTTTCCATTTTATTTTTGTCAAAATGAGAGCCTTATTCTTAGAAGCCATAGGGTCATTAAAAAGTCTCAACGATATAGATATGATGTAAGATATTACTTACACAAGGATGCAGCGATTATTATATACAGGTTACGTATACTCGTATAATCATGATGTGTCAGAAACATTATTCATCAATTTTATTGTTATCGTTTTATTTGCAAGAAGTGTCCAGGTTTAACTCGCAACTCTTTCATAATTGGGAGTTATTCCACAGCAAATATTGCAATCAATAGCAATATTCATCTTCTTGGGGAGCGCAAATCGAGTTTTGAATCATTTTGTGCATCTGCAGAAGATCGATATTGCTGTCTGCTATACCGTGAAGAAACTCCCTATGGGATGATCCATAAATTACATAACGCTGAAGACGGGGGAGGGGGTTTGAGGCAGCGTTACATAGGGACAGGGGGGCAAGGTTTAGTGTTACGCAATGCTGATATTTATGTTTAAAATCTTTCAATATTTGCTGAAATAATTTATTTTATTCAGTTTTATACTAAAACATATTCATACCAACAAATTAAATTAAAAATATAATAAATAAAACAAGTTATATTGTATAAATTGTTACAATACGTGAAAATATTTTTCATCAATGATATATTGATTGAATTTTTTAGATTACGTACAAAATATTCAGAACTGATCTATAGTATATTCGCAGAAGACTCGAAGCCTATACATCATCCACGAGGGCATGTGCACGGATTTTAAGAAATTTTCAGTCCCACGCGCCCTTCTTTCATTAAAATAAATTGTCCCCAAAGTTAATGTTATGCGCTGTTCGCACCACCAACGAATTCTCACGTTAATTATAATAAATTTTAATGAAAAACACAAATAAAATGAATACAACTCGTTTGAGTAAAATGTGGTATATTGAGCTTCACTTGTTGGAATTGGGCGGGGGGGGGGCGTCGCAAGCAAGCGTTACGTAATTATTAGGAAGTGGGGTTCAAACGCGCATTACAGGTGTGTCACAAGGTTTGAGAGGGGGTATTCAAAATACTCCAAATTTGCGTATGCAAATTTGCGTTACGTAATTTATGGACGGCTCCTAATGTATTTCATGATATACTCACCCCCACCTGGTGTCTTCGAAAACACTCGAAAACTAGTCCACCAGTCTCGCACCTGTCAGTCGTTGTCACTGAAAAATAAATTTAAATATGTGTAACCATTTAAATAAACCAATGCATTACAAATATTAATTTAATCTCATTGAACTTTGAGGATGGTTAAATCAATATTTATCTTGCAATGAAATGTAAAAAAATATTATTAATTACAAGATAAAGCAACAACGTACTATAAATGGATGTTTAAATTCAGTATCTGTAAAAAGTGTGTTATGTTCTTAGATAAATTGGAAGGCCCTTGAAAATTAAGTTTATTTGAGATAAAATTATTGTTTAACATATTATATTATATTCGTAATGAAACTTTTAATTCTGAACTGAATTGAATCTCTTAGTGGTTATTCACATTTCTAAAATTAATGTAACAAACTCGACTCGTGCGTGAATCACCTGTTTCGCGCATATCTGGTACGTAAAGTACGATTTTGCAGGGTCTCAAAAGAGACACCGTGGAAAAGATTAGTTACAGAGTTAATTTTATAATAAAACCGTTAAAGAGAGTTAATTTTAAAATAAATTAAAAGTTTTGATTTGTTTGATTACTTGAGAGCCATTTCACGAACGAATCGTCGAAGAATTTAATTAAAAATTTTAAAATCCTTTTGATTTAATTTTTTAACAGAATTGCCTAACTTTGCCCAAAGAGGAAAATCAGAGAAAAAGAAGCCATTCACAGGGCCGCAGGTAATGGCTGATTCTGGTAGATACACGACACTTTTTTACCGGACATCATTATTCATTTTTTCAATGGATGGAAATGCATGTGGGTCATTTGTATCAGAATTAGAATTGTGGGTGTCATATTTAACTATGTCCTTTAAATGGCTAATTTTTTATAGTTTTCTACAATAATATTAATATATTAACATAAATAAATAATATTTAATATAAATAATTAATATGACATTCTTAATAAAACCGTGTACATATTATTAAAAGAACGGTTCATACAAATTCATACATAACACATTTATTTCGATATAATAGTAGTTTATGCAATTTGCTTATAATACTAAGCTTTTTTGCATGTGTACATGTTTTGAAAACGAGCTATATTAGGAGCGAGTGTTGAAATTTGTACGAATGCAATAAAGCAGCATTAGAAACAAGTTTCATACGCAATTTTTTGTACAACAGCATTATAAATTTGTAAGAGAATCAAACTTAATTTTGCAAAACAACTTTCTTGTGATGTCCCTGGTAATTGACATATGTGTGAGAAAACGGTAGTCGGCTGTTCCGATTATCTCTACGTCCCCACGATTGTCTCGCTGCGATTGGCTGAATGTGGGATAACGCAATCATTCGTGCCGTAAATGATGAATTTGTCATAATTTGCGCAGTAAAATGCCAAATTATGAACGCTTTCTTGCAATAGAAAAAATCGTTTATAATGCTGGTTTACAAAAAAAATAACATTACTGGCCTGCAGCAGGAAAATAGAGTATATGGAAAATGAGGTTGCTTCGACACGAAACTAGAACTTGGTACGACTCTATGAACTCGTAAGGGAACGAACAATTGAATAATGTAGTGGGTTGCTGAGGAGGTAAGTTTATTTTGAGAGAGGCTTGGTAGAATTCGAAACAGATGTACGCATGACGATTAAGTCGTGATATTTAAAGTGCTTAAATATCCAGTTAGTTGTGTCTTCAAGTGATTAAAAGATTGGCGAAATATTGGGGAAGGTATTAGATGTAATTTTGTAATCGGTAGTTATAGAATACAGAGCAAGATGTCAGCGAATACGGAGCAGGTAACAGTTTGCCTATTGATAAGCCTTCCTGAATTTATAAACAATATATTTTCGTTTTGTTGTAACTTTAAGTGTTTTATTTGGCATTACCTCAAAGGTGTACTGAACGGACAGCGACGCTGGGCAAGTAGAAAAGCAGCGGGAGCTGAAATTATCTTGGAAATACCCACGATCGCGGCGCCTACAGGAGCATACACTGTTGCGGGACATACGTATCAGGAGTCCTACAGCAGCAAACATTTAATGTTCTGACGCGGCGCACGTGAATAATGAAATTTCTTCCCCATCGCCTGGCGTCAGCCGTGTTGTAACTTGACGCACAGAGTATGACAATTCAGTCGATACGCGCAGTATGATAATAGGTGGAATGTCACAATCAAATCTTTGTATTTTTGAGTAAAAAATGAACCTGTTTCACCGTTTTTGTATTTTTCCTCTCTCACATGGACGCAGTCTGCTCGATTATGTATACGTATGAATTGGTATGTTGGTATGGTGTATTGGTATGTATGTACTGTATTGATTGGTTGGTTCTTAGTAATTACTGAGGTCATTATTCCCATAAGTGTAGCACATTTTTTACTTCTTTTTCTACTGAGTAATTTTAATTGTTGACTTGTGTTTAAACGAGAGCAGATTTTTCGACTTATAGATCATCTAAACAATTGTTCATTTCTCAGATCTGTGACGGGTGTTGTATATAATAAAACAACCAATTTCTGTAAATCTTTTATCACTTGTAAAGCTCATGTAATATAGAAGCCGGCTCCAAAATACGCATTGAAATAGTTATCCCTTTCAAATTCATTCTCGTTTCCCCTGTATCTCCTCTCTGTGAGTGTACTTCCATGTTGTGCAAAGAGTAAACAAGCACAGGTCCATCACCGCAGTTCAATAACACGGCTCGTGTGCGAATATCCTAAATGAAATTATATTGTGCGTGCTTACAAACCGTGCATGTTTACGTTGTTTCCTGTCCATCAACTTTAACTACTACAATGAGCGGCTGGAGTAAACGGGAAACAGAGAACAATGAATCACATCGCTGACATATGACACTTGCGTCGTCGTGTTCAACATCAAGGAGGTCAAGAACCTCTGAATAGTATGCAGTCAAAGAATATACATAATTGAGAGACATGCAAAAAAACATAAGTTA
This sequence comes from Gryllus longicercus, assembly GCA_038098605.1. NCBI lineage: Eukaryota > Metazoa > Arthropoda > Insecta > Orthoptera > Gryllidae > Gryllus > Gryllus longicercus. The sequence continues at coordinate 68,508 of JAZDUA010000617.1, forward strand.
AAAACCATAACTATATTACTAATGCACATTTTTGTGTTCAAGTTTCCATTTTTACTCAAAAATACAAAGATTTGATTGTGACATTCCGCCTATTTCCATACTGCGCGTATCGACTGAATTGTCATACTCTGTGCGTCACTAGTTACGACTCGGCTACCGCCAGGCGATGAGGAAGAAGTTGCATTATTCACGTGCGCCGCGTCAGAACATTAAATGTTTGCTGCTGTAGGACTCCTGTTAGGTATGTCCCGCAACAGTGTATGCTCCCGTAGGCACCGCGATCGTGGGTATTTCCTATATAATTTCAGCTGTCGCTGCTTCTACTTACCCAGCGTCGCTGTCCGTTCAGATCACTCTTGAGGCAATACCAAAAAAAAAGAAGGCTACTAATTAAATATTTAAACACGTATTTCACTTTAAATATCACGACATAATCGTCATGCGGCCATCTCTTTCGAATTGTAGCTAGCCTTTCCCAAAATAAACTTGCCTCCTCAGCAACCCATTACATGATTGGTGAGTGGGTGATTGAGGCTGGTGAGAGTGTGCTTGGGTGAGTATGTCCAAGGGCGGGTGAGTGGGTGATTAAGCTTTAGTTAGGCTGAGTGGATGGGTGATTGAGGTGGTGTATGAGGGCTTGGGTGAGTACGATCAAGGGCGGGTGAGTGGGTGATTGAGAGTAGGTAAGGCTGTATGGGTGAGTGATTGAGGGTTGTGCGTTTGTGCTTAGGTGAATATATCCAAGGGCGAGTGAGTGGGTGATTGAGCGTTGGTCAGGCTATGTGAGTGGGTGATTGAGCGTTGGTGAGGCTGTGTGAGTGGGTGATTGAGCGTTGGTGAGGCTGTGTGAGTGTGTGATTAAGCGTTGGTCAGGCTATGTGAGTGGGTGATTGAGCGTTGGTGCGGCTGTGTGAGTGGGTGATTGAGCGTTGGTGAGGCTGTGTGAGTCGGTAATTAAGCGTTGGTCAGGCTATGTAAGTGGGTGATTGAGCGTTGGTCAGGCTATGTGAGTGGGTGATTGAGCGTTGGTCAAGCTATGTGATTGGGTGTTTGAGCGTTGGTGAGGCTGTGTGAGTGGGTGATTGAACGTTGGTGCGGCTGTATGAGTGGGTGATTAAGCGTTGGTCAGGCTATGTGAGTGGGTGATTGAGCGTTGGTGAGGCTGTGTGAGTGAGTGATTAAGCGTTAGTCAGGCTATGTGAGTGGGTGATTGAGCGTTGGGGTGGCTGAGTGAGTGGGTGATTGAGCGTTGGTGCGGCTGTGTGAGTGGGTGATTGAGCGTTGGTGCGGCTGTGTGAGTGGGTGATTGAGCGTTGGTGAGGCTGTGTGAGTCGGTAATTAAGCGTTGGTCAGGCTATGTGAGTGGGTGATTGAGCGTTGGTCAGGCTATGTGAGTGGGTGATTGAGCGTTGGTCAGGCTATGTGAGTGGGTGATTGAGCGTTGGTCAGGCTATGTGAGTGGGTGATTGAGCGTTGGTGAGGCTGTGTGAGTGAGTGATTAAGCGTTAGTCAGGCTATGTGAGTGGGTGATTGAGCGTTGGGGTGGCTGAGTGAGTGGGTGATTGAGCGTTGGTGCGGCTGTGTAAGTGGGTGATTGAGCGTTGGTGAGGCTGTGTGAGTCGGTAATTAAGCGTTGGTCAGGCTATGTGAGTGGGTGATTGAGCGTTGGTCAGGCTATGTGAGTGGGTGATTGAGCGTTGGTCAGGCTATGTGAGTGGGTGATTGAGCGTTGGTCAGGCTGTGTGAGTGGGTGATTGAGCGTTGGTGGGTCTGTGTGAGTGGGTGATTGAGCGTTGGTGCGGCTGTGTGAGTGGGTGATAGAGCGTTGGTGAGGCTGTGTGAGAGGGTGATTGAGCGTTGTTGCGGCTGTATGAGTGGGTGATTGAGCTGGTGCATGTGTGCTTGGGTATGTCCAATGGCGGGTGAGTGGGTGATAGTGTTGGTGCGCCTGCGTGAGTGGGTGCTTGTGGGCATGGGCGGCGGGGTGTGGGCGCGACGCGTGCGCGTGGGTGAGCGTGGGTGAGCGTGGGTGAGCGTGGGTGAGCGTAGGTGAGCGTGGGTGAGCGTGGGTGAGCGTGGGTGAGCGTGGGTAAGCGTGGGTGAGCGTGGGCGAGCGTGGGCGAGCGTGGGCGAGCGTGGGCGAGCGTGGGCGAGCGTGGGCGAGCGTAGGTGAGCGTAGGTGAGCGTGGGTGAGCGCGGGTGAGCGTGGGTGAGCGTGGGTGAGCGTGTGTGAGCGTGGGTGAGCGTAGGTGAGCGTGGGTGAGCGTAGGTGAGCGTGGGTGAGCGTGGGTGAGCGTGGGTGAGCGTGGGCGAGCGTGGGTGAGCGTGGGCGAGCGTGGGCGAGCGTGGGCGAGCGTGGGTGAGCGTGGGTGAGCGTGGGTGAACGTGGGTGAGCGTGGGTGAACGTGGGTGAGCGTAGGTGAGCGTGGGTGAGCGTGGGTGAGCGTGGGTGAGCGTGGGCGAGCGTGGGCGAGCGTGGGTGAGCGTGGGTGAGCGTGGGCGAGCGTGGGCGAGCGTGGGCGAGCGTGGGCGAGCGTGGGCGAGCGTGGGCGAGCGTGGGCGAGCGTAGGTGAGCGTCGGTGAGCGTGGGCGAGCGTGGGCGAGCGTGGGTGAGCGTGGGTGAGCGTGGGCGAGCGTGGGTGAGCGTGGGTGAGCGTGGGTGAGCGTGGGCGAGCGTGGCCGAGCGTGGGCGAGCGTGGGCGAGCGTGGGCGAGCGTGGGCGAGCGTGGGCGAGCGTGGGCGAGCGTGGGCGAGCGTGGGCGAGCGTGGGCGAGCGTGGGTGAGCGTGGGTGAACGTGGGTGAGCGTAGGTGAGCGTGGGTGAGCGTGGGTGAGCGTGGGCGAGCGTGGGCGAGCGTGGGCGAGCGTGGGTGAGCGTGGGCGAGCGTGGGCGAGCGTGGGCGAGCGTGGGCGAGCGTGGGCGAGCGTGGGCGAGCGTGGGCGAGCGTAGGTGAGCGTCGGTGAGCGTGGGTGAGCGTGGGCGAGCGTGGGTGAGCGTGGGCGAGCGTGGGCGAGCGTGGGTGAGCGTGGGTGAGCGTGGGCGAGCGTGGGCGAGCGTGGGCGAGCGTGGGTGAGCGTGGGTAGGCGTGGGTGAGCGTGGGTGAGCGCGGGTGAGCGTGGGTGAGCGTGGGCGAGCATGGGCGAGCGCGGGTGAGCGTGGGTGAGCGTGGGTGAACGTGGGTGAGCGTGGGTGAGCGTGGGTGAGCGCGGGTGAGCGCGGGTGAGCGCGGGTGAGCGCGGGTGAGCGGGGTGGTGAGCGACTCACCTTCCTGCGCGCACGCCCTGACGGCTGCTCTGGCGCTGCGCCGCTTGGCGCCCTCGGCGTACACGGCGCTCACCAGCCGCTCCGCGCGCTCCCTGGCGAACGCCCCGCCCTCGATCTGCACACACACACACACTCACTAAGCACGGCGTTGGCGAGTTAAGCTGGCTTCACACTTGCAAGAAAATGGCGAGCAATATTATTTCGCAAGAAAACTTGCCAATGTAAACATTGCGGCAATAAATATTTCTGATGTGGCAATATTTCGTGCTACATCGTAATGTAAACTCATGTGTTTCGGAAAGATATTGCCGGCTGTTGCTGGGACTAGAATTGGATTGAAGTCTGAGCAATATATTGCTGGAAGAAGACGATGACCACGGTCACTTGCGCAGGAAGTACTTACTGTAGTACATACTCGTTATATTTCCATTTAATATGGATTTTTACGTAAAATTGGTGTGTGAAAAAAGTTTACGACAGTAAAAGAAGTAGTAATAAATATTCCCTCTATGGTTGATTATCAAATGTTCAAATTTTAGTTCAGCTATAGATGCCCCCTGATTATTAATTTTTACGTTAAAACTTATTTAGATATTAATCTAATCTAAATCAATTTTAAGGTAACTCTATCAGTTGTAGGAAAGAAATATTTTAAAACTTTTAACCGAATTAGTAATTCACTTTTTATTAATAGAAATTTATAGCTTTTTATACATTCTTCATATACAATAACTTTTAGACATTCTTCACTAAGTCAAACTACAACTTTTATCATAGCCTTTTGTTATTCAAACAATCAAAGAACAAAATACATTATATTAAAAAATGTGGTTGTAAATATTCTACACTTTTAAAAGTTCATATGTACAACAATTTCTGTTTTAAAAACTCCTATGATAAAACATTTAAAATATATGACTTCTTGGCTGCCCGGGTGACGCCACGTCGTTGGCTGAGAGGCCAACGTTTCGCCTGTCATATCGCAGGCTTCCTCAGGGTAGTGACAGGTAGTGAGGAAGGCTGCGACAGGCGAAACGTCGGCCTCTCAGCCAACGACGCGGCGTCACCCGGACAGCCAAGAAGTCATGAACTCGAGCCGCGGAAGCTTACGTGTACATTTAAAATATAGGCAAGAAACTACAATATAATAATCAATCCTCTAGTGTATAGTTTGGAAGTAAATGTTCCTCGATTTTAACATTGCAGGTCTAGGGCCTTGCGGGTTCCGTTAACGAAATGAGTGCAAATGCATAATGCTGGCCTTACAATAGCAATACGCTTCCGCAATATCTTTCAGCAACTTGGCATGACAAAGCAAAATGGTGCCTTGGATGCGATAAACGGCCAATTGACCAATGCGATAAACGGCCAGGTTGATCTGCAGCCGGTTCGACCCGCTTGAAGAATGTGAAGGGCGACGAGTGGTGCGCGGCGGTGGCGCCCCTAGCGGCAGCCGCGCGAGTGAAACGCGCATCACCAGCCTGCGCAAGCTGCTGAACGCACCCAATATAGTGCTGTAAACATCGCTACTAAATGTATATATGGAAACTGGAGGAAAAACCTGATCGAGATGTGGGTCATTGACCTAGAAGTCCCTGCTTGATAATGAAAGGAATGTATAAAGTTTGCACAGAACTTTTATGTTATTTTTAATGGACGCTATTCCATACTTACTATATTCATTCCTTCCATCATACATCCCAGGAAACACTGAAACAAGGTAACAGATTAAATTATTTTCATTTTCCAATACTATTCAAAAATTTTAAATTTTAGGTGACTACAGAGCATACTTCTTAGTTATGTAAAATAATACGTTATTTATATTATCAAACAAATATTCGTCAAAAACTCATTTTTTGGAATGAAGGTAATTCATTCTCAAATATATAAATAACCTATGTATATTAAAGTTTAAAAACCGTTTAAAACTGGCATCACTTCTGCATAATTTCAGGGAGAAGTGGAAATTGAATTCTATAAATGTTATTAATGTATTGTTTGTATGGTCTAACCTTTTCAAATGCCCTTCTCAAAATGAAACCTTACCGTGCCATCTAAATTCATAAAGTCAGTTAAAGGTAAGCATTGGTTTTTTTGCGAATAGATTTTTTAAAGATTTACCGATTCTTAACTACACTTTGTTTCTGGCTTGTAAGTCTCTATTGTAAGCTGTTTGTTTTGTATCTTATTTACCAACTATCGCATACGTACTTTTCCTTTTTCACTGGAAGGTCCCTCTTGTTTAATTTTCGACAGCTCATCTGTAAATAGAAACGGTCATCGGTAGCGATAAGAGAAAAAGGAAAGTCCGGTTGTGATAACAGATGATTGATCAAACAGAGATACTTGATCAGTCCTGTCTTACGCATTAAAGGACACCAAGAGCCCAAACTGATACAGAATTGTATGAACAATAGACGTTATTTGAAGAATGCTGATGTCATCTTACCATTACAAGAAATGAGAACACTGACACAGTAAACAATACACGTATGAGTGGGTTGTTTCCTAAAAGAAAAAGAACATTATTAATTGACTACATGTTGCAGGAATCACTACACGTGGTTAACAACATTGTTGATACAATCGATAAGTATAATTTTTTTTAAAAATTTTGCATTTCACTCCAACACGTGCTTTCCTCTTTGAAACTGAAAATTAAACATTTCACAGAAATGCAATTCTTGGATAACATGAGCGATGATAACAATATGTAAAAAACGGCGAATTCTTTTCTTCTTCTATTTCTAAACATCATAACGTATCTCAATAACGTTATCTCTACTTTCACAATTACAAAATATTGTTAAGTAAAGCCATAAGGTGGGTTAAAGTCATGAAACACAATCAGCGTATTTTGAACTCGAATAACTAAACTAAAGCAATTTGAAATATAGTAAAAAATACGACTACATCAACCAGAAACCTTGTGTTTTGCAAATGGAGTTATTGAAATTGCTTGCGATGATGTTCCGACAATGGAATTCAATCTCCTTAAGATGAATCGACACGATACAAGTATTTAAATGCCCAATATAATTTTTTTTAAATCCAAAAATGAATTTGTTAACGTTCAAATTCGCAATTTTAGCCGCTAATGCTGAAATAGGCATTTTAGGCACTATAAAAGTGGTACCTGACATATCATCAAGAGATGGAATGTATAAACAATTAATTTTTAATGTCTTCGTCAAAACATTAAATTTGGCATTTTCCTAAAAATGCAAAGTTTAGTAATCTGCATTATATAATAGTGAAAATATGTAGTATGTGCATGTTTCTCACTCCAATATATTTTGAACGAATAGAACGATTGTTTCGAAATTTTTTACATGAATACTTTTAAGAAAAACAACGACTCGTCTCAGCTCGGTTCGAAGTGAGCGGGACTATTTGCTAGATGATTGTAGAAAGTAAACAGATCGACAACGCCTGGTAATCAGCTGGAACATGTATAGAATGTTTCATGACAATAGTGACAATTTTCTAGGGCATGTATTGGGGTAAAGATGATCAGTTTCCTCTAATCCAATTCAAGCAATGCCTTATTTTATGTAGCGAGACTCAAGCCATCAGGGTTAGTCTTCCGTCTTGACCACGCGAATTTCACTATGCTCCTGTCACCATCTAGATTATATTAGATTTATTCCGAAATCTGCTGACGGTCAATGAAATGTTGAAGATAGTGATAATTAAGGGGTCGATTGGGGGTCTTCAGCCAAATATGAACCGGCACATTATCGGTATAATCAAGATACCATTGATTAGAAAAAAGTATTATTGAACTTTGTAATTAATTGACTTACAAAAACCCATACAATGTAATACACATACACCATCGGGAGGTCCGGGTTCGAGTGCCCGGGCCGGTCATCCTGACCAGGATTTTCGTGGCTTCTCTCAGGCACATTGCGTACTATAACTATGGTTCACAACTACACTTTATCGCGGGAAACAATGCTTGGTGCTATTCGCACTTGTGAAATGCTATGGGGAGGTAAAAAATACTAGATAAAAAACATTTTGTATCCATTGGAGGACAATGAGGATTTGGATCTCAACTACTCAGAATCAGAAGCGCCTTCAAATATTGAAATTCTAGATGTTTACCAAAATATTGGTTTACAAAATTGTTATCTTTAAAACCTATAAGTGCAATTCTTTCTCTTATAACTATGTATGATAAATTGCAGAGACTAACGTTAGGGGTCGATGGAGCTAACAATTCTTCTAAAAAGTGTCGACGGATGGAAAAGTTAGGGAATCCCTGACCTAGAGGTTTGTCACATTTATTCCGCGACATCTGAAGATTAAAATACATAACACACATTTCCTATTAGATAAAACATCATTGTTTCTTGAGAATTTCTTCATAGTTATTTACGTTAAAAGCGAATAATTATTTTTCTTTATTTACGTCAAAAACAGTTAAAAACTGTGTATGACGTACTATGGGGAGAAGTTAATTTGAAGTTACATTTATCTCCTGAAGCAAAACAGGGGGCCATATCAGCATTTGCTCGAGGATCAGGGAAAATGGATGAAAACCTGATCGAGATGGGGGTCATTGACCTAGAAGCTGAAGTACAATACTTGTTACAGGTTCTTTACAATTATACAATCCAAGTGATATATAATACATTAAATGTCATTCTTAAAATTAATATTATTTCCTTTTGGATGCTCGGTGTGATCTCCAATTGTATAGAAACGGTTGTGCAGCAGAAAATATTTTACTTGGGACTTAAACTTTTGTATCGAATTGAATCGTTCAATGTCATCTAGCAAGGTGGTGTAAAATAATGTACATGTTTTATATGTGATTTTTTTTGTAGTGAGCTGTTGATACTGTTAAACTGTAACTTCAACTCAACGCGGTTGAGTGTTGAGTACCTTCTGGAATTCCGGAGCTGACTTTGCAGGTCGCCTTCAGAGCCCTCATCCGGGTCTGCAACTCGCGCCTCTCCACCGAACACTGCGAACACAAAAGACATGCGCATCAACAAATGTGCTAATGTTCTCCTGGCTTATTGATTGATGAGAGTTTCCGGGAGCGTCAACGGATAATGTCGTTAGTCCCGTAAGTGTAGTGCATGTTTTGTCGTGGGGGGGGGAGGTACGGTGATCTTTCCCCGCTGGATGGCGAGATCGGGCGCTGACCTAACTGGGTTTCCCTCAACCAGGTATCTCTCACCACCGAGGCACCGCCCCAGCCGAGACAAGATCTAAGATCACGACCGGTCTACCGCCATGTGTGGTAGTGTAGTGGATGTTCGTGTGTGTGTGTGTATTAAGGGGTGGTCATAGGACAAGGAACAGGAAGGAATGATCATGTGCGTTACGTGGCCCGTCTGTTAGGGTACTGTTGCGACATTCGCCTGCTATAGATTGAAGAAATCAAGCCATAAATCAACTTAGTACCATCGTTTATCTATTTTTGTGTAGAATTCAAAAATATACAATTACACATTTTATTTTACTAGAGTTCATGCTATTTTTTTGGTTTAATGGACAAAATAGAGACTTTTAACCCAGTGTTTTCCAAACTGCCAAAAACGCATATCACTAAAGTATATTAAGAGGGTTTTTCAATTTTGTTCAAGGAACGTTTGCGTACTACGTACAAGTATATTTCTATACAAGCTATTCATAAATGTTGATATTAAATTTTAGCGGGCGTCTCTAGCCGCATTGCTTAACTACTGTCCGCGAAGTCACGGATGTTAAGCAACTCGCGACTCCACGTATCCCTGTACGGATGACCGTCTGAGAACTCCTATTACTATTACTACTCCTATTACGGCGCTGAGTCCCTGTCCGAAGAGATAAAAGACCCTGACTGACCCTGCGACGTTATGACATAAAATAAAAAAAAACTTAACGAAGGATTGCCCTTGATTATAACACTCTTATTGTCTAAGAAAACCTATGAGGCGTTTTAAGAAAAAGAAAAGATTTTTTTTAAAAAGTCTCGATTTTGCTGAAAATGAGACATCTCTTTTTGCTGTACATGTCTTGTTCGCATTTACGAAGGGCTTTGGGCAAAAAAACAAGATGAGACACATCGACCAAAATTGATTTATGGACATTTACGAATCCAGGGAGGTTTCTGTGGGTGGTAATGGCAAATCTTGCCACTGCCCCAAGCCATTCAGTTACGAATGTGTTATGGACACACAGTGCTGCCACACAGACGGTGATAAAGGTGATAAAGTGATGCACATAAGTTACCCTCAATATGCTGACCTTGATTGAGCCGTGGTTTCCGTTTCTTCGTTTCTACAGTTCTTCTCATTGCTGTCTCTATTTTCCCTAATGTTCCATCATTATTCACATCATACTATCATCCTCAATCCATCCACATCATTCGTCCATTTCACCTGTTCAGTTACTTAACACTGAAGCCAAACAAAATTGTGAGACTCGGTGAAAGAACACGCAGAAATGATGCGCATTGATTTCCCAAACGTTTCAACCCTATTTTTCCCTATTATTTTTGTCATTCCGCCAACTAGAATAAGTTGTCATGACATCTACGTATTTAGGTTGTTGGAAGGCAAGAAAAGTACACATTAAAAATTTATTTTAATATTATTAACGTGCATAGTTCCATGATTACAATTTAGTCAATTGCGAGTTTAATTAAAAGTGTGATGAAAGTAACGCCACAGTATCTTTGAAATGAAGTATTAATGGCTTGCCCATTCACATTTACAAACATACCCATTCTCATCTGCTTTTTTCCACCATATGTATCAATTATTACAATAATATTTTTAGAGATGATGCCAATCACACGTGAAAACTATCCCTAACCTCCAATCACTGAACTGATACAATGAAGTCTTAACAGCTGGCGCTCCAACCTATGTCTTTGGTGGAAGAATACATTTCGCAGAGTGATGCGGTTTTCAGTTAACCTGAACTGCTTTCGAACGCTATTAGTATCGACTCTTTCAATATTATTTTTAGTGATGACATTGGATCAATGCAAATCCCTCGCGAAAACGATTCCCAGCCTGCAACAACACGTACTGAACTCACACTTGGGTATATTAACAGCTGATGCTTGCACCCATGTAGCTGGCAGAAGAATACATTTAGCAGAGCGAAACGGTCCACAGCGATGCTAAGCTGTTTCAGAACCTGTCAAAAAAATCGTCCACTGACCTGAATGTGTACAGTATGTGTATAGTAATAGGAAATGGGAACGTAAGAAAGATAAAGTTCTACGTCGTGAAGGATGATGCAGGGTCATTTTTTTCACACAGTGACACAAGCAAAACCACACAGTGCAGGCAATCTGGTGCTCCGTGAAGGACCCGCTTCCCCATTTATCCAATCAATCGCAGAGAGCTACCCCGTGTAGGATGAACTGCATTTAAGGAAGAACATGTCGCCTGAAGCCGCCCTACTCGGCGCCGATTCATCGGTTGAGATGGTTTGGAGCCTCAACTTATTTTTCCTCCACGACCTCTGACCCGGAGGTCCTAAGGTTGGAGTCCCGATGGGGGCAAGGGGTTCGATTTTCGACTCTTGCTAGATAGCTAGACAGAATTCAGCCGATGTCTGGAGGCCGGCTGCTCTTATCGATAGTTCTCCGTGGTTTCTCTGATCAACACCAGGCGAATGCCGAAGTAGTACCCTAACAACCGGGCCACAGACCGCGCGCCGATCTTTCCTTCCTCTTCCTTGTCCTATCCTCACCCCTTACACTAGCATGCACCACACTCCACACATGGCGGGAGACCGGTGGGGAGCTTAGAGCTCTTCCCGGCTGTGATGGTTAAGATCAACACCAGGCGAATGCCGGAGTAGTACCCTAACAAACGGGCCACGGACCGAGCGCGATCTTTCCTTCCTCTTCCTTGCCCTACCCTCACCCCTTACACTAGCATGCACCACACTCCACACATGGCGGGAGACCGGTGGGGAGCTTAGAGCTCTTCCCGGCTGTGATGGTTAAGATCAACACCAGGCGAATGCCGCAGCAGTACCCTAACAACCGGGCCACGGACCGCGCGCGATCTTTCCTTCTTCTTCTTTGTCATATTCTCGTCCCGTACTTCCAAACACTTACACTAACATGCACTACACTACCACACATGACGGGGGACCTGTGTCACGGGACTTGTCCCGGCAGGGGCGGTGCCCCGCTGATGGGAGATACCTGATTGGGAAAACCCCGACGGTAGGTCGCCGCCTGATTTCGTCATACTGAGAAGACCACCGCCACCTCCTGAGGCAAAAAACATGCACTACACTTATGGGAATAACGACTGTAGAAGTCGACGCGAATCGCTAGTCAATCAAACAACGCCGGTTCGTATATCGGAAAGCGCAAACATCGCAGTGCAACCAGAGTGCCTGGGCCCTATTTCGTGGTGGTGGACGGATCGTGAAAGCACACCAGCCCCAGTTGGTTCTCGAGCACCGCGAGGTGCGCGGGCGGCGCCTTACGTTGTGGTTCCTGCGCACCAGGTGCTCCAGCGCCGCCGGCAGCTGGTACTGCTGCTTGCCCACGCGGCGGTGCGACGGTGGCGCGCGGCGCGGCGAGCCCTGCAACCTCAGCGGCCCGTGGCGGACACGCGCGCTCAATTACAGAGCGAACGCAACCAGCCAGCTTCAATTACAGAGCGAACGCAAATGCAGCGCTCCTGTGTGAAGCGACTCGCCCTACTGGCAGCCATGTTTGCCGATAGCAAATCGAAGAGTTACTACCGGTTCTTGCTTGAAAGTACATGGTTTGGGCGTTTTTTGGCATAGTGTTTGTAGTTGTGCGAAATTAAAATGCTCTCCTTTTGTCTGGGCACATAATTTGCACGAATAGAAGCGACGAGAGTATTAGAAGGAGAAGTGGGGATAATTTACTTTAATTTTCCGAATGTTTATGTATATTAAGATTGAAGTAATTAATAATAGAATTACTATTAGTGAATTTCAACCAAGTATAATCCAGATTTATTATTGCCATTCTGTAGGAAGTGGTAAAGGTGTAGTATATTACGTTAAAATGTTATGACAAATTCGTTAAAATTTTTGTTTCTTTTCATTCCAAATTTTCTGAAACCGTTGTTTTCTGAATTTTCCGAGAGCACAGATGAATTAACCACTCGAAGGCTGAAATGGTTTCTTCGTGTGAATTGGCTTGATTGTGGGAGAAAAAATGAAAGAAGAAAATACAAACAATAATTTGTACTACGAACAATCAAATTTAAACTTAACATATTTGATGTATTCTAGGCTAAACTTAACATGTTTTAAATAGTACGCCTCTTCTAAATTCTATTCGACTGAATGCATCACTACGCGATCATTCGGGTGTTGCACGGCGATTGTCAGTTCAAAAAGCTTCAAATATGGCGGCCACATCACCACTCTATAGATTTCTATTGTTTAATCTCGTTGCGATCAAATTGTTGCAAAGAAAGTATTTACTGAGACTCGTTCACTAATTCATTGTCCTGAAGACCAAGGAATTATTTGACGGAAGATGTTGAAACTCGCGATGGAAAGAGAAAATTGTTGGAAGGCGATAAAACTTTTTTCGAACAATTGTTGAAGCGGAGAATAGTTGTCGGAACGTGTGGGGGTGTACGTTTTCAAAGTTGGAACGAAAAAATTTTGTGGATGATATGTAAACTTTTGAGTAGAACAGAGAAAACTTTATAAGGGGATAAACATTTGTTCAAACTATTGTCTGTACGAGGAACACGTGTTGGAAGTTGTGGGCGAATTATTGACATTATCAAAAGTTGGACACAAGGAAATACCGATGAAAGATTGCTACATAGTAATACACATCCACAGATATTTCGACAAATGTCTTAGTACCATAATCACAAATAAAACACCGGGAATAACTGAACTGAAAGCACGTTTTCTTCTAATTCAAAGAGTACATGTATCAGTTATTTATCACAACCTCCGCAAGATTTTTATGACCCTTCGATCTATCATTTAGCGAAAATCTCCGTCAATTTTAACCGAATTCTTGAAAATTTGTACGTAGTCTTGTAGTTCTTGTCTTCCAGTGAAGGACTATAAAACTATTAATAATGTACATAATATTGCAGTGAATCAGAAGTAACTTCACAGATTTGTCAATGTCATTTTGATTGAACCGATGCATTGCCAGTTCCAACTCGGTTAATTATACCTCAGTTGAGCCCTTATTCTTCATTGAAATTTCGTTAGCATGTGTCCAGGATGTAAGCTCACCCCCAGCATTAGGGCTTTTGCGATCCCGCCAAACCTCATTCACTTTATTCAAAAGTCCAACATACCATCTACAGGAAATGTTTTTTTTCCTATAAATTCCCTGGTAGAAGTGAAGATCTTATGATAATTCATAATTATTAAGGATAAAATAGATGTCAAACTCAACAGATTCGTAACTGTAAGTCAAAGCTATGTAATTATTCAGAGCTGTTTCGAGAACAAACTGTTTTCATCATCAATGGCACTACAGGAAAATAAGCAAAATAATTATATTTTGCAATAATTATAAGCATAATTATCATGTATAACTATGCGAAATATTCATAATAAGCAATTAATTATCATCTGTAATAAAACTACGAAATCAATAATTAAGTACATAAATATAAATAATATAAATAGATCGAACGTAAAGAAAACTGGAGAAATTAGATACTTATATATATGAATTAAACTTACATTATGAATTAAACAGTGGGCTGCATAGTGAAAATATCTCGCCAGCATCTTGTATAGTACTGAGTAAGGGATGTTCAAGGAAATAAAAAGGATATTGGGGAAGCCAAACAATTAATTGTTTTAATATGGGGTTTAATACGAGTTTTAATTAGTTTTAATATTTCATAATTTTATAACATATAATTCTATATGATTTGTTTAATTTCCCTCTCTGTAGTGCTACTGTTGATGGGGAAGAATTGTTCTCGAAACACGTCTGAATTATGATTTAAAACGAAGTAACTAGAAAACTGTTGTGGCTCATTGCCTTGTTATCCTAATTAATTAATTAATTATTCGGTGCGTGCGTGGCGTGACGAGCAAGGCCGGCGATTGGCGCGTCGCGTGTTGGCGTCTCTGAGTTCGATTCCGCGTCGTGGACATTCATCCCCTCGAGAACGTCCACTCGAGTGCAGCCAGCCCACGCCAACCACACGTTTGTTTAGACTTCCAACATTTACTTCATCCCCATCTCGATCAGGCTTTCGTCCAGTTTCCCTGATCGTCGAGCAAATGCTGAGATGGCCCCTTGTTTTGCTTCTGGACATAAATGTTACTTCAAATTAACTTCTCCCCCTAGCACGTCACACACAGATTTTAACTGCTTTTGATGTAAATAAATAAATAAATAAATAAATAAATAAATAAATAAATAAATAAATAAATAAATAAATAAATAAATAAATAAATAAATAAATAAATAAATAAATAAATAAATAAATAAATAAATAAATAAATAAATAAATAAATAAATAAATAAATAAATAAATTCATTTGATTTGTTCATTTTTACTGTATAGCTACCGTTACGCCGTAGAGAGAAGGTTATGAAATGCTGAGCGAGAAAGCGGCCATTTTGTGGGAAGAAAATCTCATATTATAGGGAATCGGTATCAAAAAAGTCGATAAATCCAGTTGTTAAACTTAAGAAAAAAAAAATATCTTCTAATACTTGATGTAGCCAGAATCCAGGTTTTGTGGATCCTTGATACCGAAGATTGACGACGAAACGTCTGTCTGTCTGTCTGTGAGCAAAGCAAGCGGCTAAACAATTCAGCCGATTTTCTCTAAAATTGACATTCCTTAGTCAATCTGACTGATGTTCCGTCTCTTCAAATTTGAAACCGACATTTTAATTTGGGGGGATACTTTACACGAGGTCCCTGGGACATTTTCAAAATGTTCAAGAAAATGGGCCCATTGTTTTTTTATTAAATTTTATTGATGGATAGGATAAAGGACGTTTAAGAGAATGATGCAAACACCATTCTCGTTAAAAACTCTCGTTTTTCGGAAATTGCGAAAATTCAAAATCTTTTCTGGGTCGTCCTACAAGTATAATTGTGAAAATGCAAATTTTACCTCTTAATGAAATATATTCCTTAAATATATATTTTGAAATAAGGTCATGTTCAATTTTTCGTAAATTTGAGAACATTTCGCGTAATTTTGAATGAAAGTACCGGAGAGAAAGTACGTATTGTTTTAGTACTACTACTTATCGTAAGTTGTAGTATTTTTTCAAGACTCCAAATTAATGTATTTTCAAAATTCAAAGTCATGCGCTCGTGACAGTCACATCAGCACGATTCCAGAAAAGCGGTCGACGGGCAACTGTCGATTGATTTCCTGACACGCCAACTGTGTGGTCATTAGACCTATTAGTTAATATTTTATCCCGAAAGGTGGCGGCGATTACTTCCCTGCCGGGTGGTCAGATCACTGCCATCTACCGCGATAAAAACAATCACAGCACTTACGGAACTAATGACCTTAGCAGTTGACACGCTCGGATTCAGTAATCGATCAATAAATCTTCAGGTATCTCCCATCAGCGAGGCACCGCCCTAGTCGAGACATGCACTCCCGACCTTTCTCCCGGCATGTGTGGAAGTGTAGCGCCTGTTTTGGTGTGTGTAAGTCGTGAAATTGGACGAGAAAGAGGAAGGAATGATCTGGTTCCACGGCCCGTTGGTTAGGAGTCAGTTCCTGCTTTTCGCTGGCGTTGATCGTAGAAATCACGGGAAACTAGCGATCAGAATGCTCATCCAGGCAGCGGGTGAACTCGACCTAACTGCCTAGCTGGTGTCAAAATCCACCACGCTGTCGTGTCCTGACGGTGACGGACTTTCGCTACAATCTACATCGCTAGGTTGAATTCAGCCGCTGTCTAACGGTGAATTCTAACGGTTGGCTGCTCTGATCGGTAGTTTTCCGTGATTTCGCCGATCAATACCAGGCGGATGCCGGAGCAGAATCCTACCAAGCGGGCCACGGACCGCGCGCCATCTTTCCTTCCTTTCCTTTGTTGTCAACCCTTACTTACACACTACATTACTACATTACCACACATGCCGAGAGACCAGGTGTGATCTTAGAGCTTGTCCCGCTTGGTGCGGTGCCTCACTGGCGGAGATATTTGGAGGGGAAAACCCACGCAAGCGGAAGTGTAGGTTGGCGCTAAATCTCACATTGTCGGAGGAAACGTTGCCACTTTTCGGGATTAAACATTTGCACACTGACGGGATAATTGTTAAAAGCACTCACTCTCCTTCCGAGAATAACATTTAGTAATCTCTACGAACTTTCTCAAGTTAATCATCTTCGTAACATTTTCTCTTAGCACAGTTTGTAGTTTTTCGCCTTACGTAGTAAACAGAAAGTATTGAAATGCTAAAAAAAATATTTTTCGATTTTCGTATAGTAGTTTCGTATAGAGATCTTGTCATCAGAGAAGTAAATAAATCTTGTTCTCGTATGTAGTATCATAATTCCTCTCACATGCTGTGTAGTCAAAATCCAAGTTTCATGAGCCCTTGATACTGAAAAATTGGTCGACGGTAAAACGTCTGTCTGTTTGTGTGTGTGCCTGTGTTCTTTGCTAGCACGTTAACCGTTCATATGGTTTCTCCAAATCGATCTGAACGAATTCAACGCCCTGCGACTTTGCAACGGATATTTTGATTTTTTGGAACACGTTACAAGAAGCCTCAACAACTGTATCAAATTTTCCTCAGAGATGGGTAAAGATATCTAAATTAAACTTTTTCCTCCTATACAACAAGATACGCATAAAAATCAGCACATATCTCATTTCTGCTGTTATCTCTTAAATTTTCAAATATTACAAAAGTTCATTTTTTTCGAATTTTCTCTAAATTACTATATTGATCAAAGAGGGATTTTATTTGTACAAAGATTTAACTTTAAGACCCTCGGGTGGCTCAGAGCGTGCGAGCTTTGCGCAGTGAGACCCTGTGTTCGTTTCCCGAGCGAGGCAAAAATTGAGCTGTAGGTTTTCATTCCGATCGTCTCACTTTCTGTAACTGGATGTGAAAGAAGCGCTCTGGCCAAGTGTACTAGATACGGTGCAGGGGATATGTCATGCTCGCCTCACGTGTCCGTCGCCCCCAGGAGTGGGCAGACTGGGGAATAAAAACGGTCCAGTCGAAGAACACTGCTAGCGGACAAAAGTCGGCTTAACACGACCCAAATTGTTAAATCGTTAAAATTGTTTAAAAAAATCTAGTATTTTAAAAGAAAAAGGGATCCAAATTCCTGAACTCTAGAAAAGAGCCCACATTACCCTTTTCCCGAATAAGTCTCATATATTTTTAAGTGTATTTGACGTTAAGCAAGTAAATAAATGAATAGATAGTTAAATAAATAAGTAATAAATAAATTTAAAAAATAAATTAAAATGTGAAAATATAAAATGAAAAATAAATAAATGGAAATAAAGAAATTTAAATAAATAAATTAATTAAAACTATCCTATCCAATGGCCGAGATCGCTAAGGCCGAAGTACAGTAGTGGTCTTGGACCGAGTCCCGCCTGGGGCATGGCTTTGTTGTTTGCGTCTCTGTATGTTGGTGCATGTTTCATCATTATCATCATTTCTGTACCTCATTCCGCAGGGCTAACAACCCTGGGGTGTAAAAATGAACTCAGCAGAAATGCTGATGCCCCGTACTAAATTCACGTGCATACCTCCAGGAAAAAATGTGACTGGGCCTTGGAGGGTACAACTACATTTTCGCGCGGTCCGTAGATGCCAATTCGCGTCAGAAAAAAATAAATGAAAATAGATAAATGAAAAATAAATGAATGAAAATAAATAAAAGAATAAAAATAAATGAACAGAAATAAATGAAAAGCAGTAAATGCAAATAAGTAAATGCAAATAAGTGAATGCAAATAAGTAAATGAAAATAAGTAAATGAAAATAAGTAAATGAAAATAAGTAAATGAAAATAAGTAAATGAAAATAAATAAATGACAAGAAATAAATGACAAGAAATAAATGACAAGAAATAAAGAACAAGAAATAAAGAACAAGAAATAAATGACAAGAAATAAATGACAAGAAATAAATGACAAGAAATAAATGACAAGAAATAAATGACAAGAAATAAATGACAAGAAATAAATGACAAGAAATAAATGACAAGAAATAAATGACAAGAAATAAATGACAAGAAATAAATGACAAGAAATAAATGACAAGAAATAAATGACAAGAAATAAATGACAAGATGTAAATGACAAGAAATAAGTAAATAACCAATTGTGGCAGGGCCTGACCTGCGCAGTGGCCGCCAGTAGCAGCAGCGTCGCCGCCAGCAGCGCGTCCCTCCCTCGCGCCATCTGCGCCTGTGCCTCGCTCCCGCCTCTCCTCTCCTCTCCTCTTCTCTCCTCTTCTCTTCTCTTCTCTTCTCTCCTCTCCCCTCTCTTCCGCCGGAAGCTCCTCCCAGCTGGCCGCCGCTCTTCCGGCCGCCTCGCGTGCAGCGCGCCGCGCGGACCCGCGGGAAACCTCTCGCTTGCCCTGCGAATGAAACCAACACCTACTAATACTGCCAATATCAATACCAATACCTACCTAGAGCAATACCAATTCTCATCTGTACTACCAATACCGATACTCCACTATACTACCAATACCAATACTCAACTATACTACCAACACCAATACTCAACTATACTAACAATACCAATACCTTCCTATACTACTAATACCAATACCCTACTGCACTACCGATTCCCTTCTTTAAGGGTGGACCACCTAAGTTGACCACAGCAAATATCTTTAACAGGGTGTCAGGTATCGAGATATTATATGCGCCGTGTTGTTGCATATGATGAGGCAAACAAAATGTTTCGTTTTTTTAGTACCGTATGTAATTTTAAAGTTATTGACACGACTTTGGGTTTTAAATGGTAGTATGTATTTTTTTCTACACCATTCAAAATTTTTTTGAAAATAAAATTGAATGATATAAATATTGTTAATATTTGATAAGTATATTTTGCAAAAACAGTGCAATTAGGACTTGATGAACGGTATGCCGCAGGGCGAAAGGACAATATTAAACAATATTTCTATCATTGCATTTCATGTTTAAAGAACTTTTGAATGATGTAGAAAAAAATCTAGAAAGAAAACAGAGTCATTCATTACTTTTTTTTATTTCTTTCGAATTCCTAGGTATCTAACGAAACCATTTTGTAACGAGTCAAGATGCAGTGTATATTTTACATCGAGAAGGCGTTTATTTACAAGACCTCCTTGGGACGAAATACAGGTTGGCAATGGTTTAGATACCAAGGAGATAGTGAAGGTTCAAAGAACCACGAAAATAAACAACCAAATAAGAGGTAGACGTCTCGGAGTGCAGACGAAAGTTTGACGTCTTGAAGTACAGACGAGATGTGGACGTGTTGAAAGAACTTTTGGTATTGAATACTTTAATTACAAATTGTTGTGTTATGTTTGTTGTCCTTATTATTGTTGAAAATAAATGTTTCCTTTTTATTTTGAAATTGGATGCATTAAATTGAATAAGTCCGAAGTTGCCATATTTCCAATCTACGGTATACGCCGTAGAATCATCAGCCCCTAAAAATAAAATAAATGCATACATTTATTTTTCTCCCCATCAATTTAATTCATTAAATGGAAAAATAAAAACCATCACAATATATACCTCTCATATTTCTGGATCCTGCATAGTTTTCTTTCAATTTTTGCGCAATGGTATTTGATTAATAAAGGTAGCACTAGGGATGTCGCATGTCGCATTCGTTTATCTCATGAAAAAAATCACGGCGCAAACAGCAAAAGGAACTAGCGCTGTAACGAGTAATAGAAAAGGAGTTAAGTTTTTTTCAAAATGGTGTGATGAGTTACGGAAATGCTTAGGTCACGTGGGAACACTGTGGCAGGTTTTTCGGCAACTGAGTCAACGTTTGATTATGGTCTCTTGTTTTATTAACAGTCTTGTTATGTTTATTAAATTATTAATAAACAACAAAATGTTTATTAAATTACTTTCTAAAACATTGGGGCAATAAAATTAAATAATTAATTTTTTTTATACAAATTGATGAAATTTTAAATGTTCAAAGCATGACGTTTATGGGTACAATACTTTTCCCATCTTCAGGGCATTTGCAAATATATCTACGTAAGAAAACGTACCAAATACGCTCCTGTGCACGCTTACTGTAGTTGAAACATTTTACTGGCTTAGGTGGCCCAGGGTATCAATAGATCTCACTGCAGTGTGTTTCACTGAGGGGTATCAGGGCTCCAGTTCGGGTAGGGTTATCTAAATCGCTAGGTCGAGTTGCGCCTCTGTCTGGTGGACAACCCGACTGCTCTGATCGGTTGTTTTGGGTGGTTTCTCCGATCAGCACCAGGCAAGTGCCGTGTTATTTGGATATCCTCATAGATCACAGTTCCGGTAGGGTTATCTAAATCGCTAGGTCGAGTTGCGCCTCTGTCTGGTGGACAACCCGGCTGCTCTGATCGGTAGTTTTCCGCGGTTTCTCCGATCAGCACCAGGCGAGTGCCGTGTTATTTGGATATCCTCATAGATCACAGTTCCGGTAGGGTTATCTAAATCGCTAGGTCGAGTTCCGCCTCTGTCTGGTGGACAACCCGGCTGCTCTGATCGGTGGTTTTCCGCGGTTTCTCCGATCAGCACCAGGCGAGTGCCGTGTTATTTGGATATCCTCATAGATCACAGTTCCGGTAGGGTTATCTAAATCGCTAGGTCGAGTTCTGCCTCTGTCTGGTGGACAACCCGGCTGCTCTGATCGGTGGTTTTCCGCGGTTTCTCCGATCAGCACCAGGCGAGTGCCGTGTTATTTGGATATCCTCATAGATCACAGTTCCGGTAGGGTTATCTAAATCGCTAGGTCGAGTTCTGCCTCTGTCTGGTGGACAACCCGGCTGCTCTGATCGGTGGTTTTCCGCGGTTTCTCCGATCAGCACCAGGCGAGTGCCGTGTTATTTGGATATCCTCATAGATCACAGTTCCGGTAGGGTTATCTAAATCGCTAGGTCGAGTTCTGCCTCTGTCTGGTGGACAACCCGGCTGCTCTGATCGGTGGTTTTCCGCGGTTTCTCCGATCAGCACCAGGCGAGTGCCGTGTTATTTGGATATCCTCATAGATCACAGTTCCGGTAGGGTTATCTAAATCGCTAGGTCGAGTTCCGCCTCTCTCTGGTGGACAAACCGGCTGCTCTGATCGGTGGTTTTCCGCGGTTTCTCCGATCAGCACCAGGCGAGTGCCGTGTTATTTGGATATCCTCATAGATCACAGTTCCGGTAGGGTTATCTAAATCGCTAGGTCGAGTTCTGCCTCTGTCTGGTGGACAACCCGGCTGCTCTGATCGGTGGTTTTCCGCGGTTTCTCCGATCAGCACCAGGCGAGTGCCGTGTTATTTGGATATCCTCATAGATCACAGTTCCGGTAGGGTTATCTAAATCGCTAGGTCGAGTTCTGCCTCTGTCTGGTGGACAACCCGGCTGCTCTGATCGGTGGTTTTCCGCGGTTTCTCCGATCAGCACCAGGCGAGTGCCGTGTTATTTGGATATCCTCATAGATCACAGTTCCGGTAGGGTTATCTAAATCGCTAGGTCGAGTTCTGCCTCTGTCTGGTGGACAACCCGGCTGCTCTGATCGGTGGTTTTCCGCGGTTTCTCCGATCAGCACCAGGCGAGTGCCGTGTTATTTGGATATCCTCATAGATCACAGTTCCGGTAGGGTTATCTAAATCGCTAGGTCGAGTTCCGCCTCTCTCTGGTGGACAAACCGGCTGCTCTGATCGGTGGTTTTCCGCGGTTTCTCCGATCAGCACCAGGCGAGTGCCGTGTTATTTGGATATCCTCATAGATCACAGTTCCGGTAGGGTTATCTAAATCGCTAGGTCGAGTTCTGCCTCTGTCTGGTGGACAACCCGGCTGCTCTGATCGGTGGTTTTCCGCGGTTTCTCCGATCAGCACCAGGCGAGTGCCGTGTTATTTGGATATCCTCATAGATCACAGTTCCGGTAGGGTTATCTAAATCGCTAGGTCGAGTTCCGCCTCTCTCTGGTGGACAAACCGGCTGCTCTGATCGGTGGTTTTCCGCGGTTTCTCCGATCAGCACCAGGCGAGTGCCGTGTTATTTGGATATCCTCATAGATCACAGTTCCGGTAGGGTTATCTAAATCGCTAGGTCGAGTTCTGCCTCTGTCTGGTGGACAACCCGGCTGCTCTGATCGGTGGTTTTCCGCGGTTTCTCCGATCAGCACCAGGCGAGTGCCGTGTTATTTGGATATCCTCATAGATCACAGTTCCGGTAGGGTTATCTAAATCGCTAGGTCGAGTTCCGCCTCTCTCTGGTGGACAAACCGGCTGCTCTGAGCGGTGGTTTTCCGCGGTTTCTCCGATCAGCACCAGGCGAGTGCCGTGTTATTTGGATATCCTCATAGATCACAGTTCCGGTAGGGTTATCTAAATCGCTAGGTCGTGTTCTGCCTCTGTCTGGTGGACAACCCGGCTGCTCTGATCGGTGGTTTTCCGCGGTTTCTCCGATCAGCACCAGGCGAGTGCCGTGTTATTTGGATATCCTCATAGATCACAGTTCCGGTAGGGTTATCTAAATCGCTAGGTCGAGTTCTGCCTCTGTCTGGTGGACAACCCGGCTGCTCTGATCGGTGGTTTTCCGCGGTTTCTCCGATCAGCACCAGGCGAGTGCCGTGTTATTTGGATATCCTCATAGATCACAGTTCCGGTAGGGTTATCTAAATCGCTAGGTCGAGTTCTGCCTCTGTCTGGTGGACAACCCGGCTGCTCTGATCGGTGGTTTTCCGCGGTTTCTCCGATCAGCACCAGGCGAGTGCCGTGTTATTTGGATATCCTCATAGATCACAGTTCCGGTAGGGTTATCTAAATCGCTAGGTCGAGTTCCGCCTCTCTCTGGTGGACAAACCGGCTGCTCTGATCGGTGGGTTTCCGCGGTTTCTCCGATCAGCACCAGGCGAGTGCCGTGTTATTTGGATATCCTCATAGATCACTTTTCACACTTGCGTTCAAAATCAGTTGTTCCTGTAGTGATTCTTCGTGCTGTGGTGCAAGTGGATGTTTTAACGAGTCAATATTTAGTGTAGGAGTATACTTGACATCAAGAAGACATTTATATACACGACCTACTTGGGAAAAGGTTGACGATGGTTCAGATACTAAGGAGACAGTTAAAATACAAAGAAGAAAATTAAAATACTAAACTTAATTACTAGAAGAGAAGGTAACTTTTCGGAGTTCATACGCAAGTTTGACGTTTTGATGTATGGACGGAAGGCATGTGTGTTGAAGTACAGAAGAGAGGTAGAGGTACCAACACTCACCAAAACTGGTGACGTTTGTTGGACTGTGTACAATATTGTGCGACCAACAAATGCAAACTGATAGCGGCAAGCAGGCCGGATATTGTTATCCAGTATTTGGAGAAAATATCGTGTCTTGTAGATGTTGCTGAACCGTGCGATCAAAACTTCGTAACCAATGAGGCAGAGAATAGTTTTAAATACAAGAGTTCGAAAATCGAGATCGTCCGAATGAGGTGTGTAAAATTACAAGTCGTCCCAATAGTTATCAGAGCTCTGGAATTTGTTCCGCAAAATGTGTGTAAGAACTTGGTTAAATTCCCAGGTCATTCAAAAGACTGGGAAGTGCAAGACTGCTTTATTGGGAATAGCCCACATTTTGCGCAAAGTGTTGTAAAGGCACCGACAGTCCCTAGATCTGCTCCTTAGGAAGCTGATTACAACTCGGAGTATATTTTATACTCGACCGACTCATAAAACCTTAGTCGTAAATTATAATAATAATAATAATAATAATAATAATAATAATAATAATAATAATAATAATAATAATGCGTTTGTAATATATTTTGTGATATATTTCGTTTGCCACTAGATTATGATCTCTAAACCTTACATACAAGGCTACCATACGTTTTGTTTGTATAGATATTTATTTTCATTAGCAATATGTGTCAGATACTGTTGTTAACATCATAAAACCAAACCTGAATCATTTGATTTAATGTTATAATGCATCTATAAGTCAACTTCATGGAAATGTATGTGGTCACTATCAACCACAGAGGTCGAAGTGACCTTAATAAAAACATTTAAAAAGCGCTTTTTTGTTAGTTCTTTTTTGTTTCTCTGTGTGAGGGTTTCCGCCGCCTTGGAATGGCGGAAGTGAACACTTCCGCCGCACGACACAAGTCGCTGTAAAATACGCGAGAAGGATATAGCATAGCGGAAATCAGACAACAACTAGGTTTCGTCGACAGCCTCCGATCGATTTGCTGTTGTGTGTTGGAAAACTTAGAACACAAATATTTCTGGTTGTATCAATTACAATACTACCCTATTTGTACTACATTAATTTAGCATACGTTGTTTATTGAGAGCGTAGGCTTCCGCGGCCGGGGTCAGTACTTATTTGGCTCTCCGGGAGACGCCGCGTCCAGGACACAGGTGATAACGTTTCGGTCGCCATTCTGCGACCTTCTTCAGGGCGTAGTTATTAGCAGTAGTTTATAGAAAGATTGGTTATAGCCAAATAAATTGTGATGTTTATTGAATAGTCAAACTGCATGTTTTGAAGTTAATAAGGAAATGTGAAAAAATGTGCAATTGGCTAATTGGCAAAGAAATCTAATTGCCAATTACAAGATCTTTTTTTTCAGTTTCTCGCATACTACGTGCTACTCAGTACATGCGAAATATAGTAATGTCACAGCGGAATGTGGCAATTTTCCGACAGAAAAACTCAAGTTGTACGTCCCTGATATCAGAAAAGTAGATAAATCTTGCTTCTGTATCTAGTAAATTACTCCTTCTAGTACAAGGTTCTCCAAACTTTCTTCTACTGGGGGTCGGATAGGAAGTTTTTGATAGCCTCGAGAGCCAAAAAGTAAAATTAAATTTCAACTAAAGAACGAGAAAACAGTTATCAATTCACAATTTAATTCGTAAAACACATATGGGGATATGAAAACACAATTCTCTACATAATATTTGTAATAATTACATCACAATTTTAAACTTCGAAAATTTAATTACAGACACTTCTGTTTTAATGATAATTTTAAATCGTATCTCAATGATAGAAGTGAAATTGATTTTAGACTGTAACTGACTTTAATATGTTGCTGAATTTTTGTTTCACCTATTATAAAAAAGTCTCTCAAATGTTCATGTCCTAAGTTATATCTGTACTTAAGACATTACATACTTAATTTTCCAGAAAGATTGTTTACATCTATAAATTGTGCCAAATACTGACAAGAAAATTCTGGAAAACCTTTTTTTTAAATTTTTAGATAAAGATTTATTTGCAGTTGTTTGTAGAATTCAATCAAATTGTAATTAGTCATGCACCGCATCATCAGCTTGGGATTCATTATTTCCATTTGTGTAACTACCGCGACTTGCTCAGTATCATACGAAAACGGGTTCTGAATAACTCTTATGTCTCTGAAGCTAACATCCCAATCAGATAATCTGTTTTTGACATCCATATTCAGTTCTGAAAGTATTTCCAAAGAAAATGCTCTCACAAATTTTAAACAAATCTTAGTAGAAATTGCTAATCATATATTTTATGTGCATTATATGTTTCTGATTCCATTACCTTCATAACTCGCTCGATTTTTGCAAATCAAGTGGTGTATTTTCAGGAATAAATTGCAGACAACACGTGAGAAAGGTGATGCGTTATTTAGCACTACGGAATATCTTTATGTATTTTGAAACTACCTCTCCGCGCACTATTTTGCGGAAATTTGACCACAACTTTAAAAATCACCAACCTCCTCCCCACAAGCAAAAATCATATTTACTTTTAGCTATGAGGTGGGCGTGCGTGTACAGCGAATTGTTTTCTGGGAATGCTAATGAGGAGTTTTTGACATTATTCATGGATGTAATAATGGAAATCATTTGTGTCAACTTAGATTTTATCGCCGAGCTGTTTGGAAGAGAATTCCAGCGGCCGGCTGCTCTGATCGGCAGTTTTCCGCGCTTTCTCCGATCAAAGCCTAGCGAATGCCGGAGAAGTACACTCACAAACGGGCCACGGACCGCGCGCGATCTTTCCTTCCTCTTCCTTGCCCTATCCTCTCCCCTTACACTAGCATGCACCACACTCCACACATGGCGGGAGACCGGTGGGGAGCTTAGAGCTCTTCCCGGCTGTGATGGTTAAGATCAACACCAGGCGAATGCCGGAGCTGTACCCTAACAAACGGGCCACGAACCGCACGCGATCTTTCCTTCCTCTTCCTTGTCCTATCCTCACCCCCTACACACACACTTACCCTAACGTGTACTACACTATCAGATATATCGGAAACCGGTCGGGAGCCTGTCCCGGCTGGGGCGGTGCGCCGCTGGTGGGAGATACCTGGTCGGGGAAATCCCCGCTGGCCGGCGGACGATCTCGCCATTCAGCCGAGGAACCGCCACCGGCCAAGGAAAACATGCACTACACTTACGGGACTAATGACCATAGCAGCTGACGCGCGCGGCATCACCATCAATCAATTAATTAGAGATCCAACTTTCGGCGTATAATGAGTTTAATGGTGGCTTAAAACCGTCGGAATCCTGGCAACTTAATAAATCTTTGTTGACCACGATGACTTCCGTTATTTCATCCTACATATTGTTTACCTGGAAAGGTGAACTATGGAACTTTCCGAGTCTACGCAAATCACTACTTTCATCTAAATCACTACTTTTTACCCAGCGACTACTTTCACATGGTAAAAACAAATGTATTAAATTATTATTTTCTTTTCGGTCTGTGGATTTAACAACTTTGTCACACTGTATTAGGTCTTTATTTTTAAAGACGTTGCTATTTATTAACTACATATTTTAATATATTGGAAACATATTTTATTTTTTTCTGTGAAACTGCTATGCACAATTCAATTTTTGTCCTATAGAATAAAGACCAACTACAGTGTGACAAATTTGTTAGAACGAAAAACGTGCAGACTCCACGTGAGTGGCCTACCTGCTGGCACTCAAGTCCCCTCGCTGCAGACGGGCAGCTCCGCACTCGGTCGCTCTCTGCTCTGCTCCGCGCCGGAACAAATGCACATCGCACCCGAGCTGCTGCCGTGACGTCACGCAAAAACAACGGCGCGCCTGTCTTTTGGGCACGCTCACGCGACGGGACAATAGACGCGTCGGTGTGTGGACTGGGAAGCCGGGCGTTATCGGGGCTGCATTGTTTGTTCGGGCTTCACAAAAGAGGGTAGGGATTCTTTGATTTGTGAGATGGCCAAGGAAGATATTGCTGACAGGAGGGTACCGGGAGAGGTCTCTGCAGACCCTCTGACCGGGAGGTCCTAGGTTCGAGTCCCGACGGTGGCAAGATTTTGAATTGAATTGAATTGAATTTGCCTTGTTTTACGTGGCGAGACTCGGGCCATCAGGTCCGCTCTTCCGTCTGACCACGCAAATTTCGCTACGCTCCTTTCACCAACTAGCAGAGGAAGGAGGTATTTCTTGGGAGACGAAACAGGCGATTTGAATTTAGCTCACAGGCGTCATTTAGGCTTGAGGATCTTTTACATGCAAGTAAATCTACTAACATGGGACAGCCGGCTTTACTTCCCCTCCGAAGGAAGGCGTACGAAGGATTTTGTCGCCCTAAAAATCGACACTAGCTTATCAGCTACCTCGAATTCAGCCCCTCTGTTGAGAATTCTAACCGTGGATGCTCTGATCCATTCTTTCCCGTGGTTTCTCCGATCGACGCCAGGCGAATGCCGGTAGTACACTAATAAATGGGCCACTGACCACTCGCGATATATTCTCTTGCGTTATCCTCAACCCTCACTTACATTCACTTACACTCCACTACACCACACTACTACACACATCGGATGACCAGTCGGCAACTTAGAGCTTGTGCCAGTTGGGACGGTGCCCCGCACATGGGATGTACCTGGTTCGGGAAAACTTGTAGATTGGCCCCAGATCTCTCCATCCCCCGGGACAACATCACTTCCACCTTCCGGAATAAAACCATCCACTACACTTACGGGACTAATGACCTTAGCAGTTGGCGCGCTTGGAATAACTAATCAATCAGTCTGTCAGGGATATTTTCTACCGGCTGAGTTAGCTCGGAGCCAGCATTCTCTGCAGCGATCTGGCCGAGAGATGGTAAGGTTCGAGTCTCGATTTTCGACACCAGCTAGACAAGTCGAATTCAGTCGCTGGCTGGAGAGGAATCCTAGCGGCCGGCTGCTCTGATCGGTATATTTCCGTAATTTCTCCGATCAACACAACGGGAATTCCTGAGGCATACCTTAACAAACGGGCCACGGACCGCGCGCGATCATTCCTTCCTCTTCCTCGTCCTATCCTCTCCCCTTACACTAGCATGCACCACACTCCACACATGGCGGGAGACCGGTGGGGAGCTTAGAGCTCTTCCGGGCTGTGATGGTTAAGATCAACACCAGGCGAATGCCGGAGCAGTACCCTAACAAACGGGCCACGGGCGCCACGTGATCTTTCTTTTCTCTTCCTTGTCCTATCCTCTCCTCTTCCTCACACACACACACACACACACTTACACTAACACGCACTACATTACCACACATGCCGGGAGACAGGTTGGGAGATGATATTTTTACCGACTGGGGCGGTGCCACGAAGGTGGGAGATACATGGACAGGAACACACCACAGCCGACGTGCATGTCCGCACCGGATCGCAC
Organism: Gryllus longicercus; assembly: GCA_038098605.1. Taxonomy (NCBI): domain Eukaryota; kingdom Metazoa; phylum Arthropoda; class Insecta; order Orthoptera; family Gryllidae; genus Gryllus; species Gryllus longicercus. The sequence continues at coordinate 97,584 of JAZDUA010000617.1, forward strand.
CGTTAAGTAGAACCCCCCACCTCCCGAGACTAAACATTCACTGCACTGACGAGGCTAATGGCCAAAGCATTTTGACGAATCCGAAACAATCAATCAAGTAAGCAATTATCTGTCGTAACATTTCTACTTTTCTGTCTCTTAATGTCGCCTACTTATGTAGTATTGCTATCAATGGGGTTGAAATTAACAATTTGTTTCAATGGACCAAATAAAATTGATAAAAATGTGTAATTGTTCTGTGGTTCAGAGCACGATTCTCAAATATTAAGAATTAATATCCTTTTGCCTCAGGAAAACTCCAGAACCACATATGTATTCTCTTATTAAATAGTTACAATGTTTTTGCGGAATTGGCATCAAATTTTTGTGCGATTCCCGGAGTATGGTACAAACTGGCTAAACGAAACAAAATATTCATGTATTATTACAATATATTATATTATTACTATACAACTATAATAGCAATAATAATTATAATTAATGTTCATTCATTGATAATTATTATCCGCTTTCTTTATCAATATTTTATTGAGTCAAATAGTCACGTTGAATCGTAAGACTATTTATGACACATGTATCAAGCCTTCTATTACAAGACAGCATTCTATTATTTAGTTCCTCCATATTACAATAATTTGGGGTTTGCATTTCTTGAATAATTAACATAATTTTCAAAAACACATTAATTAAAAGGAGAGAAAGATAGAGGATGATTGGGTTTAAATTCAGCCGTAAAGATATTAAAATTCAGATATTTATTTTGTATCAAGAATCATCCATGAAGACCTAAGTAGAATGAAAGTGCTAAGATTTAAGAGTGGCCCATGCAAAGCAGACAAAACTTTTGCTTTATTCGGAGACATTGTTAACAGGTACTATTTTTCTGGAAAAGCAATCAACATGTTGAATTGTCTTTAATGGAAAGTAATATTTCATATTATTTATTTAATTTCTTATTCATTTAAAAATGAATTTAACAGAGAACTTTCCTGTTTGTGGTTACAGGTTTCCGTTAATGTGTCCAGAATTATAAAACAATTGAAAACGAGCCTTGGAGACGTAACACGTCGTATAAAAGATAAGTACGAAATTTTATTGTAAACTCGAGTTACGTCCAGATTTAAAATTTTCCGCACGAAGTTGCTCCCCATTCTTACAACTTTGTGCATGCCCGTGTAGAAGAGCTGAATCTTCGTATACGGGTATACAGAGATCAGTAGAGCCCGAAAAAGTGTAGTAAAAGACGGCAAAATATGTTCATAAATTTGTAATGAATATGATAGAAATATGTAACACAATATGTAAGAGGGATAAAATATGTAATAACAAAATACGCTCTTATTTATATAACATTTCCAAACAAACAAAATAAAATTAAAAAATTTGAGGTTACGTTAGTAAAAATGAATCAACCCAATTTAAAAAATAAATATTGCACGTTCTACTGATTAGTACAAAATAGAACAAAAGTGGGAATTAAATGAGCAGTAAACAATTACTGTAGTGTGTTATCTCATCGTTGTGTTACACGTCTCCGACAACCAAATATCTCTCGTAAATTTGCTAAAAAACGTCACTAATACTTTTCATCCTAAAGTTATTTTGCTGTGACTGCTCACGCATTCTTATGGCAACGTACCTGCAGTGGAAACGAAGCTAACCCACACAAAGCTAACCCACTATTTTAGGACAAATGCTTATTTACTAGTTCCTTTAGGATATTGTGAAAAATAATGGCAGATGTTTACGAATCATAAACTAATCTATTGAAACCATGTAATAGTTCCTAAAATGTTCTACGTAATTATTTCAGATGCCAGAAACATAATTTTCATACCAATGATTTTTAAATGCCAATTTGAAGCATTTTGTAACCCATTTTAATTTCTTACTCTTGTTGCTTGTTTTAGGTGAGTAAAAATCATCATTTTTTGTGCCTGAAAGTCTGAGGTCTAGTTATTACATAAGGATCCGGTTGCTGGAGGTCAGAATTGAGTCCGCTCGTTTCTAGTGCTATTGACCCGAGTTGGCGACGAAGGAGGAAATCCAGGGGTACTCACGCCACCGTCCGCTCCCCCCTCCCCCTCCCCCCTCCGTGTCGCCCTTCGACCCGGCTTATCTGCTCCAGGCGGCAACGACGCGCACCTCGACACGTCCGCACATTCTACCTCTCTGGGTTTATTTATTTCTTTTTTCGTTTAACTAAATATGTTCGCTAATTCTATGAAAAATCATTGATTATCACTGTTGATTGCACGCGTACAATGAAAACATCACTAAGCCATTAAAAATCCACAATTACCAATCAGAATTCAGAAAAAGGATCAAAATCGTTTAAATATGACAGTATAATACAGACGTGGCCAAAGTATTTCCGGTTGGCCATGAAACATGAACGAAAATGAACATCGTAGACAACTACATAATACAAATAATGAATAAATAAAACAATGTGGAGAAGTAAACATTGATTTGACACTAGCTGACTTACAAAATTCATAAAACATTTAACATGAATAAATTAAATGTTTTAAACGTAAAACAATCGGTCTTAGCATATTACAAATATAAAAAATATAAACCTCATTTGTGTTCTAAAAAGTACATCAGTAAAACTGAGTCGGAAGTAACTATTTGTTTTAACTGATGACTATTTATACATGTATTCTCTCTCATATCTGTCCTAACGTTCCGTGGGAAGTAATGTTTTGGTGGATTCTTCTAATATTTCAGATTAGCAATATCTTCCATTTGCAAACATTTCTTGAAAAAAAACACAAGGCCCACAGAAATAGGTATTTTCAGAAGCAATAGACGTCATCAAATGTACGAATACCTCGAATGGTAAAGATGTGCATTAATTGCACATATTTACGATTCGTGCAAAATTTAAATCGGTCGTGAATGGAAACGAAAAAGCATTGAACGTAACTTGCACCTATCGTCGCTCGTTTTATGGAACATACTACTCACGCAATACCTCTCTTTATCCACCTCGATTTGTTAATTACTATAAATCATCTCTGCCGTTTTTTCTATGACTATTTCACTCATATCTGCTCGTGGCGTAAGTAGCCAATGCTAAGCAAGAATATATTCAAATTAATCCAATGCCAGGTGACTACCGCCATTTGGTTATCAATTTTGACCTCCGTTGTAATCACATTGTTTACTGTTTTGTTATCGATAGCAGTTGTTTTGTGTTATAGTAGCTTGTAAGCATTAATTCAGCATTAATTTAATATTCAAATGAGTGGTTTTGGTGATCTTTCAAATAATGAAACTGAATATATTATTAGAGATTCTGCGCCGAAAAACAGATGAAAAGAGAAAGATTGTGGAAGCAATTTCAGGAATTTTGTAAAAAAAAAGAACAAAGAATTCTCAACACAAATTACAATTGAATAAATTACATACATTTTGAAAGTTTGGACAATTAATATGCAAAGATTAGATGGTGAAGAGTACAAATAGCATGCTATCTAAAATGGTGTGAAATGTTACAGACAAAATTGTACAGGAAAATACTTTATGAGTGCACACGTGAGTTCAATCCATTTGAAATCGACGTATCTCGCTGCTAATTTATCTTCTCCCATTTCTTCCATTCTTTCCTTTTCTTCTATTCTTCCATTTCAAATACTTATATGGAATTCCAAGATATGGAAAACTCAACTTTCTACTACTATAATAATTGTGTTTTTAATCATTCTTGTAAGTAGGTTTATTATATATGTTTTCTAACGTTTTGTTGCCCTAAAATTAAAACAGTTGAAATAATCCTTCAATGTTCTGTGGCTGAAATCATATTCCTCATTAAACTGTTATTCATATTTTCCTTCAATATATATTATTCCAGGAGGCAGTGATACCACATAACCGAATGAAAGATTCACATAATCCAGTGGAAGTTTTTAGTTATATTTCTTCCTTTCGTAATTCTTGTTATTTTAATTATCCATTCGATTAATGTAATGTGTTAATTCCTGAAATAGACATACTCAATATCACTTGAAGTTCTGTGATATTACTTATGATATGTTTTACCTATCTTCACCCCACTTAGACATAAGAACATTCTTGCGTACCCATGCGAGAACTCTGGCGTATTACCCCCCTCCTAATTTTTCCTAAGAGAATCGTGAACCTGAAACATGCGAACATGTAGTCTGTGTCCATCGTAGTTCCTTCCACAATTAGGTACACAGTAGTTGTAGACTAAGGTAAAACATTAAGTGAATGGTTGCTCTACACGCACAAGAAACTATCTTTATGATAAATACATTTTCGTAATATTTTTTTCGTAAATATGTTCAATCTTTTATTTTTCCTTCTTTTTAACCTTACAGTGTAGGGAATTTTTATACATTTGAGGAAAAGGCTTTCAAGTCATTTGGCAAAAATGTTAATGGTTCAACATAAAATCAGTTATATTTATTAACTGTATTATTAAAGTAATAACTTCATTCCCCTTGTAGTCTGCTTTTTTATTTACTAGTAAAGTATGTCATACACAAGTAAAAAGCTTTAATGAAAGTGGGATTTAAGAAGGTTGTTGATCCCCCTGTCTTGTTTAATACTGTATATGCCCATTTTTAATAGTGTTATTTTATCACCTTAACCCTTAAAGCCTAAAGAAAAGTAACTCGCTCGTTATTGGTGATGTTACCTGCCGGGTGTCGTCTGAGGATTTGGGAAATCAGTAATAGATTTGGAGAAAAAAACTACGTTATATGATCAATTATTGTAGTAATGAATTATATTTTCATCAAAGTACATTTTTGTTAAAGTTAAAATTGTACAACGTACTACTGAAATGTCGCCACACAAAGTATGTGGTGACATTTAAATGATATTTGTTTTGAAAATATAATTGACTATTGTTTCATGCAATTCTGGCTTTGTTTTAATAAAAAGTATTTATTGATTTAATTTTTCTAATTGTGAATTTTGTTTAATTAGTTGAGACTCGGTTGGATCACATTTCATTGTATAGAATGTACAATAATTTATTAAATTAATAGAGGTGAAAGCCCTTTTTAGTTCGTTAGTTTTATTTTAAATCAGCAATATTTATTTTTTTATTTATCTCCTCTCTTTTCCTTTTCGGCACTTGCCGGGTCACAGGATTTCAAAAGATATCAACTCTGCAGTTGAGAGTTGAGAAGTAGGCCGAACGGAGAATGAAGAAAAGGCGATGAAAAAAATGAAGTGAGCGGTTGATTAGTGCTTAGTGGAGCCGCACGCTGCGCCACCAGTGATGTGTGTCGGAGAAGTCACGGGAACAGGAACACCTGCGAACACAAAAGCGACATCGCTAGGCCTCGCCTCGAATGGCCTAACCACGCTCCGAGAAGTCAGGGAGGTTAAGCAACTCGAGACGCCGCGGGTTCCCGGATGGGTGACCGTTTCAGAACCCCGTGGATCTAACGGCACCCGACGCCACCTACGTAGTATATTGACCAAGTATAACTCTACGAGTTAGAATATACTACAGCGAGTGGCTGAAGCGCCGCCATCTTTGCAGCAAATTGAAGCTATGTTTTTCAAAGGAGCGCCATCTGGAGAAACAGACTTTTCTAATAGTCCCTAAAGCTCTGGTTCAGGCCGGGTGAACGAGAGTTAGCGCGTAATATAAATCCTCTTACTCTATGTTCTGACGTCCCCAAACCAATAACTTAAAAACGAAATGATAAATTATGTAAGGAGAGCGAATTGAGGAACTTAAAAAACACCTTGCTTCGTATATCGGTTATTGTCATAATAATGGAAGCTGTTTAAATGTTATTGTAGTTAGCACGCCTGAAAGTGAAAGTTATTGCAAAAAGAATCAAAGAAACAGATCACAAATAAGGAGGTAAGTACTATATACAATATCTCTTGCATGACGCTTGTCTTTAATAATTGTCAATAACACAAGTAAAGAAAGAACTAAACCCAATAATATTTCAATAAAGCAGAACGAAAAAGAGAACAATATAGAAATAAGATCTGATGCAAACCTCGCATCGATTCAGTATAACAACAGTTCTATAAGCCATCTCCTGGCCATGACTCTTCTGTTTTCTCTGCAAATAACATGGCGGCCCTTAATTCTGCGAGCGTTCACCAAGAGAGCTGAAGCCATAGGTCAAGATTTTCGACTCTAACTAGATATGTCGAATTCAGTCGCTGTCCGGGGGAGAGTGCTAGAGGCCGGCTGCTCTGATCGGTAGATTTCCGTTGTTAGTCCTATCAACACCAGGCGAATACCGAAGCAGTACCCTAACAAAAGGGCCACGAACCGCGCGCGATCTTTCCTTCCTCTTCCTTGTCCTATCCTCACCCCTTACACTAGCATGCACCACACTCCACACAGGGCGGGAGACCGGTGGGGAGCTTAGAGCTCTTCCCGGCTGTGATGGTTAAGATCAACACCAGGCGAATGCCGGAGCAGTACCCTCACAAACGGGCCACGGGCGGCGCGCGATCTTTCCTTCCTCTTCCTTGTCCTATCCTCACCCCTTACACTAGCATGCACCACACTCCACACAGGGCGGGAGACCGGTGGGGAGCTTAGAGCTCTTCCCGGCTGTGATGGTTAAGATCAACACCAGGCGCATGCCGGAGCAGATCCCTAACAAACGGGCCACGGACCGCACGCGAACTTTCCTTCCTCTTCCTTGTCCTATCCTCTCCCCTTACACTAGCATGCACCACACTCCACACATGGCGGGAGACCGGTGGGGAGCTTAGAGCTCTTCCCGGCTGTGATGGTTAAGATCAACACCAGGCGAATACCGAAGCAGTACCCTAACAAAAGGGCCACGAACCGCGCGCGATCTTTCCTTCCTCTTCCTTGTCCTATCCTCACCCCTTACACTAGCATGCACCACACTCCACACAGGGCGGGAGACCGGTGGGGAGCTTAGAGCTCTTCCCGGCTGTGATGGTTAAGATCAACACCAGGCGAATGCCGGAGCAGTACCCTCACAAACGGGCCACGGGCGGCGCGCGATCTTTCCTTCCTCTTCCTTGTCCTATCCTCACCCCTTACACTAGCATGCACCACACTCCACACAGGGCGGGAGACCGGTGGGGAGCTTAGAGCTCTTCCCGGCTGTGATGGTTAAGATCAACACCAGGCGCATGCCGGAGCAGATCCCTAACAAACGGGCCACGGACCGCACGCGAACTTTCCTTCCTCTTCCTTGTCCTATCCTCTCCCCTTACACTAGCATGCACCACACTCCACACATGGCGGGAGACCGGTGGGGAGCTTAGAGCTCTTCCCGGCTGTGATGGTGAAGATCAACACCAGGCGAATGCCGGAGCAGTTCCCTAACAAACGGGCCACGTACCGCGCGCGATCTTTCCTTCCACTTCCTTGTCCTATCCTCACCCCTTACACTAGCATGCACCACACTCCACACATGGCGGGAGACCGGTGGGGAGCTTAGAGCTCTTCCCGACTGTGATGGTTAAGATCAACACCAGGCGAATGCCGGAGCAGTACCCTAACAAACGGGCCACGGACCGCGCGCGATCTTTCCTTCCTCTCCCTTGTCCTATCTATAGCCCACACCTACAATTACATACCCTACACTACCACATATATCTTTAAGTTTGTCCCGGCTGGGGCGGTGCCCTGCTTAAGAGATACGGGGTTGAGGGAAACCCCGTTAGCCGACTGTTGCGCATGAATATAGAATAAATGAACATTTCAACAAGTTGTCTGTCAAAAAATATGGACCCTAACTCTTCACATAATCATGCTTATATTTACGTTTGTTTCTTCTAAGGAAGGGGGGTGATGGCATGCAAAGTGTATCTTTTAAAGCCCTGTTGAGCGAAAGTGTCCAAATTGTTTTGAACACTTGTGACATATTTCTCTACCTAAAATTATTCAGTTTTTTCTTCAGAAGACGAGTGTTTGATAATTTTCCAATTTAATGGCAGGATTTAATTTTAGCTCTTGTCTCGATGTGATCTTCAGACTAGTAAGTGCTCCAAAATTCTTCCTATTGCATTTCACTATTTGCTCTGGATTTTGTTACAAAGGCTTAAAAAGATGTAATGTTCAATGATGTTGTGCTTCTCGAAGGAGGAAAACAGACCAGTCAACATTTATCATCTGCATTTGTCGTTGTTATGTCATCTTTTTTTCTCCTCGTTAATTCTTATGAAACATGTCAGATGTGACAGTTTTAAAAAATTCTTGCGTGCTCTGATTATTGGTTTTGATTTATACATCGTTTCTTGCCCTTGTTACATTTTGATTCACTATTGAGAATAGAATCGTCGTTATAAGAAATAAAATTATTATGAAATATCATTATTTTGTACATAATAATTTACTGGTACCTCTAAGATTTTATTTATACTTAGTAAAAGCAATAACTAGATTCTTAATATTAGTAAAATAAGATAATGACATTATCTCACATTAAAATGTTGCGTCAATTAGCTTTTTACGTTTTTGTTGTTGTTTTAAATTCAGCGATTACAGAATTATTTGAATTTAAATTTGAGTACATATTTAGTGTCTCATCATACCTATTTCTGTTTATTTCTTATTTTATTTATTTATTTTCAAAACAACAGCAAAACTGTATGAGATTATGGAGAGAACAAAAATCTGCACACCTTTCCTTGAGCAACAGAGCACCTAACCCACTATTTTACTAAAGATAGTTACATGATAGTTAAATAAATAAATAAAGAAATTATTGAATAAAGGTACTAATAAAACGGTACTAGTGAAAAGGTACTAATTAAAAGGTATTAATAAACAATATATGAAAACTGGACATTTTCGCTCTCTGTTATTTGTTACATACATTAATCGATCATATTAAAACCATTATTTTCAAAAGCCCTGCTACCTGGAAGATTATAAAGATCTCATATTACCACTAAAGAAGTTCAGGAGCTAAAAGGTACTTACTTCAGGATCAGCCTCGTAATTGCACTTGGAGATGGCAAAGGCCACTTCGCAAGGATCAGTCATGCCCGCTGAAAGAAAATAAGAAGACAAATAATTATTTATCTAACTAGTATAGAAAGGGAGGCTTTAACATACGAATACAATGATGACGGTATTTTTATATGAGTACACCAAAGATTATGCTTTTCAGTATAAATGCATGGAAATTTACATGTATATACTCTTGATCAATACCAATTTTACTGTTGGCAACCATATCGATTCATGTCGCTCAAGTATTTTGTTTACTTTGCCATACCGTAATATTTTAAATGGTCGTAACTTTTTTGCGGTACGAGGCGTATATAATGCACACTATGGTATTGTAGTATTATTGAATACGATTCAGTTAAAATAAATAATAGTGTTATAAGAGAGTCATTAATTTGTTGTTCTTGAGAAGTATGTTTCTTATTTTTGAGAAAATTACTTTCTGTGATTTTGTTGAGCAGCATTTTTTCCGGCTGCACGCTACTGGTAGATAATAAAATCACAAGGCGATGCGATTTGTCATTGTTTTTGTAAATGGCGATGCGTATGTTAGGCCAATAGCAACAACACGCAGAACCTTTGTATTCCAGCGAGAAAATGCGGTTTCAGATGTTTACAACATGAAACTTTAGAGCAAAAATCGCGAAACATCAAAAATAATGTTACGTTACTCAGCACCTAAATATTGGACTGATGCAGAAACTATAACAATTTTGCTGTATATTTTAAATATATCTGGAGCAGTGGAATATGTTTAAAAGCCTGTGTTACACACTGCTTAGTGTCATCAACAAATGGCGTCATTGTGCCTCAACAGTTGTTGATCCTGAGATAAAAATATTATCTCCATAATTACAGTACGCTCAATGTCGGCGCTGTGGATGGGTAGGAAGTTGGAGGTAGGTAGCGTCGTTGGAAGAAGAAAATGGTAACGAAAATAAATTGAATTGAATTAATGCCTTATTTTACGTGGCGAGACTCGGGCCATCAGGCCCGCTCTTCCGTCTGACCACGCAAATTTCGCTACGCTCCTTTCACCCACTAGCAGAGAAAGGAAAGAGGAAGAAGGAATGATAAAAAGAAGAAGAAAGGAGGAGAAGGGGAAGAAGGAAGGAGATCATAAAAAGTTGGAAGAAGGAAAATGAAAATGAAGAACAGGAAGAAAAAGAGGTAGAAGAAAGAAGGAGAAAGGGAAGAAGTAGAGGGAGAAGGAAGGAGATTATAACGAACGGAAAGAAGGAAGTAAAAAAGGAAAAAGAACGGAGAAGAAGAGGAAAGAACAGAGGAGGAAAGAAAATGAAAATGAATAATGGAAGAAAGAAGGAGAAAGGGACGAAGCAGAGGAAGAAGGATGGAGATCATAACGAACGGAAAGAAGGAAGACGACCGGAGAAGAAGAGGAAGGAGCAGCGGAGGAAAGAAAATAAAAATGAAGAAAGGAAGAAGGAAGAAACAGAAAGATGGAGAAAGGGACGAAGCAGAGGAAGAAGGATGGAGATCATAACGAACGGTAAGAAGGAAGAGAAAAGGAAGACGACCGGAGAAGAAGAGGAAGGAGCAGCGGAGGAAAGAAAGTGAAAACGCAAGGAGGAAGGGGGAAGGGGGGGCCGTACCTGCGGCGTCCTTGCACTTCTGGATGGCCGCCTTGACGCGCTCCTTGTGTGTGTCCGGGAGCAGCTTGTCCGCCTGCGCCATCGCCGCGTCGGCGCTGTACACGTCCTTCTTCATCTGCACACCCCACAACGCGCAGCGCGCTTCAGAACAAATGTCACTAACTTCTACGGCGAAAGTGATCACCTTTTGCCAGTGACCGTTGCCAGTGGTTCAACCGAGTTACACAGTAGGGTTGCCACCCGTCCTCCGTTGACGTCAATTGTCCTCTCGTCCTCCTTTGCATTTTAAATGTCCTTCGTTTAGCGGAGCGCGCTACAGAACAAATGTCACTAACTTCTAGGGCGAAAGTGATCACCTTTTGCCAGTGACGGTTGCCAGTGGTTCAACCGAGTTACACAGTAGGGTTGCCACCCGTCCTCCGTTGACGTCAATTGTCCTCTCGTCCTCCTTTGCATTTTAAATGTCCTTCGTTTAGCGGAGCGCGCTACAGAACAAATGTCACTAACTTCTAGGGCGAAAGTGATCACCTTTTGCCAGTAAAGGTTGCCAGTGGTTCAAACGAGTTACACAGTAAGGTTACCACCTGTCCTCTATTGACGTCAATTGTCCTCTCGTCCTCCTTTGCATTTTAAATGTCCTCCGTTTAGTGAATTTTTGATATCATTTACTTTATCACGTGACTAACATCTTCTACGGTGTATTGTTTAAGTTGATGCGTTTTTTTCGAGTGTCCTCCCTTTTACATGAACATTGTTGGCAACCCTATTAGGCAGTGTAACTGCGTTGGTCGGATTTTAAAACCTCGTAAGTCTCATATCACTACAAAAAAATATTTAAATGCGTCCAGTGTCACTAAAGAATTGCCTTTTATGTGTTAAAAGATCGGAACTTTATTCCCACTAATAAGAGTACAAATAATATATTCTATAATCGCTCAAGGGAACGAAGGACATTTAGAAGTTATAAAAACAGTCACGCCTGACTTATGACTGAATGTGTAATAAAATCATGAAACGAGGAGAGAAATATCTTGAATTTTTATTTTCTGCACTTTCACAAATGAAAAGGACTCATCTGTTCAACGGACCAAAAACAGGAAGAAATAGATTGCCTTCCAAGTTTTTTCTAGGCGCTCCTGAAAAATTATTCAAAATAGACTTATTTCGTGATTACAAAGTCAGACCACCTGGTGGAAATGTCACATGGATTTTTAGGCAACTTCTTACACTCAGGTCACAGAATAGATACTACACAGCAAGGGAAAGCTACCCACAATTCGAACGCCGGTATGATGCGCATGGTCACCATATTGAAAGTGTGTAAACTGCTGTACGACACGACATTTGTGGCGTGCTGAAGGTGTCTTTTATTTCCGTTTTACTCATATTTGGTGTGTGTATAACTAGCAAAAACATATACAATACAGAAAAGACTTACCGCCTGCATCATACCCTGCACACATTTCGTGTAGCACTGAAACAAAAAAAATATATTACGAACAGTGCTTTTCAGAGTTAGAACCACTTCACAGACATTCAAAAAGTAAAGACATGTTCTCCTACAATCGGAGTAAGGAGGAAAATATCTTTAATTTAGTAAATGTGTTTAACGCGTAGTAAAAACGTTTTAATTAGAATTTTCTTTGATGTCGATCCTAATGTAAATTTGGGTTTTAACTTTTTGAAATGAGATTGCCCAGAAGAGCAAAATACACACGAATTTAAATTTAGAGACATTCTATTCCATCTTGTGTCATTCATAGCAGAAACAATTTATTCTGATTAAAAGTAAATTAGGAAATTGAATTGTCTTAATTGAGCTTGACTATGCGAAAAATATTTTCCCTAAAATAAGTTTTGACGCAGAGTCAAGCTCAATTATGACCTAGTTTCTTAAGTATTGTAAAATTTACAAGGTGCTGGTGGTACGTAAAAATGAATTTATTATTTGGTGTAAATTAAGAATTGGATGAATACCCTATAACAGTATTGCATATCTTTTTAGTGTCATTTTGGTATTTGTTTCAAATCTTAAAGTTTAATTATACAATATTTACTGTTAAAATGACCTGACTGGTTTTAAAGACAGTTACTTCTCATTATGTTTTTTTTTTTAAGTTATAGTAATGACCTCTTTCATCAATACCTTTTTATTGAAATAACAGATTGGTTTCAATCTGAATGTACATCTTTTAATATGACGATCATTCATATGATTCAAGATTTATAACAATTGCTCTAGTACTTGAAAAAGACGAAATATGTCATCGAATCGTTGTGCGTATTAGAGCGAGTGAAAATAAAATGAATTTTGAGAAATAACTGTCTTTAAATCTAATGGAATCATTTTAATAAACAAGATATTTTATTAGACCGTTACAGCCAGCAAACAATTGTATTATATAATTTGATATGTCTATAAATATGTAAAGGACCATATTTACATAATTGTGTTAGATAATAATTATAATATAATGTACATGGTCAATAATGAATATTTTATTTTTACTTACTTTAAGCTTGGGATCGTCAGCGAATTGACCTTGTTGGATTGCGTCTACCATATCTGGAAAGCCAAAGCACCAAGAAATCAGTTTTAATTTTCTCTAGTCTCGATCGACAAACGCGCCATGGGCCGCGCGCGATCTTTCCTTCCTCTTCCTTGTCTCATCCTCACCCTTTGCACACACTTGCACGATCTTTACTCACATGGACTTAACAAGAGCGGGAACGATGATGAGAGACCGGTCGAGAGCTTAGAGCTTCTCTGGGATAGGGGGAGATACCTGGTTGGGGAATATCTCGCAAGCGGACGGGAATAGAGTGGCATCATAACAGAAGGTTCTGTGGTCGTTCAGCCAATTTGACTCTCCTTCCTTCATTCGTTCGTTTGCAGTTGGCTAACTTGTAAATGGCTTCGACGCTTCCTTTTATGATGTCCTCGTCCGACGAAAATATAGTTCGTCACGAGAAATAATTGAAATTAAGAAGTTCAGTGCTTCCGTACTATTCTGTAAAAATTCTTTTTATAAACATTACATTGAATTTACTTTTTGTGTGATAAGTATTATGTTTATTTGAAAACCGAGTCTTCAGTAACACACGCGTACTGTCGCACGAATTTTCTGCTCCTGTGTGGTAAAATGGCTAGTTGTGATCGAGAACGTTCCGTGCATTGCGTTTTACTAATTTATTTTTTATATAAATACACGACTGTGAACCATAAGAAGCCAGGATGTCTTAACGGAAGCCATGTACAAATATGAACACTTTGCGAAGAGGCGTGGCTGAACAGCTGTCGCGGCGGAGGGATACATCTCGGAATTACAGGTGATGTTCTCTTGTTTAGCGTCTGTCATTTTGGCTCATAGTTAGGCGAATTCTTCTACAGGTCGGCGCCGGATCTCGCCATTCAACGAGTGACAAACCTCCAGCTTCCGTGATTTAAAAAAGACATGCACTACACGTGTGGGACTTTAGCAGTTGGCGCGGCCGTAATCACTAATGCGATGCCGGAATCACTAATGCACTAAGGCGGCGGCGATGGTGTGACGGTTAGCGTACCGGACTGTTATACCTAAGCTCGCGGGTTCAAACCCGATCGAAGCCGTGGATTTTTCAGGGCCAAAAAATCCTTCGTACGCCTTCCTTCGGAGGGGAAGTAAAGCCGGCTGTCCCATGTTAGTACTTGCATGTAAAAGATCCTCAAGCCTAAATGACGTAGCCTCTGAGGTAAATTCTCGCCCAAGTCTCTGTTTCTCGCCCAAGAAATACATCATTTCTAGGCTAGTTGGTGAAAGGAGCGTAGCGAAATTTGCGTGGTCAGACGGAAGAGCGGGCCTGATGGCCCGAGTCTCGCCACGTAAAATAAGGCAAAAATTCAATTCTATTCAATTCACTAATCAACGAAGGGAAGCTGGAGGGAAGAGCTGCTGTGGAGGGGGAAAACGGACTCACCCTTGCTGGCGCCGGATCGCTGCATGCACATCTGCCGCGGCATCTTCATCATGTTCTTCAGCTGTGCCAGCGAGAGCCCCTGCCAATGGAAGGAACTGGGATGACTCCTCGCCAGACACAACAGTTCTTTTCATACCAAGAATTTTTTTTTTAATTTAAAAGAAATCGACTGTTCCTTATCGCAACACGATTAGCGAATCCCTCGTACGCCTTCCTTCGGTGGGGAAGTAAAGCCGGCTGTCCCATGTTAGTAGATTTACTTGCATGTAAAAGATCGGATCATTTAACGGCGGACGGCCTCTTCCTTAGACCTTTGCTATCGCATGATGTCAGCTGTATCGTGACACAGTGAGTACAAGCCTTCAGTCGGTACGGGCAGTATGAGAATAGGGGGAATTGCAAACCGATTTTTTTTTGCATTTTTCAGTCAAAATCGAAACTGTTCATTTGGTTTTCTATTTTTCTCGAGTACCAGTGCCGGGGCGAGGCATGGGCAGACCGAGCGATGGTGACAGAGGCCCTGCGTGACAGCGGACTTGATTATGGGACTGATGTAAAAAAATAGTAAAAAATTGAAAAAGAAATTAGAACTCGAGAAAATCGTTAACGTAATTTTATAAGTTGCGGTACAGTAGTATAATATTTCGTACAATTTCCAATTAATTTTGTACCTTAAATATTTAGTTATTGTTATTACTTATACGGTAGGACTCTACGAAATGAATCAAATGACGCCAGCATTAAAATAGGTTTCACTGATATGCATATTATTATTTCATGAGTTTAACAAGTGATTTTATTAAACACTAACTAAACACAATTTTTTGGCGTTTTAAGATCACCGTGGAAATCGTATTATTTTATCACTAAGTATTTTTACTTAAAACTATTATTTAAAATATATCTCTAGAAACTTTTTCTAGATTAAAAGTTGTAATTTAAACAATTTAAAAAGTGTAAATTTTGCTATTATTTTGGAAATAAAATAACTCATAGTTTCTTGATGCAACTTTCATATTTTTAATGTTTTTTCTGGGGAGGGCTACGTTTTAGCTTTGCCTCGGGTCCAAAATTGTCCGGCCCTGCGAGTACCTGTGTACCAATAGAACCGTTCACATCTACTATATCAGTCAGAGGCTGAATCGTTTTCCTTCAATTTCTGCACGCACACACCAACTCCAACGTTCCAACTCCAGCGATAGTTGTGCTCTGCAACCACCATTGCATTCCTCATTTTTATGGCACCACCATGAACAATTTTTGTATTTATTCAAGTCTATTGTCTTTCTTCAGCCTCTGGAAGAGCTCATTGTCATCGTTCTTGCTTTCCGTGCTGTTATCCCGAGTTCGATTCCCGGTGTAGCAAACTAGAATTGTATCTTTCCTCTAAATCGTCTCAGTTTCTGTAGCTGTGTGACGAAGAATCGCTCGGGCAGGCGGATCCTGCTAGTTACGGTGAAGGGAATACGTCATGTTTGCCAAATGACGCTCTTACCCCCAAGAATGGGAATTGAACTACGCCCAGGCATAGCGGACACTGTTAGCTAGCCAGCAAAGTCGGACAGTCGCCCTAAAATGCCAAACACATACATATTATCTTTCTTCACTGGTCGAAACAAAATAATTTTTGTTGTCATATAATTTTAGGTAAAAATACAATGAGTTCGCAACAGTTATTAATTAGTGGAACCTGTGAAAAATATTCCGCGCTTTGGAAATTATTCTTTTAAAAGTGCAAATTGCTTCATTCTGGAAACGAACGTCGATATTTCATAAGTTGTTTCTTTTGGTATATTTCAAGCTCTTTCGAAATAACCTCGAAAAACTTAACTTATATAAAAATATTATACGTGATATAATTCAATAATGTAATGTAAACATGAAAACGAATATCATAAAACCTTCGTATAGGAGCTGAATAAACGGCACCCGTCTGTTCGTCTCTCCCGATCGGACGCGAACCCTCCGTAGTCGACCAAGAGGATCAAATGAGGCGCCGTTCGAGACGCCCCAGTCTTCTGATATTTTTTATTTTTATTTTTTATTATTTAAATTGTCGATTAGCTATAATATTTTAAGAGATCAGGCTCAGTTTGTTAACAACTAGCATTGCCCTGTCTTTGCCATGACTGTGGATAGATATCCGCTGCCTAGAGGAGAATTCCAGCGGCCGATTGCTTTAATCGGTAGTTTTCTAGATCAATGCCGAAGTAGTACTCTTACAAACGGGCCACGGACCGCGTATAATTTTTCCACCGTCTTCTTTGTCCTATCCTCACCCCTTACTTACACACACTTGTATGCATTACACTATCACACAAGCCGGGAGTCTAGTCGGGAGTTTAGAACTTGTGGGAGATACCTGGTTGAGGGAAAACCCTGCCAGTGGGGAAAGATCACCGCCACCTCCCGCGATAAAAAACATTAACTACACTTACGGAACTTATGACTCTACCAGTCGACGCGACCGAAAACATTATTCAATTTCAACATTAAGCCAGTTCTCTTTGATAAGTCCTAAACTAAGTACAAGTCTAGCTCTCTCCAGGTATTTATTGAAGTATTCCCACACCACAATGAATTTGATTTCTCGTACTTTGCCAATTTTCCGCGTTTTTTATTCAGTGTTTTTATTTGTTCTAAGCTCCTAAGCGGTACGAATTCCATTGAATTAAACCGTGTTAATTTTCCCCTTGATCGAGTCTTTTTATCCAATTCACTGAGTAAATGATATTGTTTCTTCCCTATGTTACTAAATAGTTTGTAAAGGCTTGTGACATTGAATTCGGAAAGTTATGCACACCTACAGTTAATAATGAATACTCACATTTATGAAATAATAGTGTTAATGCAATTATTTGTCGCTAATGGCATCATGCGGAGAATGCGCGGTATGAGGCGTCTTTTATTAGTTAATTTATACTGCATTTATTTTATACTAATATTAGACACGTAAACGTATGCACTCCCCATAAATTAAAAGACATAATCACTAATACTCGTGTTTGCACAATATGGTGATGATAAACTGAACTGCAAACCAGTATTCACGTACTTTTTAAATTCTTACTTAGTGTTATGCAATGTCACAAACGGTTTTAAAGAAGTCAAAAAGTAAATTCCCAATTATTAATTAAAATGTCTTCCTATGTTAATTAAAATGTGCCTGTAAGTATTGTTACCGACAATAATGGGAGAGCGTTCATTTTAAAAATTATTACTTTCATATCCAGTAAGTCACTGACTTCAACAGGGTTGACATCATGCGATAAAAATGATCCAAGGGCGAAGCCCATCACTATTAAATATTTACTGTTGTTTACTTTGTTTAATACGTGTTGCGTCAAAGAATAGTAACTCTTTTTATATTTTTAGTATAAAAAGGAACCTACTGTGTTTATAACAGAGTACTATTTTCTTACAATATTGGTGTGTAACGTTTTTATTAAAATATTTCGTTTCTTTAGTGTTAAGCGATAATATTTTATTTGTTGTTATTGAGCAGTGTGCATGATACTTTTCGGAAAGCTATTTTTATGTTAAGCAACATTTTTGCTGATTCAGGCCACTAGTTAAACGTAAATTTGTAATGAAACAAAAATTTTAACAAATATTTAATATTTTAAATAATCAAACAATATAAATTCAATTAATAAATTTAAATGTTTTTTTCATAAAATTTTCTGGGCCCGAAATCGGAAGAGCCAGGCAGCTGCTACATGTTTAAAATGTATCATTATTATTATTAATACTATTATTATTATTATTATTATTATTATTATTATTATTATTATTATTATTATAGTACTTGTTGTTATTATTATGAACTTTCAAAGAGTAAATAAAACTTTTTAAATCTGAAAATAGCCGCCGGAGCTAAGCTAGTAAAATATTATTCAAGTAGAAAATGTTTAATGTTTATGAAAACTTACTGTCGCTTGACCAGCAAGAAGACAAATCAGAACAGCGGACACCACAGTCTTGACATTTTTGTGAGCCATGGCTGCAATAGTTACACACAGATAGACGACGCTCATGTAGGTGCTCTTATAAAGACTTTTTAATTACATAGCAAAATGTCAACGAGAAATCATATATATTAAAAATACCACGTCCGGTTGGCGAGGACAGTTTCTCAGCTCCCACCCGATTATTTGATCGTCGTTTGCTGCCCAATTATTTTCTACTCCGTGACCCAGAGGTGAGATTTTCTCGGTCTAGCAACCGAGCCAAGGTTGGTCAAAAAATTATATATTTGTGTTGGAAAAAATGTGGCGACCTGCGGGTAAACGTGTTAGTTGGGCCTGTAGGTAGTCATTTGCTTCTATATCACGTAGAAAGAACATAAAAGAACCCACTAATCATAAAAAAATATATTATTTTCAAAGTTATTGTCTGGGATTTAAAATAACGTGTGGTTTTGCTAGGGGTATTTAATCCCGTCGTAGAATTTCCGCCCTTCCATTTTTCCTCAACTGCAAATGTAACTTTTGTTCCGCTAAATAAAACTTTTTTTGTTTTTGTTTTTGTTTTTTCCATGAATTCCCTTAACTACATGTTGTGAACTGTAGAAGACTTCAACTGATATTACTACTTCTCTACTCACTCTTTTCGTATCTCTCTAGTTGGTGATATAGTTGCGTTATATTATCAGGAGGAGATAGAGCAAATAACAGTTGTGATGAGTTTTATAACCAACCTTGTCCTTTTGTTTCAGATATCTGTCGTGTTTTTCAATGTTTTTCGTACTACTACATTCATATGAGATAGTAATCATATAAATAAAAATAACTTTCCTTAGAGTAGTAATCATCAGCTACAATTCATTTGTTGATATTGCTTTACATTGCAGACGATGGATTGTTAAACTATTAACGGCCGTCGGCTGTTTACAACATATAACAATACAGATTTATGAAAAAATTGAGGTGCTCCAACAGCGTCTTATTCACCAATGTCACATATATGGGTTTCGAAATAATCGGTAATAATGCAGGAAGTTTAGGATCAGTAGTTCTTAAACACGAGTGCAGGGTATCAGTCACAAATTTGCTTCCAGATATTTATCTGAAAGACGTCAAAAGTGCGTCAAACTGCCAGTTGTTCATTTTCAGTGTTGACATGTAAACAATCTGATTAGAAATACGACTGTCAATATATAGAGATCGTACATAGAGAAATCAGTGTAAAGTTCACCAAAATATTAACATTTAAATGTTTGTAATTTCATACCGTATTTCTAAAAGTAAATACACGAAAATATTTACAAGGCATTAACATTGTCGACCATATTCGAAATTTAGCAGACATAAATCACACCATTTAAAATTGAAGGGTTGCGTCAGAGATACTCATAAGCAGGGTCGGATTTTAATTCAATGTCTTTCTTTCTTTCTTTCTTTTCACTTTAGAACAATGCCGTGTAGTATAGAAATTCATTTTGTTGTGACAAAAAGTAATGACCCATTTTTATAGGTTTTTGTTTTGTTTTGCATTTTCGTCGATTTTGACTAATAATTCTTTAGCCTTTTACGTCATTTTTAATGGATGTTTTGCTGATTTAATCGATTTTAATATCATTTTAATGGTACTTGATTCAAACAATATTTACGACGTGCAACAAATTTTCACCACAGAATTCCTGAATAGCCTATTCGATTTCTTCGCTCATATATTGTAATGTCAGTCGTTCTGAGTACTATGTAATCTGAGGTTCTTGTGACGCCTATTGGTGCCATTGTCAGTTCGACCTATTTCGCAACAAATAAAGGCAGAAATTTTCTTGTAAAGAACAATCCAAACCAAAAGTTTGAAACTGAGTTCACATTGCCGAAAGGAAGAAGCCTCGATTACATCAGTAACATATATAACAGCTTCAGTTGTTTATCTTAAATGGTTTTGATGACATTTTAACGTCATTTTTCTTTGATTTAGGGGCATTTTAAAAACATTTTAAGAGCATTTTATTGATCATCTTTAAGCGATGTTTTAGATCATCACAATCCGCGGCGTTTCCTTGTTAAAAGCCACGTATGACCCATAGTAGAAATATGTTTCGTTAATATCGAAAATTTCCGCATCATCCTCGTTAAGTATTTCTGTACAAATAACAATGTTGATAGCGCATTATTATCTAATGACAATAATTTTGAAAGGAATAATAATATGATTTCTCACTACCGCAACCGAAGTATTCCTACTGCGGTTAAATTTATGCAATGCTGCGCGAAAAAACGGCGTCTTTTCGGCAGAAAAACTCTTACAACATGGCACTGGCAACGAAAAAGTGGATAAATCCAGATTTATATTTAAAAAAATCCTCTAACACGTGGTATAGAGAGAATTCATTGTCCTTGATACCAAAAAATCGGTTGACATCAAAACGCCTGTCCGCCCGGTTGTCTTTCTGTGAACAACGCTAGCGGCTAAACCGTTCAGCTTATTTTCTCCAAAATTTATACTTCTCGATCAATCTGACTGGTGTCACGTGCCCTTGAATTGGAAACCGATGTTTTAATTTTGAGGGGTTCTTTACATGAAGCCCATGGAACGCAGAGACAAACGTTTGGCTGACATTCGATTTGTCGGCATCAAGTACCTGCCAAACATTAATTCAGGCTACACCACGTTTTAGAGGATTTTTTTTTTCTAAATTTAGCCATAAGATTTATCCACCTTTTCGTTACCAGGACTTTGTAATAAGAGTTTTCCTGCGGATAAGTCGCCGTTTTTTATCGCAGCCTTGCATAACTCTCTCTCTACTACGTAAGCAGTAGCGAGAAAATAAAAAAAAAAAAGCATTAACTGCCTGCGTCGTTACGGACAAAAGGCAAAACTTAACGGAGAATTACTTCAGATATACATATTCGCTCAAGTTCAAAAGAGCTAAGAGAGATTTTGCGAAAAAGACTCAAAAATCTTTCAGAATTGTTACAAAACGTAGTGGAAATGATATGGAAAAAATTAAAGACTATGGCTTTTTAAATTAATTTTATTTGTTCATTAATCGTGAATAATAGAACAGTCAACACTCACTGGCATCCTGCGTGATTCACATGATTACAGGTGAATATAATCTTCTGCAGTTTCTACTGTAAACTACAATTATCGATATGAACGATGAATTAAAGTATACTTTAGTAATAAAGTACAAATCTTACACTTCATTTCGTTCTTTCAACAACGGTAAGGCTGAAAGCGTACGTTTTTTATCGTTTACCTACTTTGTAAGTTCCGTACGGCCTAATAAATTTCAAACCATTTATCGAATTTTGAAGATTCAATAATAAAGCGAACTATTGAACTCGTAGGAGTGGTGTGCGATGTATGAACTTACTCAATCATCAAAAAATCAATACGCTTCCACTTGGGGAAAAGTATCTTCATTGGTATCCTCCAGTAAATCACTGCTTGCCATCCTCGTTGGTTGTGCGAACGGCCTACTGTGTTAAAATATTTTAAGGCCCACCAACCAACCAACACCAACCAATACAAGAAAAAAATATGAACACACATACACACACAAACAAACAACATACAAAGATTATTGTGTATGATATACAATCAGTGCTCCATTTGTAATATTTTACGTCCTGTAACGCGCCTCAAATGAGTATCTACTTAATAGAAATAGTTATATATTTATAATATAATTGTATAATAGTAATAACTAATAATACTTAGTACTACGAAGTAATACTAAATACTTAGTAATACTTTATTAGTAATAATGTAGTGTGATAGTTATCGCTGTATGTGAATATGTTAATAATAATAATAATAATATTAGATAGGTTAAAACTATGAATAATCGTTTCTTACTAATTTACGTGGAAAATATATACTTAAAAGGAAAATCATTTAATTTTTAGTTCAGGAAAGTTCATCGAGCTAAAAATTGAAGTTGTCATGTATTTATTTATATTTTTGTTACGGCAAAACAGTTAAAAACTGTATGTAACGTGCTAAGAGGAGAAGTTGATTTGAAGTTACATTTATGTCCAGAAGCAAAACAAGGGGTCATCTCAGCATTTGCTCAAGTATCAGGGAAACTGGACGAAAACCTGATCGAGATGGGGGTCATTGACCCAGAAGTTAAAGTACAATACTTGTTACAGATTCTTTGCTATTATACAATTCAAATGGTGTTTAATACATTAAATGCCGTTATTAAAATTAATATTACATTTCTTTTGGATGCTGGGTATACTCTCTAATTGTATAGAAACAGTTGTGCAGCGGAAAAGATTTTACTTGCTACCTGCTTATTGTATCCTTTACTATTTTGTTCCTAAGGTACCAGGACGTCATTGCGTCGCGTTCTGAGTGAAATCAAACTCTGAATATAATACATACATTAATAATGGGTACTGTGAAAGGTTTAAAAATTTTATAGCTTGTAAAACCAAAAAAAGCTGTGTCTTATTTTAGCTCTCACGATGTAAGAACTCAAAAAGTCAGAATTAAAAAAAATACTGAATGTGATTTCTACATTGGTTGTCCCTTAAGAAAGAATAAATATCGTAAGTACAACTCGACAGTTTCATCCTCTTGTCACTTCTTTCCATATCTATTTTTCAAAACACGAAAGTTGAGAAAGCGTGTTCACACAACAACACTATGGAATGCTTCTGTGCAAGTTTAACAATATTATGGCTGAATAGTTATCCAGAAAGTGAGCAATGATGTTCATTTAAAAAAATAAAAAAAAAACAGTTTTTAATATTTGAGAGTCTGGTCACGTGATAGCGTAATTAACGAGTTATTCGACGGTAATTTCTCTTTCTTTATGACCACTTCAGACATCGCATCTTGGCCCACTAATAATCTTTCCTTGGCCCAATGGTTGGGAACCGCTGCTCTCTATCATCGCACTCGTATCCTTCCGTTTTGAAAGACTTTTTCACATTTAGGACCGCTTCACACGGCGCCACTCAGCAACGATACCGAGTGGCGGGTCTGCTGGCAAAGCAGTTGTTCAGGGCCCCTTCATACGGTTCCACTTAACTCCCACTTGAGGGGAGGGGAGAGGAGAGGAGGGGAGGGAAGGGGAGAGGAAGGGAGGGGAGAGGAGGGGAGGGGAGGAAAGAGGAGAGGAGGGGAGGGGAGGGGAAAGGAGGGGAGGAAAGAGGAGGGGAGGGGATAGGAGGGGAGGGGATAGGAGGGGAGGGGAGAGGAGGGGAGAGGAGGAGAGGAGAGGAGACGAGAGGAGACGAGAGGAGACGAGAGGAGACGAGAGGAGACGAGAGGAGACGAGAGGAGACGAGAGGAGACGAGAGGAGACGAGGGGTACAATTGCGCCGGTTTCAACATGATTAGCTCGCAAGTCACGGGACTTTGGGACACCGGTACCATGTTTTTCGTTTGAATTCTGTGGACGTTTGCGTGCTGTTTGTTTCTGGTGGCGTACAAGTTTAGCCAGGATCATCTGGAAAGTTTTTTCAGCTGCTTACGGAGCAAAAGCCCATTCAACAATAACCCTACTGCTAAGCAATTTCTGGGGCTTACAAGCGATTACTGATGCCTCTCCAGATTTCTTCTTCTGCCTTTGCAAATTGTGTTTACTAGGATGAAACAACTGCATTTTAGTTCACGCCTGTATGCAAGTGTGTCAGAAATGAATGATTCAGAACAGTGCATTGAGGTGCGAATTGACCATATGTACTTGCCATCAGTAGACAATCTCGAAACTAGATTGTCTCCCCATTGTGGACATTGTAACGTATATTGGAGGATTTGTAGACAAAAAGATTGGAAAAGTCACTTGCTTGTGTTGACTGTAAGATAGATCTTTGCCTGACTGATAGTGATAATGGATCATATTTCTTCATTCAGAAGAAGGATGATCATGGGCTGAAATACCCTTCTGCAGATGTGAAAATCTGCAAAAGTGCTAAGGTAGAAGTACGAATACTTCAAGGGAGAGGTGACATTTTTAAAAGGGCAGCTTACACTTCAATTGTAAATAGATGTTTGAGAGAATTTGTAAATATTTCCGTTGTTTGCAATTTAATTTATCATATTATTGGTAAAGAGGCCATGCTGAATCATAGGATGTATTTGATTAAGGCAATAAAATTTAAATATATTGAAATTAGGTTAAAACATATAGGAAGAGAAAAGACTGAAATTTACCAGAAAAATAGAATTAGATCAGTTAACAATAATATTATTTTATTTAGAGGGCATTAATGTGTGTGTATTTATTGGTGTTACCATTATATGGTGTTAGTAGTATATATAATGTATTTACTGGTGTAAGTTATGTTTGTAGTGTTTAGTAGTATATTAGTGTTTATAGTTTGTATGATTGTAAGTATTTGATTTTTATTAGTAAATTCTTTGAAAATTATGTATTTCAGCTTCCGGGTTAAAGACCACCATTTCGATCAGGTTTTTGTCCAATTTCCCTGATCCATTGAGCAAATGCTGAGATGGCCCCTTGTTTTGCCTCTGGACGTAAATATAGCACGTTTTGTTGAGCACTCTTTTTGCTTGTAGTGGTAGGAGTAAAGCCATTGTTATGATACTGTTTTGTCAGTAATACCAAAAAATAAAATAAAACCTGCAGTTTGTTTATCGATGCAAATAAGTTTTGTATTACTTGGGAGGGAAAATGTCTAATGTCTATAGTTGAAATGTTGGTAAGAGATTTTTGACCTTATGAAAATGTGTAGGTAGCTCTCCTCCGTATGTCACATAGAGTATTTACTGTTTTTGACGAAATAAATCAAAATATATATCAAAATAAAAGTTTTCCCCCTCTACAAATCCTTGAAATATTTTGAAAACTTGCTGTTACAGGTCTCATGAGGATTATCAATAGCAGAATGTCTAGCATTGAGTAGTAACAGAGACTTGGATTAATGCCTCCCATGAAGTTAATTTATTTTACAAATATTTTTTTTTATTTATTGCCCTATGTAATAGTACTTGTAAAACAGGTGTAGTGGGGTACACGGTTGAGAGTGACAAGTTGGACCAAAATCGGAATTTTCATGCACTTTATTAAATAGAGCAGAATAACTTAAAGTAACTTTTCTGCTATAAGCAACATTCTTAGGGTTGTGTAATAAATGAGAAAATAACTCTAGAGTGAAGCATGTTAGATACTTATTAAAAGAAATCGTTTAGTACAAGACTGGTGTATAACAGATGCCTCCCAGTTATCCCAAAGTCACGTGACTCGGGCGCAAGAGATGTTGATACCCGGCCGGGCCTTCTGCGCAGCCTGGTGCGCACTCTAGTATATCTCTACTCTGTGCTCGGACGCCGTCGCCGCCGCCAAAGGGCATGCACATCATGCACATGTTTGACGGCGCGTGTCGACACCGGCAGAAAAGATAGCGGCGGAGCAGCTGATGGCGTGTCAGATTCGATACCACCGAACGAGTGGTGTTTTTCGGATTCAATATTCGATCAAATACCTGTCATATGATTTTTAATTTTTTTTAATATTATAAATTAAATTTGACTAAACAAACCAAATCCGAGAATGGTGAATAGTTGCCACGCAATTTATTTCCCAATTCAGCGCTGGAATTAATACAAGTTATCAAGTGCCACAGATTAATCACATCTCATTCCAAGGAACTCGAGCGAACGTGTTTTCATGCATAGGTCCCAAATTTTGGGTCCCTGACACAGGGGCGTAGTTTGTCAAACTACTGGGCGAGGTGCAGGTTGCTGAGATTTTGATCGACTTACACGTGGGCTCTACGAATCACGACCAAGCCTGTTGTTGCGTTTATTTCTGCTTTGCAAACATTCGTTCTTCCTTAATTCTCAGTTCTCCGTTCCCGGGAAGCAGGGAGTAAGTTATTTACCGAAGATCATAGAAACGCAGTATTACGAGTGTTATGTACTTTGCTTTATTTCACAAAAAGACGATTCCAGGAACATTCGTATTAATTTTTTTTTCGTTTCGGCAAGTAAATATTTTAAAATACAACGAAATATGTAAGAAATTTGTAGTAATAGATACAATATGTGATTACATCAAAATATATACAAATATGTAAAATTAAAATTGTTTTAATGCATTCAAAATGTGATACAAAAACTCTAAAAAACAAGTATTGAATGCAGGTATCTTCTGCCGGAATAAATATGTTGTTACGTGAAAAGCCGTTCCCTACAAATAAATGTCTCTTAAAATTGAATATAATTGTTTTAACTATTTATTTATTTAAATGAATCTCAATATCTCTTCAATTCTGAATTTTTTATATAATTGTTACAATCCATGCATATCAAATTTTAATACTGCTAGAATTTTGTTGGTTTATTGTTTATTTCTTCCCCCAAAAGAAAATAATATTTATTTCATTTTATTATTATACAGTTGTGCACGCGTATTATAAACACGTTTTTGAGCGTTTGTACTTGGTCGTAGCTCAAAGTGCTAACCCAATGGGAGATGCAATGCTGCAAAATATGACGCTTCTGGTCGCGAGATTTTAACTTGTCGTTTATCACCCTGTTGCAAACCAGAGATCAGCGTTACGTAAATCAATGTAAATGTTATTTATATCATGGGATGGAGGCTATGTACTGTAACTCGCGCAACTTTTTTTGAACGATGGCCTTGCTTTTTTTGAACGATGCCCCCCCTCTCTGGCACAATAAACAGATGAAGGCAAAAGCTCGCAACGAGGACTGATGACAACATTCCAAACATATCTTCACAAGCGCGAAATAGAAACAAATTTCTTTTGAAGACGAGAACTTCTATCTATTATTTACTTCAAAAAGCCTAATGAAATGACCGAAGAAGGTAAACATCTATCACAGGAGATACCTCGATCTCCTGAGAAAGTTAGAACGCAAACTGTTCGGAACATTGCGAAGGCATAACTAATTCTCCAGAGATTGGCATTGCTTCATAAAATCTAGTGGCTGATTTCGTAACTAATACTCCCACTCTACCCGCATTTTTTCAATCCATCGTCCTAGAAAAGTTGTTCGAGTAATACCACAACCTCCTAAAATTATCAATTGTATGAAGCTACGCTTCTGTCAAGCCAGTAGTGGTTTGAACCATGATGTAAGGATCCTTGGTCATTCGTTCTGGATTCAAAACTAGCGCCTTGCGTAGCAACTCAACAGTAGCGCCACCAGCTGTGCGGCCTAAAGGTGCCGCTACGGAAAACGTATCCCGAAGAGCACAAAACTATCACAAAATCTGCATATTCCATGAAAGTGGTTGCGTGGTGGGGGTAGGATGGGCACTCGTGGGAACCGCGCTTAACAGTAAAATATCACTTCCTTGTTCCCTTAATATTTTGTGTGTTATTAGACGTTTATTCTCGAAAATCATTCAAAATGAGCCAGGTTGATGAATCTGGTTTGTCGCATTCAGATAAGAAGAATCTCTTGACGGAAGTTGTAATGTATCTTCTTTCTCAAGAAGCTTCAAAAGTTCCTGCCAAAAGAGTATCTATTGTCAAAACTATTCTTGCCCATCATAGCAAGAGTTTCAGAACAATTATAGCAGAAGCCAAGGATGTGCTCTTTCAGGTAAATGCAATAGACTGCAAAACTGTTGTGAATTGAATAATATATTAATATTAGTACCCTTGCAAGTTAAAGACACTCAATTTACTCTAGTCTTTGAAAGAAGATTATATGTTCCTGTTCTGAATTGTCACTCAGAATATGCATTTATTTTATTATATTGATATTTAATGATTATTAAAATTATTTGTTTGAATATTATTATTATTATATTCATTGTGAAGTTCAATCATTCAAAATTCATTTTCAATGTTTTAAAAAAATTCAGTTAAAGTGTATTTGCGGTGTGAATAAGCAATTCGTGAAACATATCATACTGTACATTATTTTTTTAATTATGATGCATTAAAAACAATTCCTGTTTAAGGAAAGAGTGTCTTTAACCAATAAGGATACCTATCATCTTTAATATTGAATTCAGACTATGATTGTTAATTGTTATTTCTTTTACCAACATTACTTGAATAAGTTATTTCTGGTGTTGTTTAGGTTTTTGGATACCGGTTATTGGAATATGAAGGCAGGTACTTCATGATTAACAAGTATGAACCTTCCGAACTGGGATTGAAGATTCTGAGGGAGCCGTCAGAACATAAAAAGCGCTGCAGCCTCCTGATGCTGGTGCTGTCTTTGATTTTTATGGAAGGTGGTACCTCTAGAGATGGTAAGAACTTTGATCAGGAACCTAGTAGGTGAAGAGAAAATGTTTGACATTTGACGAAACGTTTGGAAGGGGGGGGGGGGGGGTCAACGATAAACCCCAGTACAGTTTTTTTCTAGTGTTTTTGTGTAGGTGAGAAGTTATTTTTTCATTGTTTAGGACTTCTATAATTAGATCCTCTAAATCCATAGTGATTGGTTGCTACCAAAAAGATGGAATATTCACCTTATTTTTGTTACCATGGTTTTACCATCTCTTTGTTCACATGGTTCTTGTTTTTGCAGAGTGCATTGACTTTTGTAAATACAAAATATTTTTGTTGTTTTGACTACGGATTTGTTTGGTTTCCGAGTTGTGACAGCATTATTTTACTTAATTTGATTAGCACTGACATGTTTATACTGGTATAATAATAATAATAATAATAATAATAACAATAACAATAATAACAACAATAATAATAATAACAATAATAATAATAATTTATTGAATCACTTATAAAATTACAATTGTGTATGATGAGTCAATATGATATCTTACGTAGAGAGGGTGAAGTTACATTACTGTATGATCAGTATTAATAAATTGTGCATCATTTGCTCTCTTAGTATGTTAATCATTGTATGAGTTTGGTTTGTTTGAACAATTTTAAGTATTGAATCATAGTTATGTGTGTTTTACACTTACAGGTAAGGTTGTTGTACAATTCAATTTTGCTTCCTTTTTATTTTATTGCACTTGCTAATCTTCGGTTATTGGTTTTTTGTTGTTTTTTTTCATTGATGTCTTGGCATTGCAGCTTGGGTGCTATTGTGAACTAAGTTTTCAATATTATTTAAACAAATTTATTGGTTTTGTTTTAAAAGTGTGGTGTTGTGTAAATTTTTTTAAATTTCTTTTTGAAGATCCCTCACTTACCTTAAAACTTTTCTCAACCTTAACCAACAGATTTAGTACACATCATCATCATGGGTTGAGCCTACTGTCCTGTTCCATGTTCAAGAGTATCCTTCCATCGACCTGTTCGTCTGCCCCTACTCCTCCTCCTGTTTGGGATGTAGTGGTGAAGAATTTTTGGCATTTGATCTTCATTAAATTATCATGCTAATTCTTTCTTAGTCTGTAATCATATTTTTATAATCATTTGGACATATTGTCTGTTAAACTGTCCAATACTGAATAGCGTGCCAAAGGTCTAAGAAATCCTATTTGTCTTATCTTATACGTTCTATTGAGTGCCCAATTTGCACATCCATAGGTTATCATTGGAACTGCCCCTGTTTTTGTAAAATTTCAGTTGAGTGTCTGTACAGACTTTCTGTCTGAGGATCTTTCGTATAGTTCCACACATTTTCTGAATTTTTATATTAATATCATTCTTTTGACAGTATGAAAATTTTCAACCGAGGTAGTTGAAGTTATTTACTTGTTCAACACTGTTACCATTAATTACTATTTTACACCTTAAATGATTTTTACCCTGCTAGGTTAAAGGTAAAGGTTAACCCTTATGATTTTCCCCCCTGGTTAAAGGTAAAGGCATCTGTAACCGGTATTTACTTTTTCACAGAGGCTCTTAAATTGCCTTTTCTTCTTCTTCCTTCGATTTTGGCCTACTATGGACCACGTGAAATAACTTCTCATGATTGATTTTCTCTCTTTTTTCTTTCCTTCCAGTACTCTTTCATTCTTTCTTCATGCTGTTTCTTTCTCTCTTCTGTCCATTTTGCTCCTGTTTTCTTCTTTGCCTTTTATTTTTATTTAATACTTTTGATAGTGGGAAATTCATTAACATCAAAACCTTCTTTGTATATCAAATATCAGAAAGTCTGGGCATTTATAATGTTTACATCAATGCTTAATAAAGTAATATAAGTTAGCTTGTTCTTCTTATGAAACGTTCCTAAAACAAAATTAAAGCATTTTTTTACCTTTCGTGGTCTCCAGTTTTTAATGTCGTTAGTTGTAAAATTATTTGTGGAGTAACTAGATGTAGAGCTTATTAATTGGTCTTCCTATATTTTCTTATTTGCAGAAGTGGTGTGGGATTTTCTGAAGCGATTACGAATCAAAGTTGGTGATGTCCCAGACCCAGTATTTGGTGATGTGAAAAAAATTTTGACAAAGGTAAGAGTTTTTTCAACAAGTCAATAATTCATACCCCTAATTTTGCAGTGCTAATGCAATAGATACTACACTGTAATGCTAGATGAAACGAATTATGAATGGCAAAATTATGAATGGAATTATGAGGTGTTTTTGTTTTTTTGTTTTTCTCTCGCGAGTAGGCCAACTAGGACCACGCGTTCATACATCCTGCATTTACCGTGGCTCAGTATCATATATCGCGGTAGCAGGTGCATGTATCAATTGGGGGGAATCAGTATTTTTTACTGAATCCAATTTTTATCCCCCAGGGTGGTTAGCTCTGGGGGTATGAAAGATGAAATGATGATGATAATGAGGGGTGAAAGGACGACACACTCATACAAACACACACAAATACACCCATGCCCGAGGCGGGACTCGAACCCGTGATCTTCTGGTCCGAGACCACTCCGGCACTACTGCCTTAGCGATCTCGGTCATCTGATCGGCTAATTATGAGTTTATGTATCAAAAAGCAGTTAAAAACTGTGTGTGATGTTCTGCAGCAAGAAGTGCAATCTGTCCATCTGTTTTCTTGGGTTCGGGAATCCCTACCTTAATTCATATCCATATTAAGTTGAGTTATTAAAACAGGTAGCAACAAGTGTTTTAGTCATTATTGATAAAATATTCACTTCCATATAATAAAAACTATTTGCAAAGGCAAATTAGCTCTATATTTGGCCTACTATACATTATTGAACCATTCGTGAAGGAATCAACTTACTGTCGCAAGAGTATGGTGAATGATTGTTTGAATTACTGTGTTCCCCTCTGAGCTCAAGAAAACATCAACAGATAGTAAGGCTATATTTGGATCAAAACAAGGCGCCATCTCAGCAGTTGCTCAAACAATCAAGGGAAACTAGGCAAAAACCTGGTGGAGATGGGATTTAAGCCAAAGAAAATACATTACCGCTGTTCCTCAAGAAGGCTAAAAACCGAATAAGATGAAATTTTGTAGGAGAGTACGAATGTAAAACTCTATTGCCTACCTATTGTTAGTTTGGATCATGTAGATCTACACCACCTGTTCCTGTGTTGAATTCGTGTATTAATATTGGTTGAGGAACAGCTCTTTTGTTAATATTCTTGTTTCACGTACCAAAGCACAGATTTTGTTGAAGTAACCTCATCAAACTTACTAGCCACTGTGGCATACCTTTTGTCTTTCTAACTCACTAAAGATCTTACCATTCTGATTTTTTTTTTTCTTTCTTTCTTTTTTTTTCTTTTTTTTCTTTCTCTTTTTTTTCTTTTTCTTTTTCCGTGAAGCTTTCCCGTTGCCCTGAAACCCTGGTCAGCAAGGTGAATGAGTAAAGTCTCGACCATTGAATAGGGCTTCAAAAAAGTAGGGAGCTTTTGTGGTGATGAGACACACTCTATTATACTCCGTACCACACTCGAACCTAATGTTAGATCATTCTAGTCTCGATCTGCAGGACCACAACTGATGTAAAGGTTGAAATTGTGGATCATCATACTGTTACAAAGTGCCCATGGCTTATAGCCAAAGCGGATTGACTTTCCGCGAATAAACTGATCGAGACTATTCTTTCTGAAGCAACTTATCTTTTCATCTACTGCAAGATTTTGTTCAAACATACAAAGTTTGTGAAAGTTAGCTCAAATCATGAGCCTCAGCTTCGAAACCCTGGTCATGCTCATTGCATTTTGCGAGCTCATTTGTTTTAAAAATGCATCATATATTTTATTTTCAAGTACCTATTGCAACTTCTATGCAACTCTTTGCTTCTTTACAATTGGGCATCCTACATCATTGTCTTGGTTCTAATGCATTTTCTCTGAAGGCAATTTTCTGTATCCAGACAACAACAGAATATCGAGAAAAATTTTCAGTTCAATTGAGAGTACAATGTTACTTTCATTGGTATTTAACACTGAGTGCACTATATCTTTTGTAATGAATGTAAAAATTTGTTCATCAAATATTTGTCGAATAATTCTGAGAGCAAATGTGCTTGGTACTTTGCTTTCAGTGTTTGAATCAAATTAGCACAGTTCGAATCTAAATCTTTGAATTTACTGTAAGCCGACACTACTCTCTTACACGGAGCTTCGTTGGATGAGAGACTCCTATCCTTAGCTGTTCTTGTTCCCCCAGCTTTGATATTTGTGTTGCTTGTCCCAGTCGACATTCTGGGAGTTGTCTCTTCAGATAACGTATTTTGCGGACTCGCTACAATTTGGCTCCGCAACCAACCTACTATTGGTATTATTTGCAGTTTTGAGGGTGCAATGAAGCTCCAAACAACATCCTCAACAAGAGCAGCATCAATATTTTGAAAGTCTTTTTATCTTCAATTTTTAGATACTTTTGCTAAGACATATTTTTTTATTTTAGTGAAAAAATATTCCTTCTGCATATAATAAAGAATAATTTCACAAGGACCATATTTGTGGGAGTATGTATCGTTTGGAATGTTTTAATTTTTGGAGTCATAAAATTATTTGCTGGCTTTTGTGTTACAGTCCACATCCAAATGCCATAATAAGCACATGCATTTAATAATAACTGTAAAATTTGTAACATGGACTTCAACAGACTTCTAAACAAAAATTGAAATTGAATGTTGTCAAATGACGACAGTGGGCATTAATAGGTTAATTGAAATTACAAATGAAAATATACATTAAACTATAATTCGAGACTGGCTATCTAAATACTGGTATTTCAAATAATTCATACCTTGATAAAAAATTTTCAGGGAAAAAATGGTTGAAGTTTGCAACAATTATAGAATATTTTGTTAATATATGTAGTATATATATATATATATATATATATATATATATATATATATATATATATATATATATATATATATATATATTGTGATATCGCCAGTCTTACCATCTTTTCATTTTATTTTCTGAAACCTTTTCTAATCACAAGCTCATGTGCCATTAAAATGCCTGGTCATCAATACTGTCGGTTAGCTCTATATACACTTACAAAATTTTAGCTCGGGGCTGTTCTGTTTATATTGGCATTAGAAATACATAGCTCTGGTATGGAATTATGTTTGATAAATTTTATATTGGGAATGGGTGGGAATTATTACTACCGGTGACAACACACCGTCTTTGAATTAACTTCACCATGTCCGTAATGTGTCATACTATTTATTTATTCAACACATGTTTTTGCTCAACTTCTTCTGTTGCTAATATTACATCTGGAACACAATAAGTGACAATTAATAATACCCTTTGAAATTTCAAGTGTTGCAGTACAATACCAACACATTCATACCAAAATAATGATAATAATATTTATTCATACTTAATGAACTCTTAATATCTGTTCATTGCTTGTTTATGTGGAAATGACTAGTCATCTTTAATTATGTTACTTTTGTTGTTGAAATACCACAGTCTTGGGTCTTGTTCATTCAATAAATTTCTTTAAACAATAGTGACATTTTTTAAGGCCGAACGTTCTTGCCTTAATAGTACCCTCTCTGCGATTGCCATCTGCTTGATGTTTCCAGCTACTGCTACTCATGCACACTATTTTTCCTTAAATTTCTCAAATTTAAAATTTAAGAATAAACTTCCAAATGCAGATCATACTTTTAGTTCAAATGGAGTTAAATGTTCAATGTTCTAATCAACTTCCTATAAACTACTATTTAAAACTCTAAAGAAACTACAAATCCTGGACTTCATCACGACATGTTCAGGTTCTGCCTGCAATTGTTTTCCCTTCTTGTTTTAACAATATATCCCATGAAGTCATCCACTGTTACTTATGTGATGCAGATTGAATCAGAGATGGTGTGTTTGCATCAAAGAATGTTTGTTTTTGTTTCAGGACTGTGTGCACATGTTGTATCTCCAGTACGTCCGTCGTGAAGGGACAGATCCCCCTGTGTACGAGTTTTCCTCTGGGCCTCGAGCAGATGCAGAAATTCCAAAGAGAAAGCTTCTGGAATTTGTTTGCAAGGTAATTGGGAGAACATCTGACATTCATTGTAATAAGTTGAATTTATAAGTGCTGATTTGTTAGTAACCAAAATGAATATTAAAAATGAATCTGATAATTCGTGTGAAAAAGTTGACTGCTGACTATAAGATATCTGGTAATATGCAAATTTCTACTATGAGGAGAATTCAAAAAGAAATATGCCAGAGCCCTAGGAACAAAAACCAGTGCATGTAGATCAGAAGTACCTGGCCCTGACTGTTGAGGCAGGAGGTTATCAGTTACCCTTCAACTAGACCAACCCCCTTTCCTTGCAATTACGCCATTTTTGTTCCCTAAAAGAGGCTCTGAGGTGCAAACAATTCACGTTGGACGACGACGTCAAGCAGTGTGTGTTGAACTCGTTCACAACACAGCCCCAGGAATTTTACAAGACAGCCCTTCCCCATCTGTGTCGCAGTGGGACAAGTGCCTCAACAGCCAGGGCCAGGTACTTCTGACCTAAAGGTACTGGTTTTTGTTCCTAGGCTTCTGGCTCATTTCCTTTTGAATGCTCCTTAGAGATGTCACGAGCTGATGGCGGCAGAGGATCAAGGAGAGATCCCAGTCATGTTCATCGTGAAGGGACAGACCTCAAATGTATCATTGTTTACATAAGCACTTTTGTTATTAGAACCCTTCTTAACTCTAAATGTTAGTTTTGTGTTTTAACATACATTGCAAGTTAATGAAACAATTTTAAACCATCACCATTTGTAACCAATCATTGGTTCGTAGAAACTTTGATGATCTGTTTGTTATTGCTAGGTCTCTGTCCATACATGATAAAATCTTAATTATCTACCTTAATTTTTACTTTATGTGAATAATTTTACGTCCTGCATTCGTTTTTATTTGGTAGTTATATAGTTTATAAAATGAACCTGCACTTACTATGTCACTCTATACATAATTTTTATTTTATATTTTTCTTTCTTTTCTTTTCCCTAGCAATTGTTTTGGGAATTTTTTTCTCGTCATCAGGTGTCTAAAAGAATAAACACAATATATTACCTTAATTTGTTATATGTAACTGTTCTAAAATTTTAAAATGTTCAAATTGTTTAAAAGATTACCTAAAGCGTTAATTCCATCTATTTAATTAGTCTTAATCTAATATTAAAACATAAAATATTTCCATTATATTATAAAATGTAAGACTCCTGTAAACTAACTTCTTTCTTTTATATTATCCAACAACTATACATATAATTTTTTCATACAAAACAAATGTAAGGTTCACTTTTGGATTATTTGGTACGTTGTGTTGAGATCAGATTTTCCTCTTATTTGACTTGAGTCATGGGTAGCCGTTGTTTTTCTGTCATGTCACGTTGCAAAGTGAGATAGAACATGTCTGGTTGGAAAGTTGAGGGAAGAGAAGAGTGAAGGTTGATTCCCAGAGAAAAATTGTACTTAGTGCATAAATTACAATATACAATGCTACTTTATCCCTTTTGCACTTTTTTTTTGTTTGTCCTATGGATTTCATGTCACAGCTGTGACATAGTATTTTGTGTATAACATTTTCATTATCTTCAATATCTGTTTGTCTGGATTTTTTTATGGTTTTCAGTTCATTACTCATTTTATATACTGTGTTGATTTTTTATTTTGTATTTAAGCTACTTATTAATTTTGTTTGTTACATCCAGTAAAAATAGGAATGTTATTCAATTGATTTTATCTTTTTCCACATGATTTTTGTTAAACTTATATTCAGTCTTTTTTTTTTTTTTTTTTTTTTTTTTTTTTTTTATATATATTTCTCTGAATCTATCAGGATAATTATCTAGTTTCATCAAAATAAATATGTCATCTACATACCATTTGTAATATGCAATCACAATATTATCATCTATGTCACTGCCTAAAATAGATTTTATGAGTTCATTTCAGTTTTCAGAGCAAAAGTGCATTTCTGACATTGAATCTGCTAAAGTAAGGTATGAACATGCCCAAAACCAAGTAGCTTCACATCTAAATAAAATTGTAGAGTTTTCTAGCAGATTTTAGGGTGGGCAGTTTTTTTTTTTTTCATTTATCATTGTACTAATAAGTGTATGTTGGATTAATGCAGCTCCACACATTTGGTATTTTAGTGCGCAAGCCACTGCTCATCGAATCCCTGGTAGTGTAGACAGGTTATTTGCTATTTGGTGAGTCATGAACATTCATTATTTCCCCCACCCACCGCATGCCTCTGTTTTGGACAAATCAAAGCAAGCAAACATTTGCCAAGAACATCAGCTGCTTGGGATTGGTGAGCAGTCTCTGCTCTGCTGGCATTACTACTCGGCATATCATAAGCCCTTTTGGAAACTTGGAAGATTAGGTGCCATCACTGCGTTCTGGAATAGTACGTTCCAGATATCAA
Organism: Gryllus longicercus; assembly: GCA_038098605.1. NCBI lineage: Eukaryota > Metazoa > Arthropoda > Insecta > Orthoptera > Gryllidae > Gryllus > Gryllus longicercus. Next base: position 134,799 of record JAZDUA010000617.1, read on the forward strand.
CAACTCGGTTTGCCAGAAATTCGTAATAAATTTTTGTATGGTATCCAAGAAAACTATGTTTGTTGAACAGCTTCAGTCCTATTAATTAGGTAAATAATTTGGTCTTGGACTTTCAATTTGGGAGAGCATGACAAGAATGAGAGCGATGGATCGGTGTGGAAGGAGAGCACTAGGGGAAGAGGCTAACGCAGTTCTCTTTGGCAAATTCACCATCTTTCGCCTTCATATTGAGAATTGAACAAAAACAACTTGAATAGAAGAGAGATGTTGGTCATTGAAGTCGATTACCTGCTCCCAGCATTCACACCTTTAAACAATGTTTGGACCATTGTTACTCTGTTCTCTGTTGATTATCATCTACATCTTCTCTCTTTTCTCTCTTCGTCTTCTTTTTTTATTTACCTTTTTGTAATTGTTTTTCTTTCTCACGTGTATCATAGTTTTATTATCAACATTATGAGGATTGTCCAATCTGTTGACGTCCTTTGTAAATAAATGTAATAAGTCCTGTCACGTGTGCACGAGCAGGTGTATGGCAACAGCGAGAGCGACTGGCCGGTGCAGGCGAAGCAGCTGGAGCAGGCGGAGCATTCAGACAGCGCGGAGGGGCAGAGGCTGACGCAGTTGCTGCACAAGCGAATGCGTCTCTCCCAGCCATCCTCTTCGCAGCCTGGGCCGTCGTCTCAGCAGTAGACCCTCTGAACCTCAAAGCCAAATGTGTTAAAGTGTTTTGAAAATGTTTTGACAAGGATTGCTATTTGAGAAGTCTTAAAGCAATACCATAAGTGCTTTTGTGTTTATCTGGGAATTGGGTGATCATGACTAGGAGCCTGAGTTATATGCGCCAATATCTGTCGCAATATCTGTGAAATGGATTTGAGCAGTATAAATTTTAAAAATATGCACAACAATTTGCCATAAAAATGTATATTAACCCATCATAACACTGTTTCTCATAATTTTTACGTACTTTTTTACACAAGTTTTACATTTTTCATCACACTTTTTACTCTTAGTGCATTGTCTAATGAAATTGTGAACAGTGGTAATAGTATTAGTTAGCTTCCACGATGGATTCTCTGCTGCTGAATACGTTACACAACTAATATTAGAACCATGCTTGAACTTAATTCTGAGAATCCCTTAGTAGAAATCTTTGCCCCATAAAAAGTGAAGTTCCTTGCTTTTTTGTGTCCTGTTTCGCTCATATTTGAAGGGGAAGTCCCTGTGTGACTTGTGGGACTGCAGTCACTTGTCAAGTGATTGGTCTAACCAATTTTCAAAATGGACTTGACGGCAGGTAATATTTGCAACAGTTATTTTTCTGTTAAATACCTTGAATAATTCAAATACAGGGTAATTTATATTAGCTACAATTAAACAATTTTATAAAAACGCCCATTAAAAATTAAGCATGATAAGCATTTTCACTAAAATAGGTTGAACAAGAAGCAATTTCTGCAAATGTTTTGTTTCTTAAGGAAGCAAGTGAAATATGCAAGATCTAGATTACAAGATCATGTGTTAATAATTGAAAATTACTTGTCAATTTACATTCCTGCTGAGTGTGATTTCTATTTTTGGGGGAAAATATGGGTTTTCATTTAATTCTGGTGCCTAGTCATGAGTGATATTTACTAAGATCATTCCGTGAATGAAATGTCATAAATAGAATATCACAAGTATTGTGTTGTGTTCAGAGCTAAGTAATATGTGCATAACATTTCTTGACCGATGGCTTGGAGAAATGTGGGTAGAGTGGTTGAGTTGGTTAAGAAATAGACTACTAGATTTTATGAAGCAATGCCTTTCTCTTGCATATCAGTCATGTCTTCACATCTTTCTCAATAATGTGCATTTTAATTTTATCAGGAATTCTAGGTATCTTCTGTGATGCACCTTGACCTGCTTCGGCCATTTCTTTAGAATTTTTGGGGGAAAACTTGAACAGGAGCCAGGAAGGGGGAATTAAGCCATCGGTGAAGAAAAGTCGTGCGGGTAATACTTTACGTTTGGTGCTAAATGAGAAGCGCACAGTTCCCAACAAAAGAGGCAGAGGGGCTCATTGAAAAGCTTTCTGTGTGCAAATCACTAAGAATGTTTGGCAAGGCTAGATCATTGTAAGTGTTTTCATCCAGGAACAAAGTGGCTTGGAGATAAAATTGTATTTTTATATATAAATATTATGTATTTATTATACACATTTATAAATAATATACTCATTTTCCAGAATTGACCAATTTTCATCAACATTTTTATGAGCAGATTTTCCATATTTGTGCACTGATTTTTCAATCTTGTATGAGATTCGTACAGATAATGGTTTGATCTTTTGTATGCATCTCAGTTGTTCCTTTTATTTTGAATAAGACTCAATAAAACAGCTTATCCATCTCTTACCAGTATCTGAATTGAGATATTTATGCAAACGGTTTAGTTGAAGCATTATCTTGGTTTAATTATTTTATGGAACATTTCCTAATATGCTTCAAGATTAGACTGTACATGGATATCAGTTTGTCATATTCCTGAATTTATATGGTCTTACTTTGCTCTTTAAACATTTTTGAAGTATTTAGACTTAATTTTCAGATTGCTGAGCATTATTTGACATTATAAATTGGAATTTCAAAACAAGGTTCATGTGGTCACTTTTTCCAGTTGGTGATTTACTGGATAACATAGCAAAAGAACATTTTCTTCATTTGTTAAAACTAGATCCAATAAAGATTGGGTTTGGTTAGAACGCAATCTTGTTCTCTTTATAAATATTTTTAAATCAATATTTACGAAATGTATGTATTTTTATATTAATAAAATTTATTAAAAAATATTGTTAGCATTCTTTTTTAACATTCCTGAAGACTCTTCCAGAATTATTGTAGGAACATAACATTTGACATTTTTTATACTAGAGAACATATCAAAGGCTGGTTCTTTGCATAAAATCAGAGTGATAAGAAGAGGAATGACGTAATTCCTGTAAATTTTTCCTAGACTTAGTAATGATAACCTGTTTCTTATTAGTTCTAATTCTTATTATTTGTATTCATAAATCTGTTTCACAATTGCTTCTCGCAGGGTAGTCATAAGTAATACCACTAGTTGTTCCTGATAAATTCAAGAGGCTTTAAGAAAAACTTCCTGTATACTAGTTGTATATAATACGATTATATTGCAAATAAAGAGTGAATGAACTGAAACAAATTTACTAAATATACAACAACAAAAAATGTGAGCTATTGTAATTTTAACATCCCAAAAGGGTTGATACCACCTACGTGCAGTTTATCAATGTAAACTGTCTTTCCATTAGAAATAAAATAAATATCCCTGCTTTCTGGAATGATTTTATGAAAGACAGAAGTTTATTAAGAAAATGAATTCAGAATGTTGCTTTACATTCTGTCTTAATAGCAATATAAAATATTAAAGTAACGCATAGCAATCCAAGAAATATAAAAATTAAATTAATATTGATGAGCATTGAGTTCAAACAATTCTCAGGAGTAGTCCTTCAAAATGTTTGACATCCTATCATTTCAGGTTTCTAATCAATGTTTTTTTGTTTCACAGCAGAACTTTACCTTTGCCTTTGTAATCTCAGAATTTTACCATCAGAACTGCTGTACCTGTCTTTGTTTTTTCGCAATATTTGGGCATTGAATTGCTGTTTTTCTCATTCATTTGTTTTTGTGAAGTTTTACTGAGAGATGTGGCTCAGGGCATCTGATGTCACTGCAATGCCTCTGACCAGGGGGACTTAGGTTCGACTCCCAATGGTGGCTAGATTTTCAGCACACTTTTAGCGGACGACTCCTATGATCCGTAGTTTTCCATGTTTTTGCTGATCAACACCAGGCAAATGCCAAAGCAGTCCTTTAACAAACAGGCCACAGACCATCCACGATTTTTCGTTCGTCTTCCTTGTTCTACCCTCACCCCCTTACACTCACACTCACTACACTTACCACACATGCTGGGAGATCAATTAGGAGCTTAGAGCTTTTCCCAACTGGGGTGGTGTTCTGCTGGTGAGAAATCTTGTTGGGGAAACACCATCAGCCGATGGTAGGTCGGCGCCAGATCTCACCATCCAGCAGGAGACAATCACCGCCACCTCTCAAGGGAAACACATGCACTACCCTTACGGGACCAATGACCTTATATGTTGAAACACCCTGAATCACTAATCGATCAATTAATCATGTGGGGGGGGGGGGGAAATTGGATACTCATAAACGCTTTACAGAGACTCTGGAGTCCAGGCCTGGCCATAATTATCTTATTCTAGTATCCATTGATGTAGCAGACAATTAGGCATTCGGAGCAACATCATGATTGTTGAACTAGTCCTTCACAAAAGTACATGGCTATCTGTGTTTCTGCGAAAGGACTGCAAAAGTTGAAAAAGGCTCTTTAAGAAAAAAGGTGTTTCCAAAATGGCAAAAATGTATTATAATATGTTGTTAAACACAGGCAGCATTAGTTCTTAAATGTAATTACTTGTATTTTATTGTAATTATTTGGGGGTCTGCAATTGACCCAGTGGCATCTCAAACATTGTCTTTTACTCTCTTTTCTCGTTCTTCATGGTCTGTGTATACAGAACGCAATCCACACCAATCTCCCAGTGCACAAGTGTCTTGTGCACTATGAAGACGATTTTGGCTCCTGGATCGCGGACGATGCAGTCTGTTAAGCACTGCCATCTCTCTTCTGGTCATCCCCTGAAATATGATCCTACTCTGGACAGGAAGTACTACTTAGGGGCCATCCGTAAATCATGTGATGCAAATTTGGAGTATTCTCAATACCCTCTATCCCCCTGTAACATGTGCTTGAACTCTCCCTCTAATAATTACATAACGCTTGTGACAAGCCCCCCTCCCCCCAATTCCAATACGTAAAACTCAATATAAAGGAGAAACAAGTTGTATTAATTGTTATTGTGTTATACATTAAAATTTATTATAATTAATGTGTGAATTAGTTGGTGTGCAGACTGCACATTAACAATAAGTTTGCAGACATTATTTTCATGAAAAATAGAGGCATAGGCAAGAAAATGTCTGACAAGCCATGCACATGCTGTCACGGATGATGCGTAAGCTCCAAGTCTACTCTGCCACTAATTGGATTCTAGAATACACAAGATTAGTTTTGAATATTTTCTTCACAATCTAAAAGATTCAATCAATTTATCATTGATGAAAAATATTTTCATTTATTGTAACAATTTATAAAAGATAACTTCTTTAATTAATTATATTTTTGAATTGAACTTGTTAATGTGGTAATATTTTAGTGTAAGACTGAATAAAATAAAGGATTTACGGAAAAGTTGAAAGATTTTAAAAACAAATATCAGCATCACATAACACTTATCTAAGACCCCCCTTCCCCTATATAATTCTGCCTCAAACCCCCTCCTCCCTCACCAGTGTTACATAATTGATGGACTACCCTGTAGTATTTGCTATCCATGGGAGGAGAATAGCTGAAATACTTTTCAAAAATAAACTAAAAAAAACAGAAAATATGTTATATCTAGTACACTTTATGTCCAAGTTCATGACTATTTGAAGGGTTCAGGTGTAAAACATAACAATCACAAAAGCACTTTTGATATATAGTCAAGTGAGCATTTCGGTTCAATAATGTTTAAATAAATAATAAAACATCAACTATGATCCATAAATTAATCTATTTGAGTACCATTTCCTAGGACAACTGATAGGAAGAGCCCAAATTCTATAAATACTACAGTTTCGAGGGTTTATATCTATTATGCCCAAGCCATTCATTTGGTAGATATATAAAATGAGATCAAAAATCTGTATACATACCTTTGTAAATAAAACTGTTTTATAATTATTTCTAGTGGCCATTTTATTTTGCCTATTGATATTTGCCCTTAATTTCATTAAAACTTATTCACACTACCAATTTCATAGAATTTAATTCCATTTTATGTAGCATAAAAACTGTTAAAACAGGATGTAGCATTTAGAAGGGCAAAAGTAAAAGTTCGTTGTTTACAACATATATGTGAAAATTTTGCACAAATTTTTATTTATTGTGTGGATCAAGGGATGTTTTAGTACTTTTAGTTACATTAATTTCTTACTTTTTCCCAAGGTTATTTATTCAAGAACCTACAGCAGAGCCAATGTTCTGCTTACAAGAAAATATATTCAAGAAACAATATACATAACTGAATTAAGCATGGATCTTTAAAGTTAAAACTATTGAGTAATATGATTTCATATTATATTCTCATTCAATTCCACACAATAAGTTAACAAAAAATATTTTTACTGCTCATGGCTGTGACTCTTTGGATCTGAGTATGTACTTAGTCTGCACCCAAGTTTATGCTATTCGACACCAGTCAAGAAAAGCATCTATAAGACCTTATTTCTGTCTCCTAAATGTGCAAAAAAGTGTTGAGAATTTCCCTTTCTCCTGATATTGTGTTGCTTTATACCAGCATTAATGTTGTCTTGTTCTATGTTAGTGGTGACTAGGGATCAGATGTTTATGACACAAAAATTGTAAAAATATGACCATAAATATGATTAAAAGTTTTTGGTTTTTTTCACAACCTGCAAAATTTTTTCACTTTTTAAATAACCATTATATTGAAAATATACTCTTAAAATCTAGCACATTCACAATTTATCCCTTTTTTGGTGCCCCAACAGACAATTCTAACAGCTAAAGTTATTTATAGAACCATTGACCTTGGCACAAAACAAGACAAAACTAAACTGACAATTTCTGGTGCTTTCTGCACTTTTTTCCTTCTATATAGCTTACCCTCCCAATTCACATACATATATATTTATAGGAAAGACAGGCAATAACTAGACACAACAATTGTAAGAAATTAGATAAGTCAGAAGAAGTGAAAAATGTATTTGAGACAACTGCAAGCAGGTATGTGAAAGTGAAATAAAAAAGACAAAACACAACTAGTACAAAAATTCATGGAAAAATAAAACCATGATAAGAAAAATTTACGGAAAATGACCAAAGGGTCAAAATAGGACTGTATATGGCTTGTGAAAATTGCATCATTTTAGTCATTGTAGGTAAAATAATGCTTAACTTACATTTTCAATGGAAATAACACAAATAAGAAAATGTGACTAGTCATAAACATCCAGGCCCTTGACTTGAATGAAATTCATGTGGCTTATCATTCTAACTGATGTGTGTGGTGAATTCTTATAATTTGTCAACATCAAGTATTATGTCTAGGATAAATAGTAGCATGTAAATGTAAGGTGTGTTTTCAATGATTTCTCAAAATTATTGGGATAACCAATATAGTATAGTGGCTACCTATGTACAGTTACACTTGAAGATGGCAATGAACAAAACTGAAACCTGCTATAGTAAAATTGTATTGCTATATTATTTTTCATATGTTGATTCCTGCTGAATGTTTTGAGTAAATGAGTGCAAAATAATCATTGTTTAAAAGTTCATCATACATGAGTGGAAGATTATTATAAAGAATGATAAGATATGGATGCAGATGTTGGTATGCAAAGGGTAGTCCAGATAAGATGATAAAAAGTTCCCCTAAACCAAATGATTAATGACACTATAACTAACATAAAAATAATATTTTTGAAAGGTTTCTTAAGGCCCAAATCCCACCACCCACACCCCTCTACTGCCAAAAACGTGTTGTTTTTTTAAAAAAAAATTGTCAACACAACACTATTTTGTTTGATTGAAAAAATATGAAAAATTTAATTTATACTATCAGAAATTTTTTTCAAAAATATTTTCTCAGCACCAAATTCAAATAATAATAAAAAAATGCATTGTGTGCTAGAACCCTGGAAAAGGCATTAAAAAAAATCGAAATTTCACGCCCGGAAGTAAGTTTTTAAACTTAATTTTTTCAAAGACATTTTTTCTTTCCCTCTTGAAAAAGTGGATCTGCTATTCATCATGAATGTCGACGTAGAAACTGGGGTATTTTTTTGTAATGGGAGCTCTTAGACACCTGTTTATTTCCCCTCTCCAAAACTCCTTCACTAGCCTATAACTTATTGCCATCAGGCTCGGAAAAGAATTGAATTTCTGGAGTACCTTACATGAAGCCCCTGTGACATTATCAAATTTCTCAAAAAATTGTTCCAAACGTTTTCTTTAAATATCTTGTAGGAAACCAGTGAAATACAGACAAAGGTATCATTGGTCAGATTTTCAATGTTAACCCTTAATTTTCAAAAACTGCAAAGATAAATTTTTCCTTCAAATGAAATTTGTTCTTCTTAATTGATTCTTTAATTAATTTAATAATTTCTTGTTGAAAACATTAATTTTCATGCATAATTGAGTGAAAAAGGGGCAATTTTAAAAACATGATTTTCTCAAAAATAACTCCCTATTTTTTGTTTAAACTTATTCACTGAATTACAAGACATAAAAGCAATTTTGATGTATTCCTTTCATTTTTAAGTTTCACAAATGTAAGTATTTTAATGTCTCTTTTGTTGTTAATATTTACAATATGTTTTACAAGGTGTTTTTACACATTATTGCGATTGTGAGTGCAAGTGCGTGAAATAATTTCTCATGAAGTTTCTTGAAAAATTAAAAGTTTTCTGCGACAATGGGTTCAAAATTATTTTCAGAAGTGTTTAAACGTTTTCTCAAAAGTGGCTCCAAATCTTTCAATGAAAATTTACATATAGAACTAGATTGTACTTTTTAATAATATTCTTAATTTTTTTTTTTATTTTTACTATTAGAAGACAAAAAATTAAAAAAATATGATAGAGAGTGCTTAGGTAGGGGGTGGGGTCAAACCAAACATTCAAAACAAAATACCAAAATGAAAGCTATTTAACATAGTCAGTGTCCAAGGAGTTGTATGTGATGCACATGAATTATTGAAACAAAGTTCACATATCAAACTGGAATGTAGAACTCCTCTTAAGGATACTTCTTTTACTAATCAATCTTACCTTCTCCAACTTCAAGAAATGGTTTCCAATCTTAATTTGTGTACTAAAGAACACAAAACATTTGATGTAACCTACAAAATCATTAAACCTTTTAAAGTATATACATTATATTATTGTTGTATTTATTGTCTGGACTTTTGAAAATTGCCATAAATGTTATATAGGGACAGTGAACATGTAAAAGACAAATCACTTAACATCTGAACACTCAAACATTCAGAAGTATCACAAATTATTTAGGTGTGTGTGGTTGTTTTTTTTCTTCCCCTTCAGAGTAATAGACTTAGCTAAACGACTCTAAACTTCTTTATATTATAACATATGCTTCAAGTAAATATATTGTTTTGAAAATCAGAAAAACAATTCTCCAAAAAAGTTTAAAAATAGATCAAGAACCTACTTCACATACTTTCACAATATTCAATTGCACCAACTAAACAGCACTGATTTGCAATTCTATTATTATTAACAGAGACCCGCAAACAAAAGCACTGAAAAAATGTTTTTCAAAATGAAGCATGCACACTGCTAAAGAACAACGAATTAAACTCTCGTGTAAGATATAAGAAATTAAACATTTCAATAAGGACAGTCTGCACAAATACTGCAATAACACAGAACAACGTATGAGAGTAAAACAGTTTTGTACCTATCAAGAATATCAAAATAATTTGCTGTCCCGCAACAGCACATGAAGAGCAAATATTTAATAACGGGCGGCCACTTGGAGCCCTGCGATTGTATTACGTCCCTAAAGCAGTGGCGAATTGAATACAATTCGATTTGCGCAATATGACAATAGGAGAAATAACAATCAATATTTTCATCCACCCAAAATCTAAACCTTCAGTTTTTTTCGAGTTCCTGAGTATTTAATGAAACCACATGACCGGAGACTGAATGGTTTAATTTCAATTTCTCCGCGCATTGGAAATTAGTAATAATGCAGATTAACGACAATTTAAATATAAGACAATTAAAAATAAAATGTCATTAATTTCCATCTTTACACGAAAAGAAATAAAAAATGCCGTTTCTTTTTCCAGAAAACCATAAAAACACGTACAATTATGCTAGAAATTGTTCATTAAATTAAATTTCTGAAATTAACAGAAATTCACTTTTCATCCTGTAAAGATATAGTTTTCTCAATGCCATTACATTTATTTCCATTCTTTCCCTTTTCACATCGTTCCTTTTGTATCTTTTAACATAATTTTTTTATTTATTTTTTTAATAAACAAAATGCAGTGCAGTTTATGTAAATATTGTGTGAAGTGTCAAACTAATGTATTGTACTGTGTTTCTAGAGAACGTGATCATTGAAGTTTAGGTGGAGCGCAGAATGGCAGAACTGTGTTATTATGTTTAGTTCAATGTATGAAGTATACATTTTAGAGTGATAACGACATGTGTTGTGGGTGTCATTAAGTTACGTGGGACGTAGTTCAGTACAGGGTATGTAAATGTTAACGGTTTAAGATATAAACTCGGATATTAACTTAGATATATTGGGGTTTTTGATACGATATCATATGGTTTAATATTGTAGAGATTATGAATATGTGGTTAGATAATTATGGCAAGAATTTCAGTTTATCATCACAATTATTATGTTAATTTATTTATTTTTAATTTTCTTATAGATATTGATGCTTACGAGTATATATGCTGATGCTTATACATGTGATTTTCGAGACTTGATACGTAATTGTTTTTACATTTTCCCAGAGTATGTTGTTTTGATTTTAGGACAGGATTACCCGGTGATGATTTGTGCTGTGGTTTCAATATGATATACGTGTTCATATAACTACGCCTGTAAGAAACTGAGTTGTGGCGCTGTTTTGTATAGTACAGTGTACAAACTATTAATTATACAGGGGTCACATGATGTGTTGTGAAGTGCAATGTACTCATATGAGTGTTCAGTTCTTTGTTTGCAAAGATTAGTGTTGTGAATTCATGTGAAGTATCGTGCTGTGTTTTTCAATAATGTGATACGTGTGGATCGACATATGTGCGAAGCAAAGAATATTGGGCGTTTTGGTTTGTTGTAGTGCAGTGTACAAAGTGAAATTTTACAGTGATTATGTGATGTGTTGTGTGGTGTAATGTACTCATATGTCATGCCATTCAGTGCAGTGTTTGAAAAAATATTACTGTCGTGTGTTCATGTGAAGTTTCGTGCTGTGTTTTAAAATTATTTGATACGTGTACACTGAAGTTCGTGAGAAGAAAAAAATAGTGGGCGTTTCATTTTTTTGTAGTGAAGTATACAAAGTGAAACTTTTACAGAGATTACGTGTTGTGTGGTGTAATATACTCATATGCGATGCCATTCAGTGCAGTGTTTGAAAAATATAAGTGTCGTGTGTTCATGAGATGTTTCGTGCAGTTTTTTTCAAACGTTGTGATACGTGTTGATCGACGTATGTGAGAAGCAAAGGATGGTGGACGTTGTGCCTTTTTTTAGTGCAGTGTACAAAGAGAATCATTTACAGTCATTACGTGATGTGTTCTGTGGTCTAATGTACTCATATATGATGCCATTCAGTGCAGTGTTTAAAAAAATATTAGTGTCGTGTGTTCATATGAAGTTGCGTGAAGTATTTTTAAATATTGTGATACGTGTTGATCGACGTATGTGAGAAGCAATGAATGGTGGGCGTTGTGGCTTTTTGTAGTGCAGTATACAAAGTGAATCATTTACAGTGATAACGTGATGTGTTGTGTGGTGTAATGTACACATATGATATGCCATTTAGTGCAGTGTTTGAAAAATATTAGTGTCGCGTGTTCATGTGAAGTTTCGTGATGTGTTTTTAAATATTGTGATACGGGTTGATCGGCGTATGTAAGAAGCAAAGAATAGTGGGCGTTTTGGTTTTTTGTAGTACAGTAAACAAAGTGAACCATTTACAGTGATTTCGTGAAGTGTTGTGTGGTGTAATGTACTCATATGTGATGCCATTCAATGCAGTGTTAAAAAAATATTAGTGTCGTGTGTTCATGTGAAGTTGCGTGATGTGTTTTTAAACATTGTGATACGTGTTGATCGGCGTATGTCAGAAGCAAAGAATGGTGGGCGTTTTGGGTTTTTTTTGTAGTGCAGTAAACAAAGTGAAACATTTACAGTGATTACGTGATGTGTTGTGTGGTGTAACGTACTTATATGTGATGCTATTCAGTGCAGTGTTTAAAAAAATATTAGTGTCGTGTGTTCATGTGAAGTTTCGTGATGTGTTTTTAAACATTGTGATACATGTTGATCGGCGTATGTGAGTAGAAAAGAATAGTAGGCGTTTTGGTTTTTTGTAGTGCAGTAAACAAAGTGAAACATTTACAGTGATTACGTGAATGTATGTGTGATGTAATGTCCCTATATGATATGCCATTCAGTGCAGTGTTTGAAAAATATTAGTGTCGTGTCTTCATGTGAAGTTGCGTGATGTGTTAAATATTGTATTACGTGTTGATCGTAGTATGTGAGAAGCAAAGAATAGTGGGCGTTTTTGGGTTTGTTGAAGTGCAGTAAACAAAGTGAAACATTTACAGTGATGACGTGATGTGTTGTGTGGTTTAATGTACTTATATGAGATGCCTTTTTAGTTCTGTTTGAAAAATATCAGTGTTGTGTGATCATATGTCGTCTTGTGCTGTTTTTTTTTTTTTTTTTTAATAATGTGATACGTGTTGATTGAAGAATATCAGAAGAAAGAATGGTGGCCGTTGTGGTTTTTTTGGAGTGCACTATACAAAGTGTAACTTTTACAGTGATTGCGTGATGTGTTGTGTGGTGTCATGTCACGATGTACTTTATTTCAGTGTTTGAAAATGGTAGTGATGTGATGTTAAATGATGTGTTTTGAAATAATACGATAATTGGAGATTAAATATGTGAGAAGCGCAGAAAATCAATTGTGTGCGTTGTAACGTTGTTTTGTGCAGTTCTGTGGAAAATGAACATTTTACAGTAATCACTTGATAAGTTGTGGTGTCATGTACTTATATATGAGGTAGTCTTTTCAGTGTTGGCAAATATTATTGACGTGTGTTAATATGAATTTATGTGCTTTGTTTTTTAATAATGTGATACATCTTAATTGAAGATTGTGAGAAGCACAGAAAAGCAGTTGTGTGCGTTGTGGTGTTGTTTTGTGAAGTGCAGTGTAGAATATGTAAATTTTTCAGTGATCACGTGATGAGTTGTGGGGTGTCATGAACTTATATAAGTTGGTTTTGTTTTCAGTGTTTGCACATATTAGTGACGTGTATTAATGTGAAGTTTAGTGCAGTGTTTTGAAATATAGTGATGCGTGTTGATTGAAGTATGTATAAAGTTCAGAAAAGCAGAGGTGGACGTTGTGATTTTTTTTTTGTGTAGTGCAGTGTACAAATTGTATATTTTACGGTGATCTCGTATTGTATTGTATGGCGTCATGGACTTATACCACATGTAATTCCGTCCAGTGTTGCAAATAATAGTGATTTGTGTACATGTGATGTTTTGAGTTGTGTTTTAAAGAATATACTGAGTGGTTATTTAAGAATGTGTGAGGTGCGCAATGGCAGTGCCATGTTGTGTCGTTTTTTGTAGTGAACGTAGAAAGTGTGTGTTTTACAGTGATTACGTGATGTGTTGTGTGGCGTGAACAAAGAAAAGCGCGACAGTGTTTGAGCCATAGGCCTACTGGGGAAGGAGGGCTCAATAAAGTGTACTCTTAACGAGTGTATTGCCGAACCGCAAGGTCACTTGGAAGACGGCAAGCTTATTGTAACAAGAGACTTCACGTGGCATGCAGAAAGTCTTCTCCAGGCCCATTCTCAATGCAAACGCAAACATAAGAATGACGCATACCCGTAAACATTATTATAAGTAATAGACTGAACTTTTCACAATTTCTAACATAAACGTAAGCAAAATAAGAGTTTCTATGGTGTGCGACACATTTAAGTTTCTATTGGTTAGCTGAGAGACTTTTCCGGGTATGCACTGTTTCCATGGACCAATGGCGTTAGTTAGTTTATTGACTTCGCTCCTATTTCGATTCTCGATTTTGAGTTAACATACTGTGATTAGAACGCGATCCACGAAGGTGATTTTTTAAATGAAATTTGAACCAAGAGGTTTGGTTTGAAAAAAGAAGAAGTTGGAGGCATGGTAGGAGGTAGAATTAAAACATGTCATGGACTTCTTTAAAATTCATAATACATTAATAATAAAAGCAAACGACAGAAAACCTGAAAAATATAACAAAAGCGCAATATTCGGTTTTGGAATCAGTTCCATCAAGAAACGAATTTCAAATCCACACGAAATCGAAAGAGAAGAATCGATTCCGGAATCGAATCGGAAGAATCGGAACGTCCCTATTGTACCAAGGAGCGCCCTACCTGCACTCTACCGGCTTATATTTCCAGGTTATTTCCACCATGCTTCTTCAAGAAAAGTTGTCATAGTGTAATTATAATTTGAGTTAGTCCAGCAGTGCGCTGCACAGCTCCGAGGTTGCCCTCTGTGAAAATTACAATTCGGTAAATTATATTCTCAAATTGTGTTGAACCAGTACTTTACAAATTTGCGTCATAACATGGACCAAATCAAAATATTGTCGGAAAGTGTGGTTAAAATAGAAAAAGTAAGTAAATTTTAATCGAGTGCCCTTTTTTTTTAAATTAAGTATTTATTAAAGAGAAAAAGTATACTGTTTTACGGGTCTCAAATTCTATATCATTATAAGAATACTATAAAAGATTATTAGCATTATATAAATTTTCATGAGTTTTTTTTATTTCTCACATTCAACATGTAAGTATTCTGTTTAGTAGTGATGCAATTATCTTGCTTATACAATGTATAGACTTACTAATATGTTATATAGAAAAAGTGATGAATATCTTATTCAGCACTAGATGCAACGCAGATATGGTGCACTGAAAGTTTACTAAAACTTTCTGCCTCTTTAAGGTAAAACCGGAACCTGATGATGATCCTGCAGAGGCTGTATTCTATTTCACAGTGAGTTGAATATGTATTCTCATTACAATTACTAACTATGAGAAGTAAAGGCTAATTTTCTTTCCAGACATTTTTAGCAAGTTAAGGAAGTTTTTGTGCCATAAAAACATTGTCTAGCTAAACAAAATTGTGAGGATGTATTTATTATTTGAGTACTTTTCAATTTTTCTGTAATCCTTTGATTGAGAAGTAGTGCTTTACAATGGGAATATCAGAAATATGGGAAATGTAGAAGAGAAGAATATTTTTGAGCAGATGTTTTGAGAATATTCCATTCTGTGCTTTTCTTCTTATGTGTGTTAAATTTCAATGGTCATGATGAGGTTTTTGTTCTTAATAAGGAAACTCATTTCAAAATGTGCAAGTTTTTTTTGTGTGTCAGCTGTTTTATGACTTTTGACAAGCTCGCCGGATTGTGGTTTTAAGACGTTATATTAATAAGAGTTGCTAAACATTGAACTTGACTGGATACTTTGCTTAAAAATGCTTACGATAATGATTTCTGCTAAGTAATAGTGATCTCCAATCAATTATGTTTAATTCAATACAGTTTTTTGCTCATTGACTTGAAAGACAATTTTAAATCGATCTCATTTACCAATTGTATGGAATAACAAATTACTAAATCTCATTAAATTACAAGTTAATATAATTGAAGGAAAAATGTATTAAAACTACTTAAATTAGGTATGCATTATTTTAAGAATAATAAAGTTAATACTTTTAATTTAATGGGACGGAAATAGTTCTCCAAAATTGGAAATAAAAACTCAGTTGTGTTTCTGTAAAAAAACAGTTTGATATAATTTTGTTTCACTATTTACAATATTTACAATGGTTAAATGAAAAAAGAAGATTACCTGTAAAAAAACAGAAAACAACATTTAAAGTTTTTACTTCAGGTAATGTTTTAACTTTTAATCACGTTTTTAAACACGTGTGATCTCAACGCGATCTTCTTATCTTATGCCTTGCTAGTCAGTCATCAGGCGGCTCCCGGGATGGTGTCAGCTGTCGATAGCGCGGCACATTTGAATCGAAGAAAACGGTGACTCCGATGCGAGTGTCGATGTTTTCTTTACATCTCCCCTCTTGAGATGTGAACAATTCCCATGCAATTGTTCAATTTTTATAATCCTCTACAAGTGGAGTTAGTTTCGTTATGTGATAGAGATTGGATTCTTTTTTCTTGTGTCGGGTGTCAACTTCATAGATTGAGTTAAGAGATTTTTCTTGTTATCGAATATGGTCCAATTCGCAATTCATCTAATTTCTTTCTATTCAGACTATTTCCATTTTCTACATATACGAGGTCTCCCTCATTTAATTCAATTTTTTTTCTGTGTAGGTCAAATCGTTTCTTGTTTTCATTATGAGATTTTTTTGTATTCTCAAGTGCTATTTTTCTGTGTCATTCTAAATTTTCGGTTGTGGTTTTTTTCTTTAATTCATGTGGTAGGATGTTTACGTTTCTACCTTCTAACAAATATTTTGGTGCAAATTTTGTCACTGTATGCTCTGTTTCGTTGTATTTTTCCACAGCTTTTTTCGCAATAGTTGTCCATGCAATCTTTTTGTCATTTTCGTTTATAGTGCATCGTATTTTATTCACTAAGGTCTGGTTTAATCTTTCATTGAGACCATTTGAGAAAGGTGAATCTACGGCAGTGAAGATCATTCTTATTTTTTTCTTTTCCAAGAATTGTTTGAATTTTTTGGAATTTATTCCTGGATATTGATCCGTTAGTACCATTTGGACATCATGGTTTTCTGTCACATTCTCCATTAGTTTTATGAAATCATCAGAGTTTTTGTTTTTTGACGTTAAAACATAAGCGTACCGTGTGAAATGGTCGACCAATAAGTGTAGGTATTTTTTTGTTGATCGGGATCCTCCGAATCCTCCTATGGTGTCTATAGACATGATCTCAAATGGGTACGTTGCTGGTCCTAAGTGTGACATTAATCCAAATTTCGATTTTTTTCGTGATTTATTCTTGATGCAGATGTCACAAGTTTCACAAATCTTCTTAATGTTTATAATCAAATTTTTCGCTGTATAGAATGGTGTTATTTTATTTATCATCTGGGTTCTTCCCAAGTGACAATAAGTATTGTGTACGTTTCTTATTAATGCTTCGCTGAATTCTTCTGATAATAAAATTTTGTCTCTTCTTTTTGATTTTTTATAATAAATTTCATTTTTTAATATCAGCTTATTCTTATTATTTTGAACTTCTGTGTGTTTTCTTTGATCATTCTTTATCTCCTCTAGGTTTACTAGGTTTACTATTTTTAATATGTCATCTGAATTTTCATCAGGTTCTAAAACTGGATTCCGGCTCAAACAGTCTGCCTCTTGATTAAATTTTCCAGGATTGTATTTGACTTTGAAATTGTATTGAGACAAATAATATGTCAAATCACCAAGTTCTTCATCTGTTCTCGCTTTTATATTAAGATTTTCTAAGGGTTTATGATCGGAATATACTAAAAACTCTCTTCCAAGAAGCCAATGTTGCCAATATTTCACGGCTTCTTTTATTGCCAAGCACTCAAGGTAAATTGCTTTTTTATTTTTCTGAGCTTCACTCAATTTTTTTGAAAAATATGCCACTGGCTTACTATCTCCATTGTTGTCTTTTTGTTTTAATACTGCCCCGATTCCCTTGATACTTGCATCAGTGTAAATATGGATTGGTAACTCTGGATCAAATATTTTCAAAATTGGTTCTGAGCATAGTAATGCTTTTATTTTTTCAAATGATTCTTGACATTCCTTAGACCATATAAATTTCACATTTTTTCGCAAAAGATTATGTAGTGGATCTAAAATAATTGCAATGTGTGGGACAAATTTATGATGATAATTAATTTTCCCAAGAAATTGGCGTATATTTTTTTGGTTTTTTGGTGTTGGGAATTATTTTACTGCAATTAGATAATCCTGTAGTGGTCTTATAGAATTGTCTTGTATTATATGGCCTAAGTATTTTGCTGAGTCTTTTGCGAAAGAACATTTTGAAAATTTTATTCTGAAGCCTTCTTTTTCTATTGCTTCTAACATCATTGATATGTGTGTTATGTGTTCATCAAAAGATCTTGAAAAGACCAGTATATCGTCTATGTAGTTTACTGCAAACTTTGTTAGACCATATTTTCTCAAAATATTGTTCAAAATCCTTTGAAAAATAGCCGGTGCCGTTTTTAAGCCAAAAGGGAAGCTGGTCCATTGAAAATGTCCTTCTTGCGTTACAAATGCGGTTTTTTGTCTATCTTCTATTTTCAATGGAATTGACCAGAAAGCTGAATTAATATCTAAGGTTGTAAAGTATTTGCAGTTGACTGTTTTTACCATAAGATCCTCAATCAGTGGAAAGGGTTGTGATTGAGGTACAATGATTTTATTTAATTCTCTAAAGTCAATGCATAACCTTGATTTTTTATTATCTTCTTTTTTATATGCTAGAGTTACTGGTGCGGCAAACGGACTATATGATTCTTCTATTAAGTTTTTTTTTAGTAGCTTTTCGATTTGACTCTCAATTTCTCTTTTGTCTTCAATCGTACATCTGTACGGCCTTTTATAGCAATACTTGTCCACTATCAAATCAATATGTGCTTCATAATTTTTTACAGTGCCGATATCATACTTATCTTTTGCAAATACTGATTTATATTTTTCAGTCAATTTGTCAATCTCAAATTGTTTATTTACATCTAGATGATTTACAATAATTTTGAATTCATCAGTGTTTACATGCTCGTTGAAATTGACTTTATATTCTTTTTCTGCATCATCTAAATACTTAGAATTGGTATTATTTGTTTTTCTTTCCTTTCCGTTACTTTGAAATTTTTCTCTCAAGTCACCTGGCACATCAGGAATGTTTTCATTTTTATTTTTTTCTTCTTTCTCTTTTGGATTATAATATTGAGTTATTTTTAAATCCTCATTTTGGATCAGTTTAAATTCTTTTATACAATCCAGACCTATTAAAAATTCGTAATTGAAATTTTCGTTGTCTATAATAAAGACGTTCATTTCTTTCTCTATATTGTAGATTTTTATTTTCAGTGTTATCATACCTTTTGTTTTTTTCGCACCATTAATGGTTTTCAAGTTTACTGTTTGGGAATCATTCATGTTTTTCTGTTTTAACTTTAATAATTTTGCGTTTATTAATGACACATTCGAGCCTGAATCATAAATGCCCGAAATGTTTAGAGTGTCATTCAACAGTAACTCGATTTTTATTAATGGTGGAATTTCTAGGTTTTTTGGATTGTTTTGATTCAAATCCACTTCCAGTTCCGAGTTGTTTATAGATTTTATGGGTTCAGTCTTATTGTCATTTTTTCCTTTAAACCAACAATTAGATTCAGGATGGAAACGTTTACCTTTTTTTGCATTCTCACAGATTCGGCATGGTTGTTTTTCTTCAAGTTTTTTTAACTTATTGTCGGGGTAAACTTTTCCTTTGTAATCAGTTGTATTTTTTTTTTACCAGGTGTTCCAGCTTACTTATTTCATTATAGAGATCTTGAGTTTCTTGTAAAATTTCTCTGTCAATATTGTTTAACACATAATCTGGTAAACCAATAGCTATAAGATCGATTAGAGTTTCTGTATCCATAGATTTTCTTATTTGTAACAGCAGTTTTTCTTTTTTTAAAGCATAATCGAGCAAAGACCCAGATTGATACTTAAATGAAAAAGCATACTTTATCGGAGACCAGCCTTTATTTCCAAAAGTTTCAATAAAGTTCTTTTTCCAATCGCTCCATTCTGATTCTATTGTATATTTCAAAATCATACATGTATACCAGTCTGCGCTTGCATTTTCTAGGAGAAATTTTAAAGCTTCAATTTTTTCCTGATCTTCTACCACCATAAAGCGTTCACATTCTTTCTCAAACTCATTTATCCATTGACATGCATTTGAGTTTTTTGCATTAAATTTATCAATCATAAAATCATTAGCAATTTTCCCAAAGTTTTTTACTTCAGATTTTTGTTTTTTATCATCTAAAATTTTTTTCAATAACTTTTCAATTGTTTCATTTGAAATACCCTGTGCAGGTTTTTCCACTTCTTTCTCTGTAATCTCTTCTAAATAATAATTTTCAAATTGCAAATTTTCCTCGTCGTCCAAATATACTTGTTTTAAATTCTCTGTCAAAGTGATCCAGACTTTTCGAAATTGATGTCTTTTCTTGAGTGTATTTTTTATCTTACCAAACATTTGTGTTTCAGTCAGATCTTTGTGCAAAAGTGTGTTTTGCATTTCATCTGGTAAGGCAAAAGTTCTGCCATCCGGTGTGCCAATTGAGGTTAGGCATAATACCGTTGATTTTCCATCTCCTACTCCTTTCATCATAAAGTCGAATCGTAGTTTATCCATCTTCACTTGAAGTTTCCAAAACAAAAATGTTGTTTTATAATGGGACGGAAATAGTTCTCCAAAATTGGAAATAAAAACTCAGTTGCGTTTCTGTAAAAAAACAGTTTGATATAATTTTGTTTCACTATTTACAATATTTACAATGGTTAAATGAAAAAAGAAGATTACCTGTAAAAAACAGAAAACAACATTTAAAGTTTTTACTTCAGGTAATGTTTTAACTTTTAATCACGTTTTTAAACACGTGTGATCTCAACGCGTTCTTCTTATCTTATGCCTTGCTAGTCAGTCATCAGGCGGCTCCCGGGACGGTGTCAGCTGTCGATAGCGCGGCACATTTGAATCGAAGAAAACGGTGACTCCGATGCGAGTGTCGATGTTTTCTTTACATTAATATTACGTATAACATTACATTTCAGATTAAGAATTTATGTAAAATGATGTGACATTATAATGCTGTGGTAATTTCATTAACATTAGTCTAACACATGAGCAAAAACTGTTCCTTGGAAATCATTGTTTTTGAAGTGAAAATTGCATCATGGTGACTGCCAATTTTTTATTATTCTCAACCCTCAGACTGTAAGAGTAACCATTCCAAAATTGTTAAGAGTTGAGACTAAATTGTAAAGACACTCAACCTGGCACTAAAATTTTATTATGAAGCTTTGTTTCTGTCATTTTCCTTCATTTTTACATAGGCTTCAGGTTTCTGTACTTCCCTGATCACCCATGCTATCGATGAATAGAGATAAGCCAGCTTTCCAACTATCTGTATAATTGGCTCCCATCTTTTCTGTTGTAACGATGTAAAGAATGTAGGACTTCGCATACACAACATTATGCAAGTAGGTAAGATTCACCAAAAAGTTTTCTCAGGCATTCGTTCTCTAAAACCCTTATGAGATCGTCTACCTATCAACACACACATGATCCTAATAACTTCACTTGTGAACCCTCATTTCAATGTGTGTGTGTGTGTGTGTGTGTGTGTGTGTGTGTGTGTGTGTCTGTGTGTGTGCGTGCGTGTGTGTGTGTGTGTGTGTGTTTTACTCTCTGACTTACAAGCTAAGAAACAACTGAAGTTGCAAATCACTCAAAATGCTTCCATGCGTTTCATTTTAGAGTTGTGTAAGTATAATCCTATATCTGGATACTACAAACACACAAAATATTCTCTCTATTGGAAAAAGAAGAGTATTGCATATCCTCTTGCTTCTTCATAGAATCTTGTAAATTTTATTCCAGTTCCCTTCAAAGGCACATTGAAAACCTTGAAAATGTTTAAGCTAGAATGACCGTGTTCTTCATTTTCTCTATGCATAACTCGGCACAACACTGTCATGCAGAAAGTCTTATACTGTCTCTCTAATTAAAAACTGGAAGTCAGTGCCTATGTATGTTGAGCAAATTAGAAACTTTAGAAAGTTTCACACTGAATGTGGAGTCTGTATTAAGGGAGAAATTGGAGGTATTTTATATATATGCTTTCCTCATTCATGCACAATTTTTACAAAAAAAAAAAAAAAAAAAAAAAAAAAAAAAAAAAAAAAAAAAAAAAAAAAAAAAAAAAAAAAAAAAAAACAGCCTTTTTACCTCTATCCTATGTTCTTTTTTCCAAAACCATATTTCCCAATCAAACCCAAAGAAAACAAATTAAATCCAAAAATATGTATTGTGTCAGTTTATAAAACAACTGTATTTTTTCAACCCCGTATCATTTTATTTTACAGTAGATCTTGCCTATATATACAGTAAATCAGATAAGTTATTTTTAGCAACACACATTTCAAGCTTCTGGTCAATTTATTAGTGGCATTTCCCCATAGCAACAACTGTAAAGTAGTGTACTGCTTTTGTTCGTAGGAAAGAGACGAGCTGAGCTCCTTGAAGAGAGAAATGAAGATCGAAGATGAAGAGGAGGTGAGCTTGACTATTGAGTCTTTGACATCTTGGGAATATAAGTGTTACATTTGTAATCAAATCTTGCAAAAGTTAATTAGGCCTGATATACCATTTCAATCATGTATTTTTAGATTGGTTCTGGTCTGAGTGCACAGGCACCAATATTTTGCAGTAATCTAAGAAAAATGAATATAAGTAGCTATAATAGCAATATTAATCAGATTAATATGAATGTACTCCTTTTCTGACCGAAATTAGTGGAAATATAGCAGTGAAGTGAAAATAGTTTGGTGGGTTAATGTTTTTTGAAGCTGTGTAATTTTCCAAGATTTCTCAGGCGTTAAAGAAATTTGATGTATTATATTTTCTCATAGCTTATGTGAGTTTTTATATTTGTGTTAATATGTATAGTGTGTGGGGGAACTCCCTTTGTGAGTTCAGCTGCAATTCTAGAAAAGTGTTGGTTGACGGGAATGGCCACATTTTCCGGATTACTTGCTTCTCTTTCAATATCCTTTATAACAACTTTCTCTACTAAGTATCGAGATGTAGCCGTATTTTTTATGATTTTCCACATTGCTTTAGTTTTTTTACTTGCGTTCAAAATATCCTGATTATTTTTCATTTTTGCCTGCACTGTTACTTTTCTTAAAATTGTTTTGTATTCTAGGAAGTAGACATGGAAACCAGGTGATACGTTGTGATGTTTAAAAATAAATAAAGTGTGCGTGAGTTTTTACACAATGTTCTAATTCCTTGTGTGATCCAAGTATTATTTTTTTCGTGAAATGTTTAATTTTCTCTTTTTGAGAGGAAATCCTGTGTTAAAGTGAAATGATATGGATTATATTTTTAATTTGTGTCAACAGCAGTGATAATCCGTGTCCCATGATTCCTTCGGCAAGTAGTTCGTAAATAATTTTGTTAATTTTAGTGAATGCTCTGCACATGTGTGCATAATTTGTGTCAGTGTTCATGTTATTAGTAATTGTAAGAATTTGTGCATATGGCCACTCTAACCTAGATTAGTAATATTTATTTCATACCTAGTTGTGCTTTTGTTAATTATAATTTGATTTACTGCTTTTTGTGAGTATTCGGTGTAGACACATTCACTGTAATATCTAAATTTAAAGAATGCAGTAAAATGTGTGCGGCGTTGGTGAAACAGTTAGTGTATCAGGCTGTTATACCCGAGTTGGCGGGTTCAAACCCGATCGTCATATTTATCCCAATATTTATGATCACTGATAAAACCAAAACCGATAGTCCGCTAAAATATCCATTAAAATGGACTCTCCAGCATTTTATTGGCAGTTGCTATGGACGCGCTCTTAAAGCGTTGTTTAGATGATAAGAATTTAGCCATACCAAACGTTGAATTGGCAAAATATTTTTTTCCTATCTTGCAATTGCGTATGCAGTATAAAGTATTGTAATTCTACGGGGTAAAATTGATTTTTTTACAGTAAATCTCTTGTTTCTATTTGTAGTAAATTACTTCATGTAACACCATGTGCAGAGAGAATCCGTGTTTTGTGGGTCCTTGATACCGAAGAATCGATTGACGGCAAAGCGTGTCTCTGTCTAGTCATCGCTAGCACTTAACACGGTTCCGATAACTTTTTCCGTAATTAATATCCCTCGATGAACCTGAACGAACTCGATGTTTTATGAGTTCCAAACGATATTTTGATTTTTGGAGTTCTTTACATAAAACCTGAAGAACAATTTCAAAATTTGTTGATTCAACTTTGTCCTGCGATAGCGTAAGGGGAGCTTCAAACTGATTTTTCGAAATTGGCAACAGTTCAAACTTTCCTCGTTGACTTTAACCACAATATTTAAGATTCAGTTGTTCCAAGATATCGTGAAATAGTGACACGTAATTTTTTCCGAAAATGCGAGTAGGTTTCATGCAATTGTGTTGCACTTTTCTTCATTACCTGCTGTTGTAGCACTACTAGTTTGTGTGGAGTTTGTCTGTGTTCGAATGGATAGTTTATTTTTTAAATGTGTGCCACAAACTCTCGTCTTTCTATGATATAATAAAGATAAAATGTGTGAGAGTTGCGATCCACTTGCAGGAGCTGAAACCACTAGTCGGTGTGTTTCTGGATCCCGAAGAGGTTCCCAGTGGAGAGGTGAAGCAGCCAGACGAGGTAAGAGCACCACCCCCAATCCCAATTTCGTTTTAACGAGTGCCTCCAATTTGTGTTTACTGAAAGTCGTTTGAAACAACGGTTGCTGCAATAAGAGATTCGTTAGTGATAATGACGATGTCAGAATTCGCTATCTTTAGTGGAACACTGGACAATTTAACTCAATTGCAGAGATCATTTCGTGAAAATGAAACTGTCATTAAGAAAAACAATGATTTTCTTGACATTGAGATCAATGAAACAAGTGACAATACATGACAAGTCTTGTATCATGAACCTCACGGTGGCATTTACGTTGCAAGGCGGTTAGTGTTGAGATCGAGTGGGCCGTGGCGTTTCACCCCCCCCCTCAATGTTCCATCCAAAATATATATGATGGGATTTACATAGCAGAATTTTTCCAATTGTCATGTGTGTAATTAAAATCTCATCAAATTGTTATCATTTTTCACATTTACTTCATGTAATTTCTGTTCAGTTTATTTTTTAATGCAAAACGCAGCGCCGCGATTTGCATTTTTAATGTAAACTCATTGAAAAATGACGCTATAAAAGTGTAAAATCGCAGTACTGTTGAGCCGTCTTGCAATATTGTTGAAAGTATGATGACTACATACGTCGTTCATTTAAACGACTCTATTCAGGAATCGTGACCGGAACAAATCCTGAGGTATTAAACCCTTTGGTCGATAACCAATCTTTTTTCCATCGAAATCATTGACTTAAAACTACAACTTTATCGACGTTGCTGGGGTGTCCCAAAACAAATTGATTCAAAACATTGTGATGATTTGTTCTGAAATCGACTTTTAAGGATACGAGTCATTGATCAAAAACTTCGAAATATGATTTTCTGAAACCTTTTCAGAAGTTATATTGCAGTTTTCCCTTCTTCGTGGATCAAGTAGTGTAGGAATTTTTTGCTGACGCAGATTTTGAGGTTCGTCGAACTTAACTTAAACCACAGGTTTATCTTTTACCCAAATCTCCTCAAGTTTTGTATCAATAGAAACGTCCAACACATCGGCCACCGCTTACGTCTTTTCATACGAGTTTATAACGCACAGTCTCTTCAGTATTTTTACGCGATCGAAGATTTCAATCATGGATAGGTAGAAGATTCACTCGACATTTACCGAATTAGAGACAACTTCTCAGTTGATTTGCTCTGGAATCATTATAAGACTCACCCGAGTTGCATGTGGTCAAATTTTAGTGTATAAAAGGTGAGGTTAACGTGCAGGGAATTTTGCATTTCTGGAATTTCGTGTTAACGGAATATTTCTCTCACCTCCAATCCCGAGTGGGTATTTTTCCCACCCGGAATTCGTCGTTTGGGTGTAGCTACCCACCAAACCTACATTATCCGCCGGGCCAAGACAGTAGGGCCGCCCATAAGGGTTGCAACGGACAAACCTAAGAAATGCGGGAAGGGCCAGGATTTCTTGATCCAGTGGAAAATAACGTAAATATATTTTTCTTTGTATTCATTATTTGTGATAATTAAAGTCATGTATGTTGTGGGGGGGGGGGTAATAAAAGTTTTTTTAGAGACCCATGAAATGTATGGGCGGCCCTGTTGACGGCAATCTTATGGAAGGTGCCAGAAATCCAATTTTAGCACAGTACCCTGTTAGTAAGTTGTGAAGTACTAGAACTTGCGAAGCAAATTTCTTCGGAGGAAGCCGACATTACCCACCACATGGTGGCTTGTGAATTACGTAACGGTAATAAGGAAAATAAGTCATGGGATAAACAGATATTGGTCAGCTAATAGGAAGTTTCTAATGCTAGTGAGGGACATGGTGTTCAGTCGAAAATTTAGCGCGTAACCTCACCTCACTTTGTACCTCAGTTGTCGCTTCCCTTCTCAATTTCGAATTGAGGCGTCGGTCTTCGCGAATGCACCTTGACTTTTCAACGCGTTATTTCCAAACCAAGTTTCAATCCCAAAAACGTCTTCCGTTATCAAAGACGTGACAATTCTTTCACTTTTGCCAGCACTACCGGCTAGTGCCAGTATTATCCGGATGTCCGAAAGTAACCGTTCATAAAGATGTATCGAAACTGTGTGGCCAAAGTGTAAATTTACCGCCTACTTTTATTCTTAGCCGTTTTTTCAGTTTTGAAATCATGCTGTGTGTGGGCATGTGAACAAGCTAGGGGCAAACCGTATCACCAAAAATGATATCCATGGACGGAATAGATCTCGCGGCCTTTTGAATTTGAACTTAAAAAAAAAATCATTTCTGGAAATGGCTGCATTTTGTTGGAATTTTTTCACATATAAGGCAAAGTACGCACATAAAAATGACATTGTCTCGATTTTCGTGAAAATCATTGAGTCGTCAAAAATTTAAAAAAGTTAAAAATTTCTTTTTGTCTTCGTTAAACTACAATATTTAACCTACATTTTGGCTAGTTAGATCTAATCATCCAAATTATATCTTTAAATCAGGTCATGTAGAACGTTTTCAGAATTAGTGTAGTGTTGCCTGGTATAAAGATAAGTTTAGACAATTTCAGAAAAAAGCACAGTTTCTACTTCCGTTCAACTATGTTACTTTCGAAATGTTCAAAAGTCACAAATGCGAGAAAATGTGTTTTTGTAGCCCCAACGAGTTTACTGTGTTGTACTTTACCTTTTCCATTATTTTCTTAATTTGTATGTGGGCATTGAGATCGTAACATTACAATACCCACTGTGGCTTTACCATTGTTCCGGTGAAAATGAATGGGGCAATGGACGACTCGCGTTATCGTGCATTTCACTAATTGTTTGTTTATCTGCTTTAGGACCCTTTGGCCTTGGGCACTGAAATTGTTCGTTGTAAAAGTGAGACGTCTGCTGGTGAGTATTACGAAACAAGTGGTCTTACATGCCAGTTCCATTGTATGTACTATTTCAATAGTTTTCATTCAATTAACTGTCAGTGGAAAATACGCGTTTTTGGATAGGCTGCGTCAAGGCGGGTGGTCATACAGGCGGACGGATAGACGCATGGACGGAGAGGACAGGCGGACAAATATTGAAATACAATGTGTTTCTATTATATTAATAACAGGCGAACAATCTGTTAATAAGCATGACCTTTAGAAAGGCATTTGTTTTAGAATAGCTGATAGACACTCGTGTTTTGTGTATGTGAATAAGTGATTAAAATCAGTCATTACTGAGACCACTGTGACCCTAAGTTTGCTTATTCGTCGTCCTCTCATGCAGAGCACATTCATACGAATTATGACTATGACAGATTTCTCTGTCGTAGATTGAGTAGCAATTCCTTGAGGAAAGCTGATGCCTTTTTTTAATTAATCACCTTTCGTACTAAAAGAAGAGAAAGTATTACAATGATGCGCTGGAAAATGAATTTTTGACAGAAAAGCCTATATTACCATGTGTTTGTAATGAAAAATTAATTAATAAATGGATGAATTTTCTTCCTGTATGTAGTAAATTACTGCCTCTAACCCGAGTAGTCAGAATCAATGTTTGTGAGTCCTTGATACCGAAAAATTGATTTACCACAAAGTTCAGCTCGTCTTTCTGTCTTTGGTCTACGATAATACCAAAACAGTTCAGTTAATTTTCTCCAAAATGTGTGTTCGATAGATTTAAGGGAACTATGGACTCTCATAACGTGAAATGGATATCTTCTTTACATGAAGCCTCAAACCCATTTTCAACGTTTCGGAAATGGCTCTAAATCTTTCGATTAAATGTTGCCATCAGATAGCGCAAAAGATGCTGTAAAGGCTACGTAAATTCCATTTGCGCTGGAATTCTCAAAAATCGCTGAAGTTCGAAATATTTCGGCGCCTTCCTACAACTACAATAATGAATATTGACGTTTTTGTCCTGAAGACAATCTCTTCATTAAAACATCATGAAATCAAATCAATTTTAATTTTTCTAAAATAGGAGTAGTATTTGTATAATTTTGAGTAAAACGTAGTCGCTTTGTAAACCACTTTAATTATTATTTACTTCGCTGTCCGGGTGACTCCGGGTCCATGACTCTGGCCGCGGAAACCTACGCTCTCACTTTAATTATTTTCTCAAAAACTGCTCCAAATTGTTTTCTTTAACTTTTCCTCGTATTTAGCAAAAAAACCGCTACGCAAAAGGGGTTTTAAAAATTAAATGTAATAAAGTTCACAAGAGCGTACCAAACTATCTTGCAGCGACGATCAACACGACGCACATAGCACATTCGTGCAACTTGAGCCAACTGCGTACGGCTAATTCTTGAAGTAGCCATATCAAAGGCATTACCTAAAACATCCACGTGCACATTCTTACCCACACCTTACCAGAGACAGCCAACATATCGTGAATTATATTTATGAGTACATATGCTTTAATTAATGTCATGCAAAGTTTCTTGAAAACTCGACTGTTTTCTGTGAAAATATCTCAAAATTCCGCATTTTCAGAAACGCTCGACGCGTTTTTCTCAAGAATAGAAAGGTTCCAAATTGTTTTATCTAACGTTTGGATCGGTTAGTGCTTATTGCACTCTTTAATATGTCGAGAAGTTTATTTAGGTGTATTTGTTTTTGTTTTTTCAACAATTACCAACATGTAATTTTTTGAATGATCTCTCACTTTCATTAACATGCACATTTCGTGCAATTTGTGAACACTAGTATTTGTGAGTAAAGTACTTCTAGTGACTTAGTGAAGTTTTTTGAAAACAAAAATTTTCAGTGAAAAAGCTCCAAATTTTGAACTTACAAAAGCGCTTAAACGTAATTTTCTTCAAAACTTCTCCAAATTTTTCAAAGAAAATTGCAATTAAAGACGAAGTTTTATTGTTCTTTAATACCCAGAAAATAATATTTCTGTTCTATTAATAAAAACCGAAAAATTAATTTAAAAAAAATTGCATTCTGCAGCGATAGATGACAGCTGGCAAGAGTAGGTGGCAAGTGCGTATAGCTAGTGGAGACCGAAGGAAATAGAAAACGAAAACGCGAAAGTCTGTGCCATTCTGTAGCACAACTAGTTCAAAATGGAAGATTTCGTGCTAACAAAGTAAATCTTTGTGCAGGTGGAGAATGCGACACAGCAGGTGACCTTTTAGACTCAAAGTCTGGAATTGCCAACAGCGTCTGCTGCACACCCTCGAGCAACAATGAACTCTTCATAACCCCGGAGAAAAGAGTGGAAAGAGAGAGTGCCTTGTGCAAGGAGCAGTCGGCAGAGAGCGAGTCGCAGTGCCCGGAGCGGAATACCGCACATCACGTGGACGAACAACCCGTCCGTGCAAGGAGCTTGTCAGAAAGTGGGCGTGAACTTGGGGTTGAGCCGGAAGAGGAAGGTGGTAATAGGCAGATACAGAGCCAAAGCTCTGAGAGCTCTTATCAATGCTCTCACTGCCAGAAGAGTTTTACATTCAGAAGTAAGTTACTGGCGCACATGACGACTCACAGCGGCGAGCGTCGTCATCAGTGTTCCGTCTGCCAAAAGAGTTTCAAAGACAAGGGTGGTTTAGATAAACACATGCGGATCCACAGCGGTGAACGCCCTCATCAATGTTCCGTTTGCCAAAAGAGCTTTACTGTAAGATCTAGTTTAGTTAGGCACATGCGCATCCACAATTGTGAACGCCCTTATAACTGTTCAATTTGCCAAAAGAGTTTCACAATGAGCAGTCATTTAGTTACACACATGCGGACCCACAGCGGTGAACGTCCTCATCAATGTTCCGTTTGCCAAAAGAGTTTCACAGAGACCGGTAATTTAGTTAGACACATGCGGATCCACAGCAGTGAGCGCCCTCATAATTGTCCCGTCTGCCAAAAGAGTTTTACTGTAAGAGATAGTTTAGTTAGACACATGCGGATCCACAACGGTGAACGCCCTTATAAATGTTCCATTTGCCAAAAGAGTTTCACTGTGAGCAGCAATTTAGTTAGTCACATGCGTTTCCACAGCGGTGAACATCCTCATAAATGTTCCGTCTGCCAAATGAGTTTCTCACACAGCAGCAATTTAGTTAGTCACATGCGTTTCCACAGCGGTGAACGTCCTCATAAATGTTCCGTCTGCGAAAAAAGTTTCACTGTGAGCAGTGATTTAGTTACACACATGCGGACCCACAGCGGTAAACGTCCTCATAAATGTTCCGTCTGCGAAAAAAGTTTCACTGTGAGCAGTCATTTAGTTACACACATGCGGACCCACAGCGGTGAACGCCCTCATCAATGTTCCGTTTGCCAAAAGAGTTTCACAGCGACCGGTGATTTAGTTAGACACATGCGGATCCACAGCGGAGAGCGCCCTTATAAATGTTCCATTTGCCAAAAGAGTTTCACAGTGAGCAGTCATTTAGTTAGACACATGCGGATCCACAGCGGTGAGCGCCCTCATAATTGTCCCGTCTGCCAAAAGAGTTTTACTGTAAAATATAGTTTAGTTACGCACATGCGCATCCACAATGATAAAATTAAGAATACATAGTCTGCCAGAAGAGATTAACAATGAAAAGTAATTTAGTTAACCGCGTTCTGAACAAAGGAGTGAACGCTTTCATAAATGTTCCATCTGCCGAAAGAGATTCACTGAGAGCAGTAGTGTAGTTAAGCACATGCGTATCCACTGTGGTGATCGGTGATCGCCTTCGTAAATTTTCCGTCGGCCAAAAGTTTCCCACAGAGCAGTTCAGTTGATCACATGCGGATCCATAGCGGGGAACCCCCTCCCTGCTTAATCGAAGGAGCCTTTCGTTCAGCGGAGTTTTATATCCCTACATGCTAGTTGAAGGAAATGTTTGCAAAGGAGATTGCTAACATGCACCCGTACGATGGGAACGCCCACTCGGAGGTTTCAATTGCCGGAAAAGCTTAAAACGGTGCAGTTGCGTTGCACACGTCACAATACGCAGTGTAGAACGTGGCGAAAACAGGTTTTGCCGGAGATGTCATTTAATTCGCCCCGTATCAGTCCACAGCAAAGAATGTGTGCGCGCGCGCGCTCTGCCGAGAGAAGTAATGTAATCTTCTCGAGTGGTTTTACAACGGAGAGTGCCATCATCAAATCGGTTTAATAAACGGGCCATTTAATGAGCTGCGTTGCTACTTCATAATTTATTTAAATTTTACGCAGAAAAGAACTTTTCCTGGTGTTCTTTTTTGGTAAAGTTGTGGCCGTCAGGAATTGTCCCAGCAGTCGCTGTTGGTAAACAGAATATCTTCCTGGCCGGCACAGTGCTCCGCAACTCGTCTCTCACGTTCTTTGGAATTGAGGACACTAAGTTGTGACGTCTTCATGTCTCCTGTCAAAGCCATGGGTGATGCCGATATTGTAGCCTCGTACGCTAGCGGAGTTTAAATGTTCGCCACCGTGCATGGATGAAAAACCCACAGTTGTATTGAATCTTGAAGTAGTCAATGTCTACGTTTTCGAATAAGTAATAATTCGGGTTTTGATTATTAATAAAGTGTACTGAAGTACAACTTCTGCCAGAGTATAAAAAACCATTACTAAAATTTGAAATGAACATGCACTAAGTGAAATGAATATAATATGAAGTATGCGTTTTATAACTTTTAACATATTTCAGCAATATTGTGAAAACTGCGCTCCGAGATAATGTAATGTTGAACATATGTTTTCAGATTTATTAATTTGTACTAAATTTTCTGTATTTCTGTGCCTGTTTTTAAAAAAATAAGTAAATACATCAAATGAAATAATACCCTTTGTTCTTTAAAGTCACAAAATATTACAATTCTGTTACAATTAACACAAGAGTTACAAATATTAACTTTAGCAATGCGAGCATTTTATCGAAAATTTTGAAAATTAATATAATCTCAAAAAAACATGTTTCATGTATTTGCTTATACTCTTCACAGAAAAAAGTTTAACAATCTGGGATGTCAAAGTCAAATTCTCCTTAAGTCTCTGCAATTTCATGTGGAATGATCCAAATATTCTTTAGTATATACAATTAAATGTACTTTATGTATGTTAATGATATTGCACATTCTTGTAATCTCATGCAAAATACTTGTAATGCTGTAAGATCTTGATCTGTATTGTGTGTTAAATGTATTAAAGTTATAAATATTAATCACTGCCAATGATCCCTTTCCCAAGGTCCAAAACAGGCCGCCGAAATGAGCATCTTTTCTGGCAGTACACTGGAATGTCGCTGGCCACTATCGATTACATAAAAAAGTTTCTCCAGATTTGGAAAAGCAAATAACTCTTTGTCCCTAAAGAGGCCTTTTATAACCATCAGGAATATTTCCTGCCCCTGGCAAACTCTTGACAATTCCATCAGCATCCTTCATCATCTATAACCTCACACTCAACTTCATTTTATTCTATATCCTTGGCTAATCCCGGATTTTCAGTGGATTTTTTAATATTTTCCTGATGATATTTTTAATGTCTCAGTCAAGAAAATATTAAAGCCAGCATAATAGTAATTGGTCATCTCTCATTTCTCCAGGAAAAAGTAGAAAATTACAATATTTTCTCAACAAATACAGAGAGAACCAAAATAATGTTATAATAATTTTTAATTTAAGTTAAAGTAAGGGATTTTTAGTTTAATTAGCCTCTGTTACAGACTCGTTAGAAATAGGTTAGGAAAAATGTTCAAAGTCCTGATTTTTCCACCTTTTCCAGAAAGTGACAACCCTCATTATTTGTCTTTTACTTCTGTTCTTAAAAGAAATAATTAGCAACAGGCTAGAAGTTAATCCTTACTAAGCAAGGGCCCTGAGCAGTGCTTATCAGTAAATATAAAAAGTGCAAATATGAGTGATGATTTCATTTCATTAGTTACTGTAAGGTATTACATTACAACTATTAAATGGATGTTTGAAAACTCTTTTTTTTTGTTGTGATTAATTTTGGTTTTTGACCCTCGATTCTTGTGACCTTCACTTCTCTGCTTCTATTGAATATGCTCTCTGGGATATTCTTGAAATACTTCATATTATAAATTATTGCAAAAAATTCCTTCCATTTTTCAAATTTTATCAAAATTTGCTCACATTTTTTTTAAAAGTATACTTATAAAAATGGCTTAATTTTCATAAAAATCTCTGTAATTTTGAAAATTAAAATCCTCCCCAATGATCAGAAATGTAAGTATTTGGGCACTACTGGGCTCTAAGCAGTTAGAATTTGTATTTTTAGAAATAGATCTCTGAAAATACTTTTGCACACAATTTAAATAGTATTTGCAAATTACAATAAATTATTATAATTTTAATTCCCAATATTGGTGTAATAACAATGCACAAAAGGGAACAGGAGACTTATGACTGGGTGAATATCAATACTGGAGTGGAAGAGTGTGAAAGAGCAAAAGCTGGTGTAGCAATGTATGGGGATAAGAAATGGAAGAAGTGTATTACGATTTACACATACATCAATGAAAAAATAGTAAGACTAGATTTTAAAATGAACAGAGGTAGTCTTACATGTATGAATTTACTGAATTTGGGGAACTTACTGAATTTGTACCATACAATGAACTAAGAATGACCAATACATTTTTTAAACGAAAGAACATCCATAAATATGCTTGAAGTGCCAGGGGCAACACTTCGTTATTATGTAATAGTTAATAAAATAATAGTAATTTTCAGAAGTGGATGTCTGCGTTTTATAAGGATATGACAATAATCGGATCACTATCTAGTAGAAACAAAAATTAATATAAGAGCAAAATGGAAGCAACCAACTGCCTCAGAAAATAAAGCACAACATATAGGGGATGAAGTGTATCTACTAGAAGACGTTAGTATAAAGGGGTTATATCAGAGACGGTTGAATCTGTTGTTGATCAACATCGCCCCATCAGATATGAATGACGAATAGAGTAACATTGAATCAATAAGAAGAGCAGCATGTGACACATTATGCAAAAAATGAAAACTTTTAAAATAGGAAAGATAGGATTGCAGAGGCTGTGCAGAAAAAACAGATAACATACCTAAATTATCTACAAAACGGATATATATAGACTAAGCAGATCCATTAGAAGAACAATAGAGTTCCCTTACGAATAGTCAGATTGAAGTCTGGTTTGGTCCATTGGATTTCTCTTCGAGAGTTGTACTCACATACGTGATTTCAGAAGGAAGCGATGAAATTTTTTTTTTTCCAAATTTGTTACCCATTTTCCTAATTAGGGTTCAATTTTGATTCACGCGTATTTCCTAAATTAAATGTCGAATTGAAGTCTGGTTTGCTCCATTAAATTTTTCGTCAAGATTTGTACTCACATATGTGATTTCAAAAGGAAACGATGAAATTAATTTTTAACCATATTTTTCGCAAAATTATCTGAATTTAGGCACACTTTTTTGTCACCCGTATTTCCGAAACTAATAGTCGGATTGAAGTCTCGTATGCTCCATTGGATTTCTCGTCGAGAGTTGTACTCACATACGTGATTTCAGAAGGAAGCGATGAAATTATTTTTTTTCCAAATTTGTTACCAAATTTCTGAATTTGGACTCAATTTTGTTTCACGCCTTTTTCCTAAACAAAATGATGGATTGAAGTCTGATTTTCACCATTCGATTTCTCGTCGAGAGTTATACTCGCATGCGTGATTACAAAAAAAGAGCTAAATATTTAATTTTATAGCTTTTTTCCCTAATTTGTCACCAATTTTCTTAGATTGTGCTCAAATTTTTGTCACGCGTATTTCCTAAAAAAATAGTCGGATTGAAGTCTACTTTTCACCATTGATTTTCTTGTTGCGAGTTGTACTCGCATACGTGATTTCAGAAGAAAACGATGAAATTCATTTTTATTCTAATTTGTCTTCAAATTTCTGAATTTGGACTCAAATTTCCTAAACTAATAGTCGGATTGAAGTCTGGTTCGGTCCATTGGATTTTTCGTCGAGAGTCGTACTCACATACGTGATTTCAGATGGAATCGATGAAATTAATTATTTTCCAAATTTGTCACCAAAATTCTGAATATGGGATAATTTTTTTTACGCGTATTTCCGAAAACAATAGCCGGACGGAAGTCTGGTTTACTCCATTGGATTTCTCGTCCAGAGTTGTACTCACATACGTGATTTCAGGAAGAAGCGATGAAATTATTTTTTTTCCAAATTTGTGAACAAAATTTCTGATTTTGGGGTCAATTTTGATTCAAGCGTATTTCTTAAACTAACAGTCGGATTGAAGTCTGGTTTGGTCCATTGGATTTCTCGTCCACATTTGTACTCACATGCATGATTTCAGAAAAAAGCGATGAATTTATTTTTACCAAAATTTGTCACCAAATTTCTGATTTTGGGCTCATGCGTATTTCCGAAACCAATAGTCGGACTGAAGTCAGGTTTACTCCATTGGATTTCTCATCCACAGTTGTACTCACATACGTGATTCCAGAAGGAAGCGATGTAATTAATTTTTTTCCAAATTTGGCACGAAAATTCTGAATATGGTCTTAATTTTGTTTCATGCGTATTTCTAAAACTAAGAGTAGGATTGAAGTCTGGTTCGGTCCATTGGATTTCTCGTCGAGAGTTGTATTCACATACGTGATTTCAGAAGGAAGCGATGAATTTAATTTTTTTTTAAATTTGTGAACAAAATTTCTGATTATGTGCTCAATTTTTTTTCACGCGTATTTTTGAGACTAATAGTCGGATTAAAGTCTGGTTTACTCCATTGCATTTCTCGTCAAAAGTTGTACTCACATACGTGATTTCAGATGGAAGCGATGAAATTAATTATTTTCCAAATTTGTCACCAAAATTCTGAATATGGGATAATTTTGTTTCACGCGTATTTCCGAAACCAATAGTCGGACTAAAGTCTGGTTTATCAAATGCATTTTTAGTCAAAAGTTGTACTCACATACGTGATTTGAGAACGAAGCGATGCAATTAATTTTGATTTAAATTTATCACCAAATTTCTGAGTTTGGTCTCAATTTTATTTCACGCGTATTTTTAAAACTAAGAGTCGGACTAGAGTCTGGTTTACTTCATTGCATTTTTCGTCAAAAGCTGTACTCACATACGTGATTTGAGAAGGAAGCGATGAAATTAATTTTTATTTACATTTGTCACCAAATTTCTGAATTTGGGCCCAATTTTTTTCACGCGTATTTCCGAAAACAATAGTCGGACTGAAGTCTGGTTTACTCCATTGGATTTCTCGTCAAAAGTTTTACTCACATACGTGATTTCAGAAGGAAGCGATGAA
Source organism: Gryllus longicercus (assembly GCA_038098605.1). Taxonomy (NCBI): domain Eukaryota; kingdom Metazoa; phylum Arthropoda; class Insecta; order Orthoptera; family Gryllidae; genus Gryllus; species Gryllus longicercus. The sequence continues at coordinate 171,493 of JAZDUA010000617.1, forward strand.
TTTAATTTTTTTCAAAATTTGTGAACAAAATTTCTGATTTTGGGGTCAATTTTGATTCAAGCGTATTTCTTAAACTAACAGTCGGATTGAAGTCTGGTTTGGTCCATTGGATTTCTCGTCCACAGTTGTACTCACATACATGATTTCAGAAAAAAGCGATGAATTTATTTTTACCCAAATTTGTCACCAAATTTCTGATTTTGGGCTGATGCGTATTTCCGAAACCAATAGTCGGACTGAAGTCAGGTTTACTCAATTGGATTTCTCATCCACAGTTGTACTCACATACGTGATTCCAGAAGGAAGCGATGAAATTGATTTTTTTCCAAATTTGGCACGAAAATTCTGAATTTGGTCTTAATTTTGTTTCATGCGTATTTCTAAAACTAAGAGTAGGATTGAAGTCTGGTTTGGTCCATTGGATTTTTCGTCCACAGTTGTACTCACATACGTTATTTCAGAAGGAAGCGATGAAATTAATTTTTTTCCAAATTTGTCATCAAAATGGCTTATTTTGTGCTCAATTTTGTTTCACACCTATTTCCGAAACTAATAATCGGATTTAAGTCTGGTTCGATGTAGTTGTACACACATACATGGTTTTGTTTCAGAACTGTGTGCACCAGTTATATCTGCAGTACATTCTTCGTTTACGTCAGGTTTACTCTATTGCATATCTCGTCAAAAGTTGTACTTACATTAGTTATTTCGGAAGGACGCCATGAAATTATTTTTTTTGTCAAATTTGTGAACAAAATTTCTGATTTTGGGCTCAATTTTGATGCGAGTGTATTTCTTAAACTAACACTCGGATTGAAGTCTGGTTAGGTCCCTTGGATTTCTCGTCCACAGTAGTACTCACATACGTGATTTCAGAAGGATTCGATCAAATTAATTTTTTTCCAAATTTGTCATCAAAATTGCTGATTTTGTGCTCAATTTTGTTTTACGCCTATTTGCGAAACTAATAATCGGATTGAAGTCTGGTTCGGTGTATTGGATTTCTCATCCAGAGTTGTACACACATACGTGTTTTTGTTTCAGGACTGTGTGCACATGTTATATCTCTAGTACGTTCTTCGTGAAAACAGATCCCCCTGAGTACGAGTTTTCCTTTGGGCTTCGAGCAGATGCAGAAATTCCAAAGAGAAAGCTTCTGGAATTTGTTTGCAAGGTAATTTGGAGAACATCTTACATTCTTTTAAATAACTAGTAATTTATAAGTGCTGATTTGTTAGTGGCCAAAATTAATATTAAAAATTAATCTGATAATTCATGTGAACAAGTAGACTGCTAAGTATGAGTTGTCTGGTAATATGCAAAATTTTTTTATAAGGAGAATTCAAGAAGAAACATTCCAGAGACCTAGGAGCAAAATGCAGTATTTGTAGATCAGAAGTACCTGGCACTGACTGTTGAGGTGGGAGGTTCTCAGCCACCCTTTATCCAGTCCAGACCACTCTCCTTGCAATATCACAATTTTTTGTGCTTTAAAAAGGTTCTGAGGTGCAAATGATTAATCTCGGACCCTGATGTTAAGCAGTACGCGCGGAACTTTCACAGTACAGCCCTGGGAATTTTACGAGACAGCCGTTTACCACCTGTGTTGCAGTGAGACAAATGCTTCAACAGGTACTTCTGACCTAAAGTTACTGGTTTTTGTTCCTAGGCTTCTGGCTTGTGTCCTTTTGAATGCTCCTCCTCTTCCTTTTGAATACTCATGAGCGAATGGGGGCAGAGGTTCGAGGACAGATCCCAGTCACGTTTATCGTGAACGGACAGACCTCAAATGTACCATAGTTTACATAAGCACTTTTGTTATTAGAACCCTTCTTAACTCTATATGTTAGTTTTGTGTTTTAACATACATTGCAAGTTAATGAAACAATTTTAAACCATCACCATTTGAAACCAATCATTGGTTCATAGAAACTTTGATGATCTGTTTGTTATTGCTAGGTCTCTGCCCGTACATGATAAAATCTTAATTATCTACCATAATTTTTACATTATATGAATAATTTTGTGTCCTGCATTAGTTTTTATTTGGTAGTTATATAGTTTATAAAATGAACCTGCACTTACTATGTCACTCTATACATTTTTTTTTTCTTTTCTTTTCCCTAGCAATTATTTTGGGAATATTTTTCTCATCATCAGGTGTCTCTAAAATAATAAATACAATATATTGCCTTAATTTGTTGTATGTAACTGTTCTAAAATTTTAAAATATTCAAATTGTTTAAAAGATTCCCTAAAGCGTTGATTCCATCCATTGAATTATATTAAAACATAAATTATTTCCATTATATTATAAAATGTAAGACTCCTGTAACCTAACTCCTTTCTTTTATATAATCCAACAACTATACATATCATTTTTATACAAAACAAATGTAAGGTTCACTTTTGGATTATTTGGTACGTTGTGTTGACGTCAGATTTTGCTGTTATTTGACTTATTTCACTTGAGTGTTGTGGGTAGCCGTTGTTTTTCTGTCATGTCACGATGCAAAGTGAGATAGAACACATCTGGTTGGAAAATTGATGGAAGAGGAGTGTGAAAGTTGATTCCCAGAGAAAAATTGTACTTAGTGCATAAATTACATTGTTGTATGTAGATGACATCTGGTTGGTATCAATTACAGTCTTCTTAGTTCTCTTTAATTTAATATTCACTGTTTCAAAAATTAATTTTGGTAGCTTCCTTTTTTCCTTGCCTATAATTATTATGTTCTGAAAATGTATTCTAAGTTGTTGATCAATTCTATGTTTTGTGATAGAATTCTATTTCTCTATTACTTCCTTGATATTATTACAATGCTCGTTTATCCCTTTTGCACATTTCTTTTTGTTTGTCGTATGTATTTCATGTCACAGTTGTGACATTGTATTTTGTGTATAACATTTTCATTATCTTCAATATCTGTTTGTCTTTGGATTTTGTTTTGGTTTCCAGTTTATTACTCATTTTATATACTGTGTTTATTTTCTATTTTGTATTTAAGCCACTTATTAATTTTGTTTGTTACATCCAGTAAAAATAGGAATGTTATTCAATTGATTTTATCTTTTTCCACATGATTTACGTTAAACTTATATTCAGTCTTTTTTTTTTTTATAATATTTTACTGAAACTAACAGGATAATTATCTAGTTTCATCATAATAAATATGTCATCTACATATAATTTGTAATATGCAATCACAATATTATCGTCAATGTCACTGCCTAATATAGATTTTATGAGTTCATTTGAGTTTTCAGAGCAAAAGTGCATTTCTGACATTGAATCTGCTAAAGTAAGGTATGAACATGCCCAAAACCAAGTAGCTTCGCATCTAAATAAAATTGTAGAGTTTTCTAGCAGATTTTAGGGTGGGCAGTTTTTTTTTTTGATTTATCATTGTACTAATAAGTGTATGTTGGATTAATGCAGCTCCACACATTTGGTATTTTAGTGCGCAAGCCACTGCTCATCGAATCCCTGGTAGTGTAGACAGGTTATTTGCTATTTGGTGAGTCATGAACATTCATTATTTCCCCTACCCACCGCATACCTCTGTTTTGGACAAATCAAAGCAAGCAAACATTTGCCAAGAACATCAGCTGCTTGGGATTGGGCGAGCAGTCTCTGCTCTGCTGGCATTGCTACTCGGCATATCATAAGCCCTTTTAGAAACTTGGAAGATTAGGTGCCATCACTGCTTTCTGGAATAGTACGTTCCAGATATCAACAACTCGGTTTGCCAGAAATTCGTAATAAATTTTTGTATGGTATCCAAGAAAACTATGTTTGTTGAACAGCTTCAGTCCTATTAATTAGGTAAATAATTTGGTCTTGGACTTTCAATTTGGGAGAGCATGACAAGAATGAGAGCGATGGATCGGTGTGGAAGGAGAGCACTAGGGGCAGAGGCTAACGCAGTTCTCTTTGGCAAATTCACCATCTTTCGCCTTCATATTGAGAATTGAACAAAGACAACTTGAATAGAAGAGAGATGTTGGTCATTGAAGTTGATTACCTGCTCCCAGCATTCACACCTTTAAACAATGTTTGGACCATTGTTACTCTGTTCTCTGTTGATTATCATCTACATCTTCTCTCTTTTCTCTCTTCATCTTCTTTTTTTATTTACCTTTTTGTAATTATTTTTCTTTCTCACGTGTATCATAGTTTTATTGTCAACATTATGAGGATTGTCCAATCTGTTGACGTCCTTTGTTAATAAATGTAATAAGTCCTGTCACGTGTGCACGAGCAGGTGTATGGCAACAGCGAGAGCGACTGGCCGGTGCAGGCGAAGCAGCTGGAGCAGGCGGAGCATTCAGACAGCGCGGAGGGGCAGAGGCTGACGCAGTTGCTGCACAAGCGAATGCGTCTCTCCCAGCCGTCCTCTTCGCAGCCTGGGCCGTCGTCTCAGCGGTACCTCAAAGCCAAATGTGTTAAAGTGTTTTGAAAATGTTTTGACAAGGATTGCTATTTGAGAAGTCTTAAAGCAATACCATAAGTGCTTTTGTGTTTATCTGGGAATTGGGTGATCATGACTAGGAGCCAGAGTTATATGCGCCAATATCTGTCGCAATATCTGTGAAATGGATTTGAGCAGTATAAATTTTAAAAATATGCACAACAATTTGCCATAAAAATGTATATTAACCCATCATAACACTGTTTCTCATAATTTTTACGTACTTTTTTACACAAGTTTTACATTTTTCATCACACTTTTTACTCTTAGTGCATTGTCTAATGAAATTGTGAACAGTGGTAATAGTATTAGTTAGCTTCCACGATGGATTCTCTGCTGCTGAATACGTTACACAACTAATATTAGAACCATGCTTGAACTTAATTCTGAGAATCCCTTAGTAGAAATCTTTGCCCCATAAAAAGTGAAGTTCCTTGCTTTTTTGTGTCCTGTTTCGCTCATATTTGAAGGGGAAGTCCCTGTGTGACTTGTGGGACCGCAGTCACTTGTCAAGTGATTGGTCTAACCAATTTTCAAAATGGACTTGACGGCAGGTAATATTTGCAACAGTTATTTTTCTGTTAAATACCTTGAATAATTCAAATACAGGGTAATTTATATTAGCTACAATTAAACAATTTTATAAAAACGCCCATTAAAAATTAAGCATGATAAGCATTTATACTAAAATAGGTTGAACAAGAAGCAATTGCTGCAAATGTTTTGTTTCTTAAAGAAGCAAGTAAAATATGCAAGATCTAGATTACAAGATCATGTGTTAATAATTGAAAATTACTTGTCAATTTACATTCCTACTGAGTGTGATTTCTATTATTGGGGGAAAATATGGGTTTTCATTTAATTCTGGTGCCTAGTCATGAGAGATATTTACTAAGATCATTCCGTAAATGAAATGTCATAAATAGAATATCATAAGTATTGTGTTGTGTTCAGAGCTAAGTAATATGTGCATAACATTTCTTGACCGATGGCTTGGAGAAATGTGGGTAGAGTGGTTGAGTTGGTTAAGAAATAGACTACTAGATTTTATGAAGCAATGCCTTTCTCTTGCATATCAGTCATGTCTTCACATCTTTCTCAATAATGTGCATTTTAATTTTATCAGGAATTCTAGGTATCTTCTGTGATGCACCTTGACCTGCTTCGGCCATTTCTTTAGAATTTTTGGGGAAAAACTTGAACAGGAGCCAGGAAGGGGGAATTAAGCCATCGGTGAAGAAAAGTCGTGCGGGTAATACTTTACGTTTGGTGCTAAATGAGAAGCGCACAGTTCCCAACAAGAGGCTGAGGGTCTCATTGAAAAGCTTTCTGTGTGCAAATCACTAAGAATGTTTGGCAAGGCTAGATCATTGTAAGTGTTTTCATCCAGGAACAAAGTGGCTTGGAGATAAAATTGTATTTTTATATATAAATATTATGTATTTATTATACACATTTATAAATAAAATACTCATTTTCCAGGATTGACCAATTTTCATCAACATTTTTATGAGCAGAATTTTCCATATTAGTGCACTGATTTTTCAATCTTGTATTAGATTCGTACAGATAACGGTTTGAACTTTTGTATGCATCTCAATCGTTCCTTTTATTTTGAATAAGACTCAATAAAACAGCTTATCCATCTCTTACCAGTATCTGAATTGAGATATTTATGCAAACGGTTTAGTTGAAGCATTATCTTGGTTTAATTATTTTATGGAACATTTCCTAATATGCTTCAAGATTAGACTGTACATGGATATCAGTTTGTCATATTACTGAATTTATATGGTCTTACTTTGCTCTTTAAACATTTTTGAAGTATTTAGACTTAATTTTCAGATTGCTGAGCATAATTTGACATTATAAATTGGAATTTCAAAACAAGGTTCATGTGGTCACTTTTTCCAGTTGGTGATTTACTGGTTAACATAGCAAAAGAACATTTTCTTCATTTGTTAAAACTAGATCCAATAAAGATTGGGTTTGGTTAGATCGTAATCTTGTTCTGTTTGTAAATATTTTTAGATCAATATTTACAAACTGTATGTATTTTTATATTAATAAAATTTATTAAAAAATATTGTTAGCATTCTTTTTTAACATTCCTGAAGACTCTTCCAGAATTATTGTAGGAACATAACATTTGACATTTTTTATACTAGAGAACACATCAAAGGCTGGTTCTTTGCATAAAATCAGAGTGATAAGAAGAGGAATGACGTAATTCCTGTAAATTTTTCCTACACTTTAGTAATGATAACTTGTTTCTTAATAATATTAGTTCTAATTCTCATTATTTGTATTCATAAATCTGTTTCACAATTGCTTCTCGCAGGGTAGTCATAAGTAATACCACTAGTTGTTCCTGATAAATTCAAGAGGCTTTAAGAAAAACTTCCTATATACTAGTTGTATATAATACGATTATATTGCAAATAAAGAGTGAATGAACTGAAACAAATTTACTAAATATACAACAACAAAAAATGTGAGCTATTTTAATTTTAACATCCCAAAAGGGTTGATACCACCTACGTGCAGTTTATCAATGTAAACTGTCTTTCCATTAGAAATAAAATAAATATCCCTGCTTTCTGGAATGATTTTATGAAAGACAGAAGTTTATTAAGAAAATGAATTCAGAATGTTGCTTTACATTCTGTCTTAATAGCAATATAAAATATTAAAGTAACGCATAGCAATCCAAGAAATATAAAAATTAAATTAATATTGATGAGCATTGAGTTCAAACATTTCTCAGGAGTAGTCCTTCAAAATGTTTGACATCCTATCATTTCAGGTTTCTAATCAATGTTTTTTTGTTTCACAGCAGAACTTTACCTTTGCCTTTGTAATCTCAGAATTTTACCATCAGAACTGCTCTACCTGTCTTTGTTTTTTCGCAATATTTGGGCATTGAATTGCTGTTTTTCTCATTCATTTGTTTTTGTGGAGTTTTACTGAGAGATGTGGCTCAGGGCATCTGAGGTCACTGCAATGCCTCTGACCAATGGGTCTTAGGTTCGACTCCCAATGGTGGCTAGATTTTCAGCACACTTTTAGCGGACGACTCCTATGATCCGTAGTTTTCCATGTTTTTGCTGATCAACACCAGGCAAATGCCAAAGCAGTACCAGGCCACGAACAACTCAAAATTTTTCCTTCCTCTTCCTTGTTCTACCCTCACCCCCTTACACTCACATTCACTACACTTACCACACATGCTGGGAGATCAATTGGGAGCTTAGAGCTTTTCCCAACTGGGGTGGTGTTCTGCTGGTGAGAAATCTTTTGGGGAAACACCATCAGCCGATGGTAGGTCGGCGCCAGATCTCACCATCCAGCAGGAGACAATCACCGCCACCTCTCAAGGGAAACACATGCACTACCCTTACGGGACCAATGACCTTATATGTTGAAACACCCTGAATCACTAATCGATCAATTAATCATGTGGGGGGGAAATTGGATACTCATAAACGCTTTACAGAGACTCTGGAGTCCAGGCCTGGCCATAATTATCTTATTCTAGTATCCATTGATGTAGCAGACCATTAGGCATTCGGAGCAACATAATGATTGTTGAATTGACTGATTGGCTCTTTCAGAAAAAAGCTGTTTCCAAAATTGCACAAAATGATTGTAATATGTTGCTAAATACATGCAGTATTATTTCTTAAATGTAATTACTTCTATTTTATTGTAATTATTTGGGAATCTGCAATTGACCCAGTGGCATCTCAAACTTTGCCTTATACTCTCTTTTCTCTTTCTCCATGGTCTGTGTATACAGAACGCAATCCACACCAATCTCCTACTGCACAAGTGTTTTGTGCACTATGAAGACAATTTTGGCTCCTGGATTGCGGACGATGCAGTCTGTTAAGCAGTGCCATCTCTCTTCTGGTCATCCCCTGAAATATGACCCCACTCTCCGGACAGGAAGCACTACTTAGGGGCCATCCGTAAATTATGTAACGCAAATTTGGAGTATTCTGAATACCGCAAACATGCCTTGAAACCTTGTAACATGCGCTTGTACCCTCCCTCTAATAATTACATAATGCTTGTGACAAGCCCCCACCCCCCAAATTCCAATACTTAAAACTCAATATAAAGGAGAAACGAGTTGTATTAATTGTTATTGTGTAATACATTAAAATTTATTATAATTAATGTGGGAATTAGTTGGTGTGCGGACTGCACATAACAATAAGTTTGCAGACAATATTTTCATGAAAGAAGGAGGCGTAGGCAAGAAAACGTCTGACAAGCCATGCACATGCAGTCACAGATGATGCGTAGGCTCCAAGTCTACTCTGCCACTAATTGGATTGTAGAATATACAAGATTAGTTTTGAATATTTTCTTCACAATCTAAAAGATTCATTCAATTTATCATTGATGAAAATATTTTCATTTATTGTAACAATTTATATAAGATAACTTCCTTAATTTATTATATTTTTTAATTGAATTTGTTAATGTGGTAATATTTTAGTATAAGACTGAATAAAATAAAGTATTTAAGCAAAAGTTGGAAGATTTTAAAAATAAATATCAGCGTCACATAACACTTAACTAAGACCCCTCCTTCCCCTATATAATGCTGCCTCAATCCTCCTCCTCCATCTCCAGAGTTACATAATTTATGGACTGTCCTGTAGTATTTGCTGTTTGTGAGCCGTGGGAGGAGAATAGTTGAAATACTTTTCAAAAATAAACTAAAAAAACAGAAAATATGTTATATCTAGTACACTTTATTTCCAAGTTCATGACTATTTGAAGGGTTCAGGTGTAATACATTAAAACCATCACAAAACACTTTTGAGATATAGTGTTGAGGGGATGGTGGCAGCATTATAGAGGGGAAGGGTGGGTCTTAGTTAGGTGTTATGTGATGCTGATATTTATTTTTAAAATCTTTCAACTTTTGCTTAAATAATTTATTTTGTTCAGTCTTATATTAAAGTGAACATTTTGGTTCAAGAATGTTTAAATAAATAATAAAACATCAACTACAATCCATAAATTAATCTATTTGAGTATCATTCTCTTGGACAACTGATAGAAAGAACCCAAATTATATAAAAACTACAGTTTTGAGGGTTAGATATATAAAATGAGATCAAAAATCTGTATACATTCCTTTGTAAATAAAACTGTTTTATAATTATTTCTAGTGGCCATTTTATTTTGCCTATTGATATTTGCCCTTAATTTCATTAAAACTTATACACACTACCAATTTCATAGAATTTAATTCCATTTTATGTAGCATAAAAAACTGTTAAAACAGGATGTGGCATTTAGGAGGGCAACAGTGAAAGTTCGTTGTTTACAACAAACATGTGAAAAATTTGTACAAATTTTTTTTTTTATTGTGGTGAGCAAGGGATGTTTAAGTACATTTAGTTACATTCATTTCTTATTTTTTCCCAAGGTAATTTATTCAAGAACCATCAGCAGAGTCAATGTTTTGCTTACAAGAAAATATATTCAAGAAACAACATACATAACTGAATTCACCATGGCTCTTTGGAGTTAAAACTATTGAGTAATATGATTTCATATTATATTCTCATTCAATTTCACACAATAAGTTAACAAAAAATATTTTTACTGCTCATGGCTGTGACTCTTTGGGTCTGAATATGTACTTAATCTACACCCAAGTTTATGCTACTCAACACCAGTCAAGAAAAGCATCTATAAGACCCCATTTCTATGTCCTAAGTGTGCAGAAAAGTTTTGAGAATTTCCCTATCTCCTGAAATTGTCTTGCTTTATACCAGCATTACTGTTGTCTTGATCTCCATTAGTGGTGACTAGGGATCGGAATTTTATGACCCAAAAATGTTAAAAATACCACCATAAATATTACTAAAATTTTTTGGTTGACTTTTTGCAACCTGGAAAATCTTTTCACTTTTTAAATAACCATTACATTGAAAATATACTCTTAAAATGTAGCACATTCACAATTTATCCTTTTTTTGATGCCCCTAAAGAATATTCTACCAGTTAAAGTTATTTATAGAAGCCGATGACCTTGGCCCAAAACCTGACAAAAATAAACTGACATTTTCTGGTGCTTTCTGCCCTTTTTCTCCTTCCATATAGCTTACCCTCCCAATTCACATACATATTTATTTATAGGAAAGACAGGCAATAACTAGACACAACAATTGTAAGAAATTAGATAAGTTAGTAGAAGTGAAAAATGAATTTGAGACAACTGCAAGCAGGTATGTGAAAGTGAAATAAAAAAGATAAAACACAACAAGTACAAAAATTCATGGAAAAATAAAACCATAATAAGAAAAATTTACGGAAAATGACCAAAGGGTCAAAATAGGACTGTATATGGCTTGTGAAAATGGCATCATTTTAGTCATTGTAGATAAAATAATGCTTAACTTACATTTTCAATGGAAATAACACAAAGAGAAAGATGTGACTAGTCACAAACATCCAGGCCCTAGTGACCACTATGGCTGCAACCTTGAATGAAATTCATGTGGCTTATCATTCTAACTGATGTGTGTGGTGAATTCTTATAATTTGTCAACATCAAGTATTATGTCTAGGATAAATAGTAGCATGTAAATGTAAGGTGTGTTTTCAATGATTTCTCAAAATTATTGGGATAACCAATATAGTATAGTGGCTACTTATGTACAGTTACACTTGAAGAAGGCAATGAACAAAACTGAAACCTGCTATAGTAAAATTATATTGCTATATTATATTTCATGTAGTTGATTCCTGCTGAACGTTTTGAGTAAATGAGTGCAAAATAATCATTGTTTAGAAGGTCATCATACATGAGTGGAAGATTATTATAAAGAATGATAAGATATGGATGCAGATGTTGGTATGCAAAGGGTAGCCCAGATAAGATGATAAAAAGTTCCCCTAAACCACATGATTAATGACACTATAACTAACATAAAAATAATATTTTTGAAAGGTTTCTTAAGGCCCCAATCCCACCACCCACACCCCTCTACTGCCAAAAACGTGTTGTTTTTTTTAAAAAAAATTGTCAACACAACACTATTTTGTTTGATTGAAAAAATATGAAAAATTAAAAATATAATTTATACTATCTGAAATTTTTTTCAAAAATATTTTCTCAGCACCAAATTCAAATAATAATTAAAAAAATGCACTGTGTGCTAGAACCCTGGAAAATGCATTAAAAAAATCGAAATTTCACGCACGGAAGTAACTTTTTAAACTCAATTTTATCAAAGAAATTTTTTCTTTCCCTCTTCAAAAAGTGGATCTGCTATTCATCATGAATGTCGACGTAGAATCTGGGGTATTTTTTTGTAATGGGAGCTCTTAGACACCTGTTTATTTCCCCTCTCCAAAACTCCTTCACTAGCCTGTAACATATTGCCATCAGGCTCGGAAAAGAATTGAATTTTTGGAGTACCTTACATGAAGCCCCTGTGACATTATCAAATTTCTCAAAAAATTGTTCCAAACATTTTCTTTAAATTTCTTGTAAGAATGCAGTGAAATACACTTACAAAGGTATCATTGGTCAGATTTTCAATGTTAACCCTTAATTGTCAAAAACTGCAAAGACAAATTTTTCCTTCAAATGAAATTTGTTCTTCTCAATTGATTCTTTAATTAATATAATAATTTCTTTTTAAAAATATTAGTTTTTATTTTAGTGAAAGTAGGGCAATTTTAAAAACATGATTTTCTCAAAGATGACTCCCTATTTTTTCTTTAAACTTATTCACTGAATTACAAGACATAAAAGCAATTTTGATGTATTCCTTTCATTTTTAAGTTTCACAAATGTAAGTATTTTAATGTCTCTTTTGTTGTTAATATTTACAATACTTTTTACAAGGTGTTTTTACACATTATTGCGATTGTGAGTGCAAGTGCTTCAAATAATTTCTTACGAAGTTTCTTGAAAAATCAAAACTTTTCTGCAACAATGAGTTCAAAATTATTTTCAGAAGTCTTTAAACGTTTTCTCAAAAGTGGCTCCAAATCTTTCAATGAAAATTTACATATAGAACTAGATTGTACTTTTTAATAATATTCTTAAATTCATTTTTTTATTTTTACTATTAGGAGAAAAAAAATTAAAAAAATATGGTAGTGAGTGCTTTGGTAGGGGGTGGGGTAAAACGAAACATTCAAAACAAAATACCAAAATGAAAGCTATTTAACATAGTCAGTGTCCAAGGAGTTGTATGTGATGTACATGAATTATTGAAACAAAGTTCATATATCAAACTGGAATGTAGAACTCCTCTTAAGGATACTTCTTTTACTAATCAATCTTACCTTCTCCAACTTCAAAAAATGGTTTCCAATCTTAATTTGTGTACTAAAGAACACAAAACATTTGATGTAACCTACAAAATCATTAAACCTTTTAAAGTATATACAAGATTATATTGTTGTAGTTTATTGTCTGGACTTTTGAAAATTGCCATAAATGTTATATAGGGACAGTGAACATGTAAAAGACGAATCACTTAACAACTGAACACTTCCATTGATCAACACTCAAACATTCAGAGGTATCACAAACTATTTATGTGTGTGTTTGTTTATTTTTCTTTTTTCTTCTTCCTTTTTTTTCTTTTTTTTTTCTTTTTTTTTTCTTTTTTTTTTCCCCTTCAGGATAACAGACTTAGCTAAACTACTCTACACTTATTTATATGCTTCACGTAAATAGATCAAGAGCCTACTTCACATACTTTCACAATATTCTATTACACCAACTGAACAGCACTGATTTGGAATTATTTTAGTATTAACAGAGGCCAGCAGACAAAAGCACTGAAAACTGTTTTTCGAAATGTAGCATGCACACTGCTAAAGGGCAAGGAATGTGTAACATATTGTAACATGTGTAACATATTACAAATTAAATATTTTAACAAGGACACTCTTCACAAGTTCTGCAATTATACAGTACAACGCATGAGTGTAAAACAGTTTTGTACCTACTAAGAATATCAAAATAATTTGCTGTTCCGCAACAGCACATGAAGAGCAAATTTTTAATGACGGGCGGCCACTTGGAGCCCTGCTGTTGGTTACGTCCCTGAAGCAGTGGCTAATTGATTACAAGTCGATTTGCGCAGTATGACAACAGGAGAAATAACAATCAATATTTTATTCCAGCCAAAATCTAAACTTTCAGTTTTTTTCTGAGTTCTTGGGCATTTAACGAAACCACAGACACTTTTCACAAGGCCGGAGACTGAATAGTTTTGTTTCAATTTCTCCGCGCATTGGAAATTAGTAATAATAATACAGATAAACAACAATTTAAATATAGGGCAATTAAAAATAGAATAAGTCATTAATTTCCAGCTTTACATGAATAGAAATAAAAAATGCCGTTTTTTTCAGAAAACAATAAAACAGTGCAATTATGCTAGAAATTGTTCAATAAATTATATTTAAGAAATTAACAGGGAGAAGATTTGGAGAATAGTAAGTGATGGCAATACCTGTGATAATAGTATTGATTTATTATGAACTATAAACTGTTACTTTATCTTTTTCGTGCAGATAAAGTATCTCGTCGTCATTTTATTTCATTTTATTTTAATTAACCAAATCTCGTCGTCTGTAAAGATGCCATGCGCAGAACGGCAGGCTGTTGTTTCCGAGAAGGCGCATGCTCAAAGCATTTTTGAGCAATGTGGATTATCCCGCGTAATTCAACAAAACAAATACACCTTATTCTTGCTCCTTAATAATTTATACAAAATGTTTAAATCTCAAATGTATCTAATATTACTCCTCCGTCACATTCATTTGTAATGCCTTCAATCAGGCAACATATTCGTCTAATATGAAAACTGTGTGAATTATGTTCGCAGGTTATAAAGTCGCATTGTCAACCCAACAGCTCTGTTGCTGATCGTGTTACCCTCGGAAACCAGTTCGACAGTTGGTACTGAGCAGGTGTTCTGATTACTTACCATCTTACCAGTGTAGGCAAAGGTCTTGCACCTGTAGAAAATAATGGATTAGAAAATAGTATCGCGAATGTTTTGAACGAAAATTTATGAAAAAATCGGTTTGAAATAAGATAACCATTTCACTTCTGTTGCATGCTTTACATTAATTGTGGTTATCTTCGCACATTTTTATTTCTAATTGAATTTTAAGATTAAACTTTGTATTTATTGTAAGGATAAAGAAAATCAATAGATGAAAATATTCAGCAACGAAGAATGTGCAAAAATAAAGGATATCTTACGAACACGATGAATTGCAACCGCTTGATCAATTGCAATGTTACTAATTGCTCACCAACAAATACGTCATTTTTACGTGTATTTAACCCTGGTAGCTTGGCAACAATTTAAATTGTATTTTAATTTGGATTTGTGTAATCAAGAACATTTAAAATTGTACAACTTATTTTAAAATGCAAAATATATTATGCCTTAATATAAAATGTAATATGTATCATGAGTTCTCGCCCAGTGATGGTAGGAAGTAATGAATTAACACACGTTTTACAGCGAACGAGTTGCATTAATTAGCATTAAATGGTGCACATTATTTTACTTCAATTTCAGGAATTTGCAGAAACATATTCCGCATAAAGTTGTTGCATAAATACTTACATAATCATACCTAAATAAATGAAAAGAATAATTTTATGGAACGTTCACCTGTTGCATTGTATAAAAAATATTTTTTAATAATTTGCTTTCAAAATGGATATTTATAAGCAGTTTTCGTAAATATGTTACTCTTTACTCAAGAAACGTTCAACTCTAATTTACTTTTTCTTAGTATGTACGTACGTACATAATTTCTTTTCGATCATGATTTGTCTCATAACCTGACCGCAGTCACTGAGAATAAACAGCGTGATTAACAAAAAATCTATTTGGCTATCAAAAAATGAATTTTTCTACCAAAATGTAAGTCTGTTTTAATAGAAGGATGCAAATCAAACCGAATGGTAATAAATCATAAAATGAAGGATTTTAAAGTAATTTATATTTTTATCTTCTGAAAAAAATACAAACTCCAAAACATATTTATAAAATTTCTTTACTGCTGTGACGTCATTTGTCCTGATCGCATTGCTAGAAAATCTCGCGGGATCAACTTAAAATCTCTTTAGCTATCAACAAATTGAGGGAATTTTCCTCAGGATTTCCAATTCTGTTTTAAGAAAATTACCCATTTTTCACAAAAAAGTAACGACAGGAAAGTTACAAAAATTCTTGTAGAATTTTGGGGCAATTTTCATAATTTGTTCCAATCGCGAGAGCGAAATTCGACGAAAAGCGCGCTAACTGCCACCCTTTCCCCGCGAATCCTCAGCCGTTCCCTCCACTGCGCCTCGAAACACCTGTCGGAGCAGACGCGCGCGGCGCGGAGGGTTCTTGTTTGTTACAAAGTTGTGATTTGGTGTAGTGTTATGTGTGTATTTGTGTTGTGATTTGTGTGGTGCTATGCGTGTGATATGTGCTGGCGTGTGAAATAGCAACGTGTTGTTCAAAGGAAGAGACATATTTTGGGTTTCAGAGGTTCTCGCAGTAACACCACCTGTCGCCAGGTCGTCCAAGGTCAGCAACTTTATTTATAATAATTCCAACTGGCTTTCTGTGTTTAATTTCTAAATAGTAATATCTTAATTCTCGGAATTTTTGATATGGGTATTAAATTTTTGTTTCCGTTACTCAAAGATTGCTGTTTTCGTGCTGTGTAATGGAAATATTTTCTAACATTGATGAACATTCCTAATGAATTAAAAATGTATTTAACTCCTTGATATTTACACAAGTAAAGTAGTTTATTGACTTATTTATCTGCCTACGGGCGTGTTACATCAGTGATATAACTTATTAACTTTAATTTTTGCCATTAATGTGAAGTATATTTAATTTTAAAATCATCCAGGTAACCAGGAGCTAATTTTCTTTGCCATTCATATTTTGTTTACTTTATATTATGTTTAACGAATTTTGATGTTTGTAAAATGCTGTAGGAGTAACAAAATCCAAGGTCCTTGTATGCATATTCACATTCTCTCTCCTCAATCAGCAATGAGTTCTTATGGGTTTAAAAATAATAGACAAATAACCTTAATATTATATAACCGAAATATGTACAATGCATTTCTCTCTTTTCTATTTCAGATCTTCGAAGGATTTGTATTGAAAAAACAACATCGGAGTTGTGAGTGTTGGTGATGTGGTGAGTGATAACTGAGTGGGGTGCCGGTCCCTTCGCTTCAACCGGGACGAGTACGCAAATGACAACTGAACAAAACAATAACGCCAGGTCAAACGGCCGCGACTGTAACTAGGAGCTGGTCGACGAATCATCACTCTTCACATACAGTAATTTTTACTGTTTTGACGCCGAATAAATAAATAATACAGTCGTTGGCGTTCTCGCTTCCGTGGAGCGACGGCGCCCCTCGCAGACGTACGTGTGCGGGCTGCGTGCCTGGCGCTGCGTGTGTGTTGGTGGCCGCCGAGCCCTCCCGACTGCCCTGCGGTGACACAGGTTAGACGCATCACCCGAAGGGAAGAAGTCGGTTCGCGTTATCTGGGAGGGCGCAGCTCTCCGTAGGGCAGTCACCTCACCCCACTCAGTGCAGGACGGCGCGACTCATTGTGTTCGTTGTATTCTTTATTGAGTGTTTGTGTGTTTTGTGGCATTCTTTTGTTTCGACTCGGTCTCCCCTTAGGTAGGTTTCTCTTTCAGCTGTTCTCTTGCAGGTCTGGTACTGTAAAGTATCGCATCACCTGCAAGGAGTCGTCATGTACCAACACTGAAATGATCTATATTATTTAACTATAGAGTATATTGGCGGCTTCTTGCGGATGAGAATATAACGGACACAATGAGCAAAACACAAGGACACACTCTTAAAACACAGGTAGTGGTAAAATAGGGTGGGTAGAATTTAAGTATTTATGCGTCAAGAAAGAAGTTCTAAGACGACACGCATAAAAAGAAGCAAGATTGTTTTCAGCGACGCACCTCAAAGTGAGTATGTTTTTTTAAACATATGACGATGAAATATAAGTTGCTACAAATTAATTTTTTTCACAGAGTACCCATAGTGGAGACAACGGAACATTAGACGAAATCTGAATAAAAAAAAGACTGATGAACAGCGTGTCTGCCGGCGCCCTCGCTCTACATGTTTGCCATCGAATTCATCGTACGTAATCTGAGAGAAAACAGTAAGGATCTGCATGTAAAAATGCATCTGAATCTGAATGTACTTGGGGTCCGTCCATAAATTACGTAACGCAAATGTGGAGTATTTTGAAAATACTCCCCCCCAGTAACGCACCCGTAACGCGTGATTGAACTCTCCCATAATAATTGCGCAACGCTTTCAACACCCCCCTATGTAAATGCAAGACGTGAAAACAATTTATAGTTCAGTAAAACAAATATACTCATTTCATTCATTAATTCAGTTACACCTTGCAATAACTTTAAATAATTTTGTTTTAAAAGAAATTAATTAGACAAAGTTTTCATGTTTTAGTGTTACAAGATAGGAAGTATTACAACAAATATTTTTAAAACTATAAAAATAATTGAACGTTACATTGCTCTAATGGAATACACGCTACCCCCACGTAATGCTGCCTCAAACCCCCTCCCCTTCTTTAGCGTTACGTAAATCATGGCCGGCCCCTTACACAAGCGCCAAGGGGCGACGCAACAGCACTTTTCTATCTTCTTATTCCCTTCCATGTTCTTTCTTCTTTTCTCCCTTCTCTCTACTCTTTTCTATTTGATTTCTTTTGTTGTCTTTCTTTTCGTCTCCTCCTCTCCTCTTCTCTTCTCTCGTCTTTCTTCGCATTTTTTCACCTTCACTATTTCTCCTCTTTACTTTTCTTTTTCAGCATTCACTTTTGTGTTTTTTCATTCTTAATTCTTCTATTCTCTGCTTTCTTCCCTTTTTAATTATCATATATTCCCCTTTCTCACATTTTCTCTGTTATTTTTCTCTGTTAATCTTTCTTTTTTCAGCGCGTTAACTTTTTTCTTCTTTCTTTCTATCTCGTTTCGTATTTCGCCTCTTCCCCTTTCTCACTTTTTATCTTATCTGGTATTTCATATCGTCTTATACAATTTCGTCATGTTGTATCTTATTTTGTCTTGCAGTGTCGTTTCTTGTGGTATGGTGTCAAATCGTGTTGTCAGATCGATCGACCTTTTCTGGCTTTTGATATGATTTGGTCTCAATCTGGTCTTATATGGTCTTGGTCTTGTCTTGACTGATCTTGTCTGGCCTAGTCATGGTGTGGCCTAGTCGTGTCTGGCCTTGTAATGTCATGTCTTGTCTAGTTGGCATCTCTATTGTCTGATCTTGTGTCGTCTGACCTAGTGTTCTTCGTATTCTCTGATCTGTTCTTGGTCGTACCGTGACGGGTTGTGTCCTTTCTTGTATCTTCGGAACTTGTGATGTCTTATAGTGTCACGTGATTTTAGTTGTCTTTTAGTTCACATCTTGTGACGAGTCGTATCGTCTCATGTTGTAGGAATTGTCTTATAAAGTTTCTAGTCGTATTTCGTCGAGAGGGCCTCCAATAAAATTTCATTTTGCATTGTTTTCGTTTTGTTTCCTTTCTTCCTTTTCTGCTAGTTTGTTTTTCTTCCTTTTATATCCTTTCATTTATTCCATTTATAATTTGGTTTCTTTCTCGTTCTGTTTGTCTCCTTCTTTGTTCCTTTCTGTGTTTTTGTTTCCTTTCACTTTTCATCCTGTAAAGATATAGTTTTCTCAATGCCATTACATTTATTTCCATTCTTCTCCTTTTCACATCGTTCCTTTTGATATCTTTTAACATTTTTTTATTTAATTTTTTAATAAACAAAATGCAGTGCAGTTTATGTAAATATTGTGTGAAGTGTCAAACTAATGTATTGTACTGTGTTTCTAGAGAACGTGATCATTGAAGTTTAGGAGGAGCGCAGAATGGCAGAACTGTGTTATTATGTTTAGTTCAATGTATGAAGTATACATTTTAGAGTGATAACGACATGTGTTGTGGGTGTCATTAAGTTATGTGGGACGTAGTTCAGTACAGTGTATGTAAATGTTAACGGTTTAAGATATAAACCCGGATATTAACTTAGATATATTGGGGTTTTTGATATGATATCATATGGTTTAATTTTTTAGAGATTATGAATTTGTGGTTAGATAATTATGGCAAGAATTTCAGTTTATCATCACAATTATTATGTTAATTTATTTATTTTTAATTTTCTTATGTATATTGATGCTTACGAGTATATATGTTGATGCTTATATATGTGATTTTCGAGAATTGATACGTAATTGTTTTTACATTTTTTCAGAGTATGATGTTTTGATTTGAGGACAGGATTACCCGGTGATGATTTGTGCTGTGGTTTCAATATGATATACGTGTTCATATAACTACGCCTGTAAGAAACTGAGTTGTGGCGCTGTTTTGTATAGTACAGTGTACAAACTATTAATTATACAGGGGTCACATGATGTGTTGTGAAGTGCAATGTACTCATATGAGTGTTCAGTTATTTCTTTGCAATGATTAGTGTTGTGAATTCATGTGAAGTATCGTGCTGTGTTTTTGAATAATGTGATACGTGTTGATCGACGTATGTGAGAAGAAAAGAATGGTGGGCGTTGTGGCTTTTTGTAGTGCAGTATACAAACTGAATCATTTACAGTGATAACGTGATGTGTTGTGTGGTGTCATGTACATATATGTTATGCCATTTAGTGCAGTGTTAAAAAAATATTAGTGTCGTGTGTTCATGTGACGTTTCGTGATGTGTTTTTAAATATTGGGATACGTGTTGATCGACGTATGTGAGAAGCAATGAATTTTGGGCGTTGTGGCTTTTGTAGTGCAGTATACAAAGTGAAACATTTACAGTGGTTACGTAATATGTTGTGTGGTGTAATGTACTTATATGAGATGCCTTTTAGTTCGGTGTTTGAAAAATATCAGTGTTGTGTGATTATATGTCGTCTTGTGCTGTTTTTTAAATAATGTGATACGTGTTGATTGAAGAATATCAGAAGAAAGAATGGTGGGCGTTGTGTTTTTTTGGAGTGCACTATACAAAGTGTAACTTTTACAGTGATTGCGTGATGTGTTGTGTGGTGTTATGTCACGATGTACTTTATTTCAGTGTTTGAAAATAGTAGTGATGTGATGTATAATGCTGTGTTTTGAAATAAAACGATAATTGGAGATTAAATATGTGAGAAGCGCAGAAAATCAATTGTGTGCGTTGTAACGTTGTTTTGTGCAGTGCTGTGGAAAATGAACATTTTACAGTAATGACGTGATAAGTTGTGGTGTCATGTACTTATATATGAGGTACTCTTTTCAGTGTTGGCAAATATTATTGACGTGTGTTAATGTGAATTCATGTGCTTTGTTTTTTAATAATGTGATACATCTTAATTGAAGTTTGTGAGAAGCACAGAAAAGCAGTTGTGTGCGTTGTGGTGTTGTTTTGTGCAGTGCAGTGTAGAATATGTAAATTTTTCAGTGATCACGTGATGACTTGTGTGGTGTCATGAACTTATATAAGTTTGTTTTGTTTTCAGTGTTTGCACATATTAGTGACGTGTGTTAATGTGAAGTTTAGTGCAGTGTTTTGAAATATAGTGATGCGTGTTGATTGAAGTATGTGTGAAGCTCAGAAAAGCAGAGGTGGACGTTGTGATTTTTTTTGTGTAGTGCAGTGTGCAAATTGTATATTTTACGGTGATCTCGTATTGTATTGTATGGCGTCATGGACTTATACCACATGTAATTCCGTCCAGTGTTGCAAATAATAGTGATTTGTGTACATGTGATGTTTTGAGTTGTGTTTTAAAGAATATGATGAGTGTTCATTCAAGAATGTGTGAGGTGCGCAATGGCAGTGCTATGTTGTGTCGTTTTTTGTAGTGAACGTAGAAAGTGTGTGTTTTACAGTTATTACGTGATGTGTTGTGTGGTGTGAACACAGAAAAGAGTGACAGTGTTTGAGCCATAGGCCTACTGGGGAAGGAGAACTCAATAAATTGTACTCCTAACGAGTTTATTGCCGAACCGCAAGGTCACTTGGAAGACGGCAAGCTTATTGTAACAAGAGGCTTCACGTGGCATGCAGAAAGTCGTTTCCAGGCCCATTCTCAATGCAAACGCAAACATAAGAATGACGCATACCCGTAAACATTATTATAAGTAATAGACTGAACTTTTCACAATTTCTAACATAAACGTAAGCAAAATAAGAGTTTCTATGGTGTGCGACACATTTAAGTTTCTATTGGTTAGCTGAGAGACTTTTCCAGGTATGCACTGTTTCCATGGACCAATGGCGTTAGTTAGTTTATTGACTTCGCTCCTATTTCCATTCTCGATTTTGAGTTAACATACTGTGATTGGAACGCGATCCACAAAGGTGATTTTTTAAATGAAATTTGAACCAAGAGGTTTGGTTTGAAATAAGAGGAAGTTGGAGGCATTTTAGGAGGTAGAATTAAAACATGTCATGGACTTCTTTAAAATTCATAATACATTAATAATAAAAGCAAACGACAGAAAACCTGAAATATATAACAAAAGCGCAAGATTCGATTTTGGAATCAGTTCCATCAAGAAACGAATTTCAAATCCACACGAAATCGAAAGAGAAGAATCGATTGCGGAATCGAATCGGAACGTCCCTATTGTACCAAGGAGCGCCGTACCTGCACTCTACCGGCTTATATTTCCAGGTTATTTCCACCATGCATCTTCAAGAAAAGTTGTCAGAGTGTAAATATAATTTGAGTTAGTCCAGCAGTACGCTGCACAGTTCCGAGGGTGGCCTCTGTGAAAATTACAATTCAGTAAATTATATTCTCAAATTGTGTTGAACCAGTACTTTACAAATTTTCGTCATAACATGGACCAAATCAAAATATTGTCCGAAAGTGTGGTTAAAATAGAAAACGTAAGTAAATTTTAATCAAGTGCCCTTTTTTTTTTAAAATTAAGTATTTATTAAAGTGTAAAAGTATACTGTTTTACGGTTCTCAAATTCTTTATCATTATAAGAATACTATAAAAGATTATTAGCATTATATAAATTTTCATGAGTTTTATTATTTCTACCATTCAACATGTAAGTATTCTGTTTAGTAGTGATGCAATTATCTTGCTTATACAATGTATAGACTTACTAATATGTTATATTGAAAAAGTGATAAATATCTTATTCAGCACTAGATGCAACGCAGATATGGTGCACTGAATGTTTACTTCAAATTTCTGCCTCTTTAAGGTAAAACCGGAACCTGATGATGATCCTGCAGAGGCTGTATTCTATTTCACAGTTAGTTGAATATGTATTCTCATTACAATTACTAAGTTTGAGAAGTAAAGGCTAATTTTCTTTCCAGACATTTTTAGCAAGTTTTTGTGCAGTAAAAACGTTGTCTAGCGAAACAAAATTGTGAGGATGTAATTATTATTTGAGTACTCTTCAATTTTTCTGCAATCCTTTGATTGAGAAGTAGTGCTTTACAATGGGAATATCAGAAATATGGGAATTGTAGAAGAGAAGAATATTTTTGAGCAGATGTTTTGAGAATAATCCATTCTGTGCTTTTCTTCTTATGCGTGTTAAATTACAAAGGTTATGATGAGGTTTTTGCTCTTAATAAGGAAACTCATTTCAAAATGTGCAAGTTTTTTTTGTGTGTCAGCTGTTTTATGACTTTTGACAAGCTCGCTGGATTGTGGTTTTAAGACGTTATGTTAATAAGAGTTGCTAAACATTGAACTTGACTGGATACTGTGTTTAAAAATTTTTACGATAATGGTTGCTGCTAAGTAATAGTGAACTCTAATCAATAATGTTTAATTCAATACAGTATTTTGCTCATTGACTTGAAGACAATTTTAAAGCGATCTCATTTACTAATTGTATGGAATAACGAATTACTAAATCTCATTAAATTACAAGTTTATATAATTGAAGGAAAAATGTATTAAAACTACTTAAATTAGGTATGCATTATTTTAAGAATAATAAAGTTAATACTGTTAATATTACATATAACATTACATTTCAGATTAAGAATTTATGTAAGATGATGTTATGTTATAATGCTGTGGTAATTTCATTAACGTTAGTTTAACACATGAGCAAAAACTGTTCCTTGGAAATCATTGTTTTTGAAGTGAAAATTGCGTCATGGTGACTGGCAATTTTTCCATTATTCTCAGCCCCCAGACTGTAAGAGTAACCATTCCAAAATTGTTAAGAGTTGAGACTAAATTGTAAAGACCCTGAACCTGACCCTAAAATTTTATTATGAAACTTTGTTTCTGTCATTTTCCTTCATTTTTACATAGGCTTCATGTTTCTGTACATCTGTGATCACACATGCTATCTATGAATAGTGATAAGCCAGCTTTCCAACTATCAGTATAATTGGCTCCCATCTTTTCCATTGTAATGATGTAAAGAATGTAGGACTTCACATACACAACATTATGCAAGTAGGTAAGATTCACCAAAAAGTCTTCTCAGGCATTCGTTCCCTAAAACCCATATGAGATCATCTACCTATCAACACACACATGATCCTAATAACTTCACTTGTGAATCCTCATTTCAATTTCTGTGTGTGTGTGTTTTACTCTCTGATATATAAGCTAAGGAACAACGAAAGTTGCAAATAACTCAAAATGCTTCCATGCGTTTCATTTTAGAGTTGTGTAAGTATAATCCTATATCTGGATACTACAAACACACAAAATATTCTCTCTTGCTTCTTCATAGAATCTTGTAAATTTTATTCCAGTTCCCTTCAGAGGCACATTGAAAACCTTGAAAATGTTTAAGCTAGAATGACCATGTTCTCCATGTTCTCTATGCATAACTCGGCACAACACTGGCATACAGAAAGTCTTATACTGTCACTCTAATTAAAAACTGGAAGTCAGAGCCTATGTATGTTGAGCAAATTTGCAACTTTAGAAAGTTTAACACTCAATGTGGAGCCTGTATTAAAGGAGAAATTTGAGGTATTTTACATATATGCTTTCCTCATTCACGCACAATTTTTACAAAAAGTAATAATGCTGCCTTTATTACCTTTATCCATTGTTCTTTTTTCCAAAATCATATTTCCAAATCAAACCCAGAGATAACAAATTAAATCCCAAAATATGTATTGTGTCAGTTTTCAAAACAACTGTATTTTTTCAACCCTGTATCATTTTATTTCACAGTAGATCTTGCCTATATATACAGTAAATCAGATAAGTGTTTTTTAGCAACACACATTTCAAGCTTCTGGTCAATTTATTAGTGGCATTTCCCCATAGCAACAACTGTAAAGTAGTGTACTGCTTTTGTTCGTAGGAAAGAGACGAGCTGAGCTCCCTGAAGAGAGAAATGACGATGGAAGATGAAGAGGAGGTGAGCTTGACTATTGAGTCTTTGACATCTTGGGAATATAAGTGTTACATTTGTAATCAAATCTTGCAAAAGTTAATTAGGCCTGATATACCATTTCAATCATGTATTTTTAGATCGGTTCTGGTGTGGGTGAACAGGCACCAATACTCTGCAGTAATCTAAGAAAAATGAATATAAGTAGCTATAATAGCAATATTAATCAGATTAATATGAATTGACTCCTTTTCTGACCGAAATTAGTGGAAATATAGCAGTGAAGTGAAAATAGTTTGGTGGGTTAATGTTTTTTGAAGCTGTGTAAGATTTCTCATACGTTAAAGACATTTGAGGTATTATATTTTCTCATAGATTATGTGAGTTTTTATATTTGTGTTAATATGTATAGTGAGTGGGGGAACTCCCTTTGTGAGTTCATCTGCAATTCTAGAAAAGTGTTGGTTGACGGGAATGGCCACATTTTCCGGATTACTTGCTTCTCTTTCAATATCCTTTATAACAACTTTCTCTACTAAGTATCGAGATGTAGCCGTATTTTTTATGATTTCCCACATTGCTTTAGTTTTGTTACTTGCGTTCAAAATATCCTGATTATTTTTCATTATTTTTGCCTGCACTGTTACTTTTCTTAAAATGGTTTTTTATTCTAGGAAGTAGACATGGAAACCAAATGATACATTATGATGTTTAAAAATAAAGTAAAGTGTGCGTGTGTTTTTACACAATGTTCTAATTCCTTGTGTGATCCAAGTATTATTTTTCCGTGAAATGTTTAATTTTCTCTTTTTGAGAGGAAAGCATGTGTTAAAGTGAAATGAAATGGATTATATTTTTAATTTGGGTCATCAGCAGTTATAAACCGTGTCCCATGATTCCTTCGTCAAGTAGTACGTAAATAATTTTGTTAATTTTAGTGAATGCTCTGCACATGCGTGCATAATTTGTGTCAGTGTTCATGTTATTAGTAATTGTAAGAATTTGTGCATATGGCCACTGTAACCTAGATTAGTAATATTTATTTCATACCTAGTTGTGCTTTTGTTAATTATAATTTGATCTACTGCTTTTTGTGAGTATTCGGTGTAGGCACATTCACTGTAATATCTAAATTTATAGAATGCAGTAAAATGTGTGCGGCGATGGTGAAACAGTTAGCGTATTAGGCTGTTATACCCGAGTTGGCGGGTTCAAACCCGATCGTCATATTTATCCCAATATTTATGATCACTGATAAAACCAAAACTGATAGTCCGCTATCGATTAAAACGGACTCTCCAGCATTTTATTGGCAGTTGCTATGGACGCGCTCTTAAAGCGTTGTTTAGATGATAAGAATTTAGCCATACCAAACGTTGAATTGGCAAAATATTTTTTTCCTATCTTGCAACTGCGTATGCAGTATAATGTATTGTAATTCTTCTTCTTCTTCTTCACTTCATGGATTAGGGTTCTGCCTGTTCCGTCCTCACAGTTTCTTTCCATCGTTTTCGTGGCCTTCCCACGTCTCTTCTTCCTCTCGGCGCGTATAACAAAGCTGCTTTAGGAAGTCTGCTATCACTCATCCTTTCCAGATGTTCTACCCATCTTTGTCTATATTATTGCATTCTAGTATTAATTGATGTCACTTGTAACTCTTTTCTTATTCGGTCTTCTCTTGTGCATCCTTTTATTCTTCGCAGAAATTTCATTTCTCTACTTTGTATTCTTGTCAGTGTTTTTTGTGTTAATACCCAGCTTTCGCAGCCGTAGAGTAATGTAGGAACTGCCATGGTATTGTAAAATTTAATTCTTGTTTCCGGTCGTGTCTTATTTTTTAAAGTGTTGTGTATCGTTCCACATATTTTTTGATATTTCGTAAATTTATTGTTAATATCTTTATGTTTTTCATAACTTATTTGACACCCTAAATAATTAAAGGAGAGAACTTGCTCTATAATTTTGTTTTCAATGACAATTTTTGACCTTACTGTGTCCTTCCCCCTGAATGCCATCAGTCTTGTTTTTTGTTTTGATATATTAATGTCATAGCTTTTGCAAATTTTATTAAGGTGGTGTACTACTCTCTGTAGTTCGTCTTCTGTTTCCTGGATAATAACTGCGTCATCAGCATAGAATAAAATCGTTAATATCTCTTCTTTGGTCATTCTTATACCAGTGTCAACTTTCTGTTTTAAAGACTTACTTATGTCCTGTACATAGATATTAAATAATGTAGGTGATATAGGACAACCTTGCTTTACCCCTTTATTTGTTATTATCTCTTCAGATACTGTGTTTCCTATTCTTATTACTATTTTAGTATTTTCATATAAGCTTTTGACCACCTTTATTAGATGCCGTGGATAGCCTTGTTTTTCCATGATGTACCAAAGTTTATCTCTATTTACACTGTCGAAGGCTTTTTCGAAATCTATAAATGCCAGATGAGTTTGCAGGTTATATTCCCTTCTTTTCTCCAATATTTGTTGTACTATGAAGATGTTATCAGTGGTCGATCTTCCTTTCCTGAAACCATTTTGCTCTTCTCCCATCAGTACTTCTGCAATACTTTTCAGTCTTTTATTTACTATTCTGGCATACAATTTATATATGCAGTTGAGCAAGCTTATCTCTCTATAGTTTTTACATTCGTTTCGGTCGCCTTTTTTGAATAACGATATAACTTCTGCTATTTTCCACTCCTCTGGAATTTTACCTTTTTGCCAGCATTCGTTTATTATGTGTAACAGTCTCCATAACAACACCGTTCCACCATATTTGAACAGTTCTGTATTTAACTTATCTCTTCCTGAAGCTTTCCTGCTTTTCATTGTTTTCAATTCCTCTTTCAATTCATGTATGTCAATCAAATCGACTGTCTCATCCTTTTCTTGGCAATCTCTTTGTTGTTCTTCATTTTTGCTTAATTTCCTGCACCAAAGTTCTCTATAATGCCTTATCCGTAAATCTTTGTTTATCATATCTATTTTTGCTACATCTTTTTGTTCTTTATTTATATGTTTTAGGACTTTGTAAGCAATATTTTGTCTTCCGTGTATGTCATGTTCTACTTGGCTTATAAATTTATCCCAAGACTTTTGATGTGCTCTTCTCACGATTGTGTTAGCTGCATTTCTTTTTTCTTTATATGTTTTTCTTGATTCCTCATCTTTTTTTTGGATTCATTGTAAATATGCTTTCTGTTTATCCTTTACTGCTTGCGCTATTTCTTCATTCCAGATCCGTAGGCCCTTTCTACTTCTAATTTTATTTTTCTTCCCTAGGGCTTCCATTGCAGCTCTTGGAATACATTCTCGTACGTTTTCCCATTCTAAGTGCAGGTCGTCTTCCGTTGGTTTTTCCAGAAGGTACTTCTGGAGTCTGCCTTGGTAGAGATTTCTTACACTTTCTTCTTGAAGTAAATGTATTTTATATACTTCTTCTTGAGGTATTTTTTGTCTGGTTCTAATCTTTCTCCATTTTGCCCATATCCTAAAATCAGCTATTAGAATATAGTGATCTGAGCCTATATCACATCCTCTAAATACTCTCACATCATTCAACAGAGGTCTTAGTTTATCATTTATTAAGAAGTAGTTTATTATCGATCTATATCCTCTAGCTGTCCATGTGTACTTGTGAATATCTTTCTTTCGAAAGAAGGTATTTGTCACTTTGAGATGATTCATGCTGGCAAATTGTCTCAGCTCCCGACCGTTCTTGTTTATATAATCTTCTCTACAATTTCCTACAATATCTGGGATTGGTGAGTTTCCCACTCTAGCATTTAGATCTCCACATACTATTAAGTGATCGTTTTTATTAGTTTTGTGTACTTCCTGTTGTTGTTCATAAAATGTTTCTGTGTGTTTTTCTGTGTCTCCTGCCTTCTTCCGGAGCATATACTCCTATGATTGTTAGATATCCTCTACATATTTTTATTCGAGCTTTTATTGTTCTTTCATTTACAAAGGTGTAACTTTCTATCATATTTTTCCAGTTCTTATCTATAAACAAGGCTACTCTTGCTTTTGCTCTGACATTTTGGGGTACTCCACTGTACAGCATGCAGTAGTTATCTAAATCTTTAGTTCCTTTTAACTTTTGCTTTGTTTCAGTGGCTACTAATATATTTATATTCTTTTCTTTTAAAATGTTTTCTAATTCCTGTTCATTTATTCCTAACCCTCTGACATTCCAAGTGGCAGTTTTTAATTTTTCCGTGAATTGTTGTCCATTTGCGTGCGTAGGTCTGTTTCCATTGTCAGCCGGCTTTTTACTGTGAGGAATTCGAGTAAGAGTTATTTCTCCAGTGCAGATTACCGGTCCACAGATGGTATAGTAATTCTAGATGGTATTGTACACAGATGGTATTGTAATGCTACGGCTAAGTAGTGCTTTACAATGGGAATATCAGAAATATGGGTAATGTAGAAGAGAAGAATATTTTTGAGCAGATGTTTTGAGAATATTCCATTCTGTGCTTTTCTTCTTATGCGTGTTAAATTACAAAGGTCATGATGAGGTTTTTGCTCTTAATAAGGAAACTCATTTCAAAATGTGCAAGTTTTTTTGTGTGTCAGCTGTTTTATGACTTTTGACAAGCTCGCTGGATTGTAGTTTTAAGACATTATGTTAATAAGAGTCACTAAACATTGAACGCAACTGGATACTTTGTTTAAAAATGCTTACGATAATGGTTGCTCCTAAGTAATAGTGATCTCTAATCAATAATGTTTAATTCAATACAGTTTTTTGCTCATTGACTTGAAGACAATTTTAAAGCAATCTCATTTACTAATTGTATGGAATAACGAATTACTAAATCTCATTAAATTACGAGTTAATATAATTGAAGGAAAAATCTATTAAAACTACTTAAATTAGGTATGCATTATTTTAAGAATAATAAAGTTAGTAATGTTAATATTACGTATAACATTACATTTCAGATTAAGCATTTATGTAAAAAGATGTTACATTATAATGCTGTGGTAATTTCATTAACATTAGTTTAACACATGAGCAAATCTGTTCCTTGGAAATCATTGTTTTTGAAGTGAAAATTGCGTCATGGTGACTGGCAATTTTTCCATTATTCTCAGCCCCCAGACTGTAAGAGTAACCATTCCAAAATTGTTAAAGAGTTGAGACTAAATTTTAAAGACACTCAACCTGACACTAAAATTTTATTACGAAACTTTGGTTCTGTCTTTTTCCTTCATTTTTACATAGACTAGGTTTCTGTACTTCCCTAATCACCCATGCTATCGATGAATAGTGATAAGTCAGCTTTCCAACTATCATTATAATTGGCTCCCATCTTTTCTGTTGTAATGTTGTAAAGAATGTAGGACTTCACATACACAACATTATGCAAGTAGGTAAGATTCACCAAAAAGTCTTCTCAGACATTCGTTCTCTAAAACCCATATGAGATCATCTACCTATCAGCACACACATGATCCTAATAACTTCACTTGTGAAGCCTCATTTCAATTTCTGTGTGTGTTTTACTCTGACTTATAAGCTAAGGAACAACGAAAGTTGCAAATCACTGAAAATACTTCCATGCGTTTCATTTTAGTGTTGTGTAAGTATAATCCTATATCTGGATACTACAAACACACAAAATATTCTCTGTATTGGAAAAAGAAGAGTATTGAATATCCTCTTGCTTCTTCATAGAATCTTGTAAATTTTATTCCAGTTCCCTTCAAAGGCACATTGAAAACCTTGAAAATGTTTAAGCTAGAATGACCATGTTCTTCATTTTCTCTAAGCATAACTCGGCACAACACTGTCATACAGAAAGTCTTATACTGTCTCTCTAATTAAAGACTGGAAGTCAGTGCCTATGTATGTTGAGCAAATTTGCAACTTTAGAAAGTTTAACACTCAATGTGGAGCCTGTATTAAAGGAGAAATTTGAGGTATTTTACATATATGCTTTCCTCATTCATGCACAATTTTTACAAAAAATAATAATGCTGCCTTTACTACCTCTATCCTTTGTTCTTCTTTCCAAAATCATATTTCCCAATCAAACCCAGAGATAACAAATTAAATCCCAAAATATGTATTGTGTCAGTTTTCAAAACAACTGTATTGTTTCAACCCTGTATCATTTTATTTCACAGTAGATCTTGCCTATATATACAGTAAATCAGATAAGTTATTTTTAGCAACACACATTTCAAGCTTCTGGTCAATTTATTAGTGGCATTTCCCAATAGCGACAACTGAAAAGTAGTGTACTGCTTTTGTTCGTAGGAAAGAGACGAGCTGAGCTCCTTGAAGAGAGAAATGAAGATGGAAGATGAAGAGGAGGTGAGCTTGATTATTGAGTCTTTGACATCTTGGGAATATAAGTGTTACATTTGTAATCAAATCTTGCAAAAGTTAATTAGGCCTGATATACCATTTCAATCATGTATTTTTAGATTGGTTCTGGTGTGGGTGAACAGGCCCCAATACTCTGCAGTAATCTAAGAAAAATGAATATAAGTAGTTATAATAGCAATATTAATCAGATGAATATGAATGGACTCCTTTTCTGACTGAAATTAGTGGAAATATAGCAGTGAAGTGAAAATAGTTTGGTGGGTTAATGTTTCTTGAAGCTGTGTAAGATTTCTCATACGTTAAAGACATTTGAGGTATTATATTTTCTCATAGATTATGTGAGTTTTTATATTTGTGTTAATATGTATAGTGTGTGGGGGAACTCCCTTTGTGAGTTCATCTGCAATTCTAGAAAAGTGTTGGTTGACGGGAATGGCCATATTTTCCGGATTACTTGCTTCTCTTTCAATATCCTTTATAACAACTTTCTCTACTAAGTATCGAGATGTAGCCGTATTTTTTATGATTTCCCACATTGCTTTAGTTTTGTTACTTGCGTTCAAAATATCCTGATTATTTTTTGTTATTTTTGCCTGCACTGTTACTTTTCTGAACATTGTTTTGTATTCTAGGAAGTAGACATGGAAACCAGGTGATACATTATGATGTTTAAAAATAAAGTAAATTGTACATTTGTTTTTACACAATGTTCTAATTCCTTGTGTGATCCAAGTATTATTTTTCCGTGAAATGTTTAATTTTCTCTTTTTGAGAGGAAAGCATGTGTTAAAGGGAAATGAAATGGATTATATTTTTAATTTGTGTCAACAGCAGTTATAAACCGTGTCCCATGATTCCTTCGTCAAGTAGTTCGTAAATAATTTTGTTAATTTTAGTGAATGCTCTGCACATGCGTGCATAATTTGTGTCAGTGTTCATGTTATTAGTAATTGTAAGAATTTGTGCATATGGCCACTGTAACCTAGATTAGTAATATTTATTTCATACCTAGTTGTGCTTTTGTTAATTATAATTTGATCTACTGCTTTTTGTGAGTATTCGGTGTAGGCACATTCACTGTAATATCTAAATTTATAGAATGCAGTAAAATGTGTGCGGCGATGGTGAAACAGTTAGCGTATTAGGCTGTTATACCCGAGTTGGCGGGTTCAAACCCGATCGTCATATTTATCCCAATATTTATGATCACTGATAAAACCAAAACTGATAGTCCGCTATCGATTAAAACGGACTCTCCAGCATTTTAATGGCAGTTGCTATGGACGCGCTCTTAAAGCGTTGTTTAGATGATAAGAATTTAGCCATACCAAACGTTGAATTGGCAAAATATTTTTTTCCTATCTTGCAACTGCGTATGCAGTATACAGTATTGTACTGCTACGGGGTAAAATTGATTTTTTTACAGTAAATCTCTTGTTTCTATTTGTAGTAAATTACTTCATGTAACACCATGTGCAGAGAGAATCCGTGTTTTGTGGGTCCTTGATACCGAAGAATCGATTGACGGCAAAGCGTGTCTCTGTCTAGTCATCGCTAGCACTTACACAGTTCCGATAACTTTTTCCGTAATTGATATTCCTCGATTGACCTGAAAAACTCGAGGTTTTGTGAGTTCCAAACGGATATTTCGATTTTGGTTTTTTTTTACATAAAACCTGAAGAACAATTTCAAAATTTTCTTAAAAATGACTCCAAATTTGTTGATTCAACTTTGTTCTCGGTTAGCGTAAGGAAAGCTTCAAAGAATGACGGTGGTGCCACTGTCGTTGAAATCACTGATTTTTCGAAGTTGGCAACAGTTCAAACTTCCTTCGTTGACTTTAACCACAATATTTAAGATTCAGTTGTTCCAAGATATGGTAACGTAATGACACGTAATTTTTTCCGAAAATGCGAGTAGGTTTCGTGCAATTGTGTTGCACTTTTGTTCATAACCTGCTGTTGTAGCACTACTAGTTTGTGTGGAGTTTGTCTGTGTGCGAATGGATAGTTGATTTTTTTAATGTGTGCCACAAACTCTCGTCTTTCTATGATATAATAAAGATAAAATGTGTGAGAGTTGCGATCCACTTGCAGGAGCTGAAACCACTAGTCGGCGTGTTTCTGGATCCTGAGGAGGTTCCCAGTGGAGAGGTGAAGCAGCCAGACGAGGTAAGAGCACCACCCCAACCCCAATTTCGTTTTAACGAGTGCCTCCAATTTGTGTTTACTGAAAGTCGTTTGAAACAACGGTTGCTGCAATAAGAGATTCGTTAGTGATAATGACGATGTCAGAATTTACTATCTTCAGTGGAACACTGGACAATTTAACTCAATTGCAGAGATCATTCCGTGAAAATAAAACTGTCATTAAGAAAAACAATGATTTTCTTGACATTGAGATCAATGAAACAAGTGACAATACATGACAAGTCTTGTATCATGAACCTCACGGTGGCATTTACGTTGCAAGGCGGTTAGTGTTGAGATCGAGTGGGCCGTGGCGATTCACCCCCCCCTCCGATGTTCCACCCAAAATGTTAACGAATGGAATGTAGAAAGCAGTTGTTTTCAAATTGTCATGAAAATCTCATCAATTTGTTACAATTTATCACATTTACTTCATGTAAATTCAGTTGAGTTTTAATGCCAAAAGCAGCGCCGCGCTTTGCATTTTTAATGTAAACTCATTGAAAAATGACGCTATAAAAGTGTAAAATCGCAGTATTGTTGAGCCGGCTTGCAATATTGTTGAAAGTATATGTGATTGGAGATGACTACATACGTCGTTCATTTAAACGACTCTATTCAGGAATCGTGACCGGAACAAAACCTGAGGTAAACCCTTTGGTCGATAACAATCTTTTTTTCCATCGAAATCATTGACTTAAAACTACAACTTTATCGACGTTGCTGGGATGTCCCAAAACTAATCGATTCGAAAAGTTGTGCTGATTCGTACTGAAATCGACTTTTAAGGACAAGAGTAATTGATCAAAACCTTTTTCAGATGTTAATTTGCTGTTTTCTTTTCTTCATGGATAAAGCAGTGTAGGTATTTTTCGCTGACGGGGAACTGGAGGTTCGTCGAACTTAACTTAAACCACAGGTTTATCTTTTACCCAAATCTCCTCAAGTTTTGTATCAATAGAAACATCCAACACATCGGCCACCGTTTACGTCTTTTCATACGAGTTTATAACGCACAGACTAAACTGGAGATCCCTCTTTAATATTTTTACGCGATCGAAGATTTCAATCACGGTTAGGTAGAAGATTCACTCGACATTTACCGAATTAGAGACAACTTATCAGTCGATTTGCTCTGGAATCATTATAAGACTCACCCGAGTTGCATGTGGTCAAATTTTAGTGCAAAAAAGTGAGGTTAACGTGCAGGGAATTTTGCATTTCTGGAATTTCGTGTTTACGGAATATTTCTCTCGCCTCCAATCTCGAGAGTGTATTTTTCCCACCCGGAATTCGTCGTGTGGGTGTAGCTACCCACCAAACCTACATTATCCGCCGGGCCAAGACACGCCGGGGTAATAAAAGTTTTTTTAGAGACCCATGAAATGTATGGGCGGCCCTGTTAACGGCAATCTTATGGAAGGTGCCAGAAATCCAAGTTTAGCACAGTACCCTGTTAGTAAGTTATGAAGTACTAGAACTTGCGAAGCAAATTTCTTCGGAGGAAGCCGACATTACCCACCACATGGTGGCTTGTGAATTACGTAACGGTAATAAGGAAAATAAGTCATGGGATAAACAGATATTGGTCAGCTAATAGGAAGTTTCTAATGCTAGTGAGGGACAAGGTGTTCAGTCGAAAATTTAGCGCGTAACCTCACCTCACTTTGTACCTCAGTTGTCGCTTCCCGTCCCAATTTCGAATTGAGGCATCGGTCTTCACGAATGAACCTTGATTGTGCAACGCGTAATTTCCCATCCAGTTTCAATCCCAAAAACTTCTTCCGCTATCTAAGGTGCGTGACAATCCCTTCACTTTGGCCAGCACGACCGGCTAGTGCCAGTATTATCCGGATGTCCGAAAGTAACCGTTCATAAAGATGTATCGAAACTGTGTGGCCAAAGTGTAAATTTACCGCCTACTTTTATTCTTCGCCGTTTTTTCAGTTTTGAAATCATGCTGTGTGTGGGCATGTGAACAAGCTAGGGCCAAACCGTATCACCAAAAATGATATCCATCGACGGAATAGATCTCGCGGCCTTTTGAATTTGAACTTAAAAAAATCATTTCTGGAAATGGCTGCATTTTGTTGGAATTTTTTCACATATAAGGCAAAGTACGCACATAAAAATGACTTTGTCTCGATTTTCGTGAAAATCATTGAGTCTTCGAAAATTTAAAAAAGTTAAAATTTTCTCTTTCGTTTACGTTAACTACAATATTGAACCTAGATTTTGGCTAGTTAGATTTAATCATCCAAATTTTATTTTTAATCAGGTCATGTAGAACGTTTTCAGATAGAGTACAGTGCTACATGGTATAAAGATAAGTTCAGACAATTTCAGATATAAGCACTGTTTTTATTTCCGTTCAACTATGTGTACTTTAGAAATGTTCAAAAGTCACAAATGCGAGAAAATGTGTTTTTGTAGCCCCAACGTGTTTACTGTGTGGTACTTTACCTTTTCCATTATATTCTTAATTTGTATGTGGGCATTGAGATCGTAACGACATTACAATACCCACTGTGGCTTTACCATTGTTCCGGTGAAAATGAATGAGGCGATGGACGACTCGCGTTATCGTGCATTTCACTAATTGTTTGTTTATCTGCTTCAGGACCCTTTGGCCTTGGGCACTGAAATTGTTCGTTGTAAAAGTGAGACGTCTGCTGGTGAGTATTACGAAACAAGTGGTCTTACATGCCAGTTCCATTGTTGTATGTACTATTTCAATAGTTTTCATTCAATTAACTGTCAGTGGAAAATACGCGTTTGTTTTTGGATAGGCTGCGTCAAGGCGGGTGGTCATACAGGCGGACGGATAGACACACGGACGGAGAGGACAGGCGGACAAAAATTTGAAATACAATGTGTTTCTATTATATTAATAACAGGCGAACAATCTGTTAATAAGCTTGACCGTTAGAAAGACATTTGTTTTAGAATCGCGGATAGACACTCGTGTTTTGTGTATGTGAATAAGTGATTAAAATCAGTCATTACTGAGACCACTGTGACCCTAAGTTTGCTTATTCGTCGTCCTCTCATGCAGAGCACATTCATACAATTTATGACTATGACGGATTTCTCTGTCATAGATTGAGAAGCAAGTCCTTGAGGAAAGCTGATGCCTTTTTTAATTAATCACCTTTCGTACTAAAAGAAGAGAAAGTATTACAATGATGCGCTAGAAAATGAATTTTTGACAGAAAAGCCCATATTACCATGTGTTTGTAATGAAAAATTAATGAATAAATGGATCAATTTTCTTCCTGTATATTGTAAATTACTGCCTCTAACCCGAGTAGTCCGAATCAATGTTTGTGAGTCCTTGATACCGAAAAATTGATTTACCACAAAGTTCAGCTGGTCTTTCTGTCTTTGGTCTACGATAATACCAAAACAGTTCAGTTAATTTTCTCCAAAATGTGTGTTCGATAGATTTAAGGGAACTATGGACTCTCATAACGTGAAATGGATATCTTCTTTACATGAAGCCTCAAACCCATTTTCAACGTTTCGGAAATGGCTCTAAATCTTTCGATTAAATGTTACCATCAGATAGCGCAAAAGATGCTGTAAAGGCTACGTAAATTCCATTTGCGCTGGAATTCTCAAAAATCGCTGAAGTTCGAAATGTTTTCGGCGCCTTCCTACAACTACCATAATGAATATTGACGTTTTTGTCCTGAAGACAATCTCTTCATTAAAACATGAAATCGAATCAATTTTAATTTTTCGAAAATATGAGTAGTATTTGTATAATTTTGAGTAAAACGTAGTCGCTTTGTAAACCACTTTAATTATTATTTACTTCGCTGTCCGGGTGACGCCGCGTCCATGACTCCGGCCGCGGAAACCTACGCTCTCACTTTAATTTTTTTCTCAAAAACTGCTCCAAATTGTTTTCTTTAACTTTTCCTCGTATTTAGCAAAAAAACGCAACGCAAAAGAGGTTTTTGACGCAAATAAAATGCACAAGTGCGAACGAAACTATCATGCAGCGACGATCAACACGACGCACATAGCACATTCGTGCAACTTGAGCCAACTGCGTGCGGCTAATTCTTGAAGTAGCCATATCTAAGGCATTACCTAAATCATCCACGTGCACATTCCTACTCACACCTTACCAGAGACAGCCAACATATCGTGAATTATATTTCTGAGTACGTGTGCTTTAATTAATGTCATACAAAGTTTCTTGAAAACTCGACTGTTTTCTGTGAAAATATCTCAAAATTCTGCATTTTCAGAAACGCTCGACGCGTTTTTCTCAGAAATAGAAAGGTTCCAAATTGTTTTATCTAACGTTTGGATCGGTTAGTGCTTATTGTACTCTTTAATATGTCGAGAAGTTTATTTAGGGGTATTTGTTTTTGTTTTTTCAACAATTACCAACATGTAATTTATTTGAATGATCTCTCACCTTCATTAACATGCACATTTCCTGCAATTTGTGAACACTAGTATTTGTGAGTAAAGTACTTCTAGTGACTTTGTGAAGTTTTTTGAAAACAAAAATTTTCAGTGAAAAAGCTCCAAATTTTGAACTTACAAAAGCGCTTAAACGTAATTTTCTTCAAAACTTCTCCAAATTTTTCAAAGAAAATTGTAATTAAAGACGAATTTTTCTTTTTCTTTAATACCCAGAAAATATTTCCGTTCTATTAATAAAATCCGAAAAATTAATTGTTAAAAAAATTCCATTCTGCAGCGATAGATGACAGCTGGCAAGAGTAGGTGGCAAGTGCGTATAGCTAAGGGAGGCCGAAGGAAATAGAAAACTAATACGCGAAAGTCTGTGCCATTCTGTAGCACAACTAGTTCAAAATGGAAGATTTCGTGCTAACAAAGTAATTCTTTGTGCAGGTGGAGAATGCGACACAACAGGTGACCTTTTAGACTCAAAGTCTGGAATTGCCAACGGCGTCTACTGCACACCCTCGAGCAACAATGAACTCTTCATAACCCCGGAGAAAAGAGTGGAAAGCGAGAGTCAATTGCGCAAGGAGCAGTCGGCAGAGAGCGAGTCGCAGTGCCCGGAGCGGAATACCGCACATCACGTGGACGAACAACCCGTCCGTGCAAGGAGCTTGTCAGAAAGTGGGCGTGAATTTGGGGTTGAGCGGGAAGAGGAAGGTGGTAATAGGCAGATACAGAGCCAAAGCTCTGAGAGCTCTTATCAATGCTCTCACTGCCAGAAGAATTTTACATTCAGAAGTAAGTTACTGGCGCACATGACGACTCACAGCGGCGAGCGTCGGCATCAGTGTTCCGTCTGCCAGAAGAGTTTCAAAGACAACGGTCATTTAGTTAGACACATGCGGATCCACAGCGGTGAACGCCCTCATCAATGTTCCGTTTGCCAAAAGTGTTTCACACAGACCGGTCATTTAGTTACACACATGCGGATCCACAGCGGTGAGCGCGCTCATAATTGTCCCGTGTGCCAAAAGAGTTATACTGTAAGAGATAGTTTAGTTAAACACATGCGCATCCACAACGGTGAACGCCCTCATCAATGTTCCGTTTGCCAAAAGAGTTTCAAAGACAACGATCATTTAGTTAGACACATGCGGATCCACAGCGGAGAGCGCCCTTATCAATGTTCCGTCTGTCAAAAGAGTTTCAAAGACAACGGTCATTTAGTTAGACACATGCGGATCCACAGCGGTGAGCGCCCTCATAAATGTCCCGTCTGCCAAAAGTGTTTTACTGAAAGAGATAGTTTAGTTAGACACATGCGGATCCACAACGGTGAACGCCCTCATCAATGTTCCGTCTGTCAAAAGAGTTTCAAAGACAACGATAATTTAGTTAAACACATGCGGATCCACAGCGGAGAGCGCCCTTATCAATGTTCCGTCTGCCAAAAGAGTTTTACTGTAAGAGAAAGTTTAGTTAGACACATGCGGACCCACAGCGGTGAACGTCCTCATACATGTACCGTCTGCCAAAAGAGTTTCACTCGGGGCCCTAATTTAATTAAGCACAAGCGAATCCACAACGGTAAAATTAAGAATACTTAGTCTGCCCGAAGAGATTAACAAAGAAAAGTAATTTGGTTAACCGCGTTCTGAACAAAGGAGTGAACGCTTCCAAAAGTTTCCCACAGAGCAGTTCAGTTGATCACATGCGGATCCATAGCGGGGAACCCCCTCCCTGCTTAATCGAAGGAGCCTTTCGTGCAGCGGAGTTTTATTCCCCTACATGCTAGTTGAAGGAAATGTTTGCAAAGGAGATTGCTAACATGCACCCGTGCGATGGGAACGCCCACTCGGAGGGTTCATCTGCCGGAAAAGCTTAAAACGGTGCAGTTGCGTTGCACACGTCACAATACGATTGAAAATTAATATAATCTCAAAAAAACATGTTTCATGTATTTCCTTATACTCCCAGATTGTTAAACTTTTTTCTGGTTCATGTGGTCACTTTTTCCAGTTGGTGATTTACTGGTTAACATAGCAAAAGAACATTTTCATTTGTCAAAACTAGATCCAATAAAGATTGGGTTTGGTTAGATCTCAATCTTGTTTTGTTTGTAAATATTTTTAGATCAATATTTACAAAATGTATGTATTTTTATATTAATAAAATTTATTAAAAAATATTGTTAGCATTCTTTTTTAACATTCCTGAGGACTCTTCCAGAAATATTGTAGAAACTTAACATTTGACATTTTTTATACTAGAGAACACATCAAAGGCTGGTTCTTTGCATAAAGTCAGAGTGTTAAGAAGAGGAATGACGTAATTCCTGTAAATTTTTCCTACACTTTAGTAATGATAACTTGTTTCTTAATAATATTAGTTCTAATTCTCATTATTTGTATTCATAAATCTGTTTCACAATCGCAGGGTAGTCAAAAGTAATACCACTAGTTGTTCCTGATAAATTCAAGAGGCTTTAAGAAAAACTTCCTATATACTAGTTGTATATAATACAATTATATTGCAAATAAAGAGTGAATGAACTGAAACAAATTTACTAAATATACAACAACAAAAAATGTGAGCTATTTTAATTTTAACATCCCAAAAGGGTTGATACCACCTATGTGCAGATTATCAATGTAAACTCTCTTTTCATTAGGAATAGAATAAATATCCCTGCTTTCTGGAATGATTTTATGAAAGACAGAAGTTTTTTAAGAAAATTAATTCACAATGTTGCTTTACAATCTAAAAGTCTTAATAACAATATAAAATATTAAAGTAACACATAGCAACCCAAGAAATATAAAAATTAAATTAATATTGATGAGCATTGAGTTCAAACATTTCTCAGGAGTAGTCCTTCAAAACGTTTGACATCCTATCATTTCAGGTTTCTAATGAAAGTTCATTTCTTTCACAGCAGAGCTTTACCTTTGCCTTTGGAATCTCAGAATTTTACCATCAGAACTGCTCTACCTGTCTTTGTTTTTTCGCAATATTTGGGCATTGAATTGCTGTTTTTCTCATTCATTTGTTTTTGTGAAGTTTTGCTGAGAGATGTGGCTCAGGGAATCTGATGTCACTGCAATGCCTCTGACCAATGGGTGTTAGGTTCGACTCCCAATGGTGGCTAGATTTTCAGCAGACTTTTAGCGGATGGCTCCTATGATCCGTAGTTTTCCATGTTTTTGCTGATCAACACCAGGCAAATGCCAAAGCAGTACCAGGCCACGAACCACTCACGATTTTTCCTTCCTCTTCCTTGTTCTACCCTCACCCCCTTACACTCACATTCACTACACTTACCACACATGCTGGGAGATCAATTGGGAGCTTAGAGCTTTTCCCAACTGGGGTGGTGTTCTGCTGGTGAGAAATCTTTTGGGGAAACACCATCAGCCGATGGTAGGTCGGCGCCAGATCTCACCATCCAGCAGGAGACAATCACCGCCACCTCTCAAGGGAAACATGCACTACCCTTACGGGACCAATGACCTTATATGTTGAAACACCCTGAATCACTAATCGATCAATTAATCATGTGGGGGGGAATTGGATACTCACAAACGCTTTACAGACACTCTGGAGTCCAGGCCTGGCCATAATTATCTTATTCTAGTATCCATTGATGTAGCAGACCATTAGGCATTCGGAGCAACATCATGATTGTTGAATTGACTGATTGGTTCTTTCAGAAAAAAG
Organism: Gryllus longicercus; assembly: GCA_038098605.1. NCBI lineage: Eukaryota > Metazoa > Arthropoda > Insecta > Orthoptera > Gryllidae > Gryllus > Gryllus longicercus. Next base: position 213,096 of record JAZDUA010000617.1, read on the forward strand.
CTGTTTCCAAAATTGCACAAAATGATTGTAATATGTTGCTAAATACATGCAGTATTAGTTCTTAAATGTAATTACTTCTATTTTATTGTAATTATTTGGGAATCTGCAATTGACCCAGTGGCATCTCAAACTTTGCCTTATACTCTCTTTTCTCTTTCTCCATGGTCTGTGTATACAGAACGCAATCCACACCAATCTCCTACTGCACAAGTGTTTTGTGCACTATGAAGACAATTTTGGCTCCTGGATTGTGGACGATGCAGTCTGTTAAGCAGTGCCATCTCTCTTCTGGTCATCCCCTGAAATATGACCCCACTCTCCGGACAGGAAGCACTACTTAGGGGCCATCCGTAAATTATATAACGCAAATTTGGAGTATTCTGAATACCGTAAACATGCCTTGAAACCTTGTAACATGCGCTTGTACCCTCCCTCTAATAATTACATAATGCTTGTGACAAGCCCCCACCCCCCAAATTCCAATACTTAAAACTCAATATAAAGGAGAAACGAGTTGTATTAATGGTTATTGTGTAATACATTAAAATTTATCATAATTAATGTGGGAATTAGTTGGTGTGCGGACTGCACATAACAATAAGTTTGCAGACAATATTTTCATGAAAGAAGGAGGCGTAGGCAAGAAAACGTCTGACAAGCCATGCACATGCAGTCACGGATGATGCGTAGGCTCCAAGTCTACTCTGCCACTAATTGGATTGTAGAATATACAAGATTAGTTTTGAATATTTTCTTCACAATCTAAAAGATTCATTCAATTTATCATTGATGAAAATATTTTCATTTATTGTAACAATTTATATAAGATAACTTCCTTAATTTATTATATTTTTTAATTGAATTTGTTAATGTGGTAATATTTTAGTATAAGACTGAATAAAATAAAGTATTTAAGCAAAAGTTGGAAGATTTTAAAAATAAATATCAGCGTCACATAACACTTAACTAAGACCCCTCCTTCCCCTATATAATGCTGCCTCAATCCTCCTCCTCCATCTCCAGAGTTACATAATTTATGGACTGTCCTGTAGTATTTGCTGTTTGTGAGCCGTGGGAGGAGAATAGTTGAAATACTTTTCAAAAATAAACTAAAAAAACAGAAAATATGTTATATCTAGTACACTTTATTTCCAAGTTCATGACTATTTGAAGGGTTCAGGTGTAATACATTAAAACCATCACAAAACACTTTTGAGATATAGTGTTGAGGGGATTGTGGCAGCGTTATAGAGGGGAAGGGGGGGTCTTAGTTAGGTGTTATGTGATGCTGATATTTATTTTTAAAATCTTTCAACTTTTGCTTAAATAATTTATTTTGTTCAGTCTTATATTAAAGTGAACATTTTGGTTCAAGAATGTTTAAATAAATAATAAAACATCAACTACAATCCATAAATTAATCTATTTGAGTATCATTTCCTAGGACAACTGATAGGAAGAGCCCAAATTATATAAAAACTACAGTTTTGAGGGTTTATATTTATTATGCCCAAGCCATTCATTTGGTAGATATATAAAATGAGATCAAAAATCTGTATACAATCCTTTGTAAATAAAACTGTTTTATAACTATTTCTAGTGGCCATTTTATTTTGCCTATTGATATTTGCCCTTAATTTCATTAAAACATATACACATTACCAATTTCATAGAATTTAATTCCATTTTATGTAGCATAAAAAACTGTTAAATCAGGATGTGGCATTTAGGAGGGCAACAGTGAAAGTTCGTTGTTTACAACAAAAATGTGAAAAATTTGTACAAAATATTTTTTTTTTATTGTGGTGATCAAGGGATGTTTTAGTACATTTAGTTACATAAATTTCTTATTTTTTCTCAAAGGAAATTTATTCAAGAACCATCAGCAGAGCCATTGTTTGCTTACAAGAAAATATATTCAAGAAACAACATACATAACTGAATTAAGCAAGGATCTTTAGTGTTAAAACTATTGAGTAATATGATTTCATATTATATTCTCATTCAATTTCACACAATAAGTTAACAAAAAATATTTTTACTGCTCATGGCTGTGACTCTTTGGGTCTGAATATGTACTTAATCTACACCCAAGTTTATGCTACTCAACACCAGTCAAGAAGAGCATCTATAAGACCCCATTTCTATGTCCTAAGTGTGCAGAAAAGTTTTGAGAATTTCCCTATCTCCTGAAATTGTCTTGCTTTATACCAGCATTACTGTTGTCTTGATCTCCATTAGTGGTGACTAGGGATCGGAATTTTATGACCCAAAAATGTTAAAAATATGACCATAAATATGACTAAAATTTTTTGGTTGACTTTTTGCAACCTGGAAAACCTTTTCACTTTTTAAATAACCATTACATTGAAAATATACTCTTAAAATGTAGCACATTCACAATTTATCCTTTTTTTGATGCCCCTAAAGAATATTCTACCAGTTAAAGTTATTTATAGAAGCGGATGACCTTGACCTAAAACCTGACAAAAATAAACTGACATTTTCTGGTGCTTTGTGAACTTTTTCTCCTTCTATATAGCTTACCCTCCCAATTCACATACATATATATTTATAGGAAAGACAGACAATAACTAGACACAACAATTGTAAGAAATTAGATATAATAATAATAATATTTATTGAGTCACATATACAATTACAATCGTGTATGACGAGTCAATATGATGCCTTGGGTGGAGAGAGCGAAGTTATATTACTGTTCAGGAGCAAACAAGGGACCATCTCAGCATTTGCTCAAAGGACCAGGGAAACTGAACAAAACCTGATCGAGATGGGGTCATTGGCCTAGAAATACAATACTTGTTACAGTTAGATTAAGATATTACACAGTAGATAAATTATCTGCTAATAATTAACATTAATAATATTAATTGCATTAACAATAATAATTACATTAGCAATAATAATTACATTAACAATAATAATAATTACATTAATAATACATATCAATTATGTTTGCAACTACATCAAATTTTACAATAGTAGTACATTCTATATTTATAACTTGAAATGGTGAGGAGGCAAGTTTTGACCAGTTTTTTTCTTCTTCTATTCTCCTTCTATTTCACAGGATCAGGATCATTTTCAGCTTGAAACAGTTCATATGAAACAGAAAGTCTAATGGAATAAGAAATTCGTATTTATTTATATTTTTTAAGGGAAATGTTGTAATTTGAAAATTCCTTTACACTGTAGAACATGTTGTTAAGCAGGAAAGCTTTCAATTTACTTTTAAATGTATGAATTGTGTTTATGTCTTTGATATCATTGCCTAGTTTGTTGTAAAGTGTAATGCCCTCTATTAGGGTACTTTTTTGATAAAATGTAGTTTCAGAGTGGGGAACGTGTAGGTTATCCTTTTGACGGGTGTTGTAGTTATGTACATCAGAATTTAAAGTAAAAGTGTCTTTGTTTTCCATGAGAATTTTCTTTGTGAAGACCACTATTTCAAATATGTACATGCATGGTAGAGGAAGAATCCTTAGTTTATTAAACAAGGGTTTGCAAGACTCCAGCTTATGAGTGCTGGTCATTGTTCGCAGTATTCTTTTTTGGATAATAAATGTGTGAGTGCTTTCAGGGGCATTTCCCCAGAATATTATTCCATATTTTAGGTGTGAGTGCACATTTGCAAAATTCATTGTTCGAAGTGTCTCAATGTTGGAGCTTGACCTGAGGGTGTATAGGGCATAGCAAGATTTGCTAAGCTTCTTGTTAAGATTTGATATGTGAGTGTTCCATTTTAGGTTTTCTTGAATTGTTAGTCCGAGGAAGGTAGTTTCATGAGATATTGTTACAGGGTTATTGATTATGAGCAAATGCTGTGAGAGTTTGTCTTTACATCGAGGATTCATGAAATTTAGAGAGACTGTCTTGCTGGTGTTTATGATGAGTTTGTTGTCTTGAAACCATTTTACTAGTGCTTGCAAAGTTTTGTGAGTTTTTTTTTCTAATGATTGCTGTGTTTTTGCTTTGATGATGATGTTTGTGTCATCTGCAAACAAAATTATTTTGTTGTTCCTTAAAGCCAAAGGCATGTCATTTATGTATATAAGGAATAGTATTGGCCCAGATAAGTTAGAAGAAGTGAAAAATGTATTTGAGACAACTGCAAGCAGGTATATGAAAGTGAAATAAAAAAGATAAAACACAACAAGTACAAAAATTCATGGAAAAATAAAACCATAATAAGAAAAATTTACGGAAAAAGGCCCAAGGGTCAAAATTGGACTGTATATGGCTTGTGAAAATGGCATCATTTTAGTCATTGTAGATAAAATAATGCTTAACTTACATTTTCAATGGAAATAACACAAAGAGAAAGATGTGACTAGTCACAAACATCCAGGCCCTAGTGATCACTGGCTGCAACCTTGAATGAAATTCATGTGGCTTATCATTTTAACTGATGTGTGTGGTGAATTCTTATAATTTGTCAACATCAAGTATTATGTCTAGGATAAATAGTAGCATGTAAATGTAAGGTGTGTTTTCAATGATTTCTCAAAATTATTGGGATAACCAATATAGTATAGTGGCTACTTATGTACAGTTACACTTGAAGAAGGCAATGAACAAAACTGAAACCTGCTATAGTAAAATTGTATTGCTATATTATATTTCATGTAGTTGATTCCTGGTGAACGTTTTTAGTAAATGAGTGCAAAATAATCATTGTTTAGAAGTTCATCATACATGAGTGGAAGATTATTATAAAGAATGATAAGATATGGATGCAGATGTTGGTATGCAAAGGGTAGCCCAGATAAGATGATAAAAAGTTCCCCTAACCCAAATGATTAATGACACTATAACTAACATAAAAATAATATTTTTGAAAGGTTTCTTAAGGCCCCAATCCCACCACCCACACCCCTCTACTGCCAAAAACGTGTTGTTTTTTTTTAAAAAAATTGTCAACACAACACTATTTTGTTTGATTGAAAAAATATGAAAAATTAAAAATATAATTTATACTATCAGAAATTTTTTTCAAAAATATTTTCTCAGCACCAAATTCAAATAATAATAAAAAAAATGCATTGTGTGCTAGAACCGTGGAAAAGGCATTAAAAAAATCGAAATTTCACGCACGGAAGTAACTTTTTAAACTCAATTTTATCAAAGAAATTTTTTCTTTCCCTCTTCAAAAAGTGGATCTGCTATTCATCATGAATGTCGACGTAGAATCTGGGGTATTTTTTTGTAATGGGAGCTCTTAGACACCTGTTTATTTCCCCTCTCCAAAACTCCTTCACTAGCTTGTAACATATTGCCATCAGGCTCGGAAAAGAATTGAATTTTTGGAGTACCTTACATGAAGCCCCTGTGATATTATCAAATTTCTCAAAAAATTGTTCCAAACATTTTCTTTAAATTTCTTGTAAGAATGCAGTGAAATACACTTACAAAGGTATCATTGGTCAGATTTTCAATGTTAACCCTTAATTGTCAAAAACTGCAAAGACAAATTTTTCCTTCAAATGAAATTTGTTCTTCTCAATTGATTCTTTAATTAATATAATAATTTCTTTTTAAAAATATTAGTTTTTATTTTAGTGAAAGTAGGGCAATTTTAAAAACATGATTTTCTCAAAGATGACTCCCTATTTTTTCTTTAAACTTATTCACTGAATTACAAGACATAAAAGCAATTTTGATGTATTCCTTTCATTTTTAAGTTTCACAAATGTAAGTATTTTAATGTCTCTTTTGTTGTTAATATTTACAATATTTTTTACAAGGTGTTTTTACACATTATTGCGATTGTGAGTGCAAGTGCTTCAAATAATTTCTTACGAAGTTTCTTGAAAAATCAAAACTTTTCTGCAACAATGAGTTCAAAATTATTTTCAGAAGTGTTTAAACGTTTTCTCAAAACTGGCTCCAAATCTTTCAATGAAAATTTACATATAGAACTAGATTGTACTTTTTAATAATATTCTTAAATTCATTTTTTTATTTTTACTATTAGGAGAAAAAAAATTAAAAAAATATGGTAGAGAGTGCTTTGGTAGGGGGTGGGGTAAAACGAAACATTCAAAACAAAATACCAAAATGAAAGCTATTTAACATAGTCAGTGTCCAAGGAGTTGTATGTGATGCACATGAATTATTGAAACAAAGTTCATGTACCAAAATTGGAATGTAGAACTCCTCTTAAGGATACTTCTTTTACTAATCAATCTTACCTTCTCCAACTTCAAGAAATGGTTTCCAATCTTAATTTGTGTACTAAAGACCACAAAACATTTGATGTAACCTACAAAATCATTAAACCTTTTAAAGTATATACATTATTATATTGTTGTAGTTTATTGTCTGGACTTTTGAAAATTGCCATAAATGTTATATAGGGACAGTAAGCATGTAAAAAACGAATCACTTAACAACTGAACACTTCCATTGATCAACACGCAAACATTCAGAGGTATCACAAATTATTTATGTGTTTGTTTATTTTTCTTTTTTCTTCTTCTTCTTTTTTTTTTCTTTTTTTTTTCTTTTTTCCTTCAGGATAACAGACTTAGCTAAACTACTCTACACTTATTTATATGCTTCAAGTAAATAGATCAAGAGCCTACTTCACATACTTTCACAATATTCTATTACACCAACTGAACAGCACTGATTTGCAATTATTTTAGTATTAACAGAGGCCAGCAAACAAAAGCACTGAAAACTGTTTTTCGAAATGTAGCATGCACACTGCTAAAGGGCAAGGAATTAATCTCTTGTGTAACGTATTACAAATTAAATATTTTAACAAGGGCACTCTTCACAAGTTCTGCAATTATACAGTACAACGCATGAGTGTAAAACAGTTTTGTACCTACTAAGAATATCAAAATAATTTGCTGTTCCGCAACAGCACATGAAAAGCAAATTTTTAATGACGGGCGGCCACTTGGAGCCCTGCTATTGGTTACGTCCCTAAAGCAGTGGCTAATTGATTACAAGTCGATTTGCGCAGTATGACAATAGCAGAAATAACAATCAATATTTATTCCAGCCAAAATCTAAACTTTCAGTTTTTTTCTGAGTTCCTGGGCATTTAACGAAACCACAGACACTTTTCACAAGGCCGGAGACTGAATAGTTTTGTTTCAATTTCTCCGCGCATTGGAAATTAGTAATAATAATACAGATAAACAACAATTTAAATATAGGGCAATTAAAAATAGAATAAGTCATTAATTTCCAGCTTTACATGAATAGAAATTAAAAATGCCGTTTTTTTCAGAAAACAATAAAACAGTGCAATTATGCTAGAAATTGTTCAATAAATTATATTTATGAAATTAACAGGGAGAAGATTTGGAGAATGGTAAGTGATGGCAATACCTGTGATAATAGTATTGATTTATTATGAACTATAAACTGTTACTTTATTTTTTTCGGGCAGATAAAGTATCTCGTCGTCATTTTATTTCATTTTATTTTAATTAACCAAATCTCGTCGTCTGTTAAGATGCCATGCGCAGAACCGCAGGCTGTTGTTTCCGAGAAGGCGCATGCCCAAAGCATTTTTGAGCATTGTGGATTATCCCGCGTAATTCAACAAAACAAATACACCTTATTCTTGCTCCTTAATAATTTATACAAAATGTTTAAATCTCAAATCTATCTAATATTACTCCTCCGTCACATTCATTTGTAATGCCTTCAATCAGGCAACATATTCGTCTAATATGAAAACTGTGTGAATTATGTTCGCAAGTTATAAAGTCGCATTGTCAACCCAACAGCTCTGTTGCTGATCGTGTTACCCTCGGAAACCAGTTCGACAGTTGGTACTGAGCAGGTGTTCTGATTACTTACCATCTTACCAGTGTAGGTGTTGGAAATATACATTTATATTGTAAGGTTGAAGTTTGTGAACATGTCGACAGTGTCGCCATCTGCGTCTAGTATATTATTGGAAATGTACTCTATATTGAGAGATTGAGGTTTGTGAACGCGCCGATACTGTCGTCATCTGTTTTTGGTATGTAAACGAATGATCATACGCATTCGTCCTTTTGTCTTACTGTGCAGCAATGTAGTGTTGGAAAAAGACCGTTAAAGACGATCAATAAGAGTTTATGTATATGTATTTTGTTATAAATAAAAGTGAAATGCAGTGTAGTTCTCAAGAGTTAATTTAACATGGTAGCAGAGCGTGGTTTCCGGATGCAGATGAATTGCTGAAGAGGTTATATTGGAGTTCAGCCCAGTGTCCGTCGATTCGAGGAAGTTTGCGACATGGACGACCTGAACATTCCAGCTTTTGATGGAGAGGACTACGCAAACTGGAAAACGAGGTTAACTATCTATTTGAAATTAAAAAAATGCCATGAGGTGACCACGAGGTCGAAGCGAGAAGAAGACAAGGACGTAGAATGGGAAGAACAGAACCTGAAGGCGATGCATTGCATTTTTAGTGCAATTACTAACAAGCAGCTAGAGTTCGTGAATGATAAAGTAAGTGCTTTCGAGGTTATGAAGAAGTTTGACGAGCTATACTCCAAAGAGTCAACAGCGTTGCAGATTGTCTGCAGGAACAAACTAGATGGACTCAGATTAAAGAATTACAGCGACATAAATGAATTCTTCACTGTGTTTGAGAAATACATAAACGAACTGAAGTCAGCCGGGGCCAAGGTAAGCGAAGAAGAGAAACTAAATTACATGCTCAAAACGCTGCCCGAGTCACTAAGTTATATCGGAGATCTAGTGGATGTTTTGAAGAAGGAAGACCGGACTGCGGAGTACGTGAAGGCAAAAATAAGGATGAAGAGCATCAAGGAGAACCAGGACAGTGAGGGCGTAAAATCAAATGCATTCATCTCGGAGAAGAGACCTAGTGCGAGCGGCCAAAAAGTGTGCTACGGATGTGGTAAACCAGGACACTTCAAGAGGGAATGTCGACAAACTGAGAATCATCGAGGTTCCCGGGGACGTGGCGGAAGAGCACGAGGTAACTATGGAGGTTATGTCAACCAAAGTTATGAAAATGGACATCGCGGAGGCAGAGGAGGACCACGTGGGTCCAGAGGCGGTCGCTATGGTCACGACCGATCTTACCGACAGAACGAGCAAGGAGACCGACATTACCGACAGGACGACCATGGTGGTAGGAACCGTGGAGAACAACAGTTTTATCAGAATGTAAGTGGCGCAAGCAGTTTCGTGACAGAGGTCTTCGCCAAGGAAGTAAACAGTGTAACACAGGATTCAGGTCAGATTGAAATTAATTGGTTGTTAGATAGCGGTTGTACAGATCATATAATTAATAACGAGGAATATTTTTCTAAATGCGTAACGTTAAAAGAACCGATTAATGTAAAAATCGCGAACGGAAAGATTTTAACGGCAACTAAAGTTGGTAATGTAATTAGCGATTTTTTAGTGTTTGACAGATTAGAACGAGTTGAAATGAAAAATGTATTTTACATTAAAGATCTAGATAGGAATTTAATTAGTTTTTCAAGAGTCACAGAGAAACATGATATTATTGCAAAAGGCATCAGCGCAAAAGTTTTTAGTAAAGATAGGGGTTTAATTGCAGTTGCATGGAAACAAGATAGGTTATATAAAGTGACAAGTGTGATCAACAAAGGGGAATTTAACGTAAACTTCTGCAATAAAGAAAATATGACAATAAAGGAAAAGTGGCATAGGATACTGGGGCACGTAAATTTCAATTATTTAGATAAAATTTGCAAACATCAATTAGTAGATGGAATCCCTCAAAACGTCGAGTCTGAACCTATGAAATGTAAAGTGCGCATAGAAAATAAAATGCATAATGTTCCTTTTAAAAACAACAGAAATAAGGCTAAAGAAATCCTAGAAATTGTTCACACAGATCTAAATGGGCCACATTCAACAGTAGGTATGCATGGTGAAAGATACTTTGTTTCTTTTATTGATGATTATAGTAAACTTGCACGCGTTTACACAATTAAAACTAAAGACCAATTATATGATTGTTTAGTTGGGTATGTAAATGAGGTTGAAAATCTTACTGGGAAAAGGATTAAGAAATTGTGGTGTGATAATGGAAAAGAATACATGAATAATAATATATATCAATACATCAGGGAAAAGGGGATTGTTTTAAATGCGTGCCCGCCATATGTGCATGAGTTGAATGGAACTGCTGAGAGGTTCAATAGGTCAATCATGGACATGTCAAGATGTTTATTAGCCGAAGCAAAAGTTAACAATAGGTTTTGGCCAGAAGTAGTTTGTGCTGCCGCGTATCTGAAAAATAGATGTCTTGCAAATACCGCAGAATTGAAAACTCCTTATGAAATATTTTTTGGAGAAAAGCCTAATGTCACACATTTAAAATTGTATGGAAGTAGAGTCTTTGTAAGGGTGCCAGAACAATTGAGAAAGTCAAAATGGGATAGAAAAGCAGATTTGGGAGTTCTGTTAGGTTACAGTGACGTTGGATATAGGGTACTCATAAATAATAAAATTGTTGTGGCCAGGCATGTAGAGGTTGTTGAAGAAAATATTAGATGTGTAGGTTTAAAGGATAATGGTTCCGTGAGTAAAAGATTAGATGAATCTGGGTGTGAAAATTGGGAAACTGGGTCTGAAGATAACAGCGAGGACGAAGAAAGGTTAGTCGAAATCGAATCTCCAAAAGCAGCGCTAAAGGAAAAAACAACAAGGTCGGGTAGAGTGGTTAAAACTCCACAACGCTATAGGGATGATAATACAAGTAACTTTATTTATATTAACGTATGTAGTGCAGATAGCCCGGTTAGTTTTGAGGAGGCGATTAATAGCAATGAATCGAAAAGCTGGAGTCAAGCTATGGATAGGGAAATTGAATGTTTGAAGAAAAATGACACATGGGAGTTAGTTAGTAAGCCAGAGGGCAAAGATCTTATAGATGTTAAATGGGTTTTTACTAAAAAGTTTGATAATAGGTACAAAGCAAGATTAGTTGTTAGGGGATTTCAACAAAAGGAATGTGTAGATGATATATATGCACCAGTAGCTAAAATGCAAACTTTGAAGATTTTACTGTCATACTGTTGTCATTTTGGTTTAATTATTGAACAAATGGATGTAGAAACAGCCTTTTTAAATGGCGAAATCATGTCAGAAGTTTATGTTAAACAACCTGAAGGCTACGAAGACGGCACAAATCGAGTGTGCAAATTGATGAAAGAATTGTACGGTTTACGAGAAAGTCCGAGAGCTTGGTATGAGTGTTTAGATACTTTCTTGAAAAGTTTAGGATTCCAAAGAAGTGAATATGATTATTGCCTTTATGTTTTGCGAAAAAGTAATGTCCTGATTTACTTGATAATTTTTGTTGACGACTTGCTCATTTGTTGTGTAAAGAAAAGTCGAATTAAAGAAATCAAAAATTTGTTGTCAAATAGATTTAGTATGAAAGATTTAGGTGAGGTTAAAAGTTATTTAGGAATTGATATAAATTACGAATACAAGAAAAACAAAATGAGCTTGAGTCAGGAAAATTATATTAATTCATTAGCCGAAAAATACAAGATTAAAGACTCAAAATTATATGCTACACCGATGGAAGTTAACTTGAAATTAGAACCAACTCAGGAATTGCGTAATGATATAAAGTATAGAAATTTGATTGGTGCGTTGTTATATATTAGTTCAGGAACAAGGCCAGATATCAGTTATTCTGTTAATTATTTGAGCAGGTTTCAGAATTGTTATGACGGCACACACTATAAGTATTGTCTGAGAATCTTAAAATATCTGTATTTGACAAGAAACCTGAAATTGAATTATTGTAGAAACGAAAATGCAAAAGTTCTTGATTGTTATGTAGATTCAGATTGGGCAGGTGACAATATAGATCGTAAATCTACGACAGGTTATGTGATCCGTATGTTTGACAATGTTGTATTTTGGAAGTCTCGCAAACAATAAAGTGTAACAAAAGCTTCGACGTATGCAGAGTATGTTGCGCTATCAGATGCTGTGAGTGAAGTGAAATTTCTAAAAGATGTAATGAAAATTTTTGATTTGAATTTTGATGAACCGATTGTAATGTACGAAGACAACTCAGGAGCATTGAGTATCGCTAAATATGGTAACTTTACAAAAAACTCAAAACATATTGAAGTCCATTATCATTTTGTCAACGAGTTGTATATGAATGGTTTAATTGATATAGTCAAAGTAAATACTGATGATAACATGGCTGATATTTTCACGAAAGCTTTGTGTAAAGACAAGTTTGTGTATTTTAGGAATATGATGAATATTAACTGAATTTAAGATAGTATGTATATAAATGTAAGGAGGCGTGTTGGAAATATACATTTATATTGTAAGGTTGAAGTTTGTGAACATGTCGACAGTGTCGCCATCTGCGTCTAGTATATTATTGGAAATGTACTCTATATTGAGAGATTGAGGTTTGTGAACGCGCCGATACTGTCGTCATCTGTTTTTGGTATGTAAACGAATGATCATACGCATTCGTCCTTTTGTCTTACTGTGCAACAATGTAGTGTTTGAAAAAGACCGTTAAAGACGATCAATAAGAGTTTATGTATATGTATTTTGTTATAAATAAAAGTGAAATGCAGTGTAGTTCTCAAGAGTTAATTTAACAGTAGGCAAAGGTCTTGCACCTGTAGAAAATAATGGATTAGAAAATAGTATCCCGAAAGTTTTGAACGAAAATTTATGAAAAAATCGGTTTGAAATAAGATAACCATTTCACTTCTGTTGCATGCTTTACATTAATTGTGGTTATCTTCGCACATTTTTATTTCTAATTGAATTTTAAGATTAAACTTTGTATTTATTGTAAGGATAAAGAAAATCAATAGATGAAAATATTCAGCAACGAAGAATGTGCAAAAATAAAGGATATCTTACGAACACGATGAATTGCAACCGCTTGATCAATTGCAATGTTACTAATTGCTCACCAACAAATACGTCATTTTTACGTGTATTTAACCCTGGTAGCTTGGCAACAATTTAAATTATATTTTAATTTGGAATTTGTCTAATCAGGAACATTTAAAATTGTACAACTTATTTTAAAATGCAAAATATATTATGCCTTAATATAAAATGTAATATGTAACATGAGTTCTCGCCCAGTGATGGTAGGAAGTACTGAATTAACACACGTTTTACAGCGAACGAGCTGCATTAATGAGCATTAAATGGTGCACATTATTTTACTTCAATTTCATGAATTTGCATTAACATATTCCGCATAAAGTTGTTGCATAAATACTTACATAATCATACCTAAATAAATGAAAAGAATAATTTTATGGAACGTTCACCTGTTGCATTGTATACAAAATATTTTTGAATAATTTGCTTTCAAAGTGGATATTCATAAGCAGTTTTCGTAAATATGTTACCCTTTACTCAAGAAACGTTCAACTCTAATTTACTTTTACTTAATACGTACGTACGTACGTACGTACATAATTTCTTTTCGATCATGATTTGTCTCATATCCTGACCGCAGTCACTGAGAACAAACAGCGTGATTAACAAGAAATGTACTTGGTATCTATTTTTTTGTAGTGAGCGTACAAAGTGTGTGTTTTACAGTGATTACGTGATGTGTTGTGTGGTGTGAACACAGAAAAGCGCGACAGTGTTTGAGCCATAGGCCTACTGGGGAAGGAGGGCTCAATAAATTGTACTCCTAACGAGTGTATTGCCGAACCGCAAGGTCACTTGGAAGACGGCAAGCTTATTGTAACAAGAGGCTTCACGTGGCATGCAGAAAGTCGTCTCCAGGCCAATTCTCAATGCAAACGCAAACATAAGAATGATGCATACCCGTAAACATTATTATAAGTAATAGACTGAACTTTTCACAATTTCTAACATAAACGTAAGCAAAATAAGAGTTTCTATGGTGTGCGACACATTTAAGTTTCTATTGGTTAGCTGAGAGACTTTTCCGGGTATGGTCTGTTTCCATGGACCAATGGCGTTAGTTAGTTTATTGACTTCGCTCCTATTTCGATATTCGATTTTGAGTTAACATACTGTGATTGGAACGCGATCCACAAAGGTGATTTTTTAAATGAAATTTGAACCAAGAGGTTTGGTTTGAAAAAAGAGGAAGTTGGAGGCATGGTAGGAGGTAGAATTAAAACATGTCATGGACTTCTTTAAAATTCATAATACATTAATAATAAAAGCAAACGACAGAAAACCTGAAAAATATAACAAAAGCGCAAGATTCGATTTAGGAATCATTTCCATCAAGAAACGAATTTCAAATCCACACGAAAACTAAAGAGAAGAATCGATTCCGGAATCGAATCGGAAGAATCGGAACGTCCCTATTGTACCAAGGAGCGCCCTACCTGCACTCTACCGGCTTATATTTCCAGGTTATTTCCACCATGCATCTTCAAGAAAAGTTGTCATAGTGTAATTATAATTTGAGTAAGTCCAGCAGTGCGCTGCACAGCTCCGAGGTTGGCCTCTGTGAAAATTACAATTCGGTAAATTATATTCTCAAATTGTGTTGAACCAGTACTTTACAAATTTGCGTCATAACATGGACCAAATCAAAATATTGTCGGAAAGTGTGGTTAAAATAGAAAAAGTAAGTAAATTTTAATCGAGTGCCCTTTTTTTTAAAATTAAATATTTATTAAAGGGAAAAAGTATACTGTTTTACGGTTCTCAAATTCTATATCATTATAAGAATACTATAAAAGATTATTAGCATTATATAAATTTTCATGAGTTTTTTTATTTCTCACATTCAACATGTAAGTATTCTGTTTAGTAGTGATGATATTATCTTGCTTATACAATGTATAGACTTACTAATATGTTATATAGAAAAAGGGATGAATATCTTATTCAGCACTAGATGCAACGCAGATATGGTGCACTGAATGTTTACTAAAACTTTCTGCCTCTTTAAGGTAAAACCGGAAGTTGATGATGATCCTGCAGAGGCTGTATTCTATTTCACAGTGAGTTGAATATGTATTCTCATTACAATTACTAACTATGAGAAGTAAAGGCTAATTTTCTTTCCAGACATTTTTAGCAAGTTAAGGAAGTTTTTGTGCCATAAAAACATTGTCTAGCTAAACAAAATTGTGAGGATGTATTTATTATTTGAGTACTTTTCAATTTTTCTGTAATCCTTTGATTGAGAAGTAGTGCTTTACAATGGGAATATCAGAAATATGGGAAATGTAGAAGAGAAGAATATTATTGAGCAGATGTTTTGAGAATATTCCATTCTGTGCTTTTCTTCTTATGTGTGTTAAATTTCAATGGTCATGATGAGGTTTTTGTTCTTAATAAGGAAACTTAATAATTTTTTTTAATTTCTCACATTCAACATGTAAGTATTCTGTTTAGTAGTGATGCAATTATCTTGCTTATACAATGTATAGACTTACTAATATGTTATATAGAAAAAGGGATGAATATCTTATTCAGCACTAGATGCAACGCAGATATGGTGCACTGAATGTTTACTAAAACTTTCTGCCTCTTTAAGGTAAAACCGGAAGTTGATGATGATCCTGCAGAGGCTGTATTCTATTTCACAGTGAGTTGAATATCATTTCAAAATGTGCAAGTTTTTTTGTGTGTCAGCTGTTTTATGACTTTTGACAAGCTCGCCGGATTGTGGTTTTAAGACGTTATATTAATAAGAGTTGCTAAACATTGAACTTGACTGGATACTTTGCTTAAAAATGCTTACAATAATGATTTCTGCTAAGTAATAGTGATCTCCAATCAATTATGTTTAATTCAATACAGTTTTTTGCTCATTGACTTGAAAGACAATTTTAAATCGATCTCATTTACCAATTGTATGGAATAACAAATTACTAAATCTCATTAAATTACAAGTTAATATAATTGAAGGAAAAATCTATTAAAACTACTTAAATTAGGTATGCATTATTTTAAGAATAATAAAGTTAATACTATTAATATAATGGGACGGAAATAGTTCTCCAAAATTGGAAATAAAAACTCAGTTGCGTTTCTGTAAAAAAACAGTTTGATATAATTTTGTTTCACTATTTACAATATTTACAATGGTTAAATGAAAAAAGAAGATTACCTGTAAAAAAACAGAAAACAACATTTAAAGTTTTTACTTCAGGTAATGTTTTAACTTTTAATCACGTTTTTAAACACGTGTGATCTCAACGCGATCTTCTTATCTTATGCCTTGCTAGTCGGTCATCAGGCGGCTCCCGGGACGGTGTCAGCTGTCGATAGCGCGGCACATTTGAATCGAAGAAAACGGTGACTCTGATGCGAGTGTCGATGTTTTCTTCACATCTCCCCTCTTGAGATGTGAACAATTCCCATGCAATTGTTCAATTTTTATAATCCTCTACAAGTGGAGTTAGTTTCGTTATGTGATAGAGATTGGATTCTTTTTTCTTGTGTCCGGTGTCAACTTCATAGATTGAGTTAGAGATTTTTCTTGTTATCTAATATGGTCCAATTCGCAATTCATATAATTTCTTTCTATTCAGACTATTTCCATTTTCTACATATACGAGGTCTCCCTCATTTAATTCAATTTTTTTTCTGTGTAGGTCAAATCGTTTCTTGTTTTCATTATGAGATTTTTTTGTATTCTCAAGTGCTATTTTTCTGTCTCTTTCTAAGTTTTCGGTTGTGGTTTTTTTCTTTAATTCATGTGGTAGGATGTTTATGTTTCTACCTTCTAACAAATATTTTGGTGCAAATTTTGTCACTGTATGCTCTGTTTCGTTGTATTTTTCCACAGCTTTTTTCGCAATAGTTGTCCATGCAATCTTTTTGTCATTTTCGTTTATAGTGCATCGTATTTTATTCACTAAGGTCTGGTTTAATCTTTCATTGAGACCATTTGAGAAAGGTGAATCTACGGCAGTGAAGATCATTCTTATTTTTTTCTTTTCCAAGAATTGTTTGAATTTTTTGGAATTTATTCCTGGATATTGATCCGTTAGTCCCATTTGGACATCATGGTTTTCTGTCACATTCTCCATTAGTTTTATGAAATCATCAGAGTTTTGGTTTTTTGACGTTAAAACATAAGCGTACACTGTGTAATGGTCGACCAATAAGTGTAGGTATTTTTTTGTTGATCGGGATCCTCCGAATCCTCCTATGGTGTCTATAGACATGATCTCAAATGGGTACGTTGCTGGTCCTAAGTGTGTTAAAACTACTTAAATTAGGTATGCATTATTTTAAGAATAATAAAGTTAATACTATTAATATAATGGGACGGAAATAGTTCTCCAAAATTGGAAATAAAAACTCAGTTGCGTTTCTGTAAAAAAACAGTTTGATATAATTTTGTTTCACTATTTACAATATTTACAATGGTTAAATGAAAAAAGAAGATTACCTGTAAAAAAACAGAAAACAACATTTAAAGTTTTTACTTCAGGTAATGTTTTAACTTTTTATCACGTTTTTAAACACGTGTGATCTCAAAGCGATCTTCTTATCTTATGCCTTGCTAGTCAGTCATCAGGCGGCTCCCGGGACGGTGTCAGCTGTCGATAGCGCGGCACATTTGAATCGAAGAAAACAGTGACTCCAATGCGAGTGTCGATGTTTTCTTTACATTAATATTACGTATGACATTACATTTCAGATTAAGAATTTATGTAAAATGATGTGATATTATAATGCTGTGGTAATTTCATTAACATTAGTCTAACACATGAGCAAAAACTGTTCCTTGGAAATCATTGTTTTTGAAGTGAAAATTGCATCATGGTGACTGCCAATTTTTTATTATTCTCAACCCTCAGACTGTAAGAGTAACCATTCCAAAATTGTTAAGAGTTGAGACTAAATTGTAAAGACACTCAACCTGGCACTAAAATTTTATTATGAAGCTTTGTTTCTGTCATTTTCCTTCATTTTTACATAGGCTTCAGGTTTCTGTACTTCCCTGATCATCCATGCTATCGATGAATAGAGATAAGCCAGCTTTCCAACTATCTGTATAATTGGCTCCCATCTTTTCTGTTGTAACGATGTAAAGAATGTAGGACTTCACATACACAACATTATGCAAGTAGGTAAGATTCACCAAAAAGTCTTCTCAGGCATTCGTTCTCTAAAACCCTTATGAGATCGTCTACCTATCAACACACACAGGATCCTAATAACTTCACTTGTGAACCCTCATTTCAGTGTGTGTGTGTGTGTGTCTGTGTGTGTGTGTCTGTGTGTGTGTGTGTCTGTGTGTGTGTGTGTGTGTCTGTGTGTGTGTGTCTGTGTGTGTGTGTGTCTGTGTGTGTGTGTCTGTGTGTGTGTCTGTGTGTGTGTGTCTGTGTGTGTGTGTCTGTGTGTGTGTGTGTCTCTGTGTGTGTGTGTCTGTGTGTGTGTGTGTCTGTGTGTGTCTGTGTGTGTGTGTCTGTGTGTGTGTGTGTGTCTGTGTGTGAGTGTGTCTGTGTGTGTGTGTCTCTCTGTGTGTGTGTCTCTGTGTGTGTGTGTCTCTGTGTGTGTGTGTGTGTGTGTCTGTGTGTGTGTCTGTGTGTGTGTGTGTGTCTGTGTGTGTGTGTGTCTGTGTGTGTGTGTGTCTGTGTGTGTGTGTCTGTGTGTGTGTCTGTGTGTGTGTGTGTCTGCGTGTGTGTGTGTCTTTGTGTGTGTGTCTGTGTGTGTGTGTCTGTGTGTGTGTCTGTGTGTGTGTGTCTGTGTGTGTGTGTGTCTGTGTGTGTGTCTGTGTGTGTGACTGTGTGTGTGTGTGTCTGTGTGTGTGTGACTGTGTGTGTGTGTGTCTGTGTGTGTGTGTGTCTCTGTGTGTGTGTGTCTCTGTGTGTGTGTGTCTCTGTGTGTGTGTGTCTGTGTCTGTGTCTGTGTGTCTGTGTGTGTGTGTCTCTGTGTGTGTCTGTGTGTGTGTGTCTGTGTGTGTGTCTGTGTGTGTCTGTGTGTGTGTCTGTGTGTGTGTGTGTGTGTCTGTGTGTGTGTGTGTGTCTGTGTGTGTGTGTCTGTGTGTGTGTGTCTGTGTGTGTGTGTGTGTCTGTGTGTGTGTGTGTTTTACTCTCTGACTTACAAGCTAAGAAACAACGGAAGTTGCAAATCACTCAAAATGCTTCCATGCGTTTCATTTTAGAGTTGTGTAAGTATAATCCTATATCTGGATACTACAAACACACAAAATATTCTCTCTATTGGAAAAAGAAGAGTATTGCATATCCTCTTGCTTCTTCATAGAATCTTGTAAATTTTATTCCAGTTCCCTTCAAAGGCACATTGAATATCTTGAAAATGTTTAAGCTAGAATGACCGTGTTCTTCATTTTCTCTATGCATAACTCGGCACAACACTGTCATGCAGAAAGTCTTATACTGTCTCTCTAATTAAAAACTGGAAGTCAGTGCCTATGTATGTTGAGCAAATTAGCAACTTTAGAAAGTTTCACACTGAATGTGGAGCCTGTATTAAGGGAGAAATTGGAGGTATTTTACATAGATGCTTTCCTCATTCATGCACAATTTTTACAAAAAAAAAAAAAAAAAAAAAAGCTGCCTTTTTACCTCTATCCTTTGTTCTTTTTTCCAAAATCATATTTCCCAATCAAACCCAGAGAAAACAAATTAAATCCAAAAATATGTATTGTGTCAGTTTATAAAACAACTGTATTTTTTCAACCCGGAATCATTTTATTTTACAGTAGATCTTGCCTATATATACAGTAAATCAGATAAGTTATTTTTAGCAACACACATTTCAAGCTTCTGGTCAATTTATTAGTTGCATTTCCCCATAGCGACAACTCAAAAGTAGTGTACTGCTTTTGTTCGTAGGAAAGAGACGAGCTGAGCTCCTTGAAGAGAGAAATGAAGATCGAAGATGAAGAGGAGGTGAGCTTGACTATTGAGTCTTTGACATCTTGGGAATATAAGTGTTACATTTGTAATCAAATCTTGCTAATGTTAATTAGGCCTGATATACCATTTCAATCATGTATTTTTAGATTGGTTCTGGTCTGGGTGAACAGGCACCAATACTCTGCAGTAATCTAAGAAAAATGAATATAAGTAGCTATAATAGCAATATTAATCAGATTAATATGAATTGACTCCTTTTCTGACCGAAATTAGTGGAAATATAGCAGTGAAGTGAAAATAGTTTGGTGGGTTAATGTTTTTTGAAGCTGTGTAAGATTTCTCATACGTTAAAGACATTTGAGGTATTATATTTTCTCATAGATTATGTGAGTTTTTATATTTGTGTTAATATGTATAGTGTGTGGGGGAACTCCCTTTGTGAGTTCATCTGCAATTCTAGAAAAGTGTTGGTTGACGGGAATGGCCACATTTTCCGGATTACTTGCTTCTCTTTCAATATCCTTTATAACAACTTTCTCTACTAAGTATCGAGATGTAGCCATATTTTTTATGATTTCCCACATTGCTTTAGTTTTGTTACTTGCGTTCAAAATATCCTGATTTTTTTTTGGTTATTTTTGCCTGCACTGTTACTTTTCTTAAAATGGTTTTGTATTCTAGGAAGTAGACATGGAAACCAGGTGATACATTATGATGTTTAAAAATAAAGTAAATTGTACGTTTGTTTTTACACAATGTTCTAATTCCTTGTGTGATCCAAGTATTATTTTTCCGTGAAATGTTTAATTTTCTCTTTTTGAGAGGAAAGCATGTGTTAAAGTGAAATGAAATGGATTATATTTTTAATTTGTGTCAACAGCAGTTATAAACCGTGTCCCATGATTCCTTCGTCAAGTAGTTCGTAAATAATTTTGTTAATTTTAGTGAATGCTCTGCACATGCGTGCATAATTTGTGTCAGTGTTCATGTTATTAGTAATTGTAAGAATTTGTGCATATGGCCACTGTAACCTAGATTAGTAATATTTATTTCATACCTAGTTGTGCTTTTGTTAATTATAATTTGATCTACTGCTTTTTGTGAGTATTCGGTGTAGGCACATTCACTGTAATATCTAAATTTATAGAATGCATTAAAATGTGTGTGGCGATGGTGAAACAGTTAGCGTATTAGGCTGTTATACCCGAGTTGGCGGGTTCAAACCCGATCGTCATATTTATCCCAATATTTATGATCACTGATAAAACCAAAACTGATAGTCAGCTAAAATATCCATTAAAATGGACTCTCCAGCATTTTATTGGCAGTTGCTATGGACGCGCTCTTAAAGCATTGTTTAGATGATAAGAATTTAGCCATACCAAACGTTGAATTGGCAAAATATTTTTTTCCTATCTTGCAACTGCGTATGCAGTATAAAGTATTGTAATTCTTCTTCTTCTTCACTTCATGGATTAGGGTACTGCCTGTTCCGTCCTCACAGTTTCTCTCCATCGTTTTCGTGGCCTTCCCACGTCTCTTCTTCATCTCGGCGCGTATAACAAAGCTGCTTCAGGAAGTCTGCTATCACTCATCCTTTCCAGATGTTCTACCCATCTTTGTCTATATTATTGCATTCTAGTGTTAATTGTTGTCACTTGCAGCTCTTTTCTTATTCGGTCTTCTCTTGTGCATCCTTTTATTCTTCGCAGAAATTTCATTTCGCTACTTTGTATTCTTGTCAGTGTTTTTTGTGTTAATACCCAGCTTTCGCAGCTGTAGAGTAATGTAGGAACTGCCATGGTATTGTAAAATTTAATTCTTGTTTCCGGTCTTGTCTTATTTTTTAAAGTGTTGAGTATCGTTCCACATATTTTTTGATATTTCATTAATTTATTGTTAATATCTTTATCTTTTTCATAACTTATTTGACACCCTAAATAATTGGAGGAGAGAACTTGCTCTATAATTTTATTTTCAATGACAATTTTTGACCTTACTGTGTCCTTCCCCCTGAATGCCATCAGTTTTGTTTTTTGTTTTGATATGTTAATGTCATAGCTTTTGCAAATTTTATTAAGGTGGTGTACTACTCTCTGTAGTTCGTCTTCTGTTTCCTGGATAATAACTGCGTCATCAGCATAGAATAAAATCGTTAATATCTCTTCTTTGGTCATTCTTATACCAGTGTCAACTTTCTGTTTTAAAGACTTACTTATGTCCTGTACATAGATATTAAATAATGTAGGTGATATAGGACAACCTTGCTTTACCCCTTTATTTGTTATTATCTCTTCAGATACTGTGTTTCCTATTCTTATTACTATTTTAGTATTTTCATATAGGCTTTTGACCACCTTTATTAGATGCCGTGGATAGCCTTGTTTTTCCATGATGTACCAAAGTTTATCTCTATTTACACTGTCGAAGGCTTTTTCGAAATCTATAAATGCCAGATGAGTTTGCAGGTTATATTCCCTTCTTTTCTCCAATATTTGTTGTACTATGAAGATGTTATCAGTGGTCGATCTTCCTTTCCTGAAACCATTTTGCTCTTCTCCCATCAGTACTTCTGCAATACTTTTCAGTTTTTAATTTACTATTTTGGCATACAATTTATATATGCAGTTGAGCAAGCTTATCCCTCTATAGTTTTTACATTCGTTTCGGTCGCCTTTTTTGAATAACGATATAACTTCTGTTATTTTCCACTCCTCTGGAATTTTACCTTTTTGCCAGCATTCGTTTATTATGTGTAACAGTCTCCATAACAACACCGTTCCACCATATTTGAACAGTTCTGTATTTAACTTATCTCTTCCTGAAGCTTTCCTGCTTTTCATTGTTTTCAATTCCTCTTTCAATTCATGTATGTCAATCAAATCGACTGTCTCATCCTTTTCTTGGCAATCTCTTTGTTGTTCTTCATTTTTGCTTAATTTCCTGCACCAAAGTTCTCTATAATGCCTTATCCATAAATCTTTGTTTATCATACCTACTTTTGCTACATCTTTTTGTTCTTTATTTATATGTTTTAGGACTTTGTAAGCAATATTTTGTCTTCCGTGTATGTCATGTTCTACTTGGCTTATAAATTTATCCCAAGACTTTTGATGTGCTCTTCTCACGATTGTGTTAGCTGCATTTCTTTTTTCTTTATGTTTTCTTGATTCCTCATCTTTTTTTTGGATTCATTGTAAATATGCTTTCTGTTTATCCTTTACTGCTTGCGCTATTTCTTCATTCCAGATCCGTAGGCCCTTTCTACTTCTAATTTTATTTTTCTTCCCTAGGGCTTCCATTGCAGCTCTTGGAATACATTCTCGTACGTTTTCCAATTCTAAGTCTAGGTCGTCTTCCGTTGGTTTTTCCAGAAGGTACTTCTGGAGTCTGCCTTGGTAGAGATTTCTTACACTTTCTTCTTGAAGTAAATGTATTTTATATACTTCTTCTTGAGGTATTTTTTGTCTGGTTCTAATCTTTCTCCATTTTGCCCATATCCTAAAATCAGCTATTAGAATATAGTGATCTGAGCCTATATCACATCCTCTAAATACTCTCACATCATTCAACAGAGGTCTTAGTTTATTATTTATTAAGAAGTAGTCTATTATCGATCTATATCCTCTAGCTGTCCATGTGTACTTGTGAATATCTTTCTTTCGAAAGAAGGTATTTGTCACTTTGAGATGATTCATGCTGGCAAATTGTCTCAGCTCCCAACCGTTCTTGTTTATATAATCTTCTCTACAATATCTGGGATTGGTGAGTTTCCCACTCTAGCATTTAGATCTCCACATACTATTAAGTGATCGTTTTTATTTGTTTTGTGTATTTCCTGTTGTTGTTCATAAAATGTTTCTGTGTGTTTTTCTGTGTCTCCTGCCTTCTTCCGGAGCATATACTCCTATGATTAATAGATATCCTCTACATATTTTTATTCGAGCTTTTATTGTTCTTGCATTTACAAAGGTGTAACTTTCTATCTTATTTTTCCAGTTCTTATCTATAAACAAGGCTACTCTTGCTTTTGCTCTGACATTTTGGGGTACTCCACTGTACAGCATGCAGTAGTTATCTAAATCTTTACTTCCTTTTAACTTTTTCTTTGTTTCAGTGGCTACTAATATATTTATATTCTTTTCTTTTAAAATGTTTTCTAATTCCTGTTCATTTATTCCTAACCCTCTGACATTCCAAGTGGCAGTTTTTAATTTTTCCGTGAATCGTTGTCCATTTGTGCGTGTAGGTCTGTTTCCATTGTCAGCCGGCTTTTTACTGTGAGGAATTCGAGTAAGAGTTATTTCTCCAGTGCCGATTACCGGTCCACAGATGGTATAGTAATTCTAGATGGTATTGTACACAGATGGTATTGTAATGCTACGGCTAAGTAGTGCTTTACAATGGGAATATCAGAAATATGGGAAATGTAGAAGAGAAGAATATTTTTGAGCAGATGTTTTGAGAATATTCCATTCTGTGCTTTTCTTCTTATGCGTGTTAAATTACAAAGGTCATGATGAGGTTTTTGCTCTTAATAAGGAAACTCATTTCAAAATGTGCAAGTTTTTTTTTGTGTGTCAGCTGTTTTATGACTTTTGACAAGCTCGCTGGATTGTGGTTTTAAGACATTATGTTAATAAGAGTCACTAAACATTGAACGCAACTGGATACTTTGTTTAAAAATGCTTACGATAATGGTTGCTGCTAAGTAATAGTGATCTCTAATCAATAATGTTTAATTCAATACAGTTTTTTGCTCATTGACGTGAAGACAATTTTAAAGCAATCTCATTTACTAATTGTATGGAATAACGAATTACTAAATCTCATTAAATTACGAGTTAATATAATTGAAGGAAAAATCTATTAAAACTACTTAAATTAGGTATGCATTATTTTAAGAATAATAAAGTTAGTACTGTTAATATTACGTATAACATTACATTTCAGATTAAGAATTTATGTAAAATGATGTTACATTATAATGTTGTGGTAATTTCATTAACATTAGTTTAACACATGAGCAAATCTGTTCCTTGGAAATCATTGTTTTTGAAGTGAAAATTGCGTCATGGTGACTGCCAATTTTTCCATTATTCTTAGCTCCCAGACTGTAAGAGTAAACATTCCAAAATTGTTAAGAGTTGAGACTAAATTGTAAAGACACTCAACCTGGCACTAAAATTTTATTATGAAACTTTGGTTCTGTCATTTTCCTTCATTTTTACATAGACTTTATGTTTCTGTACTTCCCTGATCACCCATGCTATCGATGAATAGAGATACGCCAGCTTTCCAACTATCAGTATAATTGGTTCCCATCTTTTCTGTTGTAACGATGTAAAGAATGTAGGACTTCACATACACAACATTATGCAAGTAGGTAAGATTCACCAAAAAGTCTTCTCAGACATTCGTTCTCTAAAACCCATATGAGATCATCTACCTATCAACACACACATAACTTCACTTGTGAAGCCTCGTTTCAATTTCTGTGTGTGTGTTTTTTTTACTCTCTGACTTATAAGCTAAGGAACAACGGAAGTTGCAAATCACTCAAAATGCTTCCATGCGTTTCATTGTAGAGTTGTGTAAGTATAATCCTATATCTGGATTTTACAAACACACAAAATATCCTCTCTATTGGAAAAAGAAGAGTATTGCATATCCTCTTGCTTCTTCATAGAATCTTGTAAATTTTATTCCAGTTCCCGTCAAAGGCACATTGAATATCTTGAAAATGTTTAAGCTAGAATGACCATGTTCTTCATTTTCTCTATGCATAACTCGGCACAACACTGTCATACAGAAAGTCTTATACTGTCACTCTAATTAAAAACTGGAAGTCAGTGCCTATGTATGTTGAGCAAATTAGCAACTTTAGAAAGTTTCACACTCAATGTGGAGCCTGTATTAAGGGAGAAATTGGAGGTATTTTACATATATGCTTTCCTCATTCACGCACAATTTTTACAAAAAGTAATAATGCTGCCTTTATTACCTCTATCCTTTGTTCTTTTTTCCAAAATCATATTTCCAAATCAAAACCAGAGATAACAAATTAAATCCCAAAATATGTATTGTGTCAGTTTTCAAAACAACTGTATTTTTTCAACCCTGTATCATTTTATTTCACAGTAGATCTTGCCTATATATACAGTAAATCAGATAAGTTATTTTTAGCAACACACATTTCAAGCTTCTGGTCAATTTATTAGTGGCATTTCCCCATAGCAACAACTGTAAAGTAGGGTACTGCTTTTGTTCGTAGGAAAGAGACGAGCTGAGCTCCTTGAAGAGAGAAATGAAGATCGAAGATGAAGAGGAGGTGAGCTTGAGTATTGAGTCTGTGACATCTTGGGAATATAAGTGTTACATTTGTAATCAAATCTTGCTAATGTTAATTAGGCCTGATATACCATTTCAATCATGTATTTTTAGATTGGTGCTGGTCTGAGTGCACAGGCCCCAATACTCTGCAGTAATCTAAGAAAAATGAATATAAGTAGCTATAATAGCAATATTAATCAGATTAATATGAATGGACTCCTTTTCTGACCGAAATTAGTGGAAATATAGCAGTGAAGTGAAAATAGTTTGGTGGGTTAATGTTTTTTGAAGCTGTGTAAGATTTCTCATACGTTAAAGCATTCCAGCATCCAGCATTCCAGCATTTTATTGGCAGTTGCTATGGACGCGCTCTTAAAGCGTTGTTTAGACGATAAGAATTCAGCCATACCAAACGTTGAATTGGCAAAATATTTTTTCCTATCTTGCAACTGCGTATGCAGTATACAGTATTGTAATGCTACGGGGTAAAATTGATTGTTTTACAGTAAATCTCGTGTTTCTATTTGTAGTAAATTACTTCATGTAACACCATGTGCAGAGAGAATCCGTGTTTTGTGGGTCCTTGATACCGAGGAATCGGTTGACGGCAAAGCGTTCTCTGTCTAGTCATCGCTAGTACTTGCACAGTTCCGATAACTTTTTCCGTAATTGATATTCCTCGATTGACCTGAACGAACTCGAGGTTTTATGAGTTCCAAACGATATTTCGATTTTGGAGTTCTTTACATAAAACCTGAAAAACAATTTCAAAATTTGTTGATTCAACTTTGTTCTCGGATAGCGTAAGGAAAGCTTCTTAGAATGACGGTGGTGTCACTGTCGTTGAAATCACTTATTTTTCGAAATTGGCAACAGTTCAAACTTTCCTCGTTGACTTTAACCACAATATTTAAGATTCAGTTGTTCCATGATATCGTGAAATAATGACACGTAATTTTTTCCGAAAATGCGAGTAGGTTTCATGCAATTGTGTTGCACTTTTGTTCATTACCTGCTGTTGTAGCACTACTAGTTTGTGTGGAGTTTGTCTGTGTTCGAATGGATAGTTGATTTTTTTAATGTGTGCCACAAACTCTCGTCTTTCTATGATATAATAAAGATAAAATGTGTGAGAGTTGCGATCCCCTTGCAGGAGCTGAAACCACTAGTCGGTGTGTTTCTGGATCCCGAGGAGGTTCCCAGTGAAGAGGTGAAGCAGCCAGACGAGGTAAGAGCACCACCCCCAACCCCAATTTCGTTTTAACGAGTGCCTCCAATTTGTGTTTACTGGAAGTCGTTTGAAACAACGGTTGCTGCAATATGAGATTCGTTAGTGATAATGTCGATGTCAGAATTCACTATCTTCAGTGGAACACTGGACAATTTAACTCAATTGCAGAGATCATTTCGTGAAAATGAAAATGTCATTAAGAAAAACAATGATTTTCTTGAAATTGAGATCAATGAAACACGTGACTTATACATGACAAGTGACAATACATGTCAAGTACGTTGCAAGGCGGTTAGTGTTGAGATCGAGTGGGCCGTTGCGTTTCACCCCCCCTCCTCCAATGTTCCACCCAAAATGTTAACGAATGGAATGTAGAAAGCAGATGTTTTCAAATTGTCATGAAAATCTCATCAATTTGTTACAATTTATCACATTTACTTCATGTAAATTCAGTTGAGTTTTAATGCCAAAGCAGCGCCGCGAGTTGCATTTTTAATGTAAACTCATTGAAAAATGACGCTATAAAAGTGTAAAATCGCAGTACTGTTGAGCCGGCTTGCAATATTGTTGAAAGTATATGTGATTGGAGATGACTACATACGTCGTTCATTTAAACGACTCTATTCAGGAATCGTGACCGGAACAAAACCTGAGGTAAAACCTTTGGTCGATAACCAATC
This sequence comes from Gryllus longicercus, assembly GCA_038098605.1. Classification (NCBI taxonomy): domain Eukaryota; kingdom Metazoa; phylum Arthropoda; class Insecta; order Orthoptera; family Gryllidae; genus Gryllus; species Gryllus longicercus. The sequence goes on from JAZDUA010000617.1 coordinate 241,178, forward strand.
TTTTTTCCATCGAAATCATTGACTTAAAACTACAACTTTATCGACGTTGCTGGGGTGTCCCAAAACAAATTAATTCAAAACATTGTGCTGATTTGTTCTGAAATCGACTTTTAAGGACACGAGTAATTGATCAAAAACTTCGAAATATGATTTTCTGAAACCTTTTCAGAAGTTGTATTGCAGTTTTCCCTTCTTCGTGGATCAAGTAGTGTAGGAATTTTTTGCTGACACAGATTTTGAGGTTCGTCTAACTCAACTTAAACCACAGGTTTATCTTTTACCCAAATCTCCTGAAGTTTTGTATCAATAGAAACGTCCAAAACATCGGCCACCGTTTACGTCTTTTCATACGAGTTTATAACGCACAGACTCTTCAGTATTTTTACGCGATCGAAGATTTCAATCAGGGATAGGTAGAAGATTCACTCGACATTTACCGAATTAGATACAACTTATCAGTCGATTTGCTCTGAAATCATTATAAGAATCACCCGAGTTGCATGTGGCAAATTTTAGTGTATAAAAAGTGAGGTTAACGTGCAGGGAATTTTGCATTTCTGGAATTTCGTGTTTACGGAATATTTATCTCACCTCCAATCCCGAGTGGGTAATTTTCCCACCCGGAATTCGTCGTTTGGGTGTAGCTACCCACCAAACCTACTGTGTGTGGCTAAAGTGTGAATTTACCGCCTACTTTTATCCTTAGCCGTATTTCAGTTTTGAACTCGTGCTGTGTGTGGGCATGTGAACAAGTTAGGGGCAAAACGTATCACTAAAAATAATATCCATCGACGGAATAGATCTAGCTGATATCGCGGCCTTTTGTATTTAAACTTAATCATTTCTGGAAAATGTCCGCATTTTGTTAGAATTTTTTCACAGATAAGGTACGTAGCAATGACATAGTTTCGATTTTCGTGAAAATCATTGTGTCTTCGAAAATTTAAAAAAGTTAAAATTTTCTTTTTCGTCTTCGTGAAACTACAATATTTAATCTAGATTTTGACTAGTTAGATCTAATCATCCAAATTATATCTTTAAATCAGGTCATGTAGAACGTTTTCAGAATGAGTAAAGTGCTACATGGTAAAAAGATAAGTTCAGACAATTTCAGAAAAAAGCACTGTTTTTATTTCCGTTCAACTATGTGTACTTTAGAAATGTTCAAAAGTCTCAAATGCGAGAAAATGTGTTTTTGTAGCCCCAACGAGTTTACTGTGTTGTACTTCACCTTTTCCATTATATTCTTAATTTGTATGTGGGCATTGAGATCGTAACATTACAATACCCACTGTGGCTTTACCATTGTTCCGGTGAAAATGAATGAGGCAATGGACGACTCGCGTTATCGTGCATTTCACTAATTGTTTGTTTATCTGCTTCAGGACCCTTTGGCCTTGGGCACTGAAATTGTTCGTTGTAAAAGTGAGACGTCTGCTGGTGAGTATTACGAAATAAGTGGTCTTACATGCCAGTTCCATTGTTGTATGTACTATTTCAATAGTTTTCATTCAATTAACTGTCAGTGGAAAATACGCGTTTGTTTTTAGATAGGCTGCGTCAAGGTGGGTGGTCATACGGGCGGACGGAGAGGACAGGCGGACAAATATTGAAATACAATGTGTTTCTATTATATTAATAACAGGCGAACAATCTGTTAATAAGCTTGACCGTTGGAAAGGCATTTGTTTTAGAATCGCGGATAGACACTCGTGTTTTGTGTATGTGAATAAGTGATTAAAATCAGTCATTACTGAGACCACTGTGACCCTAAGTTTGCTTATTCGTCGTCCTCTCATGCAGAGCACATTCATACGAATTATGACTATGACGGATTTCTCTGTCATAGATTGAGTAGCAATTCCTTGAGGAAAGCTGATGCCTTTTTTAATTAATCACCTTTCGTTCTAAAAGAGGAGAAAGTATTACAATGATGCGCTAGAAAAAGTATTTTTGACAGAAAAGCTCATATTACCATGTGTTTGTAATGAAAAATTAATGAATAAATGGATCAATTTTCTTCCTGTATATAGTAAATTACTGCCTCTAACCCGAGTAGTCCGAATCAATACTTGTGGGTCCTTGATACCGTAAAATTGATTTACCACAAAGTTCAGCTGGTCTTTCTGTCTTTGGTCTACGATAATACCAAAACAGTTAAGTTAATTTTGTCCAAAATGTTCGATAGATTTAAGGGAGCTATGGACTCTCATAACGTGAAATGAATATGTTCTTTACATGAAGCCTCAAACCCATTTTCAACGTTTCGGAAATGGCTCTAAATCTTTCGATTAAATGTTGCTATCAGATAGCGCAAAAGATGCTGTAAAGGCTACGTAAATTCCATTTGCGCTGAAATTCTCAAAAATCGCTGAAGTTCGAAATGTTTTCGGCGCCTTCCTACAACTACAATAATGAATATTGACGTTTTTGTCCTGAAGACAATCTCTTCATTAAAACATGAAATCAAATCAATTTTAATTTTTCGAAAATATGAGTAGTATTTGTATAATTTTGAGTAAAACGTAGTCGCTTTGTAAACCACTTTAATTATTATTTACTTCGCTGTCCAGGTGACGCCGCGACCATGACTCCGGCCGCGGAAACCTTCGCTCTCACTTTAAATATTTGATCAAAAACTGCTCCAAATTGTTTTCTTTAACTTTTCCTCGTATTTAGCAAAAAAAAACGCTACGCAAAAGGGGTTTTGGAAATGAAATGCAATAAAATTCACAAGTGCGTACCAAACTATCTTGCAGCGACGATCAACACGACGCACATAGCACATGCGTGCAACATAGCCAACTGCGTGCGGCTAATTCATGAATTAACCATATCTAAGGCAATACCTAAAACATCCACGTGCACATTCTTACCCACACCTTACGAGAGACAGCCAACATATCGTGAATTATATTTATGAGTACATGTGCTTTAATTAATGTCATACAAAGTTTCTTGAAAACTCGACTGTTTTCTGTGAAAATATCTCAAAATTCCGCATTTTCAGAAACGCTCGACGCCTTTTTCTCAAAAATAGAAAGGTTCCAAATCGTTTTATCTAACGTTTGGATCGGTTAGTGCTAATTGCACTCTTTAATATGTCGAGAAGTTTATTTAGGGGTATTTGTTTTTGTTTTTTCCACAATTACCAACATAATTCAATTTAATGATATCTCACCTTCATTAACATGCACATTTCCTGCAATTTGTGAACACTAGTATTTGTGAGTAAAGTACTTCTAGTGACTTTGTGAAGCTTTTTGAAAACAAAAATTTTCAGTGAAAAAGCTCCAAATTTTGAACTTACAAAAGCGCTTAAACGTAATTTTCTTCAAAACTTCTCCAAAATTTTCAAAGAAAATTGCAATTAAAGACGAAGTTTTATTGTTCTTTAATACCCAGAAAATAATATTTCCGTTCTATTAATAAAAACCGAAAAATTAATTTTAAAAAAAATTGCATTCTGCAACGATAGATGACAGCTGGCAAGAGTAGGTGGCAAGTGCCTATAGCTAGTGGAGACCGAAGGAAATAGAAAACTAATACGCGAAAGTCTGTGCCATTCTGTAGCACAACTAGTTCAAAATGGAAGATTTCGTGCTAACAAAGTAATTCTTTATGCAGGTGGAGAATGCGACACAACAGGTGACCTTTTAGACTCAAAGTCTGGAATTGCCAACGGCGTCTACTGCACACCCTCGAGCAACAATGAACTCTTCATATCCCCGGAGAAAAGAGTGGAAAGAGAGAGTGCCTTGCGCAAGGAGCAGTCGGCAGAGAGCGAGTCGCAGTGCCCGGAGCGGAATACCGCACATCACGTGGACGAACAACCCGTCCGTGCAAGGAGCTTGTCAGAAAGTGGGCGTGAATTTGGGGTTGAGCCGGAAGAGGAAGGTGGTAACAGGCAGATACAGGTCCAAAGCTCTGAGAGCTCTTATCAATGCTCTCACTGCCAGAAGAGTTTTACATTCAGAAGTAAGTTACTGGCGCACATGACAACTCACAGCGGCGAGCGTCATCATCAGTGTTCCGTCTGCCAAAAGAGTTTCAAAGACAAGGGTGGTTTAAATAAACACATGCGGATCCACAGCGGTGAACGCCCTCATCAATGTTCCGTTTGCCCAAAGAGCTTTACTGTAAGAGAGAGTTTAGTTAGGCACATGCGCATCCACAATGGTGAACGTTCTTATAACTGTTCCATTTGCCAAAAGAGTTTCACAATGAGCAGTCATTTAGTTACACACATGCGTACCCACAGCGGTGAACGTCCTCATAAATGTTCCGTTTGCCAAAAGAGTTTCACACAGAGCAGCAATTTAGTTACACACATGCGGACCCACAGCGGTGAATGTCATACATGTACCGTCTGCCAAAAGAGTTTTACTGTAAGAGATAGTTTAGTTAGACACATGCGGATCCACAACAGTGAACGCCCTTATAAATGTTCCATTTGCCAAGAGAGTTTCACTGTGAGCAGCAATTTAGTTAGTCACATGCGTTTCCACAGCGGTGAACATCTTCATAAATGTTCCGTCTGCCAAAAGAGTTTCACACAGAGCAGCAATTTAGTTAGTCACATGCGTTTCCACAGCGGTGAACGTCCTCATAAATGTTCCGTCTGCGAAAAACGTTTCACACAGAGCAGCAATTTAGTTAGTCACATGCGGACCCACAGCGGTGAACGTCCTCATAAATGTTCCGTCTGCGAAAAAAGTTTCACTGTGAGCAGTCATTTAGTTACACACATGCGGACCCACAGCGGTGAACGCCCTCATCAATGTTCCGTTTGCCAAAAGAGCTTTACTGTAAGAGAGAGTTTAGTTAAGCACATGCGGATCCACAGCGGAGAGCGCCCTTATAAATGTTCCATTTGCCAAAAGAGTTTCACTGTGAGCAATCATTTAGTTAGACACATGCGGATCCACAGCGGTGAGCGTCCTCATAATTGTCCCGTCTGCCAAAAGAGTTTTACTGTAAAAGATAAATTAGTTACGCACATGCGCATCCACAACGATAAAATTAAGAATACATAGTCTGCCAGAAGAGATTAACAAAGAAAAGTAATTTAGTTAACCGCGTTCTGAACAAAGGAGTGAACGCTTCCAAAAGTTTCCCACAGAGCAGTTCAGTTGATCACATGCGGATCCATAGCGGGGAACCCCCTCCCTGCTTAATCGAAGGAGCCTTTCGTGCAGCTGAGTTTTATATCCCTAGATGCTAGTTGAAGGAAATGTTTGCAAAGGAGATAGCTAACATGCACCCGTACGATGGGAACGCCCACTCGGAGGGTCCATCTGCCGGAAAAGCTTCAAACGGGGTAGTTGCGTTGCACACGTCACGATACGCAGTGTAGAACGTGGCGAAAACAGGTTTTGCCGGAGATGCCATTTAATTCGCCCCGTATCAGTCCACAGCAAAGAATGTGTGTGCGCGCGCGCTCTGCCGAGAGAAGTAATGTAATTCTTCTCGAGTGGTTTTACAACGGAGTGTGCCATCATCAAATCGGTTTAATAAACGGGCCATTTTAATGTGCTGCGTTGCTATTTCTTAGTTTTTTTTTTAATTTTACGCAGAAAAGAACTTTTGCTGGTGATCTTTTTTTGGTAAAGTTGTGGCCGTCAGGAATTGTATGCTGCCTGTTTCCCAGCAGTCGCTGTTGGTAAACAGACTATCTTCCTGGCTGGCACAGTGCTCCGCAGCTCGTCTCTCACGTGCTTTGGAATTGAGGACCCCAAGTTGTGACGTCTTCAAGTCTCCTGTCCAAGCCATGGGTGATGCCGATATTGTAGCCTCGTACGCTAGCGGAGTTTAAATGTTCGCCACCGTGCGCGGATGAAAAACCCACAGTTGCATTGAATCTTGAAGTAGTCAATGTCTACGTTTTTGAATAAATCATAATACGGGTTTTCATTATTAATAAAATGTACTGAAGTACAACTTCTGCCAGAGTATAAAAAACCATTACTAAAATTTGAAATTAACATGCACTTAGTGAGAATAATATAATATTGCGTTTTATAACGGTTAACATATTTCAGCAATATTTTGAAAACTGCGTCTTTTGAATGTAATGTTGAACATATATTTTCAGATTTATTAATTTGTTCTAATTTCTCTGTTTTTCTGTGCTTGTTTTTTAAAAAAATAAGTATAAACATCAAATGAAAGAACACCCTTTGTTCTTTAAAGTCACAAAATATTACAATTCTCTTACAATTAACACACGAGTTAAAAATATTAACTTTAGCAATGCCAGCATTTTATCGAAAATTTTGAAAATTAATATCTCAAAAAAACATGTTTCATGTATTTGCTTATACTCTTCACAGAAAAAAGTTTAACAATCTGGGATGTCAAGGTCAAAATCTCCTAAAGTTTCTGCAATTTCACGTGGAATAATCCAAATGTTCTTTAGTATATATACAATTAAATGTACTTTATGTATGTTAATGATATTGCACATTCTTGTAATCTCATGCAAAATTCTTGTAATGCTGTAAGATCTTGATCTGTATTGTGTGTTAAATGTATTAAAGTTATAAGTATTAATCACTGCCAATGTTCCCTTTCCCAAGGCCCAACACAGGCCCCCAAAATGAGCATCTTTTCTGGCAGTACACTGGAATGTCGCTGGCCACTATCGATTATATAAAGAAGTTTCACCAGATTTGGAAAAGCAAATAACTCTTTGTCCCTAAAAAGGCTGGTTATAACCATCAGGAATATTTCCTGCCCCTGGCTAACTCTTGACAATTCCATCAGCATCCTTCACCACCTATCACCTCACACTCAACTTCATTTTATTCTATATCCTTGGCTAATCTGGGATTTTCAGTGGATTTTTTAATATTTTCCTGATGATATTTTTAATGTCTCAGTCAAGAAAATATTAAAGCCAGCATAATAGTAATTGGTCATCTCTCATTTCTCCAGGAGAAAGTAAAAAGTTACAATATTTTCTCAACAAATACAGAGTGAACCAAAATAATGTTATAATAATTTTTAAGTTAAGATAAAGTAAGGGATTTTTAGTTTAATTAGCCTCTGTTACAGAATCGTTAGAAATAGGTTAGGAAAAATTTTCAAAGTCCTGATTTTTCCACCTTTTCCAGAAAGTGACAACCCTCTTTATTTGTCTTTTACTTCTGTTCTTAAAAGAAATAATTAGCAATAGGCTACAAGTTAATCCTTACTAAGCAAGGGCCCTGAGCAGTGCTTATCAGCAAATATAAAAAGTGCAAATATGAGTGATGATTTCATTTCATTAGTTACTGTAAGGTATTACATTACAACTATTAAATGGATGTTTGAAAACTCTGCTTTTGGTTGTGATTAATTTTGGTTTTTGACCCTCGATTCTTGTGACCTTCACTTCTCTGCTTCTATTGAATATGCTCTCTGGGATATTCTTGAAATACTTCATTTTATAAATTATTGCAAAAAATTCCTTCCATTTTTCAAATTTTATCAAAAATTGCTTACATTTTTTTAAAAAGTATACTTATAAAAATGGCTTAATTTTCATAAAAATCTCTGTAATTTTGAAAATTGAAATCCTCCCCAATGATCAGAAATGTAGATATTTGGGCACTACTGTGCTCTAAGCAGTTAGAATTTGTTTTTATAGAAATAGATCTCTGAAAATACTTTTGCACATAATTTAAATAGGAGTATTTGCAAATTACAATAAAATATTATAATTTTACTTCCCAATATTGGTGTAATAACAATGCAAAAAAGGGAACAGGAGACTTATGACTGGGTGAATATCAATACTGGAGTGGAAGAGTGTGAAAGAGCAAAAGCTGGTGTAGCAATGTATGTGGATAAGAAATGGAAGAAGTGTATTACGATTTACACATACATCAATGAAAAAATAGTAAGACTAGATTTTAAAATGAACAGAGGTAGTCTTACATGTATGAGTTTATGGTCCTGAGGAAGGTAAGAAGGAGGAAACCACAAAATTTTATGACAAGCTGCAGACAGGTAAAACAATGCAACCCAAATAACTCGTTAATTATAGCTAGATAAATGCGATAGTAGGATACATGACATTTCCCAATGCTATAGGACTGTAAGGAGAAGAAATATCGAATAATGCAAGGGAACTTACTGAATTTGTACCATACAATGAACTAAGAATGACCAATACATTTTTTAAACGAAAGAACATCCATAAATATGCCAGGGGCAACACTTCGTTATTATGTAATAGTTAATAAAATAAAAGTACACTTCAGAAGTGGATGTCCGCGTTTTATAAGGATATGACAATAATCGGATCACTATCTAGTAGAAACAAAAATTAATATAAGAGCAAAATGGAAGCAACCAACTGCCTCAGAAAATAAAGCACAACATATAGGGGATGAAGTGTATCTACTAGAAGACGTTAGTAAAAAGGGGTTATATCAGAGACGGTTGAATCTGTTGTTGATCAACATCGCCCCATCAGATATGAATTACGAATTGAGTAACATTGAATCAACAAGAAGAGCAGCGTGTGACACATTATGCAAAAAATGAAAACTTTTAAAATAGGAAAGATAGGATTGCAGAGGCTGTGCAGAAAAAACAGATAACATACCTAAATTATCTACAAAACGGATATATATAGACTAAGCACATCCTTTAGAAGAACAATAGAGTTCCCTTACGAATAGTCAGATTGAAGTCTGGTTTGGTCCATTGGATTTCTCTTCGAGAGTTGTACTCACATACGTGATTTCAGAAGGAAGCGATGAAATTATTTTTTTCTTCCAAATTTGTTACCCATTTTCCTAATTAGGGTTCAATTTTGATACACGCGTATTTCCTAAATTAAATGTCGAATTGAAGTCTGGTTTGCTCCATTGAATTTTTCGTCAAGATTTGTACTCACATATGTGATTTCAAAAGGAAACGATGAAATTAATTTTTAACCAAATTTTTCGCAAAATTTTCTGAATTTAGGCACAATTTTTTGTCACCCGTATTTCCGAAACCAGTAGTCGGATTGAAGTCTGGTTCGGTCCATTGGATTTTTCGTCGAGAGTCGTACTCGCATACGTGATTTCAGATGGAATCGATGAAATTAATTATTTTCAAAATTTGTCACCAAAATTCTGAATATGGGATAAATTTTTACGCGTATTTCCGAAAACAATAGTCGGACGGAAGTCTGGTTTACTCCATTGGATTTCTCGTCCAGAGTTGTACTCACATACGTGATTTCAGGAAGAAGCGATGAAATTATTTTTTTTCCAAATTTGTGAACAAAATTTCTGATTTTGGGGTCAATTTTGATTCAAGCGTATTTCTTAAACTAACAGTCGGATTGAAGTCTGGTTTGGTCCATTGGATTTCTCGTCCACATTTGTATTCACATGCATGATTTCAGAAAAAAGCGATGAATTTATTTTGACCAAAATTTGACACCAAATTTCTGATTTGGGGCTCATGCGTATTTCCGAAACCAATAGTCGGACTGAAGTCAGGTTTACTCCATTGGATTTCTCATCCACAGTTGTACTCACATACGTGATTCCAGAAGGAAGCGATGAAATTGATATTTTTCCAAATTTGGCACGAAAATTCTGAATTTGGTCTTAATTTTGTTTCATGCGTATTTCTAAAACTAAGAGTAGGATTGAAGTCTGGTTCGGTCCATTGGATTTCTCGTCGAGAGTTGTATTCACATACGTGATTTCAGAAGGAAGCGATGAATTTAATTTTTTTTTTAAATTTGTGAACAAAATTTCTGATTATGTGCTCAATTTTTTTTTTCACGCGTATTTTTGAGACTAATAGTCGGATTAAAGTCTGGTTTACTCCATTGCATTTCTCGTCAAAAGTTGTACTCACATACGTGATTTCAGATGGAAGCGATGAAATTAATTATTTTCCAAATTTGTCACCAAAATTCTGAATATGGGATAATTTTGTTTCACGCGTATTTCCGAAACCAATAGTCGGACTAAAGTCTGGTTTATCAAATGCATTTTTAGTCAAAAGTTGTACTCACATACGTGATTTGAGAACGAAGCGATGAAATTAATTTTGATTTAAATTTATCACCAAATTTCTGAGTTTGGTCTCAATTTTATTTCACGCGTATTTTTAAAACTAAGAGTCGGACTAGAGCCTGGTTTACTTCATTGCATTTTTCGTCAAAAGCTGTACTCACATACGTGATTTGAGAAGGAAGCGATGAAATTAATTTTTATTTACATTTGTCACCAAATTTCTGAATTTGGGCCCAATTTTTTTCACGCGTATTTCCGAAAACAATAGTCGGACTGAAGTCTGGTTTACTCCATTGGATTTCTCGTCAAAAGTTTTACTCACATACGTGATTTCAGAAGGAAGCGATGAATTTAATTTTTTTCAAAATTTTGAACAAAATTTCTGATTTTGGGGTCAATTTTGATTCAAGCGTATTTCTTAAACTAACAGTCGGATTGAAGTCTGGTTTGGTCCATTGGATTTCTCGTCCACAGTTGTACTCACATACATGATTTCAGAAAAAAGCGATGAATTTATTTTACCCAAATTTGTCACCAAATTTCTGATTTTGGGCTGATGCGTATTTCCGAAACCAATAGTCGGACTGAAGTCAGGTTTACTCCATTGGATTTCTCATCCACAGTTGTACTCACATACGTGATTCCAGAAGGAAGCGATGAAATTGATTTTTTTCCAAATTTGGCACGAAAATTCTGAATTTGGTCTTAATTTTGTTTCATGCGTATTTCTAAAACTAAGAGTAGGATTGAAGTCTGGTTTGGTCCATTGGATTTTTCGTCCACAGTTGTACTCACATACGTTATTTCAGAAGGAAGCGATGAAATTAATTTTTTTCCAAATTTGTCATCAAAATGGCTTATTTTGTGCTCAATTTTGTTTCACACCTATTTCCGAAACTAATAATCGGATTTAAGTCTGGTTCGATGTAGTTGTACACACATACATGGTTTTGTTTCAGAACTGTGTGCACCAGTTATATCTGCAGTACATTCTTCGTTTACGTCAGGTTTACTCTATTGCATATCTCGTCAAAAGTTGTACTTACATTAGTTATTTCAGAAGGACGCCATGAAATTATTTTTTTTGTCAAATTTGTGAACAAAATTTCTGATTTTGGGCTCAATTTTGATGCGAGTGTATTTCTTAAACTAACACTCGGATTGAAGTCTGGTTAGGTCCCTTGGATTTCTCGTCCACAGTAGTACTCACATACGTGATTTCAGAAGGATTCGATCAAATTAATTTTTTTCCAAATTTGTCATCAAAATTGCTGATTTTGTGCTCAATTTTGTTTTACGCCTATTTCCGAAACTAATAATCGGATTGAAGTCTGGTTCGGTGTATTGGGTTTCTCATCCAAAGTTGTACAAACATACGTGTTTTTGTTTCAGGACTGTGTGCAGATGTTATATCTCTAGTACGTTCTTCGTGAAAACAGATCCCCCTGTGTACGAGTTTTCCTTTGGGCTTCGAGCAGATGCAGAAATTCCAAAGAGAAAGCTTCTGGAATTTGTTTGCAAGGTAATTTGGAGAACATCTTACATTCTTTTAAATAACTAGTAATTTATAAGTGCTGATTTGTTAGTGGCCAAAATTAATATTAAAAATTAATCTGATAATTCATGTGAACAAGTAGACTGCTAAGTATGAGTTGTCTGGTAATATGCAAAATTTTTTTATAAGGAGAATTCAAGAAGAAACATTCCAGAGACCTAGGAGCAAAATGCAGTATTTGTAGATCAGAAGTACCTGGCACTGACTGTTGAGGTGGGAGGTTCTCAGCCACCCTTTATCCAGTCCAGACCACTCTCCTTGCAATATCACAATTTTTTGTGCTTTAAAAAGGTTCTGAGGTGCAAATGATTAATCTCGGACCCTGATGTTAAGCAGTACGCGCGGAACTTTCACAGTACAGCCCTGGGAATTTTACGAGACAGCCGTTTACCACCTGTGTTGCAGTGAGACAAATGCTTCAACAGGTACTTCTGACCTAAAGTTACTGGTTTTTGTTCCTAGGCTTCTGGCTTGTGTCCTTTTGAATGCTCCTCCTCTTCCTTTTGAATACTCATGAGCGAATGGGGGCAGAGGTTCGAGGACAGATCCCAGTCACGTTTATCGTGAACGGACAGACCTCAAATGTACCATAGTTTACATAAGCACTTTTGTTATTAGAACCCTTCTTAACTCTATATGTTAGTTTTGTGTTTTAACATACATTGCAAGTTAATGAAACAATTTTAAACCATCACCATTTGAAACCAATCATTGGTTCATAGAAACTTTGATGATCTGTTTGTTATTGCTAGGTCTCTGCCCGTACATGATAAAATCTTAATTATCTACCATAATTTTTACATTATATGAATAATTTTGTGTCCTGCATTAGTTTTTATTTGGTAGTTATATAGTTTATAAAATGAACCTGCACTTACTATGTCACTCTATACATTTTTTTTTTCTTTTCTTTTCCCTAGCAATTATTTTGGGAATATTTTTCTCATCATCAGGTGTCTCTAAAATAATAAATACAATATATTGCCTTAATTTGTTGTATGTAACTGTTCTAAAATTTTAAAATATTCAAATTGTTTAAAAGATTCCCTAAAGCGTTGATTCCATCCATTGAATTATATTAAAACATAAATTATTTCCATTATATTATAAAATGTAAGACTCCTGTAACCTAACTCCTTTCTTTTATATAATCCAACAACTATACATATCATTTTTATACAAAACAAATGTAAGGTTCACTTTTGGATTATTTGGTACGTTGTGTTGACGTCAGATTTTGCTGTTATTTGACTTATTTCACTTGAGTGTTGTGGGTAGCCGTTGTTTTTCTGTCATGTCACGATGCAAAGTGAGATAGAACACATCTGGTTGGAAAATTGATGGAAGAGGAGTGTGAAAGTTGATTCCCAGAGAAAAATTGTACTTAGTGCATAAATTACATTGTTGTATGTAGATGACATCTGGTTGGTATCAATTACAGTCTTCTTAGTTCTCTTTAATTTAATATTCACTGTTTCAAAAATTAATTTTGGTAGCTTCCTTTTTTCCTTGCCTATAATTATTATGTCCTGAAAATGTATTCTAAGTTGTTGATCAATTCTATGTTTTGTGATAGAATTCTATTTCTCTATTACTTCCTTGATATTATTACAATGCTCGTTTATCCCTTTTGCACATTTCTTTTTGTTTGTCGTATGTATTTCATGTCACAGTTGTGACATTGTATTTTGTGTATAACATTTTCATTATCTTCAATATCTGTTTGTCTTTGGATTTTGTTTTGGTTTCCAGTTTATTACTCATTTTATATACTGTGTTTATTTTCTATTTTGTATTTAAGCCACTTATTAATTTTGTTTGTTACATCCAGTAAAAATAGGAATGTTATTCAATTGATTTTATCTTTTTCCACATGATTTACGTTAAACTTATATTCAGTCTTTTTTTTTTTTTATAATATTTTACTGAAACTAACAGGATAATTATCTAGTTTCATCATTATAAATATGTCATCTACATATAATTTGTAATATGCAATCACAATATTATCGTCAATGTCACTGCCTAATATAGATTTTATGAGTTCATTTGAGTTTTCAGAGCAAAAGTGCATTTCTGACATTGAATCTGCTAAAGTAAGGTATGAACATGCCCAAAACCAAGTAGCTTCGCATCTAAATAAAATTGTAGAGTTTTCTAGCAGATTTTAGGGTGGGCAGTTTTTTTTTTTGATTTATCATTGTACTAATAAGTGTATGTTGGATTAATGCAGCTCCACACATTTGGTATTTTAGTGCGCAAGCCACTGCTCATCGAATCCCTGGTAGTGTAGACAGGTTATTTGCTATTTGGTGAGTCATGAACATTCATTATTTCCCCTACCCACCGCATACCTCTGTTTTGGACAAATCAAAGCAAGCAAACATTTGCCAAGAACATCAGCTGCTTGGGATTGGGCGAGCAGTCTCTGCTCTGCTGGCATTGCTACTCGGCATATCATAAGCCCTTTTAGAAACTTGGAAGATTAGGTGCCATCACTGCTTTCTGGAATAGTACGTTCCAGATATCAACAACTCGGTTTGCCAGAAATTCGTAATAAATTTTTGTATGGTATCCAAGAAAACTATGTTTGTTGAACAGCTTCAGTCCTATTAATTAGGTAAATAATTTGGTCTTGGACTTTCAATTTGGGAGAGCATGACAAGAATGAGAGCGATGGATCGGTGTGGAAGGAGAGCACTAGGGGCAGAGGCTAACGCAGTTCTCTTTGGCAAATTCACCATCTTTCGCCTTCATATTGAGAATTGAACAAAGACAACTTGAATAGAAGAGAGATGTTGGTCATTGAAGTTGATTACCTGCTCCCAGCATTCACACCTTTAAACAATGTTTGGACCATTGTTACTCTGTTCTCTGTTGATTATCATCTACATCTTCTCTCTTTTCTCTCTTCATCTTCTTTTTTTATTTACCTTTTTGTAATTATTTTTCTTTCTCACGTGTATCATAGTTTTATTGTCAACATTATGAGGATTGTCCAATCTGTTGACGTCCTTTGTTAATAAATGTAATAAGTCCTGTCACGTGTGCACGAGCAGGTGTATGGCAACAGCGAGAGCGACTGGCCGGTGCAGGCGAAGCAGCTGGAGCAGGCGGAGCATTCAGACAGCGCGGAGGGGCAGAGGCTGACGCAGTTGCTGCACAAGCGAATGCGTCTCTCCCAGCCGTCCTCTTCGCAGCCTGGGCCGTCGTCTCAGCGGTACCTCAAAGCCAAATGTGTTAAAGTGTTTTGAAAATGTTTTGACAAGGATTGCTATTTGAGAAGTCTTAAAGCAATACCATAAGTGCTTTTGTGTTTATCTGGGAATTGGGTGATCATGACTAGGAGCCAGAGTTATATGCGCCAATATCTGTCGCAATATCTGTGAAATGGATTTGAGCAGTATAAATTTTAAAAATATGCACAACAATTTGCCATAAAAATGTATATTAACCCATCATAACACTGTTTCTCATAATTTTTACGTACTTTTTTACACAAGTTTTACATTTTTCATCACACTTTTTACTCTTAGTGCATTGTCTAATGAAATTGTGAACAGTGGTAATAGTATTAGTTAGCTTCCACGATGGATTCTCTGCTGCTGAATACGTTACACAACTAATATTAGAACCATGCTTGAACTTAATTCTGAGAATCCCTTAGTAGAAATCTTTGCCCCATAAAAAGTGAAGTTCCTTGCTTTTTTATGTCCTGTTTCGCTCATATTTGAAGGGGAAGTCCCTGTGTGACTTGTGGGACTGCAGTCACTTGTCAAGTGATTGGTCTAACCAATTTTCAAAATGGACTTGACGGCAGGTAATATTTGCAACAGTTATTTTTCTGTTAAATACCTTGAATAATTCAAATACAGGGTAATTTATATTAGCTACAATTAAACAATTTTATAAAAACGCCCATTAAAAATTAAGCATGATAAGCATTTTCACTAAAATAGGTTGAACAAGAAGCAATTGCTGCAAATGTTTTGTTTCTTAAAGAAGCAAGTAAAATATGCAAGATCTAGATTACAAGATCATGTGTTAATAATTGAAAATTACTTGTCAATTTACATTCCTACTGAGTGTGATTTCTATTATTGGGGGAAAATATGGGTTTTCATTTAATTCTGGTGCCTAGTCATGAGAGATATTTACTAAGATCATTCCGTAAATGAAATGTCATAAATAGAATATCATAAGTATTGTGTTGTGTTCAGAGCTAAGTAATATGTGCATAACATTTCTTGACCGATGGCTTGGAGAAATGTGGGTAGAGTGGTTGAGTTGGTTAAGAAATAGACTACTAGATTTTATGAAGCAATGCCTTTCTCTTGCATATCAGTCATGTCTTCACATCTTTCTCAATAATGTGCATTTTAATTTTATCAGGAATTCTAGGTATCTTCTGTGATGCACCTTGACCTGCTTCGTCCATTTCTTTAGAATTTTTGGGGAAAAACTTGAACAGGAGCCAGGAAGGGGGAATTAAGCCATCGGTGAAGAAAAGTCGTGCGGGTAATACTTTACGTTTGGTGCTAAATGAGAAGCGCACAGTTCCCAACAAGAGGCTGAGGGTCTCATTGAAAAGCTTTCTGTGTGCAAATCACTAAGAATGTTTGGCAAGGCTAGATCATTGTAAGTGTTTTCATCCAGGAACAAAGTGGCTTGGAGATAAAATTGTATTTTTATATATAAATATTATGTATTTATTATACACATTTATAAATAATATACTCATTTTCCAGGATTGACCAATTTTCATCAACATTTTTATGAGCAGAATTTTCCATATTAGTGCACTGATTTTTCAATCTTGTATTAGATTCGTACAGATAACGGTTTGAACTTTTGTATGCATCTCAATCGTTCCTTTTATTTTGAATAAGACTCAATAAAACAGCTTATCCATCTCTTACCAGTATCTGAATTGAGATATTTATGCAAACGGTTTAGTTGAAGCATTATCTTGGTTTAATTATTTTATTGAACATTTCCTAATATGCTTCAAGATTAGACTGTACATGGATATCGGTTTGTCATATTACTGAATTTATATGGTCTTACTTTGCTCTTTAAACATTTTTGAAGTATTTAGACTTAATTTTCAGATTGCTGAGCATAATTTGACATTATAAATTGGAATTTCAAAACAAGGTTCATGTGGTCACTTTTTCCAGTTGGTGATTTACTGGTTAACATAGCAAAAGAACATTTTCTTCATTTGTTAAAACTAGATCCAATAAAGATTGGGTTTGGTTAGATCGTAATCTTGTTCTGTTTGTAAATATTTTTAGATCAATATTTACAAACTGTATGTATTTTTATATTAATAAAATTTATTAAAAAATATTGTTAGCATTCTTTTTTAACATTCCTGAAGACTCTTCCAGAATTATTGTAGGAACATAACATTTGACATTTTTTATACTAGAGAACACATCAAAGGCTGGTTCTTTGCATAAAATCAGAGTGATAAGAAGAGGAATGACGTAATTCCTGTAAATTTTTCCTACACTTTAGTAATGATAACTTGTTTCTTAATAATATTAGTTCTAATTCTCATTATTTGTATTCATAAATCTGTTTCACAATTGCTTCTCGCAGGGTAGTCATAAGTAATACCACTAGTTGTTCCTGATAAATTCAAGAGGCTTTAAGAAAAACTTCCTATATACTAGTTGTATATAATACGATTATATTGCAAATAAAGAGTGAATGAACTGAAACAAATTTACTAAATATACAACAACAAAAAATGTGAGCTATTTTAATTTTAACATCCCAAAAGGGTTGATACCACCTACGCGCAGTTTATCAATGTAAACTGTCTTTCCATTAGAAATAAAATAAATATCCCTGCTTTCTGGAATGATTTTATGAAAGACAGAAGTTTATTAAGAAAATGAATTCAGAATGTTGCTTTACATTCTGTCTTAATAGCAATATAAAATATTAAAGTAACGCATAGCAATCCAAGAAATATAAAAATTAAATTAATATTGATGAGCATTGAGTTCAAACATTTCTCAGGAGTAGTCCTTCAAAATGTTTGACATCCTATCATTTCAGGTTTCTAATCAATGTTTTTTTGTTTCACAGCAGAACTTTACCTTTGCCTTTGTAATCTCAGAATTTTACCATCAGAACTGCTCTACCTGTCTTTGTTTTTTCGCAATATTTGGGCATTGAATTGCTGTTTTTCTCATTCATTTGTTTTTGTGGAGTTTTACTGAGAGATGTGGCTCAGGGCATCTGAGGTCACTGCAATGCCTCTGACCAATGGGTCTTAGGTTCGACTCCCAATGGTGGCTAGATTTTCAGCACACTTTTAGCGGACGACTCCTATGATCCGTAGTTTTCCATGTTTTTGCTGATCAACACCAGGCAAATGCCAAAGCAGTACCAGGCCACGAACAACTCAAAATTTTTCCTTCCTCTTCCTTGTTCTACCCTCACCCCCTTACACTCACATTCACTACACTTACCACACATGCTGGGAGATCAATTGGGAGCTTAGAGCTTTTCCCAACTGGGGTGGTGTTCTGCTGGTGAGAAATATTTGGGGAAACACCATCAGCCGATGGTAGGTCGGCGCCAGATCTCACCATCCAGCAGGAGACAATCACCGCCACCTCTCAAGGGAAACATGCACTACCCTTACGGGACCAATGGCCTTATATGTTGAAACACCCTGAATCACTAATCGATCAATTAATCATGTGGGGGGGAAATTGGATACTCATAAACGCTTTACAGAGACTCTGGAGTCCAGGCCTGGCCATAATTATCTTATTCTAGTATCCATTGATGTAGCAGACCATTAGGCATTCGGAGCAACATAATGATTGTTGAATTGACTGATTGGCTCTTTCAGAAAAAAGCTGTTTCCAAAATTGCACAAAATGATTGTAATATGTTGCTAAATACATGCAGTATTATTTCTTAAATGTAATTACTTCTATTTTATTGTAATTATTTGGGAATCTGCAATTGACCCAGTGGCATCTCAAACTTTGCCTTATACTCTCTTTTCTCTTTCTCCATGGTCTGTGTATACAGAACGCAATCCACACCAATCTCCTACTGCACAAGTGTTTTGTGCACTATGAAGACAATTTTGGCTCCTGGATTGCGGACGATGCAGTCTGTTAAGCAGTGCCATCTCTCTTCTGGTCATCCCCTGAAATATGACCCCACTCTCCGGACAGGAAGCACTACTTAGGGGCCATCCGTAAATTATGTAACGCAAATTTGGAGTATTCTGAATACCGCAAACATGCCTTGAAACCTTGTAACATGCGCTTGTACCCTCCCTCTAATAATTACATAATGCTTGTGACAAGCCCCCACCCCCCAAATTCCAATACTTAAAACTCAATATAAAGGAGAAACGAGTTGTATTAATTGTTATTGTGTAATACATTAAAATTTATTATAATTAATGTGGGAATTAGTTGGTGTGCAGACTGCACATAACAATAAGTTTGCAGACAATATTTTCATGAAAGAAGGAGGCGTAGGCAAGAAAACGTCTGACAAGCCATGCACATGCAGTCACAGATGATGCGTAGGCTCCAAGTCTACTCTGCCACTAATTGGATTGTAGAATATACAAGATTAGTTTTGAATATTTTCTTCACAATCTAAAAGATTCATTCAATTTATCATTGATGAAAATATTTTCATTTATTGTAACAATTTATATAAGATAACTTCCTTAATTTATTATATTTTTTAATTGAATTTGTTAATGTGGTAATATTTTAGTATAAGACTGAATAAAATAAAGTATTTAAGCAAAAGTTGGAAGATTTTAAAAATAAATATCAGCGTCACATAACACTTAACTAAGACCCCTCCTTCCCCTATATAATGCTGCCTCAATCCTCCTCCTCCATCTCCAGAGTTACATAATTTATGGACTGTCCTGTAGTATTTGCTGTTTGTGAGCCGTGGGAGGAGAATAGTTGAAATACTTTTCAAAAATAAACTAAAAAAACAGAAAATATGTTATATCTAGTACACTTTATTTCCAAGTTCATGACTATTTGAAGGGTTCAGGTGTAATACATTAAAACCATCACAAAACACTTTTGAGATATAGTGTTGAGGGGATGGTGGCAGCATTATAGAGGGGAAGGGGGGGTCTTAGTTAGGTGTTATGTGATGCTGATATTTATTTTTAAAATCTTTCAACTTTTGCTTAAATAATTTATTTTGTTCAGTCTTATATTAAAGTGAACATTTTGGTTCAAGAATGTTTAAATAAATAATAAAACATCAACTACAATCCATAAATTAATCTATTTGAGTATCATTCTCTTGGACAACTGATAGAAAGAGCCCAAATTATATAAAAACTACAGTTTTGAGGGTTAGATATATAAAATGAGATCAAAAATCTGTATACATTCCTTTGTAAATAAAACTGTTTTATAATTATTTCTAGTGGCCATTTTATTTTGCCTATTGATATTTGCCCTTAATTTCATTAAAACTTATACACACTACCAATTTCATAGAATTTAATTCCATTTTATGTAGCATAAAAAACTGTTAAAACAGGATGTGGCATTTAGGAGGGCAACAGTGAAAGTTCGTTGTTTACAACAAACATGTGAAAAATTTGTACAAATTTTTTTTTTTATTGTGGTGAACAAGGGATGTTTAAGTACATTTAGTTACATTCATTTCTTATTTTTTCCCAAGGTAATTTATTCAAGAACCATCAGCAGAGTCAATGTTTTGCTTACAAGAAAATATATTCAAGAAACAACATACATAACTGAATTCACCATGGCTCTTTGGAGTTAAAACTATTGAGTAATATGATTTCATATTATATTCTCATTCAATTTCACACAATAAGTTAACAAAAAATATTTTTACTGCTCATGGCTGTGACTCTTTGGGTCTGAATATGTACTTAATCTACACCCAAGTTTATGCTACTCAACACCAGTCAAGAAAAGCATCTATAAGACCCCATTTCTATGTCCTAAGTGTGCAGAAAAGTTTTGAGAATTTCCCTATCTCCTGAAATTGTCTTGCTTTATACCAGCATTACTGTTGTCTTGATCTCCATTAGTGGTGACTAGGGATCGGAATTTTATGACCCAAAAATGTTAAAAATATGACCATAAATATTACTAAAATTTTTTGGTTGACTTTTTGCAACCTGGAAAATCTTTTCACTTTTTAAATAACCATTACATTGAAAATATACTCTTAAAATGTAGCACATTCACAATTTATCCTTTTTTTGATGACCCTAAAGAATATTCTACCAGTTAAAGTTATTTATAGAAGCGGATGACCTTGGCCCAAAACCTGACAAAAATAAACTGACATTTTCTGGTGCTTTCTGCCCTTTTTCTCCTTCCATATAGCTTACCCTCCCAATTCACATACATATTTATTTATAGGAAAGACAGGCAATAACTAGACACAACAATTGTAAGAAATTAGATAAGTTAGTAGAAGTGAAAAATGAATTTGAGACAACTGCAAGCAGGTATGTGAAAGTGAAATAAAAAAGATAAAACACAACAAGTACAAAAATTCATGGAAAAATAAAACCATAATAAGAAAAATTTACGGAAAATGACCAAAGGGTCAAAATAGGACTGTATATGGCTTGTGAAAATGGCATCATTTTAGTCATTGTAGATAAAATAATGCTTAACTTACATTTTCAATGGAAATAACACAAAGAGAAAGATGTGACTAGTCACAAACATCCAGGCCCTAGTGACCACTATGGCTGCAACCTTGAATGAAATTCATGTGGCTTATCATTCTAACTGATGTGTGTGGTGAATTCTTATAATTTGTCAACATCAAGTATTATGTCTAGGATAAATAGTAGCATGTAAATGTAAGGTGTGTTTTCAATGATTTCTCAAAATTATTGGGATAACCAATATAGTATAGTGGCTACTTATGTACAGTTACACTTGAAGAAGGCAATGAACAAAACTGAAACCTGCTATAGTAAAATTATATTGCTATATTATATTTCATGTAGTTGATTCCTGCTGAACGTTTTGAGTAAATGAGTGCAAAATAATCATTGTTTAGAAGTTCATCATACATGAGTGGAAGATTATTATAAAGAATGATAAGATATGGATGCAGATGTTGGTATGCAAAGGGTAGCCCAGATAAGATGATAAAAAGTTCCCCTAAACCACATGATTAATGACACTATAACTAACATAAAAATAATATTTTTGAAAGGTTTCTTAAGGCCCCAATCCCACCACCCACACCCCTCTACTGCCAAAAACGTGTTGTTTTTTTTAAAAAAAATTGTCAACACAACACTATTTTGTTTGATTGAAAAAATATGAAAAATTAAAAATATAATTTATACTATCTGAAATTTTTTTCAAAAATATTTTCTCAGCACCAAATTCAAATAATAATTAAAAAAATGCACTGTGTGCTAGAACCCTGGAAAATGCATTAAAAAAATCGAAATTTCACGCACGGAAGTAACTTTTTAAACTCAATTTTATCAAAGAAATTTTTTCTTTCCCTCTTCAAAAAGTGGATCTGCTATTCATCATGAATGTCGACGTAGAATCTGGGGTATTTTTTTGTAATGGGAGCTCTTAGACACCTGTTTATTTCCCCTCTCCAAAACTCCTTCACTAGCCTGTAACATATTGCCATCAGGCTCGGAAAAGAATTGAATTTTTGGAGTACCTTACATGAAGCCCCTGTGACATTATCAAATTTCTCAAAAAATTGTTCCAAACATTTTCTTTAAATTTCTTGTAAGAATGCAGTGAAATACACTTACAAAGGTATCATTGGTCAGATTTTCAATGTTAACCCTTAATTGTCAAAAACTGCAAAGACAAATTTTTCCTTCAAATGAAATTTGTTCTTCTCAATTGATTCTTTAATTAATATAATAATTTCTTTTTAAAAATATTAGTTTTTATTTTAGTGAAAGTAGGGCAATTTTAAAAACATGATTTTCTCAAAGATGACTCCCTATTTTTTCTTTAAACTTATTCACTGAATTACAAGACATAAAAGCAATTTTGATGTATTCCTTTCATTTTTAAGTTTCACAAATGTAAGTATTTTAATGTCTCTTTTGTTGTTAATATTTACAATACTTTTTACAAGGTGTTTTTACACATTATTGCGATTGTGAGTGCAAGTGCTTCAAATAATTTCTTACGAAGTTTCTTGAAAAATCAAAACTTTTCTGCAACAATGAGTTCAAAATTATTTTCAGAAGTCTTTAAACGTTTTCTCAAAAGTGGTTCCAAATCTTTCAATGAAAATTTACATATAGAACTAGATTGTACTTTTTAATAATATTCTTAAATTCATTTTTTTATTTTTACTATTAGGAGAAAAAAAATTAAAAAAATATGGTAGTGAGTGCTTTGGTAGGGGGTGGGGTAAAACGAAACATTCAAAACAAAATACCAAAATGAAAGCTATTTAACATAGTCAGTGTCCAAGGAGTTGTATGTGATGTACATGAATTATTGAAACAAAGTTCATATATCAAACTGGAATGTAGAACTCCTCTTAAGGATACTTCTTTTACTAATCAATCTTACCTTCTCCAACTTCAAAAAATGGTTTCCAATCTTAATTTGTGTACTAAAGAACACAAAACATTTGATGTAACCTACAAAATCATTAAACCTTTTAAAGTATATACAAGATTATATTGTTGTAGTTTATTGTCTGGACTTTTGAAAATTGCCATAAATGTTATATAGGGACAGTGAACATGTAAAAGACGAATCACTTAACAACTGAACACTTCCATTGATCAACACTCAAACATTCAGAGGTATCACAAACTATTTATGTGTGTGTTTGTTTATTTTTCTTTTTTCTTCTTCCTTTTTTTTCTTTTTTTTTTCTTTTTTTTTTCTTTTTTTTTTCCCCTTCAGGATAACAGACTTAGCTAAACTACTCTACACTTATTTATATGCTTCATGTAAATAGATCAAGAGCCTACTTCACATACTTTCACAATATTCTATTACACCAACTGAACAGCACTGATTTGCAATTATTTTAGTATTAACAGAGGCCAGCAGACAAAAGCACTGAAAACTGTTTTTCGAAATGTAGCATGCACACTGCTAAAGGGCAAGGAATGTGTAACATATTGTAACATGTGTAACATATTACAAATTAAATATTTTAACAAGGACACTCTTCACAAGTTCTGCAATTATACAGTACAACGCATGAGTGTAAAACAGTTTTGTACCTACTAAGAATATCAAAATAATTTGCTGTTCCGCAACAGCACATGAAGAGCAAATTTTTAATGACGGGCGGCCACTTGGAGCCCTGCTGTTGGTTACGTCCCTGAAGCAGTGGCTAATTGATTACAAGTCGATTTGCGCAGTATGACAACAGGAGAAATAACAATCAATATTTTATTCCAGCCAAAATCTAAACTTTCAGTTTTTTTCTGAGTTCTTGGGCATTTAACGAAACCACAGACACTTTTCACAAGGCCGGAGACTGAATAGTTTTGTTTCAATTTCTCCGCGCATTGGAAATTAGTAATAATAATACAGATAAACAACAATTTAAATATAGGGCAATTAAAAATAGAATAAGTCATTAATTTCCAGCTTTACATGAATAGAAATAAAAAATGCCGTTTTTTTCAGAAAACAATAAAACAGTGCAATTATGCTAGAAATTGTTCAATAAATTATATTTAAGAAATTAACAGGGAGAAGATTTGGAGAATAGTAAGTGATGGCAATACCTGTGATAATAGTATTGATTTATTATGAACTATAAACTGTTACTTTATCTTTTTCGTGCAGATAAAGTATCTCGTCGTCATTTTATTTCATTTTATTTTAATTAACCAAATCTCGTCGTCTGTAAAGATGCCATGCGCAGAACGGCAGGCTGTTGTTTCCGAGAAGGCGCATGCTCAAAGCATTTTTGAGCAATGTGGATTATCCCGCGTAATTCAACAAAACAAATACACCTTATTCTTGCTCCTTAATAATTTATACAAAATGTTTAAATCTCAAATGTATCTAATATTACTCCTCCGTCACATTCATTTGTAATGCCTTCAATCAGGCAACATATTCGTCTAATATGAAAACTGTGTGAATTATGTTCGCAGGTTATAAAGTCGCATTGTCAACCCAACAGCTCTGTTGCTGATCGTGTTACCCTCGGAAACCAGTTCGACAGTTGGTACTGAGCAGGTGTTCTGATTACTTACCATCTTACCAGTGTAGGCAAAGGTCTTGCACCTGTAGAAAATAATGGATTAGAAAATAGTATCGCGAATGTTTTGAACGAAAATTTATGAAAAAATCGGTTTGAAATAAGATAACCATTTCACTTCTGTTGCATGCTTTACATTAATTGTGGTTATCTTCGCACATTTTTATTTCTAATTGAATTTTAAGATTAAACTTTGTATTTATTGTAAGGATAAAGAAAATCAATAGATGAAAATATTCAGCAACGAAGAATGTGCAAAAATAAAGGATATCTTACGAACACGATGAATTGCAACCGCTTGATCAATTGCAATGTTACTAATTGCTCACCAACAAATACGTCATTTTTACGTGTATTTAACCCTGGTAGCTTGGCAACAATTTAAATTGTATTTTAATTTGGAATTTGTGTAATCAAGAACATTTAAAATTGTACAACTTATTTTAAAATGCAAAATATATTATGCCTTAATATAAAATGTAATATGTATCATGAGTTCTCGCCCAGTGATGGTAGGAAGTAATGAATTAACACACGTTTTACAGCGAACGAGTTGCATTAATTAGCATTAAATGGTGCACATTATTTTACTTCAATTTCAGGAATTTGCAGAAACATATTCCGCATAAAGTTGTTGCATAAATACTTACATAATCATACCTAAATAAATGAAAAGAATAATTTTATGGAACGTTCACCTGTTGCATTGTATAAAAAATATTTTTGAATAATTTGCTTTCAAAGTGGATATTCATAAGCAGTTTTCGTAAATATGTTACTCTTTACTCAAGAAACGTTCAACTCTAATTTACTTTTACTTAGTACGTACGTACGTACGTACATAATTTCTTTTCGATCATGATTTGTCTCATATCCTGACCGCAGTCACTGAGAACAAACAGCGTGATTAACAAAAAATCTATTTGGCTATCAAAAAATGAATTTTTCTACCAAAATGTAAGTCTGTTTTAATAGAAGGATGCAAATCGAACCGAATGGTAATAAATCATAAAAAGAATTTTAAGGTAATTTCTATTTTTATCTTCTGAAAAAAATACAAACTCCAAAACATATTTATAAAATTTCTTTACTGCTGTGACGTCATTTGTCCTGATCGCATTGCTAGAAAATTTCGCGGGATCAACTTAAAATCTCATTGGCTATCAACAAATTGAGGGAATTTTCCTCAGGATTTCCAATTCTGTTTTAAGGAAATCACCCATTTTTCACAAAAAAGTAACGACAGGAAAGTTACAAAAATTCTAGTAGAATTTTGGGGCAATTTTCATAATCTGTTCCAATCGCGAGAGCGAAATTCGACGAAAAGCGCGCTAACTGCCACCCTTTCCCCGCGAATCCTCAGCCGTTCCCTCCACTGCGCCTCGAAACACCTGTCGGAGCAGACGCGCGAGCGCGGAGGGTTCTTGTTTGTTACAAAGTTGTGATTTGGTGTAGTGTTATGTGTGTATTTGTGTTGTGATTTGTGTGGTGCTATGCGTGTGATATGTGCTGGCGAGTGAAATAGCAACGTGTTGTTCAAAGGAAGAGACATATTTTGGGTTTCAGCGCTTCTCGCAGTAACACCACCTGTCGCCAGGTGGTCCAAGGTCAGCAACGTTATTTATAATAATTCCAACTGGTTTTCTGTGTTTAATTTCTAAATAGTAATATCTGAATTCTCGTAATTTTTGATATGGATATTAAATTGTTGTTTGCGTTACTCAAAGATTGCTGTTTTCGTGCTGTGTAATAGAGATATTTTCTAAATTTGATGAACATTCCAAATCAATTAAAAATGAATTTAACTCCTTGATATTTACACAAGGAAAGTAGTTTATTGACTTATTTATCTGCTTACGGGCGTGTTACATCAGTGATATAACTTATTAACTTCAATTTTT
The DNA here is from genome assembly GCA_038098605.1 of Gryllus longicercus. Lineage (NCBI taxonomy): Eukaryota > Metazoa > Arthropoda > Insecta > Orthoptera > Gryllidae > Gryllus > Gryllus longicercus. The sequence goes on from JAZDUA010000617.1 coordinate 267,898, forward strand.
GCCATTAATGAGAAGTAGTGTATATAATTTTAAAATCATCCAGATAACCAGGAGCTAACTTTCTTTGTCATTCATATTTTGTTTACTTTATATTATGTTTAACGAATTTTGATGTTTGTAAAATGCTGTAGGAGTAACAAAATCCAAGGTCCTTGTATGCATATTCACATTCTCTCTCCTCCTCGTAATGAGAATTAAAAATCAGCAATGAGTGCTTAGGGGTTTAAAAGTAATAGACAAATAACCTTAATATTGGATAACCGAAATATGTACCAAGCATTTCTTTCTCTTTTCTATTTCAGATCATCGATGGATTTGTATTGAAAACAACATCGGAGTTTTGAGTGTTCGTGATGTGTTGAGTGATAACTGAGTGGGGTGCCGGCCCCTTCGCTTCAATCGGGACGAGAACGCCAATGACAACTGAACAAAACAATAACGCCATTTCAAACGGCCGCGACTGTAACTAGCAGCTGGTCGACGAATCATCAGTCTTCACATACAGTAATTTTTACTGTTTTGACGCCGAATAAATAAATAATTCCGTCGTTGGCGTTCTCGCTTCCGTGGAGCGACGGCGCCCCTCGCAGACGTACGTGTGCGGGCTGCGTGCCTGGCGCTGCGTATGTGTTGGTGGCCGCCGAGCCCTCCCGACTGCCCTGCGGTGACACAGGTCAGACGCATCACCCGAAGGGAAGAAGTCGGTTCGCGTAATCTGGGAGGGCGCAGCTCTCCGTAGGGCAGTCACCTCACCCCACTCAGTGCAGGACGGCGCGACTCATTGTGTTCGTTGTATTCTTTATTGAGTGTTTGTGTGTTTTGTGTCATTCTTTTGTTTCGACTCGGTCTCCCCTTAGGTAGGTTTCTCTTTCAGCTGTTCTCTTGCAGGTCTGGTACTGTAAAGTATCGCATCACCTGCAAGGAGTCGTCATGTACCAACACTGAAGTGATTTATATTATTTAACTATAGAGTATATTGACGGCTTCTTGCGGATGACAATATAACGGACACAATGAGCAAAACACAAGGGCACACTCTTAAAACACAGGTAGTGGTAAAATAGGGTGGGTAGAATTTAAGTATTTATGCGTCAAGAAAGAAGTTCTAAGATGACACGAATAAAAAGAAGCAAGATTGTCTTCAGCGACGCACCTCAAAGTGAGTATGTTTTTTTTAAACATATGACGATGAAATATAAGTTGCTACAAATTAATTTTTTTCACAGAGTACCCATAGTGGAGACAACGGAACATCAGACGAAATCTGAAGAAAAAAAAAGACTGATGAACAGCGTGTCTGCCGGCGCCCTCGCTCTACATGTTTGCCACTGAAAAAAATCGTAATCGGATTCATCGTACGTAATCTGAGAGAAAACAGTAAGGATCTGCATGTAAAAATGCATCTGAATCTGAATGTACTTGGGGTCCGTCCATAAATTACGTAACGCAAATGTGGAGTATTTTGAAAATACCCCGCCCCCCAGTAACGCACCCGTAACGCATGATTAAACTCTCCCATAATAATTGCGCAACGCTTTCAACACCCCCCCCCCCTATGTAAATGCAAGAAGTGAAAACAATTTATAGTTCAGTAAAACAAATATACTCATTTCATTCATTAATTCAGTTACACCTTCCAATAACTTTAAATAATTTTGTTTTAAAAGAAATTAATTAGACAAAGTTTTCATGTTTTAGTGTTACAAGAAAGGAAGTATTACAACAAATATTTGAAATATTTGAAATAAAAATATAAAAATAATTGAACGTTACATTGCTGTAATGGAATACCCCCTCCCCCACGTAATGCTGCCTCAAACCCCCTCCTCTTCTTTAGCGTTACGTAAATCATGGACGGCCCCTTACACAAGCGCCAAGGGGCGACGCAACAGCACTTTTCTATCTTCTTATTCCCTTCCATGTTCTTTCTTCTTTTCTCCCTTCTCTCTACTCTTTTCTATTTCATTTCTTTTGTTGTCTTCTCTTTTCGCCTCCTCCTCTCCTCTTCTCTCGTCTTTCTTCGCATTTTTTCATCTTCACTATTTCTCCTATTTACTTTTCTTTTTCAGCATTCGCTTTTGTGTTTTTTCATTCTTAATTCTTCTATTCTCTGCTTTCTTCTCTTTTTAATTATCATATATTCCCCTTTCTCACATTGTTGACATTGTCGGCCAAATTACTTCGAATTTGGCGCCTTGTCTTCTTAACAGGGCGTTTGATGTTCTTTGAAGGCGTTTCAAAGGAAAAGACTATACATTTTAAACTGGGCGCCTTCGAGATGTGTAGAATAGAAAATTTCGCAGTGTAGAATATGTAAATTTTTCAGTGATCACGTGATGAGTTGTGTGGTGTCATGAACTTATATAAGTTGGTTTTGTTTTCAGTGTTTGCACATATTAGTGACGTGTGTTAATGTAAAGTTTAGTGCAGTGTTTTGAAATATAGTGATGCGTGTTGATTGAAGTATGTGTGAAGCTCAGAAAAGCAGAGGTGGACGTTGTGATTTTTTTGTGTAGTGCAGTGTACAAATTGTATATTTTACGATGATCTAGTATTGTATTGTATGGCGTCATGGACTTATACCACATGTAATTCCGTCCAGTGTTGCAAATAATAGTGGGTATATCCGGAGAAGTTGGTGTCCGTCACTGAAGCGGTTCACTAGAGGGGAATCGACTCACTGAACTGAATCCTTGTTTATTGTTCGCATGTTCTAATGGTCACTATGTTATCGCAAGAATTATAATTTCTATTCAACACTCACCTGAATTTAAACCTTCCATCTCGGTAGACACACAAAACAATTAAAAAGGGACATGAAATGGCAAAAAAAAAACCACAAATCAACGCCACAAAATTTGTACTTGTATTCTTCACTTCAATCACTTTGTCCGCCGCAGAGAAATGCAAATTTACTTTCAAATGCAAGTCCTCTCGTTTCGCTCGCCCGGATCCAAGTCACGGCGAAGCTCGGGCCTTCGGCCCTCGCGTTCACTATAAACAACCTTGAGTCTATCCAACGCATAATTACCAATTCACTTTTATAAGAAAGCACTTTTCAAGAAAGCCTCCACAATTCAAACTGCGCTGTTGCCGCGAAACTATTACCTTGTGAATCACGAGATTAGTGAACCGAAGGAACCGAAGGTTCAGTGACGGACACCAACTTCTCCGGATCAACCTAATAGGGATTTGTGTACATGTGATGTTTTGAGTTGTGTTTTAAAGAATATGATGAGTGTTCATTCAAGAATGTGTGAGGTGCGCAATGGCAGTGCTATGTTGTGTCGTTTTTTGTAGTGAACGTAGAAAGTGTGTGTTTTACAGTTATTACGTGATGTGTTGTGTGGTGTGAACACAGAAAAGTGTCACAGTGTTTGAGCCATAGGCCTACTGGGGAAAGGAGGGCTCAATAAATTGTACTCCTAACGAGTGTATTGCCGAACCGCAAGGTCACTTGGAAGACGGCAAGCTTATTGTAACAAGAGGCTTCACGTGGCATGCAGAAAGTCGTCTCCAGGCCCATTCTCAATGCAAACGCAAACATAAGAATGACGCATACCCGTAAGCATTATTATAAGTAATAGACTGAACTTTTCACAATTTCTAACATAAACGTGAGCAAAACAAGAGTTTCTATGGTGTGCGCACGCATTTAAGTTTCTATTGGTTAGCTGAGAGACTTTTCAGGCTATGCACTGTTTCCATGGACCAATGGCGTTAGTTAGTTTATTGACTTCGCTCCTATTTCGATATTCGATTTTGAGTTAACATGCTGTGATTGGAACGCGATCCACAAAGGTGATTTTTTAAATGAAATTTGAACCAAGAGGTTTGGTTTGAAATAAGAGGAAGTTGGATGCATGGTAGGAGGTAGAATTAAAACATGTCATGGACTTCTTTAAAATTCATAATACATTAATAATAAAAGCAAACGACAGAAAACCTGAAAAATATAACAAAAGCGCAAGAATCGATTTTGGAATCAGTTCCATCAAGACACGAATTTCAAATCCACACGAAATCGAAAGAGAAGAATCGATTCCGGAATCGAATCGAATCGGAACGTCCCTATTGTACCAAGGAGCGCCGTACCTGCACTCTACCGGCATATATTTCCAGGTTATTTCCACCGTGCATCTTCAAGAAAAGTTGTGAGAGTGTAAATATAATTTGAGTTAGTCCAGCAGTACGCTGCACAGTTCCGAGGTTGGCCTCTGTGAAAATTACAATTCAGTAAATTATATTCTCAAATTGTGTTGAACCAGTACTTTACAAATTTTCGTCATAACATGGACCAAATCAAAATATTGTCCGAAAGTGTGGTTAAAATAGAAAACGTAAGTAAATTTTAATCAAGTGCCCTTTTTTTTTAAATTAAGTATTTATTAAGGTGTAAAAGTATACTGTTTTACGGTTCTCAAATTCTTTATCATTATAAGAATACTATAAAAGATTATTAGTATTATATAAATTTTCATGAGTTTTATTATTTCTCCCATTCAACATGTAAGTATTCTGTTTAGTAGTGATGCAATTATCTTGCTTATACAATGTATAGACTTACTAATATGTTATATTGAAAAAGTGATAAATATCTTATTCAGCACTAGATGCAACGCAGATATGGTGCACTGAATGTTTACTTCAAATTTCTGCCTCTTTAAGGTAAAACCGGAACCTGATGATGATCCTGCCGAGGTTGTATTCAATTTCACAGTGAGTTGATAATGTATTCTCATTAGAATTGCTAACTATGAGAAGTAAAGGCTAATTTTCTTTCCAGACATTTTTAGCAAGTTAAGGAAGTTTTTGTGCCATAAGAACATTGTCTAGCTAAACAAAATTGTGAGGATGTAATTATTATTTAAGTACTCTTCAATTTTTCTGTAATCCTTTTAATTGAGAAGTAGTGCTTTACAAAGGGAATATCAGAAATATGGGAAATGTAGAAGACAAGAATATTTTTGAGCAAATGTTTTGAGAACATTCCATTCTGTGCTTTTCTTCTTATGCGTGTTAAATTTCAATGGTCATGATGAGGTTTTTGTTCTTAATAAGGAAACTCATTTCAAAATGTGCAAGTTTTTTTTGTGTGTCAGCTGTTTTATGCCTTTTGACAAGCTTGCTGGATTGTGGTTTAAAGACGTTATGTTAATAAGAGTCGCTAAACATTGACCTTGACTGGATACTTGGTTTAAAAATGCTTATGATAATGGTTGCTGCTAAGTAACAGTGATCTCTAATCAATGATGTTTAATTTAATACAGGTTTTTGCTCATTGACTTGAAAGACAATTTTAAAACGATCTCATTTACCAATTGTATGAAATAACAAATTACTAAATCACATTAAATTACGAGTTAAAATAATTGAAGGAAAAATGTATTAAAACTACTTAAATTAGGTATGCATTATTTTAAGAATAATAAAGTTAATACTGTTAATATTACATATAACATTACATTTCAGATTAAGAATTTATGTAAGATGATGTTATGTTATAATGCTGTGGTAATTTCATTATTGTTAGTTTAACACATGAACAAAAACTGTTCCTTGGAAATCATTGTTTTTGAAGTGAAAATTGCGTCATGGTGACTGCCAATTTTTCCATTGTTATCAGCTCCCAGACTGTAAGAGTAACCATTCCAAAATTGTGAAGAGTTGAGACTAAATTGTAAAGACACTCAACCTGACACTAAAATTTTATTATGGAACTTTGGTTTGTCATTTTCCTTCATTTTTACATAGACTTTAGGTTTCTGTACTTCCTAATCACCCATGCTATCGATGAATAGTGATAAGCCAGCTTTCCAACTATCAGTATAATTGGCTCCCATCTTTTCTGTTGTAATGATGTAAAGAATGTAGGACTTCACATACCCAACATTATGCAAGTAGTTAAGATTCACCAAAAAGTCTTCTCAGGCATTCGTTCTCTAAAACCCATATGAGATCATCTACCTATCAACACACACATGATCCTAATAACTTCACTTGTGAAGCCTCATTTCAATTTCTCTCTCTCTCTTTCTCTCTCTCTCTCCCTCTCTCTCTCTCTCCCTCCCTCTCTCTCTCTCCCTCTCTCTCTCTCCCTCTCTCTCTCCCTCTCTCTCCCTCTCTCTCCCTCTCTCTCCCCCTCTCTCTCTCCCTCTCTCTCCCCCCCTCTCTCTCCCTCTCTCCCCTCTCTCTCCCCCTCTCTCTCCCCCTCTCTCTCTCCCTCTCTCTCCCTCTCTCTCTCCCTCTCTCTCTCCCTCTCTCTCTCCCTCTCTCTCCCTCTCTCTCTCCCTCTCTCTCCCTCTCTCTCCCTCTCTCTCTCCCTCTCTCTCTCCCTCTCTCTCTCCCTCTCTCTCTCCCTCTCTCTCTCCCTCTCTCTCTCCCTCTCTCTCTCTCTCCCTCTCTCTCCCTCTCTCTCTCCCTCTCTCTCTCCCTCTCTCTCCCTCTCTCTCTCCCCCTCCCTCTCTCTCTCTCTCTCTCTCTCTCTCTCTCCGTCTTTGTGTGTGTGTTTTACTCTCTGAGTTATAAGCTAAGGAACAACGAAAGTTGCAAATCACTCAAAATGCTTCCATGCGTTTCATTTTAGTGTTGTGTAAGTATAATCCTATATCTGGATACTACAAACACACAAAATGTTCTCTCTATTGGAAAAAGAAGAGTATTGAATATCCTCTTGCTTCTTCATAGAATCTTGTAAATTTTATTCCAGTTCCCTTCAAAGGCACATTGAAAACCTTGAAAATGTTTAAGCTAGAATGACCATGTTCTTCATTTTCTCTAAGCATAACTCGGCACAACACTGTCATGCAGAAAGTCTTATACTGTCTCTCTAATTAAAGACTGGAAGTCAGTGCCTATGTATGTTGAGCAAATTAGCAACTTTAGAAAGTTTCACACTCAATGTGGAGCCTGTATTAAAGGAGAAATTTGAGGTATTTTACATATATGCTTTCCTCATTCATGCACAATTTTTACAAAAAATAATAATGCTGCCTTTATTACCTCTATCCTTTGTTCTTCTTTCCAAAATCAAATTTCCCAATCAAACCCAGAGATAACAAATTAAATCCCAAAATATGTATTGTGTCAGTTTTCAAAACAACTGTATTGTTTCAACCCTGTATCATTTTATTTCACAGTAGATCTTGCCTATATATACAGCAAATCAGATAAGTTATTTTTAGCAACACACATTTCAAGCTTCTGGTCAATTTATTAGTGGCATTTCCCCATAGCAACAACTGAAAAGTAGTGTACTGCTTTTGTTCGTAGGAAAGAGATGAGCTGAGCTCCTTGAAGAGAGAAATGAAGATGGAAGATGAAGAGGAGGTGAGCTTGACTATTGAGTCTGTGACATCTTGGGAATATAAGTGTTACATTTGTAATCAAATCTTGCTAATGTTAATTAGGCCTGATATACCATTTCAATCATGTATTTTTAGATTGTTTCTGGTCTGAGTGCACAGGCCCCAATACTCTGCAGTAATCTAAGAAAAATGAATATAAGTAGCTATAATAGCAATATTAATCAGATTAATATGAATGGACTCCTTTTCTGACCGAAATTGGTGGAAATATAGCAGTGAAGTGAAAATAGTTTGGTGGGTTAATGTTTTTTGAAGCTGTGTAAGATTTCTCGTACGTTAAAGACATTTGAGGTATTATATTTTCTCATAGATTGTGAGTTTTTATATTTGTGTCAATATGTATAGTGTGTGGGGGAACTCCCTTTGTGAGTTCATCTGCAATTCTAGAAAAGTGTTGGTTGACGGGAATGGACACATTTTCCGGATTACTTGCTTCTCTTTCAATATCCTTTATAACAACTTTCTCTACTAAGTATCGAGATGTAGCCGTATTTTTTATGATTTCCCACATTGCTTTAGTTTTGTTAATTGCGTTCAAAATATCCTGATTATTTTTCATTATTTTTGCCTGCACTGTTACTTTTCTTAAAATGGTTTTTTATTCTAGGAAGTAGACATGGAAACCAGATGATACATTATGATGTTTAAAAATAAAGTAAAGTGTGCGTGTGTTTTTACACAATGTTCTAATTCCTTGTGTGATCCAAGTATTATTTTTCCGTGAAATGTTTAATTTTCTCTTTTTGAGAGGAAAGCATGTGTTAAAGTGAAATGAAATGGATTATATTTTTAATTTGGGTCAACAGCAGTTATAAACCGTGTCCCATGATTCCTTCGTCAAGTAGTACGTAAATAATTTTGTTAATTTTAGTGAATGCTCTGCACATGCGTGCATAATTTGTGTCAGTGTTCATGTTATTAGTAATTGTAAGAATTTGTGCATATGGCCACTCTAACCTAGATTAGTAATATTTATTTCATACCTAGTTGTGCTTTTGTTAATTATAATTTGATTTACTGCTTTTTGTGAGTATTCGGTGTAGACACATTCACTGTAATATCTAAATTTAAAGAATGCAGTAAAATGTGTGCGGCGTTGGTGAAACAGTTAGTGTATCAGGCTGTTATACCTGAGTTGGCGGGTTCAAACCCGATCGTCATATGTATCCCAATATATATGATCACTGATAAAACCAAAACTGATAGTCCGCTAAAATATCCATTAAAATGGACTCTCCAGCATATTCTTGGCAGTTGCTATGGACGCGCTCTTAAAGCGTTGTTTAGATGATAAGAATTTAGCCATACCAAACGTTGAATTGGCAAAATATTTTTTTCCTATTATGCAACTGCGTATGCAGTATAAAGTATTGTAATTCTACTTCTTCTTCTTCTACACTTCATGGATTAGGGTACTGCCTGTTCCGTCCTCACAGTTTCTCTCCATCGTTTTCGTGGCCTTCCCACGTCTCTTCTTCCTCTCGGCGCGTATAACAAAGCTGCTTTAGGAAGTCTGCTATCACTCATCCTTTCCAGATGTTCTACCCATCTTTGTCTATATTATTGCATTCTAGTATTAATTGATGTCACTTGTAACTCTTTTCTTATTCGGTCTTCTCTTGTGCATCCTTTTATTCTTCGCAGAAATTTCATTTCTCTACTTTGTATTCTTGTCAGTGTTTTTTGTGTTAATACCCAGCTTTCGCAGCCGTAGAGTAATGTAGGAACTGCCATGGTATTGTAAAATTTAATTCTTGTTTCCGGTCTTGTCTTATTTTTTAAAGTGTTGTGTATCGTTCCACATATTTTTTGATATTTCGTTAATTTATTGTTAATATCTTTATCTTTTTCATAACTTATTTGACACCCTAAATAATTGAAGGAGAGAACTTGCTCTATAATTTTGATTTCAATGACAATTTTTGACCTTACTGTGTCCTTCCCCCTGAATGCCATCAGTTTTGTTTTTTGTTTTGATATATTAATGTCATAGCTTTTGCAAATTTTATTAAGGTGGTGTACTACTCTCTGTAGTTCGTCTTCTGTTTCCTGGATAATAACTGCGTCATCAGCATAGAATAAAATCGTTAATATCTCTTCTTTGGTCATTCTTATACCAGTGTCAACTTTCTGTTTTAAAGACTTACTTATGTCCTGTACATAGATATTAAATAATGTAGGTGATATAGGACAACCTTGCTTTACCCCTTTATTTGTTATTATCTCTTCAGATACTGTGTTTCCTATTCTTATTACTATTTTAGTATTTTCTTATAGGCTTTTGACCACCTTTATTAGATGCCGTGGATAGCCTTGTTTTTCCATGATGTACCAAAGTTTATCTCTATTTACACTGTCGAAGGCTTTTTCGAAATCTATAAATGCCAGATGAGTTTGCAGGTTATATTCCCTTCTTTTCTCCAATATTTGTTGTACTATGAAGATGTTATCAGTGGTCGATCTTCCTTTCCTGAAACCATTTTGCTCTTCTCCCATCAGTACTTCTGCAATACTTTTCAGTCTTTTATTTACTATTCTGGCATACAATTTATATATGCAGTTGAGCAAGCTTATCCCTCTATAGTTTTTACATTCGTTTCGGTCGCCTTTTTTGAATAACGATATAACTTCTGCTATTTTCCACTCCTCTGGAATTTTACCTTTTTGCCAGCATTCGTTTATTATGTGTAACAGTCTCCATAACAACACCGTTCCACCATATTTGAACAGTTCTGTATTTAACTTATCTCTTCCTGAAGCTTTCCTGCTTTTCATTGTTTTCAATTCCTCTTTCAATTCATGTATGTCAATCAAATCGACTGTCTCATCCTTTTCTTGGCAATCTCTTTGTTGTTCTTCATTTTTGCTTAATTTCCTCCACCAAAGTTCTCTATAATGCCTTATCCGTAAATCTTTGTTTATCATACCTATTTTTGCTACATCTTTTTGTTCTTTATTTATATGTTTTAGGACTTTGTAAGCAATATTTTGTCTTCCGTGTATGTCATGTTCTACTTGGCTTATAAATTTATCCCAAGACTTTTGATGTGCTCTTCTCACGATTGTGTTAGCTGCATTTCTTTTTTCTGTATGTTTTTCTTGATTCCTCATCTTTTTTTTGGATCCATTGTATATATGCTTTCAGTTTATCCTTTACTGCTTGCGCTATTTCTTCATTCCAGATCCGTAGGCCCTTTCTACTTCTAATTTTATTTTTCTTCCCTAGGGCTTCCATTGCAGCTCTTGGAATACATTCTCGTACGTTTTCCCATTCTAAGTGTAGGTCGTCTTCCGTTGGTTTTTCCGGAAGGTACTTCTGGAGTCTGCCTTGGTAGAGATTTCTTACACTTTCTTCTTGAAGTAAATGTATTTTATATACTTCTTCTTGAGGTATTTTTTGTCTGGTTCTAATCTTTCTCCATTTTGCCCATATCCTAAAATCAGCTATTAGAATATAGTGATCTGAGCCTATATCACATCCTCTAAATACTCTCACATCATTCAACAGAGGTCTTAGTTTATCATTTATTAAGAAGTAGTCTATTATCGATCTATATCCTCTAGCTGTCCATGTGTACTTGTGAATATCTTTCTTTCGAAAGAAGGTATTTGTCACTTTGAGATGATTCATGCTGGCAAATTGTCTCAGCTCCCGACCGTTCTTGTTTATATAATCTTCTCTACAATTTCCTACAATATCTGGGATTGGTGAGTTTCCCACTCTAGCATTTAGATCTCCACATACTATTAAGTGATCGTTTTTATTAGTTTTGTGTACTTCCTGTTGTTGTTCATAAAATGTTTCTGTGTGTTTTTCTGTGTCTCCTGCCTTCTTCCGGAGCATATACTCCTATGATTGTTAGATATCCTCTACATATTTTTATTCGAGCTTTTATTGTTCTTTCATTTACAAAGGTGTAACTTTCTATCATATTTTTCCAGTTCTTATCTATAAACAAGGCTACTCTTGCTTTTGCTCTGACATTTTGGGGTACTCCACTGTACAGCATGCAGTAGTTATCTAAATCTTCAGTTCCTTTTAACTTTTTCTTTGTTTCAGTGGCTACTAATATATTTATATTCTTTTCTTTTAAAATGTTTTCTAATTCCTGTTCTTTTATTCCTAACCCTCTGACATTCCAAGTGGCAGTTTTTAATTTTTCCGTGAATTGTGTTCCATTTGCGCGCGTAGGTCTGTTTCCATTGTCAGCCGGCTTTTTACTGTGAGGAATTCGAGTAAGAGTTATTTCTCCAGTGCAGATTACCGGTCCACAGATGGTATAGTAATTCTAGATGGTATTGTACACAGATGGTATTGTAATGCTACGGCTAAGTAGTGCTTTACAATGGGAATATCAGAAATATGGGTAATGTAGAAGAGAAGAATATTTTTGAGCAGATGTTTTGAGAATATTCCATTCTGTGCTTTTCTTCTTATGCGTGTTAAATTACAAAGGTCATGATGAGGTTTTTGCTCTTAATAAGGAAACTCATTTCAAAATGTGCAAGTTTTTTTGTGTGTCAGCTGTTTTATGACTTTTGACAAGCTCGCTGGATTGTGGTTTTAAGACATTATGTTAATAAGAGTCACTAAACATTGAACGCCACTGGATACTTTGTTTAAAAATGCTTACGATAATGGTTGCTCCTAAGTAATAGTGATCTCTAATCAATAATGTTTAATTCAATACAGTTTTTTGCTCATTGACTTGAAGACAATTTTAAAGCGATCTCATTTACTAATTGTATGGAATAACAAATTACTAAATCTCAATTAATTACAAGTTAATATAATTAAAGGAAAAATTTATTAAAACTACTTAAATTAGGTATGCATTATTTTAAGAATAATAAAGTTAGTAATGTTAATATTACGTATAACATTACATTTCAGATTAAGCATTTATGTAAAAAGATGTTACATTATAATGCTGTGGTAATTTCATTAACACTCAACCTGGCACTAAAATTTCATTACGAAGCTTTGTTTCTGTCATTTTCCTTCATTTTTACATAGACTAGGTTTCTGTATTTCCCTAATCACCCATGCTATCGATGAATAGTGATAAGTCAGCTTTCCAACTATCAGTATAATTGGCTCCCATCTTTTCTGTTGTAATGATGTAAAGAATGTAGGACTTCACATACACAACATTATGCAATTAGGTAAGATTCACCAAAAAGTCTTCTCAGACATTCGTTCTCTAAAACCCATATGAGATCATCTACCTATCAACACACACATGATCCTAATAACTTCACTTGTGAAGCCTCATTTCCATTTCTGTGTGTGTTTTACTCTGACTTATAAGCTAAGGAACAACGAAAGTTGCAAATCACTCAAAATGCTTCCATGCGTTTCATTTTAGTGTTGTGTAAGTATAATCCTATATCTGGATACTACAAACACACAAAATGTTCTCTCTATTGGAAAAAGAAGAGTATTGAATATCCTCTTGCTTCTTCATAGAATCTTGTAAATTTTATTCCAGTTCCCTTCAAAGGCACATTGAAAACCTTGAAAATGTTTAAGCTAGAATGACCATGTTCTTCATTTTCTCTAAGCATAACTCGGCACAACACTGTCATACAGAAAGTCTTATACTGTCTCTCTAATTAAAGACTGGAAGTCAGTGCCTATGTATGTTGAGCAAATTAGCAACTTTAGAAAGTTTCACACTCAATGTGGAGCCTGTATTAAAGGAGAAATTTGAGGTATTTTACATATATGCTTTCCTCATTCATGCACAATTTTTACAAAAAATAATAATGCTGCCTTTATTACCTCTATCCTTTGTTCTTCTTTCCAAAATCAAATTTCCCAATCAAACCCAGAGATAACAAATTAAATCCCAAAATATGTATTGTGTCAGTTTTCAAAACAACTGTATTGTTTCAACCCTGTATCATTTTATTTCACAGTAGATCTTGCCTATATATACAGCAAATCAGATAAGTTATTTTTAGCAACACACATTTCAAGCTTCTGGTCAATTTATTAGTGGCATTTCCCCATAGCAACAACTGAAAAGTAGTGTACTGCTTTTGTTCGTAGGAAAGAGATGAGCTGAGCTCCTTGAAGAGAGAAATGAAGATGGAAGATGAAGAGGTGAGCTTGACTATTGAGTCTGTGACATCTTGGGAATATAAGTGTTACATTTGTAATCAAATCTTGCTAATGTTAATTAGGCCTGATATACCATTTCAATCATGTATTTTTAGATTGTTTCTGGTCTGAGTGCACAGGCCCCAATACTCTGCAGTAATCTAAGAAAAATGAATATAAGTAGCTATAATAGCAATATTAATCAGATTAATATGAATGGACTCCTTTTCTGACCGAAATTGGTGGAAATATAGCAGTGAAGTGAAAATAGTTTGGTGGGTTAATGTTTTTTGAAGCTGTGTAAGATTTCTCGTACGTTAAAGACATTTGAGGTATTATATTTTCTCATAGATTATGTGAGTTTTTATATTTGTGTCAATATGTATAGTGTGTGGGGGAACTCCCTTTGTGAGTTCATCTGCAATTCTAGAAAAGTGTTGGTTGACGGGAATGGACACATTTTCCGGATTACTTGCTTCTCTTTCAATATCCTTTATAACAACTTTCTCTACTAAGTATCGAGATGTAGCCGTATTTTTTATGATTTCCCACATTGCTTTAGTTTTGTTAATTGCGTTCAAAATATCCTGCTTTTTGTGAGCGCTCTTAAAGCGTTGTTTAGATGATAAGAATTTAGCCATACCAAACGTTGAATTGGCAAAATATTTTTTTCCTATCTTGCAATTGCGTATGCGGTAAAAAGTATTGTAATGCTACGGGGTAAAATTGATTTTTTTACAGTAAATCTCTTGTTTCTATTTGTAGTAAATTACTTCATGTAACACCATGTGCAGAGAGAATCCGTGTTTTGTGGGTCCTTGATACCGAAGAATCGGTTGACGGCAAAGCGTGTCTCTGTCTAGTCATCGCTAGCACTTACACAGTTCCGATAACTTTTTCCGTAATTGATATTCCTCGATTGGCCCGAAAAACTCGAGGGTTTGGGAGTTCCAAACGGATATTTCGATTTTGGGGGTTCTTTACATAAAACCTGAAGAACAATTTCAAAATTTTCTTAAAAATGACTCCAAATTTGTTGATTCAACTTTGTTCTCGGTTAGCGTAAGGAAAGCTTCAAAGAATGACGGTGGTGCCACTGTCGTTGAAATCACTGATTTTTCGAAGTTGGCAACAGTTCAAACTTCCTTCGTTGACTTTAACCACAATATTTAAGATTCAGTTGTTCCAAGATATGGTGAAATAATGACACGTAATTTTTTCCGAAAATGCGAGTAGGTTTCATGCAATTGTGTTGCACTTTTGTTCATTACCTGCTGTTGTAGCACTACTTGTTTGTGTGGAGTTTGTCTGTGTTCGAATGGATAGTTGATTTTTTTAATGTGTGCCACAAACTCTCGTCTTTCTATGATATAATAAAGATAAAATGTGTGAGAGTTGCGATCCCCTTGCAGGAGCTGAAACCACTAGTCGGCGTGTTTCTGGACCCTGAGGAGGTTCCCAGTGGAGAGGTGAAGCAACCAGACGAGGTAAGAGCACCACCCCCAATCCCAATTTCGTTTTAACGAGTGCCTCCAATTTGTGTTTACTGAAAGTCGTTTGAAACAACGGTTGCTGCAAAAAGAGATTCGTTAGTGATAATGACGATGTCAGAATTCACTATCTTCAGTGGAACACTGGACAATTTAACTCAATTGCAGAGATCATTTCGTGAAAATGAAAATGTCATTAAGAAAAACAATGATTTTCTTGACTTTGAGATCAATGAAACAAGTGACAATGCATAAGTCATGTATCATGAACCTCACGGTGGCATTTACGTTGCAAGGCGGTTAGTGTTGAGATCGAGTGGGCCGTGGCGTTTCACCCCCCCCCCCCCTCCAATGTTCCACCCAAAATGTTAACGAATGGAATGTAGAAAGCAGATGTTTTAAAATTGTCATGAAAATCTCATCAATTTGTTATCATTTATCACATTTACTTCATGTAAATTCAGTTGAGTTTTAATGCCAAAAGCAGCGCCGCGCTTTGCATTTTTAATGTAAACTCATTGAAAAATGACGCTATAAAAGTGTAAAATCGCAGTACTGTTGAGCCGGTCTTGCAATATTGTTGAAATGATGACTACATACGTCGTTCATTTAAACGACTATTCAGGAATCGTGACCGGAACAAAACCTGAGGTAAACCCTTTGGTCGATAACCAATCTTTTTTCCATCGAAATCATTGACTTAAAACTACAACTTTATCGACGTTGCTGGGGTGTCCCAAAACAAATTGATTCAAAACATTGTGCTGATTTGTTCTGAAATCGACTTTTAAGGATACGAGTCATTGATCACAAACTTCGAAATATGATTTTCTGAAACCTTTTCAGAAGTTGTATTGCAGTTTTCCCTTCTTTATGGATCAAGCAGTGTAGGTATTTTTCGCTGACGGGGAACTGGAGGTTCGTCGAACTTAACTTAAACCACAGGTTTATCTTTTACCCAAATCTCCTGAAGGTTTGTATCAATAGAAACGTCCAACACATCGGCCACCGTTTACGTCATTTCATACGAGTTTATAACGCACAGTCTCTTCAGTATTTTTACGCGATCGAAGATTTCAATCATGGATAGGTAGAAGATTCACTCGACATATTACCGAATGAGAGAACTTTTAATAGTCGATTTGCTCTGGAATCATTATAAGAATCACCCGAGTTACATGTGGTCAAATTTTAGAGCAAAAAAGTGAGGTTAATGTTCAGGGAATTTTGCATTTCTGGAATTTCCTGTTTACGCAGTATTTCTCTCACCTCCAATCTAGAGAGGGTATTTTTCCTACCCGGAATTCGTCGTTTGGGTGTAGCTACCCACCAAACCAACATTGTCCGCCGGGCCTGGAGGGTAGGGCCGCCCATAAGGGTTGCAACGGACAAACCTAAGAAATGCGGGAAGGGCCAGGATTTCTTGATCCAGTGGAAAATAACGTAAATAGATTTTTCTTTGTATTCATTATTTGTGATAATTAAAAAGTCATATTTGCGGAGAAATATGTATGTTGTGGGGGGAGGGGTTATAAAAGTTTTCTAGAGACCCATGAAATGTATGGGAGGCCCTGTTGACGGAAATCTTATGGAAGATTCCAGAAATCCAATTTTAGCACATTACCCTGTTAGTAAGTTCTGAAGTACTAGAACTTGCGAAGCAAATTTCTTTGAAGGAAGCCGACATTACCCATCAGATGGTGACTAGTGAAATACGTTACGGTAATAGGAAATATAAGTTATGGGATAATCAGATATTGGTCAGCTATAGGAAGTTTCTAAGGCTAGTGAGGGACAAGGTGTTCAGTCGAAAATTTAGCGCGTAACCTCACCTCACATTGTACCTCAGTTGTCGCTTCCCGTCCCAATTTCGAATTGAGGCATCGGTCTTCACGAATGAACCTTGATTGTGCAACGCGTAATTTCCCATCCAGTTTCAATCCCAAAAACTTCTTCCGCTATCTAAGGTGCGTGACAATCCCTTCACTTTGGCCAGCACTACCGGGTAGTGCCAGTATTATCCGGATGTCCGAAAGTAACCGTTCATAAAGATGTATCGAAACTGTGTGGCCAAAGTGTAAATTTACCGCCTACTTTTATTCTTCGCCGTTTTTCAGTTTTGAAATCATGCTGAGTGTGGGCATGTGAACAAGCTAGGGGCAAACCGTATCACCAAAAATGATATCCATGGACGGAATAGATCTCGCGGCCTTTTGAATTTGAACTTAAACAAATATCATTTCTGGAAATGGCTGCATTTTGTTGGAATTTTTTCACATATAAGGCAAAGTACGCACATAAAAATGACTTTGTCTCGATTTTCGTGAAAATCATTGAGTCTTCGAAAATTTAAAAAAGTTAAAAATTTATTTTCGTCTTCGTTAAACTACAATATTTAACCTACATTTTGGCTAGTTAGATCTAATCATCCAAATTATATCTTTAAATCAGGTCATGTAGAACGTTTTCAGAATTAGTGCAGTGTTGCATGGTATAAAGATAAGTTTGGACAATTTCAGAAAAAAGCACTGTTTTTATTTCCGTTCAACTATGTGTACTTTAGAAATGTTCAAAAGTCTCAAATGCGAGAAAATGTGTTTTTGTAGCCCCAACGAGTTTACTGTGTTGTACTTCACCTTTTCCATTATATTCTTAATTTGTATGTGGGCATTGAGATCGTAACGACATTACAATACCCACTGTGGCTTTACCATTGTTCCGGTGAAAATGAATGAGGCAATGAACGACTCGCGTTATCGTGCATTTCACTAATTGTTTGTTTATCTGCTTCAGGACCCTTTGGCCTTGGGCACTGAAATTGTTCGTTGTAAAAGTGAGACGTCTGCTGGTGAGTATTACGAAACTAGTGGTCTTACATGCCAGTTCCATTGTATGTACTATTTCAATAGTTTTCATTCAATTAACTGTCAGTGGAAAATACGCGTTTGTTTTTAGATAGGCTGCGTCAAGGCGGGTGGTCATACAGGCGGATGGATAGACGCACGGACGGAGAGGACAGGCGGACAAATATTGAAATACAATGTGTTTCTATTATATTAATAACAGGCGAACAATCTGTTAATAAGCTTGACCGTTAGAAAGGCATTTGTTTTAGAATCGCGGATAGACACTCGTGTTTTGTGTATGTGAATAAGTGATTAAAATCAGTCATTACTGAGACCACTGTGACCCTAAGTTTGCTTATTCGTCGTCCTCTCATGCGGAGCACATTCATACGAATTATGACTATGACGAATTTCTCTGTCATAGATTGAGTAGCAATTCTTTGAGGAAAGCTGATGCCTTTTTTAATTAATCACCTTTCGTACTAAAAGAAAGTATTACAATGATGCGCTGGAAAATGAATTTTTGACAGAAAAGCCCATATTACCATGTGTTTGTAATGAAAAATTAATGAATAAATGGATCAATTTTCTTCCTGTATCTAGTAAATTACTGCCTGTAACCCGAGTAGTCCGAATCAATGCTTGTGGGTCCTTGATACCGAAAAATCGAATAACCACAAAGTTCAGCTCGTCTTTCTGTCTTTGGTCTACGATAATACCAAAACAGTTCAGTTAATTTTCTCCAAAATGTGTGTTCGATAGATTTAAGGGAACTATGGACTCTCATAACGTGAAATGGATATGTTCTTTACATGAAGCCTCAAACCCATTTTCAACGTTTCGGAAATGGCTCTAAATCTTTCGATTAAATGTTACCATCAGATAGCGCAAAAGATGCTGTAAAGGCTACGTAAATTCCATTTGCGCTGAAATTCTCAAAAATCGCTGAAGTTCGAAATGTTTTCGGCGCCTTCCTACAACTACAATAATGAATATTGACGTTTTTGTCCTGAAGACAATCTCTTCATTAAAACATCATGAAATCAAATCAATTTTAATTTTTCGAAAATATGAGTAGTATTTGTATAATTTTGAGTAAAACGTAGTCGCTTTGTAAACCACTTTAATTAATATTTACTTCGCTGTCCGGGTGACTCCGGGCCCATGACTCTGGCCGCGGAAACCTTCGCTCTCACTTTAATTATTTTCTCAAAAACTGCTCCAAATTGTTTTCTTTAACTTTTCCTCGTATTTAGCAAAAAAACGCTACGCAAAAGGGGTTTTGGAAATGAAATGCAATAAAATGCACATGTGCGTACCAAACTATCTTGCAGCGACGATCAACACGACGCACATAGCACATGCGTGCAACTTGAGCCAACTGCGTGCGGCTAATTCTTGAAGTTAACTAAGGCATTACCTAAAACATCCACGTGCACATTCTTACCCACACCTTACCAGAGACAGCCAACATATCGTGAATTATATTTATGAGTACATGTGCTTTAATTAATGTCATACAAAGTTTCTTGAAAACTCGACTATTTTCTGTGAAAATATCTCAAAATTCCGAATTTTCAGAAACGCTCGACGTGTTTTACTCAAAAATAGAAAGGTTCCAAATTGTTTTATCTAACGTTTGGATCGGTTAGTGCTTATTGCACTCTTTAATATGTCGAGAAGTTTATTTAGGGGTATTTGAATTTGTTTTTTCCACAATTACCAACATATAATTCAATTGAATGAGCTCTCACCTTCATTAACATGCACATTTCCTGCAATTTGTGAACACTAGTATTTGTGAGTAAAGTACTTCTAGTGACTTTGTGAAGTTTTTTGAAAACAAAAATTTTCTGTGAAAAAGCTCCAAATTTTGAACTTACAAAAGCGCTTAAACGCCATTTTCTTCAGAACATCTCCACATTTTTCAAAGAAAATTGCAATTAAAGACGAAGTTTTATTGTTCTTTAATTCCCAGAAGATAATATTTCCGTTCTATTAATAAAAACCGAAAAATTAATTTAAAAAAATTGCATTCTGCAGCGATAGGTGACAGCTGGCAAGAGTAGGTGGCAAGTGCGTATAGCTAGTTGAGACCGAAGGAAATAGAAAACGAATACGCGAAAGTCTGTGCCATTCTGTAGCACTAGTTCAAAATGGAAGATTTCCTGCTAACAAAGTAATTCTTTTTGCAGGTGGAGAATGCGACACAACAGGTGACCTTTTAGACTCAAAGTCTGGAATTCCCAACGGCGTCTGCTGCACACCCTCGAGCAACAATGAACTCTTCATAACCCCGCAGAAAAGAGTGGAAAGAGAGAGTGCCTTGCGCAAGGAGCAGTCGGCAGAGAGCGAGTCGCAGTGCCCGGAGCGGAATACCGCACATCACGTGGACGAACAACCCGTCCGTGCAAGGAGCTTGTCAGAAAGTGGGCGTGAACTTGGGGTTGAGCCGGAAGAGGAAGGTGGTAACAGGCAGATACAGGTCCAAAGCTCTGAGAGCTCTTATCAATGCTCTCACTGCCAGAAGAGTTTTACATTCAGAAGTAAGTTACTGGCGCACATGACAACTCACAGCGGCGAGCGTCATCATCAGTGTTCCGTCTGCCAAAAGAGTTTCAAAGACAAGGGTGGTTTAAATAAACACATGCGGATCCACAGCGGTGAACGCCCTCATCAATGTTCCGTTTGCCCAAAGAGCTTTACTGTAAGAGAGAGTTTAGTTAGGCACATGCGCATCCACAATGGTGAACGTTCTTATAACTGTTCCATTTGCCAAAAGAGTTTCACAATGAGCAGTCATTTAGTTACACACATGCGTACCCACAGCGGTGAACGTCCTCATAAATGTTCCGTTTGCCAAAAGAGTTTCACACAGAGCAGCATTTTAGTTACACACATGCGGACCCACAGCGGTGAACGTCCTCATAAATGTTCCGTCTGCGATAAAAGTTTCACTGTGAGCAGTCATTTAGTTACACACATGCGGATCCACAGCGGTGAGCGCCCTCATCAATGTTCCGTTTGCCAAAAGAGTTTCACACAGAACGGCAATTTAGTTACACACATGCGGACCCACAGCGGTGAACGTCCTCATAAATGTCCCGTCTGCCAAAAGAGTTTCGCATGGGCCAGTAATTTAAATAAGCACAAGCGAATCCACAACGGTAAAATTAAGAATACTAAGTCCGCCCGAAGAGAATAACAAAGAAAAGTAATTTGGTTTACCGCGTTCTGAACAAAGGAGTGAACGCATCCAAAAGTTTCCCACAGAGCAGTTCAGTTGATCACATGCGGATCCATAGCGGGGAACCCCCTCCCTGCTTAATCGAAGGAGCCTTTCGTGCAGCGGAGTTTTCTTTCCCTACATGCTAGTTGAAGGAAATGTTTGCAAAGGAGATAGCTAACATGCACCCGTACGATGGGAACGCCCACTCGGAGGGTCCATCTGCCGGAAAAGCTTCAAACGGTGTAGTTGCGTTGCACACGTCACAATACGCAGTGTAGAACGTGGCGAAAACAGGTTTTGCCGGAAATGCCATTTAATTCGCCCCGAATCAGTCCACAGCAAAGAATGTGTGTGCGCGCGCGCTCTGCCGAGAGAAGTAATGTAATTCTTCTCGAGTGGTTTTACAACGGAGTGTGCCATCATCAAATCGGTTTAATAAACAGGCCATTTTAATGTGCTGCATTGCTATTTCTTAGTTGTTTTTTTTAATTTTACGCAGAAAAGAACTTTTGCTGGTGATCTTTTTTTGGTAAAGTTGTGGCCGTCAGGAATTGTATGCTGCCTGTTTCCCAGCAGTCGCTGTTGGTAAACAGACTATCTTCCTGGTTGGCACAGTGCTCCGCAGCTCGTCTCTCACGTGCTTTGGAATTGAGGACCCCAAGTTGTGACGTCTTCAAGTCTCCTGTCCAAGCCATGGGTGATGCCGATATTGTAGCCTCGTACGCTAGCGGAGTTTAAATGTTCGCCACCGTGCACGGATGAAAAACCCACAGTTGCATTGAATCTTGAAGTAGTCAATGTCTACGTTTTTGAATAAATCTTAATACGGGTTTTCATTATTAATAAAGTGTACTGAAGTACAACTTCTGCCAGAGTATAAAAAACCATTACTAAAATTTGAAATTAACATTCACTTAGTGAGATGATTATAATATTGCGTTTTATAACGGTTAACATATTTCAGCAATATTTTGAAAACTGCGTCTTTTGAATGTAATGTTGAACATATATTTTCAGATTTATTAATTTGTTCTAATTTCTCTGTTTTTCTGTGCTTGTTTTTTAAAAAAATAAGTAAAAACATCAAATGAAAGAACACCCTTTGTTCTTTAAAGTCACAAAATATTACAATTCTCTTACAATTAACACACGAGTTAAAAATATTAACTTTAGCAATGCCAGCATTTTATCGAAAATTTTGAAAATTAATATCTCAAAAAAACATGTTTCATGTATTTGCTTATACTCTTCACAGAAAAAAGTTTAACAATCTGGGATGTCAAGGTCAAAATCTCCTAAAGTTTCTGCAATTTCACGTGGAATAATCCAAATGTTCTTTAGTATATATACAATTAAATGTACTTTATGTATGTTAATGATATTGCACATTCTTGTAATCTCATGCAAAATTCTTGTAATGCTGTAAGATCTTGATCTGTATTGTGTGTTAAATGTATTAAAGTTATAAGTATTAATCACTGCCAATGTTCCCTTTCCCAAGGCCCAACACAGGCCCCCAAAATGAGCATCTTTTCTGGCAGTACACTGGAATGTCGCTGGCCACTATCGATTATATAAAGAAGTTTCACCAGATTTGGAAAAGCAAATAACTCTTTGTCCCTAAAAAGGCTGGTTATAACCATCAGGAATATTTCCTGCCCCTGGCTAACTCTTGACAATTCCATCAGCATCCTTCACCACCTATCACCTCACACTCAACTTCATTTTATTCTATATCCTTGACTAATCTGGGATTTTCAGTGGATTTTTTAATATTTTCCTGATGATATTTTTAATGTCTCAGTCAAGAAAATATTAAAGCCAGCATAATAGTAATTGGTCATCTCTCATTTCTCCAGGAGAAAGTAAAAAGTTACAATATTTTCTCAACAAATACAGAGTGAACCAAAATAATGTTATAATAATTTTTAAGTTAAGATAAAGTAAGGGATTTTTAGTTTAATTAGCCTCTGTTACAGAATCGTTAGAAATAGGTTAGGAAAAATTTTCAAAGTCCTGATTTTTCCACCTTTTCCAGAAAGTGACAACCCTCTTTATTTGTCTTTTACTTCTGTTCTTAAAAGAAATAATTAGCAATAGGCTACAAGTTAATCCTTACTAAGCAAGGGCCCTGAGCAGTGCTTATCAGTAAATATAAAAAGTGCAAATATGAGTGATGATTTCATTTCATTAGTTACTGTAAGGTATTACATTACAACTATTAAATGGATGTTTGAAAACTCTGTTTTTTGTTGTGATTAATTTTGGTTTTTGACCCTCGATTCTTGTGACCTTCACTTCTCTGCTTCTATTGAATATGCTCTCTGGGATATTCTTGAAATACTTCATATTATAATTTATTGCAAAAGTATCGCTTCCATTTTTCAAATTTTATCAAAAATTGCTCAATTTCTTTTTGTAAAAAAAGTCTACTTATAAAATTAATAAATAATATTATAAAAATGGCTTTATTTTCATGAAAATCTCTAATTTTGAAAATTGAAATCCTCCCCAATGATCAGAAATGTAAGTATTTGAGCACTACTATGCTCTAAGCAGTTAGAATTTGTTTTTATAGAAGTAGATCTCTGAAAATACTTTTGCATACAATAGTCTAAATAGGAGTATTTGCAAATTACAATAAAATATTATAATTTTACTTCCCAATATTGGTGTAATAACAATGCAAAAAAGAGAACAAGAGACTTATGACTGGGTGAATATCAATACTGGAGTAGAAGAGTGTGAAAGAGCAAAAGCTAGTGTATGTGGATAAGAAATGGAAGAAGTGTATTACGATTTACACATACATCAATGAAAAAATAGTAAGACTAGATTTTAAAATGAACAGAGGTAGTCTTACATGTATGAGTTTATGGTCCTGAGGAAGGTAAGAAGGAGGAAACCACAAAATTTTATGACAAGCTGCAGACAGGTAAAACAATGCAACCCAAATAACTCGTTAATTATAGCTAGATAAATGCGATAGTAGGATACATGACATTTCCCAATGCTATAGGACTGTAAGGAGAAGAAATATCGAATAATGCAAGGGAACTTACTGAATTTGTACCATACAATGAACTAAGAATGACCAATACATTTTTTAAACGAAAGAACATCCATAAATATGCCAGGGGCAACACTTCGTTATTATGTAATAGTTAATAAAATAAAAGTACACTTCAGAAGTGGATGTCCGCGTTTTATAAGGATATGACAATAATCGGATCACTATCTAGTAGAAACAAAAATTAATATAAGAGCAAAATGGAAGCAACCAACTGCCTCAGAAAATAAAGCACAACATATAGGGGATGAAGTGTATCTACTAGAAGACGTTAGTATAAAGGGGTTATATCAGAGACGGTTGAATCTGTTGTTGATCAACATCGCCCCCATCAGATATGAATTACGAATTGAGTAACATTGAATCAATAAGAAGAGCAGCATGCGACACATTATGCAAAAAATGAAAACTTTTAAAATAGGAAAGATAGGATTGCAGAAAAAACAGATAACATACCTAAATTATCTACAAAACGGATATATATAGACCAAGCACATCCTTTAGAAGAACAGAGTTCCCTTACGAATAGTCAGATTGAAGTCTGGTTTGGTCCATTGGATTTCTCTTCGAGAGTTGTACTCACATACGTGATTTTAGAAGGAAGCGATGAAATTATTTTTTTCTTCCAAATTTGTTACCCATTTTCCTAATTAGGGTTCAATTTTGATACACGCGTATTTCCTAAATTAAATGTCGAATTGAAGTCTGGTTTGCTCCATTGAATTTTTCGTCAAGATTTGTACTCACATATGTGATTTCAAAAGGAAACGATGAAATTAATTTTTAACCACATTTTTCGCAAAATTTTCTGAATTTAGGCACAATTTTTTGTCACCCGTATTTCCGAAACTAATAGTCGGATTGAAGTCTCGTATGCTCCATTGGATTTCTCGTCGAGACTTGTACTCACATACGTGATTTCAGAAGGAAGCGATGAAATTATTTTTTTTCCAAATTTGTTACCAAATTTCTGAATTTGGACTCAATTTTGTTTCACGCCTTTTTCCTAAACAAAATGATGGATTGAAGTCTGATTTTCACCATTCGATTTCTCGTCGAGAGTTATACTCGCATGCGTGATTACAAAAAAAGAGCTAAATGTTTAATTTTATAGCTTTTTTCCCTCATTTGTCACCAATTTTCTTAGATTGTGCTCAAATTTTTGTCACGCGTATTTCCTAAAAAAATAGTCGGATTGAAGTCTACTTTTCACCATTGATTTTCTTGTTGCGAGTTGTACTCGCATACGTGATTTCAGAAGAAAACGATGAAATTCATTTTTATCCTAATTTGTCTTCAAATTTCTGAATTTGGACTCAAATTTCCTAAACTAATAGTCGGATTGAAGTCTGGTTCGGTCCATTGGATTTCTCGTCGAGAGTCGTACTCACATACGTGATTTCAGATGGAATCGATGAAATTAATTATTTTCCAAATTTGTCACCAAAATTCTGAATATGGGATAATTTTTTTTACGCGTATTTCCGAAAACAATAACCGGACGGAAGTCTGGTTTACTCCATTGGATTTCTCGTCCAGAGTTGTACTCACATACGTGATTTCAGGAAGAAGCGATGAAATTATTTTTTTTCCAAATTTGTGAACAAAATTTCTGATTTGGGGTCAATTTTGATTCAAGCGTATTTCTTAAACTAACAGTCGGATTGAAGTCTGGTTTGGTCCATTGGATTTCTCGTCCACAGTTGTACTCACATACATGATTTCAGAAAAAAGCGATGAATTTATTTTTACCCAAATTTGTCTCCAAATTTCTGATTTTGGGCTGATGCGTATTTCCGAAACCAATAGTCGGACTGAAGTCAGGTTTACTCCATTGGATTTCTCATCCACAGTTCTACTCACATACGTGATTCCAGAAGGAAGCGATGAAATTGATTTTTTTCCAAATTTGGCACGAAAATTCTGAATTTGGTCTTAATTTTGTTTCAGGTGTATTTCTAGAACTAACAGTAGGATTGAAGTCTGGTTTTCACCTTTGGATTTCTCGTCGACAGTTGTACTCACATAAGTGATTTCAGAAGGAAGCGATGATATTAATTTTTTTCCAAATTTGTCATCAAAATTGCTTATTTTGTGCTCAATTTTGTTTCACACCTATTTCCGAAACTAATAATCGGATTTAAGTCTGGTTCGATGTAGTTGTACACACATACATGGTTTTGTTTCAGTTTGGTTTTGTGTGCACCAGTTCTATCTGCAGTACATTCTTCGTTTACGTCAGGTTTACTCTATTGCATATCTCGTCAAAAGTTGTACTTACATTTGTTATTTCAGAAGGACGCCATGAAATTAATTTTTTTGTCAAATTTGTGAACAAAATTTCTGATTTTGGGCTCAATTTTGATGCGAGTGTATTTCTTAAACTAACACTCGGATTGAAGTCTGGTTAGGTCCCTTGGATTTCTCGTCCACAGTAGTACTCACATACGTGATTTCAGAAGGATTCGATCAAATTAATTTTTTTCCAAATTTGTCATCAAAATTGCTGATTTTGTGCTCAATTTTGTTTTACACCTATTTCCGAAACTAATAATCGGATTGAAGTCTGGTTCGGTGTATTGGGTTTCTCATCCAAAGTTGTACAAACATACGTGTTTTTGTTTCAGGACTGTGTGCAGATGTTATATCTCTAGTACGTTCTTCGTGAAAACAGATCCCCCTGAGTACGGGTTTTCCTTTGGGCCTCGAGCAGATGCAGAAATTCCAAAGAGAAAGCTTCTGGAATTTGTTTGCAAGGTAATTTGGAGAACATCTTACATTCTTTTAAATAAGTAGTAATTTATAAGTGCTGATTTGTTAGTGGCCAAAATTAATATTAAAAATTAATCTGATAATTCATGTGAACAAGTAGACTGCTAAGTATGAGTTGTCTGGTAATATGCAAAATTTTTTTATAAGGAGAATTCAAGAAGAAACATTTCAGAGACCTAGGAGCAAAATGCAGTATTTGTAGATCAGAAGTACCTGGCACTGACTGTTGAGGTGGGAGGAACCAATCATTGGTTCGTAGAAACTTTGATGATCTGTTTGTTATTGCTAGGTCTCTGTCCGTACATGATAAAATCTTAATTATCTACCTAAATTTTTTATTTTATATGAATAATTTTGTGTCCTGCATTAGTTTTTATTTGGTAGTTATATAGTTTATAAAATGAACCTGCACTTACTATGTCAATCTATACATAATTTTTTTTCTTTTTCTTTATCCTAGCAATGGTTAGGGATTTTTTTTCTCATCATCACGTGTCTCTAAAAGAATAAATACAATATATTGCCTTAATTTGTTATATGTAACTTTTCTAAAATTTTAAAATATTCAAATTGTTTAAAAGATTACCTAAAGCGTTAATTCCATCCATTGAATTAGTCTTTATCTTATATTAAAACATAAAATATTTCCATTCTATTATAAAAGTAAGACTCCTGTAACCTTACTCCTTTCTTTTATATAATCCAACAACCATACATATCATTTTTATACAAAACAAATGTAAGGTTCACTTTTGGATTATTTGGTACGTTGTGTTGAGGTCAGATTTTGCTCTTATTTGACTTTTTTCACTTGAGCGTTGTGGGTAGCTGTTGTTTTTCTGTCATGTCACGTTGCAAAGTGCGATAGAACACGTCCGGTTGGAAAGTTGAGGGAAGAGGAGAGTTAAGGTTGATTCCCAGAGAAAAATTGTTCTTGGTGCATAAATTACATTGTTGTATGTAGATGACATCTGGTTGGTATCAATTAGAGTCTTCATAGTTCCCTTTAATTTAATATTCACCGTTTCAAAAATTAATCTTGGTAACTTCCTTTTTTCTTTGCTTATAATTTTTATGTCCTGAAAATGTATTTTAAGTTGTTGATCATTTCTATGTTTTGTGATAGAATTCTGTTTCTCTATTACTTCTTTGATATTATTCCAATGCTCATTTATCCCTTTTGCACTTTTCTTTTTGTTTGTCCTATGGATTTCATGTCACAGTTGTGACATAGTATTTTGTGTATAACATTTTCATTATCTTCAATATCTGTTTGTCTTTGGATTTCTTTATGGCTTTCAGTTTATTACTCATTTTATATACTGTGTTGATTTTCTATTTTGTATTTAAGCCACTTATTAATTTTGTTTGTTACATCCAGTAAAAATGGGAATGTTATTCAATTGATTTTATCTTTTTCCACATGATTTTTGTTAAACTTATATTCAGTCTTTTTTTTTATAATATTTTACTGAATCTATCAGGATTAATATCTAGTTTCATCATAATAAATATGTCATCTACATACCATTTGTAATATGCAATCACAATATTATCGTCAATGTCACTGCCTAAAATAGATTTTATGAGTTCATTTGAGTTTTCAGAGCAAAAGTGCATTTCTGACATTGAATCTGCTAAAGTAAGGTATGAACATGCCCAAAACCAAGTAGCTTCGCATCAAACCATTTAAAATCTTGAGCATCTAAATAAAATTGTGGAGTTTTCTAGCAGATTTTAGCAAGGGCAGTTTTTTTGATATATCATTGTACTTATAAGTGTATGTTGGATTAATGCAGCTCCACACATTTGGAATTTTAGTGCGCAAGCCACTGCTCATCGAATCCCTGGTAGTGTAGACAGGTTATTTGCTATTTGGTGAGTCATGAACATTCATTATTTCCCCTACCCACCGCATGCCTCTGTTTTGGACAAAAGCAAGCAAGCAAGCATTTGTCAAGCACATCAGCTGCTTGGGATTGGGCGAGCAGTCTCTGCTCTGCTGGCATTGCTACTCGGCATATCATAAGCCCTTTTGGAAACTTGGAAGATTACGTGCCATCACTGAGTTCTGGAATAGTATGTTCCAGATATTAACAACTCGGTTTGCCAGAAATTCGTAACCATATTTTGTATGGTATCCAAGAAAACTATGTTTGTTGAACAGCTTCAGTCCTATTAATTAGGTAAATAATTTGGTCGTGGACTTTCAACTAGATTTTATGAGGCAATGCCTTTCTCTTGCATATCAGTCATGTCTTCACATCTTTCTCAATAATGTGCATTTTAATTTTATCAGGAATTCTAGGTAACTTCTGTGATGCACCTTGACCTGCTTCGGCCATTTCTTTAGAATTTTTGGGGGAAAACTTGAACAGGAGCCAGGAAGGGGAATTAAGCCATCGGTGAAGAAAAGTCGTGCGGGTAATACTTTACGTTTGGTGCTAAATGAGAAGCGCACAGTTCCCAACAAAAGAGGCTGAGGGTCTCATTGAAAAGCTTTCTGTGTGCAAATCACTAAGAATGTTTGGCAAGGCTAGATCATTGTAAGTGTTTTCATCCAGGAACAAAGTGGCTTGGAGATAAAATTGTATTTTTATATATAAATATTATGTATTTATTATACACATTTATAAATAATATACTCATTTTCCAGAATTGACCAATTGTCATCACCATTTTTGTGGGCAGAATTTGCCATATTTGTGCACTGGTTTTTCAATCTTGTATGAGATTCGTACAGATAATGGTTTGATCTTTTGTATGCATCTCAGTTGTTCCTTTTATTTTGAATAAGACTCAATAAAACAGCTTATACATCTCTCCAGTATCTGAATTGAGATATTTATGCGAAGGATTTAGTTGAAGCATTATCTTGGTTATTCATTGTATGGAATATTTCCTAATATGCTTCAAGGTTAGACTGTACTTGGATATCAGTTTGTCATATTACTGAATTTATGTTGTCTTACTGCTCTTTAAGCATTTTTGTAGTATTTAGACCTAATTTTTAGATTGCTGAGTATATAATTTGACATTATAAATTGGAATTTCAAAACAAGGTTCATGTGGTCACTTTTTCCAGTTGGTGATTTACTGGTTAACATAGCAAAAGAACATTTTCTTCATTTGTTAAAACTAGATCCAATAAAGATTGGGTTTGTTAGATCGCAATCTTGTTCTGTTTGTAAATATTTTTAAATCAATATTTACAAAATGTATGAATTTTTATATTAATAAAATTTATTAAAAAATATTGTTAGCATTCTTTTTTAACATTCCTGAAGACTGTTCCAGAAATATTAGAAACTTAACATTTGACATTTTTTATACTAGAGAACACATCAAAGGCTGGTTCTTTGCATAAAGTCAGAGTGATAAGAAGAGGAATGACGTAATTC
Organism: Gryllus longicercus; assembly: GCA_038098605.1. Classification (NCBI taxonomy): domain Eukaryota; kingdom Metazoa; phylum Arthropoda; class Insecta; order Orthoptera; family Gryllidae; genus Gryllus; species Gryllus longicercus. Next base: position 298,179 of record JAZDUA010000617.1, read on the forward strand.
CTGTAAATTTTTCCTACACTTTAGTAATGATAACCTGTTTCTTAATAATATTAGTTCTAATTCTTATTATTTGTATTCATAAATCTGTTTCACAATTGCTTCTCGCAGGGTAGTCATAAGTAATACCACTAGTTGTTCCTGATAAATTCAAGAGGCTTTAACTAAAACTTTCTATATATTAGTTGTATATAATATGATTATTTTAAAAATAAAGAGTGAAAGAACTGAAACAAATTTACTAAATATACAACAACAAAAATTGTGAGTTATTGTAATTTTAACATTCCAAAAGGGTTGATATCCCCTATGTGCAGTTTTATTAATGTAAACTGTCATTTCATTAGAAATAAAATAAATATCCCTGATTTTATGAAAGACAGAAGTTTATTAAGAAAATGAATTCAGAATGCTGCTTTACATTCTGTCTTAATAGCAATATAAAATATTAAAGTAACGCATAGCAATCCAAGAAATATAAAAATTAAATTAATATTGATGAGCATTGAGTTCAAACAATTCTCAGGAGTAGTCCTTCAAAATGTTTGACATCCTATCATTTCAGGTTTCTAATCAATGTTTTTTTCTTTCACAGCAGAACTTTACCTTTGCCTTTGTAATATCAGAATTTTACCATCAAAACTGCTGTACCTGTCTTTGTTTTTTTGCAATATTTGGGCATTGAATTGCTGTTTTTCTCATTCATTTGTTTTTGTGGAGTTTTACTGAGAGATGTGGCTCAGGGCATCTGAGGTCACTGCAATGCCTCTGACCAACGGGTCTTAGGTTCGACTCCCAATGGTGGCAAGATTTTCAGCACACTTTTAGCGGACGGCTCCTATGATCCGTTGTTTTCCATGTTTTTGCTGATCAACACCAGGCAAATGCCAAAGCAGTACCAGGCCACGAACAACTCACGATGTTTCCTTCCTCTTCCTTGTTCTACCCTCACCCCCTTACACTCACATTCACTACACTTACCACACATGCTGGGAGATCAATTGGGAGCTTAGAGCTTTTCCCAACTGGGGTGGTGTTCTGCTGGTGAGAAATCTTTTGGGGAAACACCATCAGCCGATGGTAGGTCGGCGCCAGATCTCACCATCCCGCAGGAGACAATCACCGCCACCTCTCAAGGGAAACATGCACTACCCTTACGGGACCAATGGCCTTGTATGTTGAAACACCCTGAATCACTAATCGATCAATTAATCATGTGGGGGGGGGAAATTGGATACACATAAACGCTTCACAGAGACTCTGGAGTCCAGGCCTGGCCATAATTATCTTATTCTAGTATCCATTGATGTAGCAGACCATTAGGCATTCGGAGCAACATAATGATTGTTGAATTGACTGATTGGCTCTTTAAGAAAAAAGCTGTTTCCAAAATTGCACAAAATGATTGTATTATGTTGCGAAATACATGCAGTATTAGTTCTTAAATGTAATTACTTCTATTTTATTGTAATTATTTGGGAATCTGCAATTGACCCAGTGGCATCTCAAACTTTGCCTTATACTCTCTTTTCTCTTTCTCCATGGTCTGTGTATACAGAACGCAATCCACACCAATCTCCTACTTCACAAGTGTTTTGTGCACTATGAAGACAATTTTGGCTCCTGGATCATGGATGATGCAGTCTGTTAAGCACTGCCATCTTTCTTCTAATCATCCCCTGAAATATGACCCCACTCTCCGTACAGGAAGCACTACTTAGGGGCCATCGTAAATTATGTGACGCATATTCTGAATACCCCAAACATGCCTTGAAACCTTGTAACATGCGCTTGTACCCTCCCTCTAATAATTACATAATGCTTGTGACAAGCCCCCACCCCCCAAATTCCAATACTTAAAACTCAATATAAAGGAGAAACGAGTTGTATTAATTGTTATTGTGTTATACATTAAAATTTATTATAATTAATGTGGGAATTAGTTGGTGTGCGGACTGCACATAACAATAAGTTTGCAGACAATATTTTCATGAAAGAAGGAGGCGTAGGCAAGAAAACGTCTGACAAGCCATGCACATGCAGTCACAGATGATGCGTAGGCTCCAAGTCTACTCTGCCACTAATTGGATTCTAGAATATACAAGATTAGTTTTGAACTTTTTCTTCACGATTCATTCAATTTATCATTGATGAAAAATATTTTCATTTATTGTAACAATTTATAAAAGATAACTTCTTTAATTAATTATATTTTTGAATTGAACTTGTTAATGTGGTAATATTTTAGTATAAGACTGAATAAAATAAAGGATTTAAGGAAAAGTTGAAAGATTTTAAAAACAAATATCAGCATCACATAACACTTATCTAAGACCCCCCTTCCCCTATATAATTCTGCCTCAAACCCCCTCCTCCCTCACCAGTGTTACATAATTGATGGACTACCATGTAGTATTTGCTATCCATGGGAGGAGAATAGCTGAAATACTTTTCAAAAATAAACTAAAAAAACAGAAAATATGTTATATCTAGTACACTTTATTTCCAAGTTCATGACTATTTGAAGGGTTCAGGTGTAAAACATAACAATCACAAAAGCACTTTTGATATATAGTCAAGTGAGCATTTTGGTTCAATAATGTTTAAATAAATAATAAAACATCAACTATGATCCATAATTTAATCTATTTGAGTACCATTTCCTAGGACAACTGATAGGAAGAGCCCAAATTCTATAAATACTACAGTTTTGAAGGTTTATATCTATTATGCCCAAGCCAGTCATTTGGTAGATATATAAAATGAGATCAAAAATCTGTATACATACCTGTGTAAATAAAACTGTTTTATAATTATTTCTAGTGGCCATTTTATTTTGCCTATTGATATTTGCCCTTAATTTCATTAAAACTTATACACACTACCAATTTCATAGAATTTAATTCCATTTTATGTAGCATAAAAAACTCTTAAAATAGGATGTGGCATTTAGGAGGGCAAAAGTAAAAATTCGTTGTTTACAACAAATATGTGAAAAATTTGTACAAATATTTATTTATTGTGTGGATCAAGGGATGTTTTAGTACTTTTAGTTACATTAATTTCTTACTTTTTCCCAAGGTAATTTATTCAAGAACCATCAGCAGAGCCAATGTTTTGCTTACAAGAAAATATATTCAAGAAACAACATACATAACTGAAGCATGGATCTTTAAAGTTAAAACTATTGAGTAATATGATTTCATATTATATTCTCATTCAATTTCACACAATAAGTTAACAAAAAATATTTTTACTGCTCATGGCTGTGACTCTTTGGGTCTGAGTATGTACTTAGTCTGCACCCAAGTTTATGCTATTCGACACCAGTCAAGAAAAGCATCTATAAGACCCCATTTCTGTCTCCTAAGTGTGCAAAAAAGTGTTGAGAATTTCCCTTTCTCCTGGTATTGTGTTGCTTTATACCAGCATTAATGTTGTCTTGTTCTATGTTAGTGGTGACTAGGGATCAGATGTTTATGACACAAAAATTGTAAAAATATGACCATAAATATGATTAAAAGTTTTTGGGTTTTTTCAGAACCTGCAATATTTTTTCACTTTTTAAATAACCATTATATTGAAAATATACTCTTAAAATCTAGCACATTCACAATTTATCCCTTTTTTGGTGCCCCAAAAGACAATTCTACCAGCTAAAGTTATTTATAGAACCATTGACCTTAGCACAAAACAAGACAAAACTGAACGGACACTTTCTGGTGCTTTCTGCACTTTTTCTCCTTCTATATAGCTTACCCTCCCAATTCACATACATATTTATTTATAGGAAAGACAGGCAATAAGTAGACACAACAATTGTAAGAAATTAGATAAGTTAGAAGAAGTGAAAAATGAATTTGAGACAACTGCAAGCAGGTATGTAAAAGTGAAATAAAAAAGATAAAACACAACAAGTACAAAAATTCATGGAAAAATAAAACCATAATAAGAAAAATTTACGGAAAATGACCAAAGGGTCAAAATAGGACTGTATATGGCTTGTGAAAATGGCATCATTTTAGTCATTGTAGATAAAATAATGCTTAACTTACATTTTCAATGGAAATAACACAAAGAGAAAGATGTGACTAGTCACAAACATCCAGGCCCTAGTGATCACTGTGGCTGCAACCTTGAATGAAATTCATGTGGCTTATCATTCTAACTGATGTGTGTGGTGAATTCTTATAATTTGTCAACATCAAGTATTATATAGGTGTTGTGGTGCGTTATCGTTGGCATCTTTCATGAAATAATTGTAAAGGTTGTCATTGCCAACAAAAGTATTTAATGTAATAGCAGCTTTCGATGGCTTAGCCATCATCATCAGTTGTCTGATACAAGTAGAAAAACTTTATCATAATCTTGTTGTATTCACGTTCTAATGTTTTGTTTTTCTACTTGTATCGGACAACTGATGATGATGGCTAAGCCATCGAAAGCTGCTATTACATTAAATACTTTTGTTGGCAATGACAACCTTTACAATTATTTCATCAAGTATTATGTCTAGGATAAATAGTAGCATGTAAATGTAAGGTGTGTTTTCAATGATTTCTCAAAATTATTGGGATAACCAATATAGTGTAGTGGCTACTTATGTACAGTTACACTTGAAGAAGGCAATGAACAAAACTGAAACCTGCTATAGTAAAATTGTATTGCTATATTATATTTCATGTAGTTGATTCCTGCTGAACGTTTTGAGTAAATGAGTGCAAAATAATCATTGTTTAGAAGTTCATCACACATGAGTGGAAGATTATTATAACGAATGATAAGATATGGATGCAGATGTTGGTATGCAAAGGGTAGCCCAGATAAGATGATAAAAAGTTCCCCTAAACCAAATGATTAATGACACTATAACTAACATAAAAATAATATTTTTGAAAGGTTTCTTAATGCCCCAATCCCACCACCCACACCTCTCTATTGCCAAAAACGTGTTGTTTTTTTTAAAAAAAATTGTCAACACAACACTATTTTGTTTGATTGAAAAAATATGAAAAATATAATTTATACTATCAGAAATTTGTTTCAAAAATATTTTCTCAGCACCAAATTCAAATAATAATAAAAAAATGCATTGTGTGTTAGAACCCTGGAAAAGGCTTTAAAAAAATCGAAATTTCACGCCCGGAAGTAACTTTTTAAACTCAATTTTATTAAAGACTTTTTTTACTTTCCCTCTTGAAAAACAGAATCTGCTTCTCTTCATGAATGTCGACATAGAATCTGGAGTATTATTTTGTAACAGGAGCTCTTAGACACCTGTTTATTTCCCCTCTCCAAAACTCCTTCACTAGCCTCCAACTTATTGCCATCAGGCTCGGAAAAGAATTGAATTTTTGGAGTACCTTACATGAAGCCCCTGTGACATTATCAAATTTCTCAAAAAATTGTTCCAACATTTTCTTTAAATATCTTGTAGGAAACCAGTGAAATACACTTACAAAGGTATCATTGGTCAGATTTTCAATGTTAACCCTTAATTTTTGAAAACTGCATAGACAAATTTTTCCTTCAAATGAAATTTGTTCTTCTTAATTGATTCTTTAATTAATTTAATAATTTCTTGTTGAAAACATTCATTTTTGTGCATAATTGAGTGAAAAAAGGGCAATTTTAAAAACATGATTTTCTCAAAAATGACTCCCTATTTTTTCTTTAATCTTATTCACTGAATTACAAGACATAAAAGCAATTTTGATGTATTCCTTTCATTTTTAAGTTTCACAAATGTAAGTATTTTAATGTCTCTTTTGTTGTTAATATTTACAATATGTTTTACAAGGTGTTTTTACACATTATTGCGATTGTGAGAGCAAGTGCGTGAAATAATTTCTCACGAAGTTTCTTGAAAAATCAAAAGTATTCTGCGACAATGAGTTCAAAATTATTTTCAGAAGTGTTTAAACGTTTTCTCAAAAGTGGCTCCAAATCTTTCAATGAAAATTTACATATAGAACTAGATTGTGCTTTTTAATAATATTCTTAAATTCAATTTTTTATTTTTACTATTAGGAGACAAAAAAATTAAAAAAATATGGTAGAGAGTGCTTAGGTAGGGGGTGGGGTCAAAACAAACATTCAAAACAAAATACCAAAATGAAAGCTATTTAACACAGTCAGTGTCCAAGGAGTTGTATGTGATGCACATGAATTATTGAAACAAAGTTCATGTACCAAAATTGGAATGTAGAACTCCTCTTAAGGATACTTCTTTTACTAATCAATCTTACCTTCTCCAACTTCAAGAAATGGTTTCCAATCTTAATTTGTGTACTAAAGAACACAAAACATTTGATGTAACCTACAAAATCATTAAACCTTTTAAAGTATATACATTATATTATTGTTGTAGTTTATCGTCTGGACTTTTGAAAATTCCCATAAATGTTATATAGGGACAGTGAACATGTAAAAGACAAATCACTTAACATCTGAACACTCAAACATTCAGAAGTATCACAAATTATTTAGGTGTGTGTGGTTGTTTTTTTTCTTCCCCTTCAGAGTAATAGACTTAGCTAAACGACTCTAAACTTAATATTAAAACATATGCTTCAACTAAATATATTGTTTTGAAAATCCGAAAAACAATTCTCCATTAAAATTTAAAAATAGATCAAGAACCTACTTCACATACTTTCACAATATTCAATTGCACCAACTAAACAGCACTGATTTGCAATTCTATTATTATTAACAGAGACCCGCAAACAAAAGCACTGAAAAAATGTTTTTCAAAATGAAGCATGCACACTGCTAAAGAACAACGAATTAAACTCTCGTGTAAGATATAAGAAATTAAACATTTCAATAAGGACAGTCTGCACAAATACTGCAATAACACAGAACAACGTATGAGAGTAAAACAGTTTTGTACCTATCAAGAATATCAAAATAATTTGCTGTCCCGCAACAGCACATGAAGAGCAAATATTTAATAACGGGCGGCCACTTGGAGCCCTGCGATTGTATTACGTCCCTAAAGCAGTGGCGAATTGAATACAATTCGATTTGCGCAATATGACAATAGGAGAAATAACAATCAATATTTTCATCCACCCAAAATCTAAACCTTCAGTTTTTTTCGAGTTCCTGAGTATTTAACGAAACCACATGACCGGAGACTGAATGGTTTAATTTCAATTTCTCCGCGCATTGGAAATTAGTAATAATGCAGATTAACGACAATTTAAATATAAGACTATTAAAAATAGAATATATCATTAATTTCCATCTTTACACGAAAAGAAATAAAAAATGCCGTTTTTTTCTCAGAAAACAATAAAAACACGTACAATTATGCTAGAAATTGTTCATTAAATTAAATGTCTGATATTAACAGGTAGAAGATTTGGAGAATGGTAAGTGATGGTAATACCTGTGGTAATAGTATTGATTTATTATGAACTATAAAATGTTACTTTATCTTTTTCGTGCAGATAAAGTATCTTGTCGTCATTTTATTTCATTTTATTTCAATTAACCAAATCTCGTCTTCTGTTAAGATGCCATGCGCAGAAACGCAGGCTGTTGTTTCCGAGAAGGCGCATGCTCAGAGCATTTTTGAGCAATGTGGATTATCCCGCGTAATTCAACAAAACAAATACACCTTATTCTTGCTCCTTAATAATTTATACAAAATGTTTAAATCTCAAATGTATCTAATATTACTCCTCCGTCACATTCATTTGTAATGCCTTCAATCAGGCAACATATTCGTCTAATATGAAAACTGGGTGAATTATGTTCGCAGGTTATAAAGTCGCATTGTCAACGCAACAGCTCTGTTGCTGTCCGTGTTACCCTCGGAAACCAGTTCGATAGTTGGTACTGAGCAGGTGTTCTGATTACTTACCATCCAGTGTAGGCAAGCTTCTTGCACCTGTAGAAAATAATGGATTAGAAAATAGTATCGCGAATGTTTTTAACGAAAATTTATGAAAAAATCGGTTGGAAACATGATAACCATTTCACTTCTGTTGCATACTTTACATTAATTGTGGTTATCTTCGCACATTTTTATTTCTAATTGAATTTTAAGATTAAACTTTGTATTTATAGTAAGGATAAAGGAAATCAATAGATGAAAATATTCAGCAACGAAGAATGTGCACAAATAAAGGATATCTTACGAACACGATGAATTGCAACCGCTTGATCAGTTGCAATGTTACTAATTGCTCTCCAAAAAATACGTCATTTTTACGTGTATTTAACCCTGGTAGCTTGGCAACAATTTAAATTGTATTTTAATTTGGAATTTGTGTAATCAGAAATGTAGAATATGATGTTTTGATTTTAGGACAGGATTACCCGGTGATGATTTGTGCTGTTGTTTCAATATGATATACGTGTTCATATAACTACGCCTGTAAGAAACTGAGTTGTGGCGCTGTTTTGTATAGTACAGTGTATAACTTTTAATTTTACAGGGGTCACATGATGTGTTGTGAAGTGCAATGTACTCATATGAGTGTTCAGTTCTTTGTTTGCAAAGATTAGTGTTGTGAATTCATGTGAAGTATCGTGCTGTGTTTTTCAATAATGTGATACGTGTGGATCGACATATGTGCGAAGCAAAGAATATTGGGCGTTTTGGTTTGTTGTAGTGCAGTGTACAAAGTGAAATTTTTCAGTGATTATGTGATGTGTTGTGTGGTGTAATGTACTCATATGTCATGCCATTCAGTGCAGTGTTTGAAAAATATTACTGTCGTGTGTTCATGTGAAGTTTCGTGCTGTGTTTTAAAATTATTTGATACGTGTTCACTGAAGTTCGTGAGAAGAAAAAAATAGTGGGCGTTTCATTTTTTTGTAGTGAAGTATACAAAGTGAAACATTTACAGTGATTACGTGAAGTGTTGTGTAGTGTAATGTACACATATGAGATGCTATTTAGTGCAGTGTTTGAAAAATATTACTGTCGTGTGTTCATGTGAAGTTTCGTGATGTGTTTTTAAATATTGTGATATGTGTATATCGACGTATGTGAGAAGCAATGAATGGTGGACGTTGTGGCTTTTTGTAGTGCAGTATACAAACTGAATCATTTACAGTGATAACGTGATGTGTTGTGTGGTGTAATGTACACATATGATATGTTATTCAATGCAGTGTTTGAAAAATATTAGTGTCGTGTGTTCATGTGAAGTTTCGTGACGTGTTTTTAAATATTGTGATACGGGTTGATCTGCGTATGTGAGAAGCAAAGAATACTGGGCGTTTTGGTTTTTTGTAATGCAGTAAACAAAGTGAACCATTTACAGTGATTACGTGAAGTGTTGTGTGGTGAAATGTACGCATATGATATGCCATTCAGTGCAGTGTTTGAAAAATATTAGTGTCGTGTCTTCATGTGAAGTAGCGTGATGTGTTAAATATTGTGATACGTGTTGATCGTAGTATGTGAGAAGCAAAGAATAGTGGGCGTTTTTGGGTTTTTTGAAGTGCAGTAAACAAAGTGAAACTTTTACAGTGATTACGTGAAGTGTTGTGTGGTGTAATGTACTCATATGTGATGCCTTTCAATGCAGTGTTTGAAAAATATTAGTGTCATGTGTTTATGTGAAGTTTCGTGCTGTGTTTTTGAATAATGTGATACGTGTTGATCGACGTATGTGAGAAGAAAAGAATGGTGGGCGTTGTGGCTTTTTGTAGTGCAGTATACAAACTGAATCATTTACAGTGATAACGTGATGTGTTGTGTGGTGTCATGTACATATATGATATGCCATTTAGTGCAGTGTTAAAAAAATATTAGTGTCGTGTGTTCATGTGAAGTTTCGTGATGTGTTTTTAAATATTGTGATACGTGTTGATCGACGTATTTGAAAAGCAATGAATTTTGGGCGTTGTGGCTTTTGTAGTGCAGTATACAAAGTGAAACATTTACAGTGGTTACGTAATATGTTGTGTGGTGTAATGTACTTATATGAGATGCCTTTTAGTTCTGTGTTTGAAAAATATCAGTGTTGTGTGATTATATGTCGTCTTGTGCTGTTTTTTAAATAATGTGATACGTGTTGATTGAAATACGTGTTGATTGAAGAATATCAGAAGAAAGAATGGTGGGCGTTGTGTTTTTTTGGAGTGCACTATACAAAGTGTAACTTTTACAGTGATTGCGTGATGTGTGGTGTGGTGTTATGTCACGATGTACTTTATTTCAGTGTTTGCAAATAGTAGTGATGTGATGTATAATGCTGTGTTTTGAAATAAAACGATAATTGGAGATTAAATATGTGAGAAGCGCAGAAAATCAATTGTGTGCGTTGTAACGTTGTTTTGTGCAGTGCTGTGGAAAATGAACATTTTACAGTAATGACGTGATAAGTTGTGGTGTCATGTACTTATATATGAGGTACTCTTTTCATTGTTGGCAAATATTATTGACGTGTGTTAATGTGAATTCATGTGCTTTGTTCTTTAATAATGTGATACATCTTAATTGAAGTTTGTGAGAAGCACAGAAAAGCAGTTGTGTGCGTTGTGGTGTTGTTATGTGAAGTGCAGTGTAGAATATGTAAATTTTTCAGTGATCACGTGATGAGTTGTGTGGTGTCATGAACTTATATAAGTTGGTTTTGTTTTCAGTGTTTGCAGATATTAGTGACGTGTGTTAATGTGAAGTTTAGTGCAGTGTTTTGAAATATAGTGATGCGTGTTGATTGAAGTATGTGTGAAGCTCAGAAAAGCAGAGGTGGACGTTGTGATTTTTTTTGTGTAGTGCAGTGTGCAAATTGTATATTTTACGGTGATCTCGTATTGTATTGTATGGCGTCATGGACTTATACCACATGTAATTCCGTCCAGTGTTGCAAATAATAATGATTTGTGTACATGTGATGTTTTGAGTTGTGTTTTAAAGAATATGATGAGTGTTCATTCAAGAATGTGTGAGGTGCGCAATGGCAGTGCTATGTTGTGTCGTTTTTTGTAGTGAACGTAGAAAGTGTGTGTTTTACAGTTATTACGTGATGTATTGTGTGGTGTGAACACAGAAAAGTGTGACAGTGTTTGAGCCATAGGCCTACTGGGGAAGGAGGGCTCAATAAATTGTACTCCTAACGAGTGTATTGCCGAACCGCAAGGTCACTTGGAAGACGGCAAGCTTATTGTAACAAGAGGCTTCACGTGGCATGCAGAAAGTCGTCTCCAGGCCCATTCTCAATGCAAACGCAAACATAAGAATGACGCATACCCGTAAACATTATTATAAGTAATAGACTGAACTTTTCACAATATCTAACATAAACGTAAGCAAAATAAGAGTTTCTATGGTGCGCGACACATTTAAGTTTCTATTGGTTAGCTGGATACTTTTTCAGGTATGCACTGTTTCCATGGACCAATGGCGTTAGTTAGTTTATTGACTTCGCTCCTATTTCGATATTCGATTTTGAGTTAACATACTGTGATTGGAACGCGATCCACAAAGGTGATTTTTTAAATGAAATTTGAACCAAGAGGTTTGGTTTGAAATAAGAGGAAGTTGGAGGCATGGTAGGAGGTAGAATTAAAACATGTCATGGACTTCTTTAAAATTCATAATACATTAATAATAAAAGCAAACGACAGAAAACCTGAAAAATATAACAAAGCACAAGATTCGATTTTGGAATCAGTTCCATCAAGAAACGAATTTCAAATCCACACGAAATCGAAAGAGAAGAATCGATTCCGGAATCGAATCGGAACGTCCCTATTGTACCAAGGAGCGCCGTACCTGCACTCTACCGGCTTATATTTCCAGGTTATTTCCAACATGCATCTTCAAGAAAAGTGGTTGATCCGGAGGAGAGGGTGTCGTTCACTGACCTTTGGTTCCTTTGGTTCACTGATTCGGTTCACTAATCTCGTGATTCACAAGGTTATAGATTCACGGTTCACTTCTATCACTGGAGAAAAATCTTGATGGCATTGATTCAAAGCATAAATATATATACACAATTTAACTATGTCACTTTTCCAAATTAAGTTATACGTTTTTCCAATTACGAAACATTTTTTTCTTCATGACGATACAATTCACTTTTAAAATTTCACTTCACAGCACTCTTTTAAATCACAAAATTAAGACTTTTGCTTGCCTGTTTGAAATAGACTTTGATTTATTAATAAAACAGCCTCCTAACAACACATTTAGTTGTTACTATGACTACAAAATTATTTACTTCGTAATTTTATGAATAGTGATATTGCGAAGAAATTTGTGGCGTGGATTTGCGTGTTTCATTGCCATTTCAAGTTCCTTTTTAATTGTTTTGTGTGTGTCTACCGAGATGGAAGGTTCATGAATTCAGAATTTATTTATGATTTGCGCCGAAAGGGAAGTTTGAATGTGATTATTCATTGGTGTCATAAAGTGTGTTTGCTTGCGTCTCGACGTGTATGTAATGTATGCCAGAAAGAAATGAAGTTTATTGATTTGGTGATACGTTGATGAATCATTGAAGTTTTTCGTGTTATAAGGATGTTCTACGTAATTAGAGTATTTTTAATACTCTAAAAATTCTACAATTTCAGCGATTACGTGAGTTAATTTTTTTATATTTTATACTGCTATCTTTGACATATAGTATTTGTTTGAAAAAATAGTGTGGTTGATTTTATATTATTAAAATGGGGGGTTTAAATAGGAAATAAATAATAAAAATGTTTAAATAGGAAAGTGTTAGTGAAATATACTGCGAATTCTAGAGCATATAAAAAAGTGTTAAGTAGATAAGATGCTTTTGGTAATTAAATTTTTGGCTTTGAGTAGTAATGATAGTTATTATTATATTTATACTATGTACTTATATTATTAAAATGGGGGGTTTGGGGGGCGATAGCCCCCCAATAATAAAAATGTTTAAATAGGAAAGTGTTAGTGAAATATACTGCGAATTCTAGAGCATATAAAAAAGTGTTAAGTAGATAAGATGCTTTTGGTAATTAAATTTTTGGCTTTGAGTAGTAATGATAGTTATTATTATAATTATACTATGTACTTATATTATTAAAATGGGGGGTTTGGGGGGCGATAGCCCCCCAATAATAAAAATGTTTAAATAGGAAAGTGTTAGTGAAATATACTGCGAATTCTAGAGCATATAAAAAAGTGTTAAGTAGATAAGATGCTTTTGGTAATTAAATTTTTGGCTTTGAGTAGTAATGATAGTTATTATTATAATTATACTATGTACTTATATTATTAAAATGGGGGGTTTGGGGGGCGATAGCCCCCCAATAATAAAAATGTTTAAATAGGAAAGTGTTAGTGAAATATACTGCGAATTCTAGAGCATATAAAAAAGTGTTAAGTAGATAAGATGCTTTTGGTAATTAAATTTTTGGCTTTGAGTAGTAATGATAGTTTAAGTAGCATTTCAGTGTTAAATAGAAATTATAATTCTTGGGATAATAAAAAATGTTTAAATAGAAAGTGTTAGTGAAATATACTGCGAATTCTAGAGCATATAAAAATGTGTTAAGTAGATAAGATGCTTTTTGTGGTAATTAAATTTTGGCTTTGAGCAGTAATGGTAGTTTAAGTAGCATGTGAGTGTTAAATAGAAATTATAATTCTTGCGATAACATAGTGACCATCAATAAACAAGGATTCGGTTCAGTGAGTCGATTCCCCTCTAGTGAACCGGTTTAGTGAACGACACCCTCTCCTCCGGATTTACCAGAAAAGTTGTCAGAGTGTAAATATAATTTGAGTTAGTCTAGCAGTACGCTGCACAGTTCCGAGGGTGGCCTCTGTGAAAATTACAATTCAGTAAATTATATTCTCAAATTGTGTTGAACCAGTACTTTACAAATTTTCGTCATAACATGGACCAAATCAAAATATTGTCCGAAAGTGTGGTTAAAATTGAAAACGTAAGTAAATTTTAATCAAGTGCCCTTTTTTTTAAAATTAAGTATTTATTAAAGTGTAAAAGTATACTGTTTTACGGTTCTCAAATTCTTTATCATTATAAGAATACTATAAAAGATTATTAGCATTATATAAATTTTCATGAGTTTTATTATACTCACATTCAACATGTAAGTATTCTGTTTAGTAGTGATGCAATTATCTTGCTTATACAATGTATAGACTTACTAATATGTTATATTGAAAAAGTGATAAATATCTAATTCAGCACTAGATGCAACGCAGATATAGTGCACTGAATGTTTACTTCAAATTTCTGCCTCTTTAAGGTAAAACCGGAACCTGATGATGATCCTGCAGAGGCTGTATTCTATTTCACAGTGAGTTGAATATGTATTCTCATTACAATTACTAACTATGAGAAGTAAGGGCTAATTTTCTTTCCAGACATTTTTAGCAAGTTTTTGTGCAAGAAAAACATGGTCTAGCTAAACAAAATTGTGAGGATGTAATTATTATTTGAGTACTCTTCAATTTTTCTGTAATCCTTTGATTGAGAAGTAATGCTTTACAATGGGAATATCAGAAATATGGGAATTGTAGAAGAGAAGAAAATTTTTGAGCAGATGTTTTGAGAATATTCCATTCTGTGCTTTTCTTCTTATGCGTGTTAAATTACAAAGGTTATGATGAGGTTTTTGCTCTTAATAAGGAAACTCATTTCAACATGTGCAAGTTTTTTTTGTGTGTCAGCTGTTTTATGACTTTTGACAAGCTCGCTGGATTGTGGTTTTAAGACGTTATGTTAATAAGAGTTGCTAAACATTGAACTTGACTGGATACTTTGTTTAAAAATTTTTACGATAATGGTTGCTGCTAAGTAATAGTGATCTCTAATCAATAATGTTTAATTCAATACAGTATTTTGCTCATTGACTTGAAGACAATTTTAAAGCGATCTCATTTACTAATTGTATGGAATAACAAATTACTAAATCTCAATTAATTACAAGTTAATATAATTGAAGGAAAAATGTATTAAAACTATGTAAATTAGGTATGCATTATTTTAAGAATAATAAAGTTAATACTGTTAATATTGCATATAACATTACATTTCAGATTAAGAATTTATGTAAGATGATGTTATGTTATAATGCTGTGGTAATTTCATTAACATTAGTTTAACACATGAGCAAAAACTGTTCCTTGGAAATCATTGTTTTTGAAGTGAAAATTGCATCATGGTGACTGCCAATTTTTCCATTATTATCAGCTCCCAGACTGTAAGAGTAACCATTCCAAAATTGTGAAGAGTTGTGACTAAATTGTAAAGACACTCAATCTGGCACTAAAATTTTATTATGAAGCTTTGTTTCTGTCATTTTCCTTCATTTTTACATAGACTTCAGGTTTCTGTACTTCCCTGATCACCCATGCTATCGATGAATAGAGATAAGCTAGCTTTCTAACTATTAGTATAATTGGCTCCCATCTTTTCTCTTGTAACGATGTAAAGAATGTAGGACTTCACATACACAACATTATGCAAGTAGGTAAGATTCACCAAAAAGTCTTCTCAGGCATTCGTTCTCCAAAACCCATTACTAGGACCCATTATTAGGATTATGTGTGTGTTGATCTACCTATCAACACACACATAATCCTAATAACTTCACTTGTGAAGCCTCATTTCAATTTCTGTGTGCGTGTGTGTGTGTGTGTTTTACTCTCTGACTTATAAGCTAAGGAACAACGAAAGTTGCAAATCACTCAAAATGCTTCCATGCGTTTCATTTTAGAGTTGTGTAAGTATAATCCTATATCTGGATACTACAAACACACAAAATATTCTCTCTATTGGAAAAAGAAGAGTATATCCTCTTGCTTCTTCATAGAATCTTGTAAATTTTACTCCAGTTCCCTTCAAAGGCACATTGAAAACCTTGAAAATGTTTAAGCTAGAATGACCATGTTCTTAATTTTCTCTATGCATAACTCGGCACAACACTGTCATACAGAAAGTCTTATACTGTCTCTCTAATTAAAAACTGGAAGTCAGTGCCTATGTATGTTGAGCAAATTAGCAACTTTAGAAAGTTTAACACTCAATGTGGAACCTGTATTAAGGGAGAAATTTGACGTATTTTACATATATGCTTTCCTCATTCACGCACAGTTTTTACAAAAAATAATAATGCTGCCTTTATTACCTCTATCCTTTGTTCTTTTTTCCAAAATCATATTTCCAAATCAGACATAGAAATAACAAATTAAATCCAAAAATATGCATTGTGTCAGTTTTTAAAACAACTGTATTTTTCAACCCTGTATCGTTTTATTTTACAGTAGATTTTGCCTATATAATCAGTAAATCAGATAAGTTATTTTTAGCAACACACATTTCAAGCTTCTGGTCAATTTATTAGTGGCATTTCCCCATAGCAACAACTGTAAAGTAGTGTACTGCTTTTGTTCGTAGGAAAGAGACGAGCTGAGCTCCTTGAAGAGAGAAATGAAGATGGATGATGAAGAGGAGGTGAGCTTGACCATTGAGTCTTTGACATCTTGGGAATATAAGTGTTACATTTGTAATCAAATCTTGCAAAAGTTAATTAGGCCTGATATACCATTTCAATCATGTATTTTTAGATTGGTTCTGGTCTGGGTGAACAGGCACCAATACTCTGCAGTAATCTAAGAAAAATGAATATAAGTAGCTATAATAGCAATATTAATCAGATTAATATGAATGGACTCCTTTTCTGACCGAAATTAGTGGAAATATAGCAGTGAAGTGAAAATAGTTTGGTGGGTTAATGTTTTTTGAAGCTGTGTAATTTTCCAAGATTTCTCAGGCGTTAAAGAAATTTGATGTATTATATTTTCTCATAGCTTATGTGAGTTTTTATATTTGTGTTAATATGTATAGTGTGTGGGGGAACTCCCTTTGTGAGTTCATCTGCAATTCTAGAAAAGTGTTGGTTGACGGGAAAGGCCACATTTTCCGGATTACTTGCTTCTCTTTCAATATCCTTTATAACAACTTTCTCTACTAAGTATCGAGATGTAGCCGTATTTTTTATGATTTCCCACATTGCTTTAGTTTTGTTACTTGCGTTCAAAATATCCTGATTATTTTTTGTTATTTTTGCCTGCACTGTTACTTTTCTTAAAATGGTTTTGTATTTTAGGAAGTAGACATGGAAACCAGGTGATACATTATGATGTTTAAAAATAAAGTAAATTGTACGTTTGTTTTTACACAATGTTCTAATTCCTTGTGTGATCCAAGTATTATTTTTCCGTGAAATGTTTAATTTTCTCTTTTTGAGAGGAAAGCATGTGTTAAAGTGAAATGAAATGGATTATATTTTTAATTTGTGTCAACAGCAGTTATAAACCGTGTCCCAGGATTCCTTCGTCAAGTAGTTCGTAAATAATTTTGTTAATTTTAGTGAATGCTCTGCACATGCGTGCATAATTTGTGTCAGTGTTCATGTTATTAGTAATTGTAAGAATTTGTGCAGATGGCCACTGTAACCTAGATTAGTAATATTTATTTCATACCTAGTTGTGCTTTTGTTAATTATAATTTGATCTACTGCTTTTTGTGAGTATTCGGTGTAGGCACATTCACTGTAATATCTAAATTTATAGAATGCAGTAAAATGTGTGCGGCGATGGTGAAACAGTTAGCGTATTAGGCTGTTATACCCGAGTTGGCGGGTTCAAACCCGATCGTCATATTTATCCCAATATTTATGATCACTGATAAAACCAAAACTGATAGTCTGCTAAAATATCCATTAAAATGGACTCTCCAGCATTTTATTGGCAGTTGCTATGGACGCGCTCTTAAAGCATTGTTTAGATGATAAGAATTTAGCCATACCAAACGTTGAATTGGCAAAATATTTTTTTCCTATCTTGCAACTGCGTATGCAGTATAAAGTATTGTAATTCTTCTTCTTCTTCACTTCATGGATTAGGGTACTGCCTGTTCCGTCCTCACAGTTTCTCTCCATCGTTTTCGTGGCCTTCCCACGTCTCTTCTTCCTCTCGGCGCGTATAACAAAGCTGCTTCAGGAAGTCTGCTATCACTCATCCTTTCCAGATGTTCTACCCATCTTTGTCTATATTATTGCATTCTAGTATTAATTGATGTCACTTGTAACTCTTTTCTTATTCGGTCTTCTCTTGTGCATCCTTTTATTCTTCGCAGAAATTTCATTTCGCTACTTTGTATTCTTGTCAGTGTTTTTTGTGTTAATACCCAGCTTTCGCAGCTGTAGAGTAATGTAGGAACTGCCATGGTATTGTAAAATTTAATTCTTGTTTCCGGTCTTGTCTTATTTTTTAAAGTGTTGTGTATCGTTCCACATATTTTTTGATATTTCATTAATTTATTGTTAATATCTTTATCTTTTTCATAACTTATTTGACACCCTAAATAATTGAAGGAGAGAACTTGCTCTATAATTTTGTTTTCAATGACAATTTTTGACCTTCCCCCTGAATGCCATCAGTTTTGTTTTTTGTTTTGATATGTTAATGTCATAGCTTTTGCAAATTTTATTAAGGTGGTGTACTACTCTCTGTAGTTCGTCTTCTGTTTCCTGGATAATAACTGCGTCATCAGCATAGAATAAAATCGTTAATATCTCTTCTTTGGTCATTCTTATACCAGTGTCAACTTTCTGTTTTAAAGACTTACTTATGTCCTGTACATAGATATTAAATAATGTAGGTGATATAGGACAACCTTGCTTTACCCCTTTATTTGTTATTATCTCTTCAGATACTGTGTTTCCTATTCTTATTACTATTTTAGTATTTTCATATAGGCTTTTGACCACCTTTATTAGATGCCGTGGATAGCCTTGTTTTTCCATGATGTACCAAAGTTTATCTCTATTTACACTGTCGAAGGCTTTTTCGAAATCTATAAATGCCAGATGAGTTTGCAGGTTATATTCCCTTCTTTTCTCCAATATTTGTTGTACTATGAAGATGTTATCAGTGGTCGATCTTCCTTTTTTGAAACCATTTTGCTCTTCTCCCATCAGTACTTCTGCAATACTTTTCAGTTTTTAATTTACTATTCTGGCATACAATTTATATATGCAGTTGAGCAAGCTTATCCCTCTATAGTTTTTACATTCGTTTCGGTCGCTTTTTTTGAATAACGATATAACTTCTGCTATTTTCCACTCCTCTGGAATTTTACCTTTTTGCCAGCATTCGTTTATTATGTGTAACAGTCTCCATAACAACACCGTTCCACCATATTTGAACAGTTCTGTATTTAACTTATCTCTTCCTGAAGCTTTCCTGCTTTTCATTGTTTTCAATTCCTCTTTCAATTCATGTATGTCAATCAAATCGACTGTCTCATCCTTTTCTTGGCAATCTCTTTGTTGTTCTTCATTTTTGCTTAATTTCCTGCACCAAAGTTCTCTATAATGCCTTATCCATAAATCTTTGTTTATCATACCTACTTTTGCTACATCTTTCTGTTCTTTATTTATATGTTTTAGGACTTTGTAAGCTATATTTTGTCTTCCATGTATGTCATGTTCTATTTGGCTTATAAATTTATCCCAAGACTTTTGATGTGCTCTTCTCACGATTGTCTTAGCTGCATTTCTTTTTTCTTTATATGTTTTTCTTGATTCCTCATCTTTTTTTTGGATTCATTGTAAATATGCTTTCTGTTTATCCTTTACTGCTTGCGCTATTTCTTCATTCCAGATCCGTAGGCCCTTTCTACTTCTAATTTTATTTTTCTTCCCTAGGGCTTCCATTGCAGCTCTTGGAATACATTCTCGTACGTTTTCCCATTCTAAGTCTAGGTCGTCTTCCGTTGTTTTTTCCAGAAGGTACTTCTGGAGTCTGCCTTGGTAGAGATTTCTTACACTTTCTTCTTGAAGTAAATGTATTTTATATACTTCTTCTTGAGGAATTTTTGTCTGGTTCTAATCTTTCTCCATTTTGCCCATATCCTAAAATCAGCTATTAGAATATAGTGATCTGAGCCTATATCACATCCTCTAAATACTCTCACATCATTCAACAGAGGTCTTAGTTTATTATTTATTAAGAAGTAGTCTATTATCGATCTATATCCTCTAGCTGTCCATGTGTACTTGTGAATATCTTTCTTTCGAAAGAAGGCATTTGTCACTTTGAGATGATTCATGCTGGCAAATTGTCTCAGCTCCCGACCGTTCTTGTTTATATAAACTTCTCTACAATATCTGGGATTGGTGAGTTTCCCACTCTAGCATTTAGATCTCCACATACTATTAAGTGATCGTTTTTATTAGTTTTGTGTACTTCCTGTTGTTGTTCATAAAATGTTTCTGTGTGTTTTTCTGTGTCTCCTGCCTTCTTCCGGAGCATATACTCCTATGATTGTTAGATATCCTCTACATATTTTCATTCGAGCTTTTATTGTCTTTCATTTACAAAGGTGTAACTTTCTATCTTATTTTTCCAGTTCTTATCTATAAACAAGGCTACTCCTGCTTTTGCTCTGAATTTGGGGTACTCCACTGTACAGCATGCAGTAGTTATCTAAATCTTTAGTTCCTTTTAATTTTTTCTTTGTTTCAGTGGCTACTAATATATTTATATTCTTTTCTTTTAAAATGTTTTCTAATTCCTGTTCATTTATTCCTAACCCTCTGACATTCCAAGTGGCAGTTTTTAATTTTTCCATGAATCGTTGTCCATTTGCGCATGTAGGTCTGTTTCCATTGTCAGCCGGCTTTTTACTGTGAGGAATTCGAGTAAGAGTTATTTCTCCAGTGCGGATTACCGGTCCACAGATGGTATAGTAATTCTAGATGGTATTGTACACAGATGGTATTGTAATGCTACGGCTAAGTAGTGCTTTACAATGGGAATATCAGAAATATGGGAAATGTGGAAGAGAAGAATATTTTTGAACAGATGTTTTGAGAATATTCCATTCTGTGCTTTTCTTCTTATGCGTGTTAAATTACAAAGGTCATGATGAGGTTTTTGCTCTTAATAAGGAAACTCATTTCAAAATGTGCAAGTTTTTTTTGTGTGTCAGCTGTTTTGTGACTTTTGACAAGCTCGCTGGATTGTGGTTTTAAGACATTATGTTAATAAGAGTCACTAAACATTGAACGCAACTGGATACTTTGTTTAAAAATGCTTACGATAATGGTTGCTGCTAAGTAATAGTGATCTCTAATCAATAATGTTTAATTCAATACAGTTTTTTGCTCATTGACGTGAAGACAATTTTAAAGCAATCTCATTTACTAATTGTATGGAATAACGAATTACTAAATCTCATTAAATTACGAGTTAATATAATTGAAGGAAAAATCTATTAAAACTACTTAAATTAGGTATGCATTATTTTAAGAATAATAAAGTTAGTACTGTTAATATTACGTATAACATTACATTTCAGATTAAGAATTTATGTAAAATGATGTTACATTATAATGCTGTGGTAATTTCATTAACATTAGTTTAACACATGAGCAAATCTGTTCCTTGGAAATCATTGTTTTTGAAGTGAAAATTGCGTCATGGTGACTGCCAATTTTTCCATTATTCTTAGCTCCCAGACTGTAAGAGTAAACATTCCAAAATTGTTAAGAGTTGAGACTAAATTGTAAAGACACTCAACCTGGCACTAAAATTTTATTATGAAACTTTGGTTCTGTCATTTTCCTTCATTTTTACATAGACTTTATGTTTCTGTACTTCCCTGATCACCCATGCTATCGATGAATAGAGATACGCCAGCTTTCCAACTATCAGTATAATTGGCTCCCATCTTTTCTGTTGTAACGATGTAAAGAATGTAGGACTTCACATACACAACATTATGCAAGTAGGTAAGATTCACCAAAAAGTCTTCTCAGACATTCGTTCTCTAAAACCCATATGAGATCATCTACCTATCAACACACACATAACTTCACTTGTGAAGCCTCGTTTCAATTTCTGTGTGTGTGTTTTTTTTACTCTCTGACTTATAAGCTAAGGAACAACGGAAGTTGCAAATCACTCAAAATGCTTCCATGCGTTTCATTTTAGAGTTGTGTAAGTATAATCCTATATCTGGATTTTACAAACACACAAAATATCCTCTCTATTGGAAAAAGAAGAGTATATCCTCGTGCTTCTTCATAGAATCTTGTAAATTTTATTCAGGTTCCCGTCAAAGGCACATTGAATATCTTGAAAATGTTTAAGCTAGAATGACCATGTTCTTCATTTTCTCTATGCATAACTCGGCACAACACTGTCATACAGAAAGTCTTATACTGTCACTCTAATTAAAAACTGGAAGTCAGTGCCTATGTATGTTGAGCAAATTAGCAACTTTAGAAAGTTTCACACTGAATGTGGAGCCTGTATTATGGGAGAAATTGGAGGTATTTTACATATAAGCTTTCCTCATTCACGCACAATTTTTACAAAAAGTAATAATGCTGCCTTTATTACCTCTATCCTTTGTTCTTTTTTCCAAAATCATATTTCCAAATCAAACCCAGAGATAACAAATTAAATCCCAAAATATGTATTGTGTCAGTTTTCAAAACAACTGTATTTTTTCAACCCTGTATCATTTTATTTCACAGTAGATCTTGCCTATATATACAGTAAATCAGATAAGTTATTTTTAGCAACACACATTTCAAGCTTCTGGTCAATTTATTAGTGGCATTTCCCCATAGCAACACCTGTAAAGTAGTGTACTGCTTTTGTTCGTAGGAAAGAGACGAGCTGAGCTCCTTGAAGAGAGAAATGAAGATCGAAGATGAAGAGGAGGTGAGCTTGACTATTGAGTCTGTGACATCTTGGGAATATAAGTGTTACATTTGTAATCAAATCTTGCTAATGTTAATTAGGCCTGATATACCATTTCAATCATGTATTTTTAGATTGGTGCTGGTCTGAGTGCACAGGCCCCAATACTCTGCAGTAATCTAAGAAAAATGAATATAAGTAGCTATAATAGCAATATTAATCAGATTAATAAGAATGGACTCCTTTTCTGACCGAAATTAGTGGAAATATAGCAGTGAAGTGAAAATAGTTTGGTGGGTTAATGTTTTTTGAAGCTGTGTAAGATTTCTCATACGTTAAAGCATTCCAGCATTTTATTGGCAGTTGCTATGGACGCGCTCTTAAAGCGTTGTTTAGATGATAAGAATTCAGCCATACCAAACGTTGAATTGGCAAAATATTTTTTTCCTATCTTGCAACTGCGTATGCAGTATACAGTATTGTAATTCTACGGGGTAAAATTGATTTTTTACAGTAAATCTCTTGTTTCTATTTGTAGTAAATTACTTCATGTGACACCATGTGCAGAGAGAATCCGTGTTTTGTGGCTCCTTGATACCGAAGGATCGGTTGACGGCAAAGCGTGTCTCTGTCTAGTCATCGCTAGCACTTACACGGTTCCGATACCTTTTTCCGTAATTGATATTCCTCGATTGACCTGAAAAACTCGAGGTTTTGGGAGTTCCAAACGAATTTTCGATTTTGGGGTTTCTTTACATAAAACCTGAAGAACAATTTCAAAATTTTCTTAAAAATGACTCCAAATTTGTTGATTCAACTTTGTTCTCGGATAGCGTAAGGAAAGCTTCTTAGAATGACGGTGGTGTCACTGTCGTTGAAATCACTTATTTTTCGAAATTGGCAACAGTTCAAACTTTCCTCGTTGACTTTAACCACAATATTTAAGATTCAGTTGTTCCATGATATCGTGAAATAATGACACGTAATTTTTTCCGAAAATGCGAGTAGGTTTCATGCAATTGTGTTGCACTGTTGTTCATTACCTGCTGTTGTAGCACTACTAGTTTGTGTGGAGTTTGTCTGTGTTCGAATGGATAGTTGATTTTTTTAATGTGTGCCACAAACTCTCGTCTTTCAATGATATAATAAAGATAAAATGTGTGAGAGTTGCGATCCACTTGCAGGAGCTGAAACCAGTAGTCGGCGTGTTTCTGGATCCTGAGGAGGTTCCCAGTGAAGAGGTGAAGCAGCCAGACGAGGTAAGAGCACCACCCCCAACCCCAATTTCGTTTTAACGAGTGCCTCCAATTTGTGTTTACTGAAAGTCCTGTGAAACAACGGTTGCTGCAATAAGAGATTCGTTAGTGATAATGACGATGTCAGAATTCACTATCTTCAGTGGAACACTGGGACAATTTAACTCAATTGCAGAGATCATTTCGTGAAAATGAAAATGTCATTAAGTAAAACAATGATTTTCTTGAAATTGAGATCAATGAAACACGTGACTTATACATGACAAGTACGTTGCAAGGCGGTTAGTGTTGAGATCGAGTGGGCCGTGGCGATTCACCCCCCCCTCAATGTTCCACCCAAAATGTTAACGAATGGAATGTAGAAAGCAGATGTTTTCAAATTGTCATGAAAATCTCATCAATTTGTTATCAGTTATCACATTTACTTCATGTAAATTCAGTTGAGTTTTAATGCCAAAAGCAGCGCCGCGCTTTGCATTTTTAATGTAAACTCATTGAAAAATAACGCTATAAAAGTGTAAAATCGCAGTACTGTTGAGCCGGTCTTGCAATATTGTTGAAAGTATGATGACTACATACGTCGTTCATTTAAACGACTCTATTCAGGAATCGTGACGGGAACAAAACCTGAGGTAAACCCTTTGGTCGATAACCAATCTTTTTTCCATCGAAATCATTGACTTAAAACTACAACTTTATCGACGTTGCTGGGGTGTCCCAAAACAAATTGATTCAAAACATTGTGCTGATTTGTTCTGAAATCGACTTTTAAGGATACGAGTAATTGATCGAAAACTTCGAAATATGATTTTCTGAAACCTTTTCAGAAGTTGTATTGCAGTTTTCCCTTCTTCGTGGATCAAGTAGTGTAGGAATTTTTTGCTGACGCAGATTTTGAGGTTCGTCTATCTTAACTTAAACCACAGGTTTATCTTTTACCCAAATCTCCTCAAGTTTTGTATCAATAGAAACGTCCAACACATCGGGCACCGCTTACGTCTTTTCATACGAGTTAATAGCGCACAGTCTCTTCAGTATTTTTACGCGATCGAAGATTTCAATCACGGTTAGGTAGAAGATTCACTCGACATTTACCGAATTAGAGACAACTTATCAGTCGATTTGCTCTGGAATCATTATAAGAATCACCCGAGTTACATGTGGTCAAATTTTAGTGCAAAAAAAGTGAGGTTAACGTGCAGGGAATTTTGCATTTCTGGAATTTCGTGTTTACGGAATATTTCTCTCACCTCCAATCTCGAGAGGGTATTTTTCGCACCCGGAATTCGTCGTTTGGGTGTAGCTACCCACTAAACCTACATTATCCGCCGGGCCAAGACGGTAGGGCCGCCCATAAGGGTTGCAACGGACAAACCTAAGAAATGCGGGAAGGGCCAGGATTTCTTGATCCAGTGGAAAATAACGTAAATATATTTTTCTTTGTATTCATTATTTGTGATAATTAAAGTCATATGCGGGGACCCATGAAATGTATGGGCGGCCCTGTTGACGGCAATCTTATGGAAGGTGCCAGAAATCCAATTTTAGCACAGTACCCTGTTAGTAAGTTGTGAAGTACTAGAACTTGCGAAGCAAATTTCTTCGGAGGAAGCCGACATTACCCACCACATGGTGGCTTGTGAATTACGTAACGGTAATAAGGAAAATAAGTCATGGGATAAACAGATATTGGTCAGCTAATAGGAAGTTTCTAATGCTAGTGAGGGACAAGGTGTTCAGTCGAAAATTTAGCGCGTAACCTCACCTCACTTTGTACCTCAGTTGTCGCTTCCCTTCTCAATTTCGAATTGAGGCGTCGGTCTTCGCGAATGCACCTTGACTGTTCAACGCGTTATTTCCAAACCAAGTTCCAATCCCAAAAACGTCTTCCGCTATCCAAGACGTGACAATTCTTTCACTTTGGCCAGCACTACCGGCTAGTGCCAGTATTATCCGGATGTCTGAATGTAACCGTTCATAAAGATGTATCGAAACTGTGTGGCCAAAGTGTAAATTTACCGCCTACTTTTATTCTTAGCCGTTTTGCAGTTTTGAAATCATGCTGTGTGTGAGCATGTGAACAAGCTAGGGGCAAACCGTATCACCAAAAATGATATCCATCGACGGAATAGATCCCGCGGCCTTTTGAATTTGAACTTTTTTTAAAAAAAAATCATTTCTGGAAATAGCTGCATTTTGTTGGAATTTTTTCACATATAAGGCAAAGTACGCACATAAAAATGACATTGTCTCGATTTTCGTGAAAATCATTGAGTCTTGGAAAATTAAAAAAAGTAAAATTTTCTTTTTCGTTTATGTTAACTACAATATTGAACCTAGATTTTGGCTAGTTAGATTTAATCATCCAAATTATATCTTTAAATCAGGTCATGTAGAACGTTTTCAGAATGAGTACAGTGTTACATGGTATAAAGATAAGTTCAGACAATTTCAGAAAAAAAGCACCGTTTCTTTTTCCGTTCAACTATGTGTACTTTAGAAATGTTCAAAAGTCACAAATGCGAGAAAATGTGTTTTTGTAGCCCCAACGAGTTTACTGTGTTGTACTTTGCCTTTTCCATTATATTCTTAATTTGTATGTGGGCATTGAGATCGTAACATTACAATACCCACTGTGGCTTCACCATTGTTCCGGTGAAAATGAATGAGGCAATGAACGACTCGCGTCATCGTGCATTTCACTAATTGTTTGTTTTTCTGCTTCAGGACCCTTTGGCCTTGGGCACTGAAATTGTTCGTTGTAAAAGTGAGACGTCTGCTGGTGAGTATTACGAAACAAGTGGTCTTACATGCCAGTTCCATTGTATGTACTATTTCAATAGTTTTCATTCAATTAACTGTCAGTGGAAAATACGCGTTTGTTTTTGGATAGGCTGCGTCAAGGCGGGTGGTCACACAGGCGGACGGATAGACGCACGGACGGAGAGGACAGGCGGACAAATATTGAAATACAATGTGTTTCTATTATATTAATAACAGGCGAACAATCTGTTAATAAGCTTGACCGTTAGAAAGGCATTTGTTTTAGAATCACGGATAGACACTCGTGTTTTGTGTATGTGAATAAGTGATTAAAATCAGTCATTACTGAGACCACTGTGACCCTAAGTTTGCTTATTCGTCGTCCTCTCATACAGAGCACATTCATACGAATTACGACTATGACGGATTTCTCTGTCATAGATTGAGTAGCAATTCCTTGAGGAAAGCTGATGCCTTTTTTTAATTAATCACCTTTCGTACTAAAAAAAGAGAAAGTATTACAATGATGCGCTAGAAAATGAATTTTTGACAGAAAAGCCCATATTACCATGTGTTTGTAATGAAAAATTAATGAATATATGGATCAATTTTCTTCCTGTATATAGTAAATTACTGCCTCTAACCCGAGTAGTCCGAATCAATGCTTGTGGGTCCTTGATACCGAAAAATCGAATAACCACAAAGTTCAGCTCGTCTTTCTGTCTTTGGTCTACGATAATACCAAAACAGTTCAGTTAATTTTCTCCAAAATGTGTGTTCGATAGATTTAAGGGAACTATGGACTCCCATAACGTGAAATGAATATGTTCTTTACATGAAGCCTCAAACCCATTTTCAACGTTTCGGAAATGGCTCTAAATCTTTCGATTAAATGTTGCTATCAGATAGCGCAAAAGATGCTGTAAAGGCTACGTAAATTCCATTTGCGCTGGAATTCTCAAAAATCGCTGAAGTTCGAAATGTTTTCGGCGCCTTCCTACAACTACAATAATGAATATTGACGTTTTTGTCCTGAAGACAATCTCTTCATTAAAACATCATGAAATCAAATCAATTTTAATTTTTCGAAAATATGAGTAGTTTTTGTATAATTTCGAGTAAAACGTAGTCGCTTTGAAAACCACTTTAATAATTATTTACTTCGCTGTCCGGGTGTCGCCGCGTCCGTGACTCCGGCCGCGGAAACCTACGCTCTCACTTTAATTATTTTTTCAAAAGCTGCTCCAAATTGTTTTCTTTAACTTTTCCTCGTATTTAGCAAAAAAACGCAACGCAAAACGGATTTTTGACGCAAATAAAATGCACAAGTGCGTACGAAACTATCATGCAGCGACGATCAACACGACGCACATAGCACGTGCGTGCAACTTGAGCCAACTGCGTGCGGCTAATTCTTGAAGTAGCCATATCTAAGGCATTACCTAAAACATCCACGTGCACATTCTTACCCACACCTTACCAGAGACAGCCAACATATCGTGAAATGTATTTATGAGTACATGTGCTTTAATTAATGTCAAACAAAGTTTCTTGAAAACTCGGCTGTTTTCTGTGAAAATATCTCAAAATTCCGCATTTTGAGAAACGCTCGACGCGTTTTTCTCAAAAATAGAAGGGTTCCAAATTGTTTTATCTAACGTTTGGATCGGTTAGTGCTTATTGCACTCTTTAATATGTCGAGAAGTTTATTTAGGGGTATTTGTATTAGTTTTTTCCACAATTACCAACATATAATTCAATTGAATGATATCTCACCTTCATTAACATGCATATTTCCTGCAATTTGTGAACACTAGTGTTTGTGAGTAAAGTACTTCTAGTGACTATGTGAAGTTTTTCGAAAACAAAAATTTTCTGTGAAAAAGCTCCAAATTTTGAAATTTCAAAAGCGCTTAAACGCCATTTTCTTCAAAACTTCTCCAAATTTTTCAAAGGAAATTGCAATTAAAGACGAATTTTTATTATTCTTTAATACCCAGAAAATAATATTTCCGTTCTATTAATAAAAACCGAAAAATTAATTGTTAAAAAAAATTGCATTCTGCAGCGATAGATGACAGCTGGCAAGAGTAGGTGGCAACTGTGTATAGCTAGTGGAGACCGAAGGAAATAGAAAATTAATACGCGAAAGTCTGTGCCATTCTGTAGCACAACTAATTCAAAATGGAAGATTCCCTGCTAACAAAGTAATTCTTTGTGCAGGTGGAGAATGCGACACAACAGGTGACCTTTTAGACTCAAAGTCTGGAATTCCCAACGGCGTCTGCTGCACACCCTCGAGCAACAATGAACTCTTCATAACCCCGGAGAAAAGAGTGGAAAGAGAGAGTCAATTGCGCAAGGAGCAGTCGGCAGAGAGCGAGTCGCAGTGCCCGGAGCGGAATACCGCACATCACGTGGACGAACAACCCGTCCGTGCAAGGAGCTTGTCAGAAAGTGGGCGTGAACTTGGGGTTGAGCGGGAAGAGGAAGGTGGTAATAGGCAGATACAGATGCAAAGCTCTGAGAGCTCTTATCAATGCTCTCACTGCCAGAAGAGTTTTACATTCAGAAGTAAGTTACTGGCGCACATGACAACTCACAGCGGCGAGCGTCGTCATCAGTGTTCCGTCTGCCAAAAGAGTTTCAAAGACAACGGTGGTTTAGTTAGACACATGCGGATCCACAGCGGTGAACGCCCTCATCAATGTTCCGTTTGCCAAAAGAGCTTTACTGTAAGAGATAGTTTAGTTAAGCACATGCGCATCCACAGCGGTGAACGCCCTTATAAATGTTCCATTTGCCAAAAGAGTTTCACAGAGACCGGTAATTTAGTTAGACACATGCGGATCCACAGCGGAGAGCGCCCTTATAAATGTTCCATTTGCCAAAAGAGTTTCACTGTGAGCAGTACTTTAGTTACACACATGCGGACCCACAGCGGTGAACGTC
This sequence comes from Gryllus longicercus, assembly GCA_038098605.1. Classification (NCBI taxonomy): domain Eukaryota; kingdom Metazoa; phylum Arthropoda; class Insecta; order Orthoptera; family Gryllidae; genus Gryllus; species Gryllus longicercus. The sequence continues at coordinate 327,837 of JAZDUA010000617.1, forward strand.
CTTATAAGTGTCCCGAGTGCCCAAAGAGTTTCATACAGAGCAACAATTTAGTTAGTCACATGCGTTACCACAGCGGTGAACGCCCCCCATAAATGTTCCGTCTGCGAACAAAGTTTTACTCTAAGAGGTAGTTTAGTTAGACACATGCGGACCCACAGCGGTGAACGTCCTCATAAATGTTCCGTCTGCGAAAAAAGTTTCACTGTAAGCAGTTATTTAGTTACACACATGCGGACCCACAGCGGTGAACGTCCTCATACATGTACCGTCTGCCAAAAGAGTTTCACTCGGGGCCGTAATATAATTAAGCACAAGCGAATCCACAACGGTAAAATTAAGAATACTTAGTCTGCCCGAAGAGATTAACAAAGAAAAGTAATTTGGTTAACCGCGTTCTAAACAAAGGAGTGAACGCTTCCAAAAGTTTCCCACAGAGCAGTTAAGTTGATCACATGCGGATCCATAGCGGGGAACCCCCTTCCTGCTTAATCGAAGGAGCCTTTCGTGCAGCGGAGTTTTCTTTCCCTACATGCTAGTTGAAGGAAATGTTTGCAAACGAGATAGCTAACATGCAGCCGTACGACGGGAACACCCACTCGGAGGTTTCAATTGCCGGAAAAGCTTAAAACGGTGTAGTTGCGTTGCACACGTCACAATACGCAGTGTAGAACGTGGCGAAAACAGGTTTTGCCGGAGATGCCATTTAATTCGCCCCGTATCAGTCCACAGCAAAGAATGTGTGTGCGCGCGCGCTCTGCCGAGAGAAGTAATGTAATTCTTCTCGAGTGGTTTTACAACAGAGAGTGCCATCATCAAATCGGTTTAATAAACGGGCTATTTTAATGTGCTGCGTTGCTATTTCTTAGTTTTTTTAAATTGTATGCAGAAAAGAACTTTTGCTGGTGTTCTTTTTTGGTAAAGTTGTGGCCGTCAGGAATTGTATGCTGCTTGTTTCCCGGCAGTCGCTGTCGATAAACAGACTATCTTCCTGACCGGCACAGTGCTCCGCAGCTCGTCTCGCACGTGCTTTGGAATTGAGGACCCCAAGTTGTGACGACTTCAAGTCTCCTGTCAAATCAATGGGTGATGCCGATATTGTAGCCTCGTACGCTAGCGGAGTTTAAATGTTCGCCACCGTGCACGGATGAAAAACCCACAGTTGCATTGAATCTTGAAGTTGTCAATGTCTACGTTTTTGAATTAATAATAATACGGGTTTTCATTATTAATAAGTTCAACTTCAGCCCGTGTTAAAAAAAACATTACTAAAATTTGAAATTAATATGCACATAGTGAGATGAATATAATATTGCGTTTTATAACGGTTAACATATTTCAGCAATATTTGGAAAACTGCGTCTTTTGAATGTAATGTTGAACATATATTTTCAGATTTATTAATTTGTTCTAATTTTTCTGTTTTTCTGTGCTTGTTTTTAAAAAAATGAAGTAAATACATCAAATGAAAGAACACCCTTTGTTCTTTAAAGTCACAAAATATTACAATTCTCTTACAATTAACACATGAGTTAAAAATATTAACTTTAGCAATGCAAGCATTTTATCGAAAATTTTGAAAATTAATATAATCTCAAAAAAACATGTTTCATGTATTTCCTTATACTCTTCACAGAAAAAAGTTTAACAATCTGGGATGTCAAGGTCAAATTCTCCTTAAGTTTCTGCAATTCATGTGGAATGATCCAAATATTCTTTAGTATATATACAATTAAGTGTACTTTATGTATGTTAATGATATTGCACATTCTTGTAATCTCATGCAAAATACTTGTAATGCTGTAAGATCTTGATCTGTATTGTGTGTTAAATGTATTAAAGTTATAAATATTAATCACTGCCAATGATCCCTTTCCCAAGGTCCAACACAGGCCGCCGAAATGAGCATCTTTTCTGGCAGTACACTGGAATGTCGCTGGCCACTATCGATTACATAAAAAAGTTTCACCAGATTTGGAAAAGCAAATAACTCTTTGTCCCTAAAGAGGCTGGTTATAACCATCAGGAATATTTCCTGCCCCTGGCAAACTCTTGACAATTCCATCAGCATCATTCATCATCTATTACCTTACACTCAACTTCATTTTATTCTATATCCTTGGCTAATCCCGGATTTTCAGTGGATTTTTTAATATTTTCCTGATGATATTTTTAATGTCTCAGTCAAGAAAATATTAAAGCCAGCATAATAGTAATTGGTCATCTCTCATTTTTCCAGGAAAAAGTAAAAAGTTACAATATTTTCTCAACAAATACAGAGTGAACCAAAATAATGTTATAATAATTTTTAAGTTAAGTTAAAGTAAGGGATTTTTAGTTTAATTAGCCTCTGTTACAGAATCGTAAGAAATAGGTTAGGAAAAATTTTCAAAGTCCTGATTTTTCCACTTTTCCAGAAAGTGACAACCCTCATTATTTGTCTTTTACTTCTGTTCTTAAAAGAAATAATTAGCAATAGGCTAGAAGTTAAGTCCTTACTAAGCAAGGGCCCTGAGCAATGCTTATCAGTAAATATAAAAAGTGCAAATATGAGTGATGATTTCATTTCATTAGTTACTGTAAGGTATTACATTACAACTATTAAATGGATGTTTGAAAACTCTGTTTTTTGTTGTGATTAATTTTGGTTTTTGACCCTCGATTCTTGTGACCTTCACTTCTCTGCTTCTATTGAATATGTTCTCTGGGATATTCTTGAAATACTTCATATTATAAATTATTGCAAAAAATTCCTTCCATTTTTCAAATTTTATTAAAAATTGCTCAATTTCTTTTTTGTTAAAAAAGTATACTTATAAAAATGGGTTAATTTTCATAAAAATCTCTGTAATTTTGAAAATTGAAATCCTCCCCAATGATCAGAAATGTAAATATTTGGGCACTACTGTGCTCTAAGCAGTTAGAATTTGTATTTTTAGAAATAGATCTCTGAAAATACTTTTGCACACAATTTAAATAGGAGTATTTGCAAATTACAATAAAATATTATAATTTTACTTCCCAATATTGGTGTAATAACAATGCAAAAAAGAGAACAAGAGACTTATGACTGGGTGAATATCAATACTGGAGTGGAAGAGCAAAAGCTGGTGTAGCAATGTATGTGGATAAGAAATGGAAGAAGTGTATTACGATTTACACATACATCAATGAAAAAATAGTAAGACTAGATTTTAAAATGAACAGAGGTAGTCTTACATGTATGAGTTTATGGTCCTGAGGAAGGTAAGAAGGAGGAAACCACAAAATTTTATGACAAGCTGCAGACAGGTAAAACAATGCAACCCAAATAACTCGTTAATTATAGCTAGGTAAATGCGATAGTAGGATACACGCCATTTCCCAATGCTATAGGACTGTAAGGAGAACAAATATCGAATAATGCAAGGGAACTTACTGAATTTGTACCATACAATGAACTAAGAATCACCAATACACTTTTTAAACGAAAGAACATCCATAAATATGCTTGGGGTGCCATGGGCAACACTTCGTTATTATGTAATAGTTAATAAAATAAAAATACACTTCAGAAGTGGATGTCCGCGTTTTATAAGGATATGACAATAATCGGATCACTATCTAGTAGAAACAAAAATAAATATAAGAGCAAAATGGAAGCAACCAACTGCCTCAGAAAATAAAGCACAACATATAGGGGATGAAGTGTACCTACTAGAAGACGTTAGTATAAAGGGGTTATATCAGAGACGGTTGAATCTGATGTTGATCAACATCGCCCCATCAGATACGAATGACGAATTGAGTAACATTGAATCAACAAGAAGAGCAGCGTGTGACGCATTATGCGAAAAATGAAAACTTTTAAAATAGGAAAGATAGGGTTGCAGAGGCAGTGCAGGAAAAACAGATAACATACCTAAATTATCTACAAAACGTATATATATATATATATATATATATATATATATATATATATATATATATATGTTAAATTAACTCTTGAGAACTACACAGCATTTCACTTTTATTTATAACAAAATACATATACATAAACTCTTATTGAACGTGTTTGACGGTCTTTTACAAACACTACATTGCTGCACAGTAAGACAAAAGGACGAATGCCTATGATCATTCGTTTACATACCAAAAACAGATGACGACAGTGTCGGCGCGTTCACAAACCTCAATCTCTCAATATATAGTACATTTCCAATAATATACTAGACGCAGATGGCGACACTGTCGACATGTTCACAAACTTTAACCTTACAATATAAATGTATATTTCCAACACGCCTCCTTACATTTATATACATACTATCTTAAATTCAGTTAATATTCATCATATTCCTAAAATACACAAACTTGTCTTTACACAAAGCTTTCGTGAAAATATCTGCCATGTTATCATCAGTATTTACTTTGACTATATCAATTAAACCATTCATATACAACTCGTTGACAAAATGATAATGGACTTCAATATGTTTTGAGTTTTTTTTTGTAAAGTTACCATATTTAGCGATACTCAATGCTCCTGAGTTGTCTTCGTACATCGGTTCATCAAAATTCAAATCAAAAATTTTCATTACATCTTTTAGAAATTTCACTTCACTCACAGCATCTATAGCGCAACATACTCTGCATACGTCGAAGCTTTTGTTACACTTGATTGTTTGCGAGACTTCCAAAATACAACATTGTCAAACATACGGATCACATAACCTGTCGTAGATTTACGATCTATATTGTCACCTGCCCAATCTGAATCTACATAACAATCAAGAACTTTTGCATTTTCGTTTTTACAATAATTCAATTTCAGGTTTCTTGTCAAATACAGATATTTTAAGATTCTCAGCCAATACTTATAGTGTGTGCCGTCATAACAATTCTGAAACCTGCTCAAATAATTAACAGAATAACTGATATCTGGCCTTGTTCCTGAACTAATATATAACAACGCACCAATCAAATTTCTATACTTTATATCATTACGCAATTCCTGAGTTGGTTCTAATTTCAAGTTAACTTCCATCGGTGTAGCATATAATTTTGAGTCTTTAATCTTGTATTTTTCGGCTAATGAATTAATATAATTTTCCTGCTCATTTTGTTTTTCTTGTATTCGTAATTTATATCAATTCCTAAATAACTTTTAACCTCACCTAAATCTTTCATACTAAATCTATTTGACAACAAATTTTTGATTTCTTTAATTCGACTTTTCTTTACACAACAAATGAGCAAGTCGTCAACAAAAATTATCAAGTAAATCAGGACATTACTTTTTCGCAAAACATAAAGGCAATAATCATATTCACTTCTTTGGAATCCTAAACTTTTCAAGAAAGTATCTAAACACTCATACCAAGCTCTCGGACTTTCTCGTAAACCGTACAGTGCTTTCATCAATTTGCACACTCGATTTGTGCCGTCTTCGTAGCCTTCAGGTTGTTTAACATAAACTTCTGACATGATTTCGCCATTTAAAAAGGCTGTTTCTACATCCATTTGTTCAATAATTAAGCCAAAATGACAACAGTATGACAGTAAAATCTTCAAAGTTTGCATTTTAGCTACTGGTGCATATATATCATCAACACATTCCTTTTGTTGAAATCCCCTAACAACTAATCTTGCTTTGTACCTATTATCAAACTTTTTAGTAAAAACCCATTTAACATCTATAAGATCTTTGCCCTCTGGCTTACTAACTAACTCCCATGTGTCATTTTTCTTCAAACATTCAATTTCCCTATCCATAGCTTGACTCCAGCTTTTCGATTCATTGCTATTAATCGCCTCCTCAAAACTAACCGGGCTATCTGCACTACATACGTTAATATAAATAAAGTTACTTGTATTATCATCCCTATAGCGTTGTGGAGTTTTAACCACTCTACCCGACCTTGTTGTTTTTTCCTTTAGCGCTGCTTTTGGAGATTCGATTTCGACTAACCTTTCTTCGTCCTCGCTGTTATCTTCAGACCCAGTTTCCCAATTTTCACACCCAGATTCATCTAATCTTTTACTCACGGAACCATTATCCTTTAAACCTACACATCTAATATTTTCTTCAACAACCTCTACATGCCTGGCCACAACAATTTTATTATTTATGAGTACCCTATATCCAACGTCACTGTAACCTAACAGAACTCCCAAATCTGCTTTTCTATCCCATTTTGACTTTCTCAATTGTTCTGGCACCCTTACAAAGACTCTACTTCCATACAATTTTAAATGTGTGACATTAGGCTTTTCTCCAAAAAATATTTCATAAGGAGTTTTCAATTCTGCGGTATTTGCAAGACATCTATTTTTCAGATACGCGGCAGCACAAACTACTTCTGGCCAAAACCTATTGTTAACTTTTGCTTCGGCTAATAAACATCTTGACATGTCCATGATTGACCTATTGAACCTCTCAGCAGTTCCATTCAACTCATGCACATATGGCGGGCACGCATTTAAAACAATCCCCTTTTCCTTGATGTATTGATATATATTATTATTCATGTATTCTTTTCCATTATCACACCACAATTTCTTAATCCTTTTCCCAGTAAGATTTTCAACCTCATTTACATACCCAACTAAACAATCATATAATTGGTCTTTAGTTTTAATTGTGTAAACGCGTGCAAGTTTACTATAATCATCAATAAAAGAAACAAAGTATCTTTCACCATGCATACCTACTGTTGAATGTGGCCCATTTAGATCTGTGTGAACAATTTCTAGGATTTCTTTAGCCTTATTTCTGTTGTTTTTAAAAGGAACATTATGCATTTTATTTTCTATGCACACTTTACATTTCATAGGTTCAGACTCGACGTTTTGAGGGATTCCATCTACTAATTGATGTTTGCAAATTTTATCTAAATAATTGAAATTTACGTGCCCCAGTATCCTATGCCACTTTTCCTTTATTGTCATATTTTCTTTATTGCAGAAGTTTACGTTAAATTCCCCTTTGTTGATCACACTTGTCACTTTATATAACCTATCTTGTTTCCATGCAACTGCAATTAAACCCCTATCTTTACTAAAAACTTTTGCGCTGATGCCTTTTGCAATAATATCATGTTTCTCTGTGACTCTTGAAAAACTAATTAAATTCCTATCTAGATCTTTAATGTAAAATACATTTTTCATTTCAACTCGTTCTAATCTGTCAAACACTAAAAAATCGCTAATTACATTACCAACTTTAGTTGCCGTTAAAATCTTTCCGTTCGCGATTTTTACATTAATCGGTTCTTTTAACGTTACGCATTTAGAAAAATATTCCTCGTTATTAATTATATGATCTGTACAACCGCTATCTAACAACCAATTAATTTCAATCTGACCTGAATCCTGTGTTACACTGTTTACTTCCTTGGCGAAGACCTCTGTCACGAAACTGCTTGCGCCACTTACATTCTGATAAAACTGTTGTTCTTCACGGTTCCTACCACCATGGTCGTCCTGTCGGTAATGTCGGTCTCCTTGCTCGTTCTGTCGGTAAGATCGGTCGTGACCATAGCGACCGCCTCTGGACCCACGTGGTCCTCCTCTGCCTCCGCGATGTCCATTTTCATAACTTTGGTTGACATAACCTCCATAGTTACCTCGTGCTCTTCCGCCACGTCCCCGGGAACCTCGATGATTCTCAGTTTGTCGACATTCCCTCTTGAAGTGTCCTGGTTTACCACATCCGTAGCACACTTTTTGGCCGCTCGCACTAGGTCTCTTCTCCGAGATGAATGCATTTGATTTTACGCCCTCACTGTCCTGGTTCTCCTTGATGCTCTTCATCCTTATTTTTGCCTTCACGTACTCCGCAGTCCGGTCTTCCTTCTTCAAAACATCCACTAGATCTCCGATATAACTTAGTGACTCGGGCAGCGTTTTGAGCATGTAATTTAGTTTCTCTTCTTCGCTTACCTTGGCCCCGGCTGACTTCAGTTCGTTTATGTATTTCTCAAACACAGTGAAGAATTCATTTATGTCGCTGTAATTCTTTAATCTGAGTCCATCTAGTTTGTTCCTGCAGACAATCTGCAACGCTGTTGACTCTTTGGAGTATAGCTCGTCAAACTTCTTCATAACCTCGAAAGCACTTACTTTATCATTCACGAACTCTAGCTGCTTGTTAGTAATTGCACTAAAAATGCAATGCATCGCCTTCAGGTTCTGTTCTTCCCATTCTACGTCCTTGTCTTCTTCTCGCTTCGACCTCGTGGTCACCTCATGGCATTTTTTTAATTTCAAATAGATAGTTAACCTCGTTTTCCAGTTTGCGTAGTCCTCTCCATCAAAAGCTGGAATGTTCAGGTCGTCCATGTCGCAAACTTCCTCGAATCGACGGACACTGGGCTGAACTCCAATATAACCTCTTCAGCAATTCATCTGCATCCGGAAACCACGCTCTGCTACCATGTTAAATTAACTCTTGAGAACTACACTGCATTTCACTTTTATTTATAACAAAATACATATACATAAACTCTTATTGAACGTCTTTGACGGTCTTTTACAAACACTACATTGCTGCACAGTAAGACAAAAGGACGAATGCCTATGATCATTCGTTTACATACCAAAAACAGATGACGACAGTGTCGGCGCGTTCACAAACCTCAATCTCTCAATATATAGTACATTTCCAATAATATACTAGACGCAGATGGCGACACTGTCGACATGTTCACAAACTTCAACCTTACAATATAAATGTATATTTCCAACAATAGACTAAGCAGATCCATTAGAAGAACAATAGAGTTCCCTTACGAATAGTCAGATTGAAGTCTGGTTTGGTCCATTGGATTTCTCTTCGAGAGTTGTACTCACGTGATTTCAGAAGGAAGCGATGAAATTATTTTTTTCTTCCAAATTTGTTACCCATTTTCCTAATTAGGGTTCAATTTTGATTCACGCGTATTTCCTAAACTAAATGTCGAATTGAAGTCTGGTTTGCTCCATTGAATTTTTCGTCAAGATTTGTACTCACGTATGTGATTTCAAAAGGAAGCGATGAAATTAATTTTTAACCATATTTTTCGCAAAATTTTCTGAATTTAGGCACAATTTTTTGTCACCCGTATTTCCGAAACTAATAGTCGGATTGAAGTCTCGTATGCTCCATTGGATTTCTCGTCGAGACTTGTACTCACATACGTGATTTCAGAAGGAAGCGATGAAATTATTTTTTTTCCAAATTTGTTACCAAATTTCTGAATTTGGACTCAATTTTGTTTCACGCCTTTTTCCTAAACAAAATGACGGATTGAAGTCTGGTTTTCAGCATTCGATTACTCGTCGAGAGTTATACTCGCATGCGTGATTACAAAAAAAGAGCTAAATATTTAATTTTATAGCTTTTTTTCCTAATTTGTCACCAATTTTCTTAGATTGTGCTCAAATTTTTGTCACGCGTATTTCCTAAAAAAATTGTCGGATTGAAGTCTACTTTTCACCATTGATTTTCTTGTTGCGAGTTGTACTCGCATACGTGATTTCAGAAGAAAACGATGAAATTCATTTTTTTCCTAATTTGTCTTCAAATTTCTGAATTTGGACTCAAATTTCCCAAACTAATAGTCGGATTGAAGTCTGGTTTGGGCCTTTGGATTTCTCGTCCACAGTTGTACTCACATACGTGATTTCAGAAGGACGCGATGAAATTAATTATTTTCCAAATTTGTCACCAAAATTCTGAATATGGGATAATTTTGTTTTCACGCGTATTTCCGAAAACATAAGTCGGACGGAAGTCTGGTTTACTCCATTGGATTTCTCGTCCAGAGTTGTACTCACATACGTGATTTCAGAAAGAAGCGATGAAATTATTTTTTTTCCAAATTTGTGAACAAAATTTCTGATTTTGGGGTCAATTTTGATTCAAGCGTATTTCTTAAACTAACAGTCGGATTGAAGTCTGGTTTGGTCCATTGGATTTCTCGTCCACATTTGTACTCACATGCATGATTTCAGAAAGAAGCGATGAATTTATTTTTACCCAAATTGTCACCAAATTTCTGAATTTGGGCTCATGCGTATTTCCGAAACCAATAGTCGAATTGAAGTCAGGTTTACTCCATTGGATTTCTCATCCACAGTTGTACTCACATACGTGATTCCAGAAGGAAGCGATGAAATTGATTTTTTTCCAAATTTGGCACGAAAATTCTGAATTTGGTCTTAATATTGTTTCATGCGTATTTCTAAAACTAAGAGTAGCATTGAAGTCTGGTTCGGTCCATTGGATTTCTCGTCGAGAGTTGTATTCACATACGTGATTCCAGAAGTAAGCGATGAATTTAATTTTTTTTTAAATTTGTGAACAAAATTTCTGATTATGTGCTCATTTTTTTTCACGCGTATTTTTGAGACTAATAGTCGGATTAAAGTCTGGTTTACTCCATTGCATTTCTCGTCAAAAGTTGTACTCACATACGTGATTTCAGATGGAAGCGATTAAATTAATTATTTTCCAAACTTGTCACCAAAATTCTGAATATGGGATAATTTTGTTTCACGCGTATTTCCGAAACCAATAGTCGGACTAAAGTCTGGTTTATCAAATGCATTTTTAATCAAAAGTTGTACTCACATACGTGATTTCAGAAGGAAGCGATGAATTTAATTTTTTTCAAAATTTGTGAACAAAATTTCTGATTTTGGGGTCAATTTTGATTCAAGCGTATTTCTTAAACTAACAGTCGGATTGAAGTCTGGTTTGGTCCATTGGATTTCTCGTCCACAGTTGTACTCACATACATGATTTCAGAAAAAAGCGATGAATTTATTTTTACCCAAATTTGTCACCAAATTTCTGATTTTGGGCTGATGCGTATTTCCGAAACCAATAGTCGGACTGAAGTCAGGTTTACTCAATTGGATTTCTCATCCACAGTTGTACTCACATACGTGATTCCAGAAGGAAGCGATGAAATTGATTTTTTTCCAAATTTGGCACGAAAATTCTGAATTTGGTCTTAATTTTGTTTCATGCGTATTTCTAAAACTAAGAGTAGGATTGAAGTCTGGTTTGGTCCATTGGATTTTTCGTCCACAGTTGTACTCACATACGTTATTTCAGAAGGAAGCGATGAAATTAATTTTTTTCCAAATTTGTCATCAAAATTGCTTATTTTGTGCTCAATTTTGTTTCACACCTATTTCCGAAACTAATAATCGGATTTAAGTCTGGTTCGATGTAGTTGTACACACATACATGGTTTTGTTTCAGAACTGTGTGCACCAGTTATATCTGCAGTACATTCTTCGTTTACGTCAGGTTGACTCTATTGCATATCTCGTCAAAAGTTGTACTGGCATTAGTTATTTCAGAAGGAAGCGATGAAATTAATTTTTTTGTCAAATTTGTGAACAAAATTTCTGATTTTGGGCTCAATTTTGATGCGAGTGTATTTCTTAAACTAACACTCGGATTGAAGTCTGGTTAGGTCCCTTGGATTTCTCGTCCACAGTAGTACTCACATACGTGATTTCAGAAGGATTCGATAAAATTATTTTTTTTCCAAATTTGTCATCAAAATTGCTGATTTTGTGCTCAATTTTGTTTTACGCCTATTTGCGAAACTAATAATCGGATTGAAGTCTGGTTCGGTGTATTGGATTTCTCATCCAGAGTTGTACACACATACGTGTTTTTGTTTCAGGACTGTGTGCACATGTTATATCTCTAGTACGTGGAAACAGATCCCCCTGAGTACGTGTTTTCCTCTGGGCCTCGAGCAGATGCAGAAATTCCAAAGAGAAAGCTTCTGGAATTTGTTTGCAAGGTAATTTGGAGATCATCTTACTTTCTTTTAAATAAGTAGTAATTTATAAGTGCTGATTTGTTAGTGGCCAAAATTAATATTAAAAATTAATCTGATAATTCATGTGAACAAGTAGACTGCTAAGTATGAGTTGTCTGGTAATATGCAAAAATTTTTTATAAGGAGAGTTCAAGAAGAAACATTCCAGAGACCTAGGAGCAAAATGCAGTAGTTGTAGATCAGAAGTACCTGGCACTGACTGTTGAGGTGGGAGGTTCTCAGTCACCCTTTATCCAGTCCAGACCACTCTCCTTGCAATATCACAATTTTTTGTGCTTTAAAAAGGTTCTGAGGTGCAAATGATTAATCTTGGACCCTGATGTTAAGCAGTATGTGCGGAACTTTCACAATACAGCCCTGGGAATTTTACGAAACAACTGTTTACCACCTGTGTTGCAGTGGGACAAGTGTTTCAACAGGTGCTTCTGACCTAAAGATACTGGTTTTTGTTCCTAGGCTTCTGGCTTGTGTCCTTTTGAATGCTCCTCCTCTTCCTTTTGAATACTCATGAGCGAATGGGGGCAGAGGTTCGAGGACAGATCCCAGTCACGTTTATCGTGAAGGGACAGACCTCAAATGTACCATAGTTTACATAAGCACTCTTGTTATTAGAACCCTTCTTAACTCTATATGTTAGTTTTGTGTTTTAACATACATTGCAAGTTAATGAAACAATTTTAAACCATCACCATTTGAAACCAATCATTGGTTCATAGAAACTTTGATGATCTGTTTGTTATTGCTAGGTCTCTGCCCGTACATGATAAAATCTTAATTATCTACCATAATTTTTACATTATATGAATAATTTTGTGTCCTGCATTAGTTTTTATTTGGTAGTTATATAGTTTATAAAATGAACCTGCACTTACTATGTCACTCTATACATTTTTTTTTTCTTTTCTTTTCCCTAGCAATTGTTTTGGGAATATTTTTCTCGTCATCAGGTGTCTCTAAAAGAGTAAATACAATATATTGCCTTAATTTGTTGTATGTAACTGTTCTAAAATTTTAAAATATTCAAATTATTTAAAAGATTCCCTAAAGCGTTGATTCCATCCATTGAATTATATTAAAACATAAATTATTTCCATTATATTATAAAATGTAAGACTCCTGTAACCTAACTCCTTTCTTTTATATAATCCAACAACTATACATATCATTTTTATACAAAACAAATGTAAGGTTCACTTTTGGATTATTTGGTACGTTGTGTTGACGTCAGATTTTGCTGCTTGACTTATTTCACTTGAGCGTTGTGGGTAGCCGTTGTTTTTCTGTCATGTCACGTTGCAAAGTGAGATAGAACACGTCTGGTTGGAAAATTGATGGAAGAGGAGAGTGAAGGTTGATTCCCAGAGAAAAATTGTTCTTGGTGCATAAATTACATTGTTGTATGTAGATGACATCTGGTTGGTAGCAATTACAGTCTTCATAGTTCTCTTTAATTTAATATTCACCGTTTCAAAAATTAATTTTGGTAGCTTCCTTTTTTCCTTGCCTATAATTTTTATGTCCTGAAAATGTATTCTAAGTTGTTGATCAATTCTATGTTTTGTGATAGAATTCTATTTCTCTATTACTTGTTTGATATTATTCCAATGCTCGTTTATCCCTTTTGCACTTTTCTTTTTGTTTGTCGTATGTATTTCATGTCACAGTTGTGACATTGTATTTTGTGTATAACATTTTCATTATCTTCAATATCTGTTTGTCTTTGGATTTTGTTTTGGTTTCCAGTTTATTACTCATTTTATATACTGTGTTGATTTTCTATTTTGTATTTAAGCCACTTATTAATTTTGTTTGTTACATCCAGTAAAAATAGGAATGTTATTCAATTGATTTTATCTTTTTCCACATGATTTACGTTAAACTTATATTCAGTCTTTTTATTTTTTTATAATATTTTACTGAAACTAACAGGATAATTATCTAGTTTCATCATAATAAATATGTCATCTACATACCATTTGTAATATGCAATCACAATATTATCATCTATGTCACTGCCTAAAATCGATTTTATGAGTTCATTTGACTTTTCAGAGCAAAAGTGCATTTCTGACATTGAATCTGCTAAAGTAAGGTATGAACATGCCCAAAACCAAGTAGCTTTGCATCTAAATAAAATTGTAGAGTTTTCTAGCAGATTTTAGGGTGGGCAGTTTTTTTGATTTATCATTGTACTAATAAGTGTATGTTGGATTAATGCAGCCCCACACATTTGGTATTTTAGTGCGCAAGCCACTGCTCATCGAATCCCTGGTAGTGTAGACAGTTTATTTGCTATTTGGTGAGTCATGAATTTTCATTATTTCCCCCACCCACCGCATGCCTCTGTTTTGGACAAATCTAAGCAAGCAAACATTTGCCAAGAACATCAGCTGCTTGGGATTGTTGAGCAGTCTGTGCTCTGCTGGCATTGCTACTCGGCATATCATAAGCCCTTTTGGAAACTTGGAAGATTACGTGCCATCACTGCGTTCTGGAATAGTACGTTCCAGATATTAACAACTCGGTTTGCCAGAAATTCGTAATAAATTTTTGTATGGTATCCAAGAAAACTATGTTGAACAGCTTCAGTCCTATTAATTAGGTAAATAATTTGGTCTTGGACTTTCAATTTGGGAGAGCATGACAAGAATGAGAGCGATGGATCGGTGTGGAAGGAGAGCACTAGGGGCAGAGGCTAATGGAGTTCTCTTTGGCAAATTCACCATCTTTCGCCTTCATATTGAGAATTGAACAAAGACAACTTGAATAGAAGAGAAATGTTGGTCATTGAAGTCGATTACCTGCTCCCAGCATTCACACCTTTAAACAATGTTTGGACCATTGTTACTCTGTTCTCTGTTGATTATCATCTACATCTTCTCTCTTTTCTCTCTTCATCTTCTTTTTTTATTTACCTTTTTGTAATTATTTTTCTTTCTCACGTGTATCATAGTTTTATTATCAACATTATGAGGATTGTCCAATCTGTTGACGTCCTTTGTGAATAAATGTAATAAGTCCTGTCACGTGTGCACGAGCAGGTGTATGGCAACAGCGAGAGTGACTGGCCGGTGCAGGCGAAGCAGCTGGAGCAGGCGGAGCATTCAGACAGCGCGGAGGGGCAGAGGCTGACGCAGTTGCTGCACAAGCGAATGCGTCTCTCCCAGCCGTCCTCTTCGCAGCCTGGGCCGTCGTCTCAGCGGTAGACCCTCTGTACCTCAAAGCCAAATGTGTTAAAGTGTTTTGAAAATGTTTTGACAAGGATTGCTATTTGAGAAGTCTTAAAGCAATACCATAAGTGCTTTTGTGTTTATCTGGAAATTGGGTCATCATGACTAGGGGCCAGAGTTATATGCGCCAATATCTGTCTCAATATCTGTGAAATGGATTTGAGCAGTACACATTTTAAAAATATGCACAACAATTTGCCATAAAAATGTATATTAACCCATCATAACACTGTTTCTCATAATTTGTACGTACATTTTTACATAAGTTTTACATTTTTCATCACACACTTTACCCTTAGTGCATTGTCTAATGAAATTGTGAAAAGTGGTAATAGTATTAGTTAGCTTCCACGATGGATTCTCTGCTGCTGAATACATTACACAACTAATATTAGAACCATGATTGAACTTAATTCTGAGAATCCCTTAGTAGAAATCTTTGCCCCATAAAAAGTGAAGTTCCTTGCTTTTTTGTGTCCTGTTTCGCTCATATTTGAAGGGGAAGTCCCTGTGTGAGTTGTGGGACTGCAGTCACTTGTCAAGTGATTGGTCTAACCAATATTCAAAATGGACTTGACGGCAGGTAATATTTGCAACAGTTATTTTTCTGTTAAATGCCTTGAATAATTCAAATACAGGGTAATTTATATTAGCTACAATTAAACAACTTTATAAAAACGCCCATTAAAAATTAAATTTAACAAAATAAATATATTTTTGAGAGAAATTAGAAGCATTTTCACTGAAATAGGTTGAACAAGAAGCAATTTCTGCAAATGATTCGTTTCTTACAGAAGCACGTAAAATATGCAAGATCTAGATTACAAGATCATGTGTTAATAATTGAAAATTACTTGTCAATTAACATTCCCACTGAGTGTGATTTCTATTATTAGGGGAAAATATGGGTTTGCATTTAATTCTGGTGCCTAGTCATGAGTGATATTTACTAAGATCATTTCGTGAATGAAATGTCATAAATAGAATATCATAAGTATTGTGTTGTGTTCAGAGCTAAGTAATATGTGCATAACATTTCTTGACCGATGGCTTGGAGAAATATGGGTAGAGTGGTTGAGTTGGTTAAGAAATAGACTACTAGATTTTATGAATCAATGCCTTTCTCATGCATATCAGTCATGACTTCACATCTTTCTCAATACTGTGCACTTTAATTTTATCAGGAATTCTAGGTATCTTCTGTGATGCATCTGCTTCGGCCATTTCTTTAGAATTTTTGGAGAAAAATTTGAACAGGAGCTAGGAAGGGGGAATTAAGCCATCGGTAATGAAAAGTCGTGCGGGTAATACTTTACATTTGGTGCTAAATGAGAAGCCCACAGTTCCCAACAAAAGAGGCTTAGGGTCTCATTGAAAAGCTTTCTGTGTGGAAATCACTAAGAATGTTTGGCAAGGCTAGATCATTGTAAGTGTTTTCATCCAGGAACAAAGTGGCTTGGAGGTAAAATTGTATTTTTATATATAAATATTATGTATTTATTATACACTTTTATAAATAATATACTCATTTTCCAGAATTGACCAATTGTCATCCCAATTTTTATGGGCAGAATTTGCCATATTTGTGCACTGATTTTTCAATCTTGTATGAGATTTGTACAGATAATGGTTTGATCTTTTGTATGCATCTCAATTGTTCCTTTTATTTTGAATAAGACTCAATAAAACAGCTTATCCATCTCTTACCAGTATCTGAACTGAGATATTTATGCGATGGATTTAGTTGAAGCATTATCTTGGTTATTCATTGTATGAAATATTTCCTAATATGCTTCAAGGTTAGACTGTACTTAAATATCAGTTTGTCATATTACTGAATTTATGTTGTCTTACTGCTCTTTAAACATTTTTGTAGTATTTAGACCTAATTTTTAGATTGTTGAGTTTATAATTTGACATTATAAATTGGAATTTCAAAACAAGGTTCTTGTGATCACTGTTTTTAGTTGGTGATTTACTGGTTAACATAGAAAAAGAACATTTTCTTCATTTGTTAAAACTAGATCCAATAAAGATAGGGGTGGTTAGATCGCAATCTTGTTTTGTTTGTAAATATTTTTACATTAATATTTACAAAATGTATGTGTTTTTATATTAATAAAATTTATTAAAAAATATTGTTAGCATTCTTTTTTAACATTCCTGAAGACTCTTCCAGAAATATTGTAGAAACTTAACATTTGACATTTTTTATACGAGAGAACACATCAAAGGCTGGTTCTATGCATAAAATCAGAGTGAAAAGAAGAGGAATGACGTAATTCCTGTAAATTTTTCCTAGACTTAGTAATGATAACCTGTTTCTTAATAATATTATTTCTAATTCTCATTATTTGTATTCATAAATCCGTTTCACAATTGCTTCTTGCAGGGTAGTCAAAAGTAATACCACTAGTGGTTCCTGATAAATTCAAGAGGCTTTAACTAAAACTTTCTATATATTAGTTGTATATAATATGATTATTTTGCAAATAAAGAGTGAAAGAACTGAAACAAATTTACTAAATATACAACAACAAAAAATGTGAGCTATTTTAATTTTAACATCCAAAAGGGTTGATACCACCTATGTGCAGTTTTATTAATGTAAACTGTCATTTCATATGAAATAAAATAAATATCCCTGCTTTCTGGAATGATTTTATGAAAGATAGAAGTTTATTAAGAAAATTAATTCAGAATGTTGCTTTACAATTTAAATGTCTAATAGCAATATAAAATATTAATGTAACACATAGCAACCCAAGAAATATAAAAATTAAATTAATATTGATGAGCATTGAGTTCAAACAATTCTCAGGAGTAGTCCTTCAAAATGTTTGATATCCTATCATTTCAGGTTTCTAATGAAAGTTCATTTCCTTCACAGCAGAACTTTACCCTTGCCTTTGTAATCTCAGAATTTTACCATCAGAACTGCTGTACCTGTCTTTGTTTTTTCACAATATATGGGCATTGAATTGCTGTTTTCCTCATTCATTTGTTTTTGTGAAGTTTTACTGAGAGATGTGGCTCAGGGCATCTGATGTCACTGCAATGCCTCTGACCAGGGGGACTTAGGTTCGAGTCCCAATGGTGGCTAGATTTTCAGCACACTTTTAGCAGATGGCTCCTATGATCCGTAGTTTCCCGTGTTTTTTCTGATCAACACCAGGCAAATGCCAAAGCAGTACCAGGCCACGAACCACTCACGATTTTTCCTTCCTCTTCCTTGTTCTACCCTCACCCCCTTACACTCACATTCACTACACTTACCACACATGCTGGGAGATCAATTGGGAGCTTAGAGCTTTTCCCAACTGGGGTGGTGTTCTGCTGGTGAGAAATCTTTTGGGGAAACACCATCAGCCGATGGTAGGTCGGCGCCAGATCTCACCATCCAGCAGGAGACAATCACCGCCACCTCTCAAGGGAAACATGCACTACCCTTACGGGACCAATGACCTTATATGTTGAAACACCCTGAATCATTAATCGATCAATTAATCATGTGGGGGGGGGGGGGAATTGGATACTCAGAAACGCTTTACAGACACTCTGGAGTCCAGGCCTGGCCATAATTATCTTATTCTAGTATCCATTGATGTAGCAGACCATTAGGCATTCGGAGCAACATAATGATTGTTGAATTGACTGATTGGCTCTTTAAGAAAAAAGCTGTTTCCAAAATTGCACAAAATGATTTTAATATGTTGCTAAATACAGGCAGTATTAGTTCTTAAATGTAATTACTTCTATTTTATTGTAATTATTTGGGAATCTGCAATTGACCCAGTGGCATCCTAAACTTTGCCTTATACTCTCTTTTCTCTTTCTCCATGGTCTGTGTATACAGAACGCAATCCACACCAATCTCCTACTTCACAAGTGTTTTGTGCACTATGAAGACAATTTTGGCTCCTGGATCACGGATGATGCAGTCTGTTAAGCACTGCCATCTTTCTTCTGGTCATCCCCTGAAATATGACCCCACTCTCCGTACAGGAAGCACTACTTAGGGGCCATCGTAAATTATGTGACGCAAATTTGGAGTATTCTGAATACCCCAAACATGCCTTGAAACCTTGTAACATGCGCTTGTACCCTCCCTCTAATAATTACATAATGCTTGTGACAAGCCCCCACCCCCCAAATTCCAATACTTAAAACTCAATATAAAGGAGAAACGAGTTGTATTAATTGTTATTGTGTTATACATTAAAATTTATTATAATTAATGTGGGAATTAGTTGGTGTGCGGACTGCACATAACAATAAGTTTGCAGACAATATTTTCATGAAAGGAGGCGTAGGCAAGAAAACGTCTGACAAGCCATGCACATGCAGTCACAGATGATGCGTAGGCTCCAAGTCTACTCTGCCACTAATTGGATTGTAGAATATACAAGATTAGTTTTGAATATTTTCTTCACAATCTAAAAGATTCATTCAATTTATCATTGATGAAAATATTTTCATTTATTGTAACAATTTATATAAGATAACTTCCTTAATTTATTATATTTTTTAATTGAACTTGTTAATGTGGTAATATTTTAGTATAAGACTGAATAAAATAAAGTATTTAAGCAAAAGTTGGAAGATTTTAAAAATAAATATCAGCATCACATAACACTTAACTAAGACCCCTCCTTCCCCTATATAATGCTGCCTCAATCCTCCTCCTCCATCTCCAGAGTTACATAATTTATGGACTATCCTGTAGTATTTGCTGTTTGTGAGCCGTGGGAGGAGAATAGTTGAAATACTTTTCAAAAATAAACTAAAAAAACAGAAAATATGTTATATCTAGTACACTTTATTTCCAAGTTCATGACTATTTGAAGGGTTCAGGTGTAATACATTAAAACCATCACAAAACACGTTTGAGATATAGTGTTGAGGGGGTTGTGGCAGCGTTATAGAGGGGTAGGGGGGGGGTCTTAGTTAGGTGTTATGTGATGCTGATATTTATTTTTAAAATCTTTCAACTTTTGCTTAAATAATTTATTTTGTTCAGTCTTATATTAAAGTGAACATTTTGGTTCAAGAATGTTTAAATAAATAATAAAACATCAACTACAATCCATAAATTAATCTATTTGAGTATCATTCTCTTGGACAACTGATAGAAAGAGCCCAAATTATATAAAAACTACAGTTTTGAGGGTTAGATATATAAAATGAGATCAAAAATCTGTATACATTCCTTTGTAAATAAAACTGTTTTATAATTATTTCTAGTGGCCATTTTATTTTGCCTATTGATATTTGCCCTTAATTTCATTAAAACTTATACACACTACCAATTTCATAGAATTTAATTCCATTTTATGTAGCATAAAAAACTGTTAAAACAGGATGTGGCATTTAGGAGGGCAACAGTGAAAGTTCATTGTTTACAACAAACTTGTGAAAAATTTGTACAAAATTTTTTTTTTATTGTGGTGAGCAAGGGATGTTTAAGTACATTTAGTTACATTAATTTCTTATTTTTTCCTAAGGTAATTTATTCAAGAACCATCAGCAGAGTCAATGTTTTGCTTACAAGAACATATATTCAAGAAACAACATACATAACTGAATTCACCATGGCTCTTTAGAGTTAAAACTATTGAGTAATATGATTTCATATTATATTCTCATTCAATTTCACACAATAAGTTAACAAAAAATATTTTCACTGCTCATGGCTGTGACTCTTTGCGTCTGAATATGTACTTAATCTACACCCAAGTTTATGCTACTCAACACCAGTCAAGAAAAGCACCTATAAGACCCCATTTCTATGTCCTAAGTGTGCAGAAAAGTTTTGAGAATTTCCCTATCTCCTGAAATTGTCTTGCTTTATACCAGCATTACTGTTGTCTTGATCTCCATTAGAGGTGACTAGGGATCGGAATTTTATGACCCAAAAATGTTAAAAATATGACCATAAATATGACTAAAATTTTTTGGTTGACTTTTTGCAACCTGGAAAATCTTTTCACTTTTTAAATAACCATTACATTGAAAATATACTCTTAAAATGTAGCACATTCACAATTTATCCTTTTTTGATGCCCCTAAAGAATATTCTACCAGTTAAAGTTATTTATAGAAGCGGATGACCTTGGCCCAAAACCTGACAAAAATAAACTGACATTTTCTGGTGCTTTCTGAACTTTTTCTCCTTCTATATAGCTTACCCTCCCAATTCACATACATATTTATTTATAGGAAAGACAGACAATAACTAGACACAACAATTGTAAGAAATTAGATAAGTTAGAAGAAGTGAAAAATGTATTTGAGACAACTGCAAGCAGGTATGTGAAAGTGAAATAAAAAAGATAAAACACAACAAGTACAAAAATTCATGGAAAAATGAAACCATAATAAGAAAAATTTACGGAAAATGACCAAAGGGTCAAAATAGGACTGTATATGGCTTGTGAAAATGGCATCATTTTAGTCATTGTAGATAAAATAATGCTTAACTTACATT
Organism: Gryllus longicercus; assembly: GCA_038098605.1. Classification (NCBI taxonomy): domain Eukaryota; kingdom Metazoa; phylum Arthropoda; class Insecta; order Orthoptera; family Gryllidae; genus Gryllus; species Gryllus longicercus. The sequence continues at coordinate 349,379 of JAZDUA010000617.1, forward strand.
TTCAATGGAAATAACACAAATAAAAAGATGTGACTAGTCACAAACATCCAGGCCCTAGTGATCACTGTGGCTGCAACCTTGAATGAAATTCATGTGGCTTATCATTCTAACTGATGTGTGTGGTGAATTCTTATAATTTGTCAACATCAAGTATTATGTCTAGGATAAATAGTAGCATGTAAATGTAAGGTGTGTTTTCAATGATTTCTCAAAATTAGTGGATAACCAATATAGTATAGTGGCTACTTATGTACAGTTACACTTGAAGAAGGCAATGAACAAAACTGAAACCTGCTATAGTAAAATTGTATTGCTATATTATATTTCATGTAGTTGATTCCTGGTGAATGTTTTGAGTAAATGAGTGCAAAATAATCATTGTTTAGAAGTTCATCATACATGAGTGGAAGATTATTATAAAGAATGATAAGATATGGATGCAGATGTTGGTTTGCAAAGGGTAGCCCAGATAAGATGATAAAAAGTTCCCCTAAACCAAATGATTAATGACACTATAACTAACATAAAAATAATATTTTTGAAAGGTTTCTTAAGGCCCCAATCCCACCACCCACACCCCTCTACTGCCAAAAACGTGTTGTTTTTTTTTAAAAAAATTGTCAACTCAACACTATTTTGTTTGATTGAAAAAATATGAAAAATTAAAAATATAATTTATACTATCAGAAATTTTTTTTAAAAATATTTTCTCAGCACCAAATTCAAATAATTAAAAAAAATGCATTGTGTGCTAGAACCCTGGAAAAGGCATTAAAAAAATCTAAATTTCACGCCCGGAAGTAACTTTTTAAACTCAATTTTATCAAAGAAATTTTTTCTTTCCCTCTTCAAAAAGTGGATCTGCTATTCATCATGAATGTCGACGTAGAATCTGGGGTATTTTTTTGTAATGGGAGCTCTTAGACACTTGTTTATTTCCCCTCTCCAAAACTCCTTCACTAGCCTGTAACATATTGCCATCAGGCTCGGAAAAGAATTGAATTTTTGGAGTACCTTACATGAAGCCCTGTGACATTATCAAATTTCTCAAAAAATTGTTCCAAACATTTTCTTTAAATATCTTGTAGGAAACCAGTGAAATACACTTACAAAGGTATCATTGGTCAGATTTTCAATGTTAACCCTTAATTTTCAAAAACTGCAAACATAAATTTTTCCTTCAAATGAAATTTGTTCTTCTTAATTGATTCCTTAATTAATTTAATAATTTCTTGTTGAAAACATTCATTTTCATGCATAATTGAGTGAAAAAAGGGCAATTTTAAAAACATGATTTTCTCAAAAATGACTCCCTATTTTTTGTTTAAACTTATTCACTGAATTACAAGACATAAAAGCAATTTTGAAGTATTTCTTTCATTTTTAAGTTTCACAAATGTAAGTATTTTAATGTCTCTTTTGTTGTTAATATTTACAATATTTTTTACAAGGTGTTTTTACACATTATTGCGATTGTGAGTGCAAGTGCTTCAAATAATTTCTTACGAGGTTTCTTGAAAAATAAAAACTTTTCTGCAACAATGAGTTCAAAATTATTTTCAGAAGTGTTTAAACGTTTTCTCAAAAGTGGCTCCAAATCTTTCAATGAAAATTTACATATAGAACTAGATTGTACTTTTTAATAATATTCTTAAATTCATTTTTTTTATTTTTACTATTAGGAGACAAAAAATTAAAAAAATATGGTAGAGAGTGCTTAGGTAGGGGGTGGGGTAAAACGAAACATTCAAAACAAAATACCAAAATGAAAGCTATTTAACATAGTCAGTGTCCAAGGAGTTGTATGTGATGTACATGAATTATTGAAACAAAGTTCATATATCAAACTGGAATGTAGAACTCCTCTTAAGGATACTTCTTTTACTAATCAATCTTACCTTCTCCAACTTCAAGAAATGGTTTCCAATCTTAATTTGTGTACTAAAGAACACAAAACATTTGATGTAACCTACAAAATCATTAAACCTTTTCAAGTATATACATTATTATATTGTTGTAGTTTATTGTCTGGACTTTTGAAAATTGCCATAAATGTTATATAGGGACAGTGAACATGTAAAAGACGAATCACTTAACAACTGAACACTTCCATTGATCAACACTCAAACATTCAGAGGTATCACAAATTATTTATGTGTTTGTTTATTTTTCTTTTTTCTTCTTCTTCTTCTTCTTTTTTTTTTTTTTTTTCCTTCAGGATAACAGACTTAGCTAAACTACTCTACACTTATTTATATGCTTCAAGTAAATAGATCAAGAGCCTACTTCACATACTTTCACAATATTCTATTACACCAACTGAACAGCACTGATTTGCAATTATTTTAGTATTAACAGAGGCCAGCAAACAAAAGCACTGAAAACTGTTTTTCGAAATGTAGCATGCACACTGCTAAAGGGCAAGGAATTAATCTCTTGTGTAACATATTACAAATTAAATATTTTAACAAGGGCACTCTTCACAAGTACTGCAATTATACAGTACAACGCATGAGTGTAAAACAGTTCTGTACCTACTAAGAATATCAAAATAATTTGCTGTTCCGCAACAGCACATGAAGAGCAAATTTTTAATGACGGGCGGCCACTTGGAGCCCTGCTGTTGGTTACGTCCCTAAAGCAGTGGCTAATTGATTACAAGTCGATTTGCGCAGTATGACAATAGGAGAAATAACAATCAATATTTTATTCCAGCCAAAATCTAAACTTTCAGTTTTTTTCTGAGTTCCTGGGCATTTAACGAAACCACAGACACTTTTCACAAGGCCGGAGACTGAATAGTTTTGTTTCAATTTCTCCTCGCATTGGAAATTAGTAATAATAATACAGATAAACAACAATTTAAATATAGGGCAATTAAAAATAGAATAAGTCATTAATTTCAAGCTTTACATGAATAGAAATTAAAAATGCCGTTTTTTCCAGAAAACAATAAAACAGTGCAATTATGCTAGAAATTGTTCAATAAATTATATTTATGAAATTAACAGGGAGAAGATTTGGAGAATGGTAAGTGATGGCAATACCTGTGATAATAGTATTGATTTATTATGAACTATAAACTGTTACTTTATCTTTTTCGGGCAGATAAAGTATCTCGTCGTCATTTTATTTTAATTAACCAAATCTCGTCGTCTGTTAAGATGCCATGCGCAGAACCGCAGGCTGTTGTTTCCGAGAAGGCGCATGCTCAAAGCATTTTTGAGCAATGTGGATTATCCCGCGTAATTCAACAAAACAAATACACCTTATTCTTGCTCCTTAATAATTTATCCAAAATGTTTAAATCTCAAATCTATCTAATATTACTCCTCCGTCACATTCATTTGTAATGCCTTCAATCAGGCAACATATTCGTCTAATATGAAAACTGTGTGAATTATGTTCGCAGGTTATAAAGTCGCATTGTCAACCCAACAGCTCTGTTGCTGATCGTGTTACCCTCGGAAACAAGTTCGACAGTTGGTACTGAGCAGGTGTTCTGATTACTTACCATCCAGTCTAGGCAAAGGTCTTGCACCTGTAGAAAATAATGGATTAGAAAATAGTATCGCGAATGTTTTGAACGAAAATTTATGAAAAAATCGGTTTGAAATAAGATAACCAGTTCACTTCTGTTGCATGCTTTACATTAATTGTGGTTATCTTCGCACATTTTTATTTCTAATTGAATTTTAAGATTAAACTTTGTATTTATTGTAAGGATAAAGAAAATCAATAGATGAAAATATTCAGCAACGAAGAATGTGCAAAAATAAAGGATATCTTACGAACACGATGCATTGCAACCGCTTGATCAATTGCAATGTTACTAATTGCTCACCAACAAATACGTCATTTTTACGTGTGTTTAACCCTGGTAGCTTGGCAACAATTTAAATTGTATTTTAATTTGGAATTTGTGTAATCAGGAACATTTAAAATTGTACAACTTATTTTAAAATGCAAAATATATTATGCCTTAATATAAAATGTAATATGTAACATGAGTTCTCGCCCAGTGATGGTAGGAAGTACTGAATTAACACACGTTTTACAGCGAACGAGCTGCATTAATGAGCATTAAATGGTGCACATTATTTTACTTCAATTTCAGGAATTTGCAGAAACATATTCCGCAAAAAGTTGTTGCATAAATACTTACATAATCATACCTAAATGAATGAAAAGAATAATTTTATGAATCGTTCACCTGTTGCATTGTATAAAAAATATTTTTGAATAATTTGCTTTCAAAATGGATATTTATAAGCAGTTTTCGTAAATATATTACTCTTTACTCAAGAAACGTTCAACTCTAATTTACTTTTCCTTAGTATGTACGTACGTACATAATTTCTTTTCGATCATGATTTGTCTCATATCCTGACCGCAGTCACTGAGAATAAACAGCGTGATTAACAAAAAATCTATTTGGCTATCAAAAAATGAATTTTTCTACCAAAATGTAAGTCTGTTTTAATAGAAGGATGCAAATCGAACCGAATGGTAATAAATCATAAAATGAAGGATTTTAAAGTAATTTATATTTTTATCTTCTGAAAAAAATACAAACTCCAAAACATATTTATAAAATTTCTTTACTGCTGTGACGTCATTTGTCCTGATCGCATTGCTAGAAAATCTCGCGGGATCAACTTAAAATCTCTTTAGCTATCAACAAATTGAGGGAATTTTCCTCAGGATTTCCAATTCTGTTTTAAGAAAATTACCCATTTTTCACCAAAAAGTAACGACAGGAAAGTTACAAAAATTCTTGTAGAATTTTGGGGCAATTTTCATAATTTGTTCCAATCGCTAGAGCGAAATTCGACGAAAAGCGCGCTAACTGCCATCCTTTCCCCGCGAATCCTCAGCCGTTCCCTCCACTGCGCCTCGAAACACCTGTCGGAGCAGACGCGCGCGGCGCGGAGGGTTCTTGTTTGTTACAAAGTTGTGATTTGGTGTAGTGTTATGTGTGTATTTGTGTTGTGATTTGTGTGGTGCTATGCGTGTAATATGTGCTGGCGTGTGAAATAGCAACGTGTTGTTCAAAGGAAGAGACATATTTTGGGTTTCAGAGGTTCTCGCAGTAACACCACCTGTCGCCAGGTCGTCCAAGGTCAGCAACTTTATTTATAATAATTCCAACTGGCTTTCTGTGATTAATTTCTAAATAGTAATATCTTAATTCTCGGAATTTTTGATATGGATATTAAATTTTTGTTTCCGTTACTCAAAGATTGCTGTTTTCGTGCTGTGTAATGGAAATATTTTCTAACATTGATGAACATTCCTAATGAATTAAAAATGTATTTAACTCCTTGATATTTACACAAGAAAAGTAGTTTATTGACTTATTTATCTGCCTGCGGGCTTGTTACATCAGTGATATAGCTTATTAACTTTAATTTTTGCCATTAATGTGAAGTATATTTAATTTTAAAATCATCCAGGTAACCAGGAGCTAATTTTCTTTGCCATTCATATTTTGTTTACTTTATATTATGTTTAACGAATTTTGATGTTTGTAAAATGCTGTGGGAGTAACAAAATTCAAGGTCCTTGTGTGTATATTCACATTCTCTCTCCTCCTCGTAATGAGAATTAAAAATCAGCAATGAGTGCTTAGGGGTTTAAAAATAATAGACAAATAACCTTAATATTGGATAACCGAAATAAGTACTAAGCATTTCTCTCTCTTTTCTATTTCAGATCATCGAAGGATTTGTATTGAAAACAACAACATCGGAGTTTTGAGTGTTGGTGATATGGTGAGTGATAACTGAGTGGGGTGCCGGTCCCTTCGCTTCAACCGGGACGAGTACGCCAATGACAACTGAACAAAACAATAACGCCAGGTCAAACGGCCGCGACTGTAACTAGGAGCTGGTCGACGAATCATCAATCTTCACACACAGTGATTTTTACTGTTTTGACGCCAAATAAATAAATAATACCGTCATTGGCGTTCTCGCTTCCGTGGAGCGACGGCGCCCCTCGCAGACGTACGTGTGCGGGCTGCGTGCCTGGCGCTGCGTGTGTGTTGGTGGCCGCCGAGCCCTCCCGACTGCCCTGCGGTGACACAGGTTAGACGCATCACCCGAAGCGAAGAAGTCGGTTCGCGTAATCTGGGAGGGCGCAGCTCTCCGTAGGGCAGTCACCTCACCCCACTCAGTGCAGGACGGCGCGACTCATTGTGTTCGTTGTATTCTTTATTGAGTGTTTGTGTGTTTTGTGGCATTCTTTTGTTTCGACTCGGTCTCCCCTTAGGTAGGTTTCTCTTTCAGCTGTTCTCTTGCAGGTCTGGTACTGTAAAGTATCGCATCACCTGCAAGGAGTCGTCATGTACCAACACTGAAATGATCTATATTATTTAAATATAGAGTATATTGGCGGCTTCTTGCGGATGAGAATATAACGGACACAATGAGCAAAACACAAGGGCACACTCCTTAAACACCGGTAGTGGTAAAATAGGGTGGATAGAATTTAAGTATTTATGCAAGAAAGAAGTTATAAGACGACACGAATAAAAAGAAGCAAGATTGTCTTCAGCGACGCACCTCAAAGTATGTTTTTTTTAAGCATATGACGAAGAAATATAAGTTGCTACGAATTACTTTTTTCACAGAGTACCCATAGTGGAGACAACGGAACATTAGACGAAATCTGAAGAAAAAAAAGACTGATGAACAGCATGTCTGCCGGCACCCTCGCTCTACATGTTTGCCACTGAAAAAAAAAAGTAATCGGATTCATCGTACGTAATCTGAGAGAAAACAGTAAGGATCTGCATGTAAAATTGCATCTGAATCTGAATGTACTTGGGGGCCGTCCATAAATTACGTAACGCAAATTTGGAGTATTTTGAAAATACCCCCCCCCAGTAACGCACCCGTAACGCATGATTAAACTCTCCCATAAAAATTGCGCAACGCTTTCAACCCCCCCTATGTAAATGCAAGAAGTGAAAACAATTTATAGTTCAGTAAAACAAATATACCCATTTCATTCATTAATTCAGTTACACCTTCCAATAACTTTAAATAATTTTGTTTTAAAAGAAATTAATTAGACAAAGTTTTCATGTTTTAGTGTTACAAGAAAGGAAGTATTACAACAAATATTTGAAATATTTGAAATAAAAATATAAAAATAATTGAACGTTACAAAACTCTAATGGAATACCCCCTACACCCACGTAATACTGCCTCAAACCCCCTCCCCTTCTTTAGCGTTACGTAAATCATGGTCGGCCCCTTACACAAGCGCCAAGGGGCGACGCAACAGCACTTTTCTATCTTCTTATTCCCTTCCATGTTCTTTCTTCTTTTCTACCTTCTCTCTACTCTTTTCTATTTCATTTCTTTTGTTGTCTTCTCTTTTCGTCTCCTCCTCTCCTCTTCTCTTCTCTCGTCTTTCTTCTCATTTTTCACCTTCACTATTTCTGCTCTTTACTTTTCTTTTTCAGCATTCGCTTTTGTGTTTTTTCATTCTTAATTCTTCTATTCTCTGCTTTCTTCCCTTTTTAATTATCATATATTCCCCTTTCTCACATTTTCTCTGTTCTTTTTCTCTGTTAATCTTTCTTTTTTCAGCGCGTTAACTTTTTTTTTCTTCTTTCTATCTCGTTTCGTATTTCGCCTCTTCCCCTTTCTCACTTTTTATCTTATCTGGTATTTCATATCGTCTTATACAATTTCGTCATGTTGTATCCTATTTTGTCTTGCAGTGTCGTTTCTTGTGGTATGGTGTCAAATCGTGTTGTCAGATCGATCGACCTTTTGTAGTTCCACGTCCTCTGTTGCAATGTGTCGAGACTTGTTTCTAGGCTTGTTTGAGTCTGGTCTTGGTCGTTTTGGATTTAATCTTGGTCTTAGTATTGGTCGATTTGGTCTTGGTTGTTTTGGTCTTGGTCTTGTTCGTTTTGGTCTTGGTCTTGATCGTTTTGGTCTTGGTCAACTTGGATTTGGTCTTAGTCTTGGTCGTCTTGGTCTTGGTCGTTTTGGTCTTGGTCTTGGTCGTTTTGGTCGTGGTCTTGATCGTTTTGGTCTTGGTCAACTTGGTTTTGGTCGTCTTGGTCGTTTTGGTCTTTCTCTTGGTCGTCTTGGTCTTGGTTGTCTTGGTTTTGGTTGTCTTGGTCGTTTTGGTCTTTGTCTTGGTCTTGGTCGTTTTGGTCGTGATCGTGGTCGTTTTGGTCTTTGTCTTGGTCGTTTTGGTCTTTGTCTTGGTCGTTTTGGTCTTTGTCTTGGTCGTTTTGGTCTTTGTCTTGGTCGTTTTGGATTTAATCTAGGTCTTGGTATTGGTCGATTTGGTCTGGTATTGGTCGATTTGGTCTTGGTCATTTTTGTCTTGGTCTTGTTTGTTTTGGTCTTGGTCAACTTGGTTTTGGTCTTGGTCGTCTTGGTCTTGGTCGTCTTGGTCTTAGTCGTCTTGGTCTTGGTCGTTTTGGTCTTGGTCTTGGTCGTTTTGGTCGTGGTCTTGGTCTTGATTGTTTTGGTCTTGGTCAACTTGGTTTTGGTCGTCTTGGTCTTGGTCGTTTTGATCTTGATCGTCTTGGTCTTGGTTGTCTTGGTCGTTTTGGTCTTGGTCGTTTTGGTCGTGGTCTTGGTCGTTTTGGTCTTGGTCTTGGTCGTTTTGGTCTTGGTGGTCTTGGTCTTGGTCGTTTTAGTATTGGTCGTTTTGGTCTTGGTTTTGGTCGTTTTTGTCTTGGTCTTGATTGTTTTGGTCTTTGTCTTTGTCGTTTTGGCCGTGGTCGTTTTGGTCGTGGTCGTTTTGGACTTGGTCGTCTTGTCTTGTCTGATCTTGTCTTGTCTGGATTGATCTCGTCTTGTCTGGATTGGCCTGGGCTTGTCTTTGTTGACCTGATTTTTTCTTGTCTGGCTTTTGATATGATTTGGTCTCAATCTGGTCTTATATGGTCTTGGTCTTGTCTTGACTGATCTTGTCTGGCCTTTGTTGATATGTTTTTATCTTGTCTGGCCTAGTCATGGTGTGGCCGAGTCGTGTCTGGCCTTGTAATGTCATGTCTTGTCTAGTTGGCATCTCTATTGTCTGATCTTGTGTCGTCTGACCTAGTGTTCTTCGTATTATCTGATCTGTTCTTGGTCGTACCATGACAGGTTGTGTCCTTTCTTGTTTCTTCGGAACTTGTGATGTCTTATAGTGTAACGTGATGTTAGTTGTCTTTTTAGTTCACATCTTGTGACGAGTCGTATCGTCTCATGTTGTAGGAATTGTCTAAGGTTTCTAGTCGTATTTCGTCGAGAGGGCCTCCAATATCATTTCATTTTGCATTGTTTTCGTTTTGTTTCCTTTCTTCCTTTTCTGCTAGTTTGTTTTTCTTCCTTTTATATCCTTTCATTTCTCCCATTTATAATTTGGTTTCGTTCTGTTTGTCTCCTTCTTTGTTCCTTTCTGTGTTTTTGTTTCCTTTCACTTTTCATCCTGTAAAAATATAGTTTTCTCAATGCCATTACATTTATTTGCCATTACATGCCATTACATGCATATTAATTGCCATTATATGCCATTACATTTTAGAGTGATAACGACATGTGTTGTTGGTGTCATTAAGTTATGTGGGACGTAGTTCAGTACAGTGTATGTAAATGTTAACGGTTTAAGATATAAACCCGGATATTAACTTAGATATATTGGGGTTTTTGATATGATATTATATGGTTTAATTTTTTAGAGATTATGAATTTGTGGTTAGATAATTATGGCAAGAATTTCAGTTTATCATCACAATTATTATGTTAATTTATTTATTTTTAATTTTCTTATATATATTGATGCTTACGAGTATATATGTTGATGCTCATATATGTGATTTTCGAGAATTGATACGTAATTGTTTTTAAATTTTTTCAGAGTATGATGTTCTGATTTGAGGACAGGATTACCCGGTGATGATTTGTGCTGTGGTTCAATATGATATACGTGTTCATATAACTACGCCTGTAAGAAACTGAGTTGTGGCGCTGTTTTGTATAGTACAGTGTACAAACTATTAATTATACAGGAGTCACATGATGTGTTGTGAAGTGCAATGTACTCATATGAGTGTTCAGTTCTTTGTTTGCAATGATTAGTGTTGTGAATTCATGTGAAGTATCGTGCTGTGTTTTTCAATAATGTGATACGTTTGGTTCGACGTATGTGAGAAGCAAAGAATAGTGGGCGTTTCGTTTTTTGTAGTGAAGTATACAAAGTGAAACTTTTAAGTGATTACGTGAAGTGTTGTGTGGTGCAATATACTCATATGAGATGCCATTTAGTGCAGTTTTTGCAAAATATTACTGTCGTGTGTTCATGTGAATTTTCGTGCTGTTTTTTTAAATAATGTAAAAAACGCGTAGATCGACGTATGTGAAAAGAAAGAATTGTGGACGTTGTGTTTTTTTTTGTAGTGCAGTGTACAAAGTGAAATTTACAGTGAATATGTGATGTGTTGTGTGGTGTAATGTACTCATATATCGTGCCATTCAGTGCAGTGTTTGAAAAATATTACTGTCGTGTGTTAATGTGAAGTTTCGTGATGTTTTTTTAAATAATGAAAAAAAATCGTAGATCGACGTATGTGAAAAGAACGAATAGTGGACGTTGTGTTTTTTTGTAGTGCAGTGTACAAAGTGAAATTTTACAGTGATAATGTGATGTGTGGTGAAATGTACTCAAATGTCATGCCATTCAGTGCAGTGTTTGAAAAATATTACTGTCGTGTGTTCATGTGAAGTTTCGTGCTGTGTTTTAAAATTATTTGATACGTGAACACTGAAGTTCGTGAGAAGAAAAAAATAGTGGGCGTTTCATTTTTTTGTAGTGAAGTATACAAAGTGAAACTTTTACAGAGATTACGTGAAGTGTGTGTGGTGTAATATACTCATATGAGATGCCATTTAGTGCAGTGTTTGAAAGATATTACTGTCGTATGTTCATGTGAATTTTCGTGCTGTTTTTTTAAATAATGTAAAAAACGCGTAGATCGACGTATATGAAAATAAAATAGTGGATGTTTTTTTTTTGTAGTGCAGTGTACAAAGTGAAATTTTACAGAGATTATGTGATGTGTTGTGTGGTGTAATGTACTCATATGTCATGCCATTCAGTGCAGTGTTTGAAAAATATTACTGTCGTGTGTTCATGTGAAGTTTCGTGATGTTTTTTTAAATAATGAAAAAAAATCGTAGATCGACGTATGTGAAATGAACGAATAGTGGACGTTGTGTTTTTTTGTAGTGCAGTGTACAAAGTGAAATTTTACAGTGATAATGTGATGTGTGGTGAAATGTACTCAAATGTCATGCCATTCAGTGCAGTGTTTGAAAAATATTACTGTCGTGTGTTCATGTGAAGTTTCGTGCTGTGTTTTAAAATTATTTGATACGTGAACACTGAAGTTCGTGAGAAGAAAAAAATAGTGGGCGTTTCATTTTTTTGTAGTGAAGTATACAAAGTGAAACTTTTACAGAGATTACGTGAAGTGTGTGTGGTGTAATATACTCATATGAGATGCCATTCAGTGCAGTGTTTGAAAGATATTACTGTCGTGTGTTCATGTGAATTTTCGTGCTGTTTTTTTTAAATAATGTAAAAAACGCGTAGATCGACGTATATGAAAAGAAAATAGTGGATTTTTTTTTGTAGTGCAGTGTACAAAGTGAAATTTTACAGAGATTATGTGATGTGTTGTGTGGTGTGATGTACTCATATGTCATGCCATTCAGTGCAGTGTTTGAAAAATATTACTGTCGTGTGTTCATGTGAAGTTTCGTGCTGTGTTTTAAAATTATTTGATACGTGAACACTGAAGTTCGTGAGAAGAAAAAAATAGTGGGCGTTTCATTTTTTTTGTAGTGAAGTATACAAAGTGAAACTTTTACAGAGATTACGTGAAGTGTTGTGTGGTATAATATACTCATATGTGATGCCATTCAGTGCAGTGTTTGAAAAATATTAGGGTCGTGTGTTCATGAGAAGTTTCGTGGAGTTTCTTTCAAACATTGTGATACGTGTTGATAGACGTATGTAAGAAGCACAGAATAGTGGGCGTTTTTGGTTTTTTTTTAGTGCGTAAACAAAGTGAAACATTTACAGTGATTACGTGAAGTGTTGTGTAGTGTAATGTACTCATATGAGATGATATTTAGTGCAGTGTTTAAAAAATATTACTGTCGTGTGTTCATGTGAAGTTTCGTGATGTGTTTTTAAATATTGTGATATGTGTATATCGACGTATGTGAGAAGCAATGAATGGTGGACGTTGTGGCTTTTTGTAGTGCAGTATACAAACTTAATCATTTACAGTGATAACGTGATGTGTTGGTGTAATGTACACATATGATATGTTATTCAATGCAGTGTTTGAAAAATATTAGTGTCGTGTGTTCATGTGAAGTTTCGTGACGTGTTTTTAAATATTGTGATACGGGTTGATCTGCGTATGTGAGAAGCAAAGAATAGTGGGCGTTTTGGTTTTTTGTAATGCAGTAAACAAAGTGAAACATTTACAGTGATTACGTGATGTGTTGTGTGGTGTAATGTACTCATATGTGATGCTATTCAGTGCAGTGTTAAAAAAATATTAGTGTCGTGTGTTCATGTGAAGTTTCGTGATGTGTTTTTAAATATTGTGATACGGGTTGATCGGCGTATGTTAGAAGCAAAGAATAGTGGACGTTTTGGTATTTTGTAGTGCAGTAAACAAATTAAACATTTACAGTGATTACGTGAAGTTGTGTGGTGAAATGTACGCATATGATATGCGATTCAGTGCAGTGTTTGAAAAATATTAGTGTCGTGTCTTCATGTGAAGTAGCGTGATGTGTTAAATATTGTGATACGTGTTGATCGTAGTATGTGAGATGCAAAGAATAGTGGGCGTTTTGGGTTTTTTTGAAGTGCAGTAAACAAAGTGAAACTTTTACAGTGATTACGTGAAGTGTTGTGTGGTGTAATGTACTCATATGTGATGCCATTCAATGCAGTGTTTGAAAAATATTAGTGTCGTGTGTTTATGTGAAGTTTCGTGCTGTGTTTTTGAATAATGTGATACGTGTTAATCGACGTATGTGAGAAGAAAAGAATGGTGAGCGTTGTGGCTTTTTGTAGTGCAGTATATAAACTGAATCATTTACAGTGATAACGTGATGTGTTGTGTGGTGTCATGTACATATATGATATGCCATTTAGTGTAGTGTTAAAAAAATATTAGTGTCGTGTGTTCATGTGAAGTTTCGTGATGTGTTTTTAAATATTGTGATACGTGTTGATCGACGTATTTGAGAAGCAATGAATTTTGGGCGTTGTGGCTTTTGTAGTGCAGTATACAAAGTGAAACATTTACAGTGGTTACGTAATATGTTGTATGGTGTAATGTACTTATATGAGATGCCTTTTAGTTCTGTGTTTGAAAAATATCAGTGTTGTGTGATTATATGTCGTCTTGTGCTGTTTTTTAAATAATGTAATACGTGTTGATTGAAGAATATCAGAAGAAAGAATGGTGGGCGTTGTTTTTTTGGAGTGCACTATACTAAGTGTAACTTTTACAGTGATTGCGTGATGTGTTGTGTGGTGTTATGTCACGATGTACTTTATTTCAGTGTTTGAAAATAGTAGTGATGTGATGTATAATGCTGTGTTTTGAAATAAAACGATAATTGGAGATTAAATATGTGAGAAGCGCAGAAAATCAATTGTGTGCGTTGTAACGTTGTTTTGTGCAGTGCTGTGGAAAATGAACATTTTACAGTAATGACGTGATAAGTTGTGGTGTCATGTACTTATATATGAGGTACTCTTTTCAGTGTTGGCAAATATTATTGACGTGTGTTAATGTGAATTCATGTGCTTTGTTTTTTAATAATGTGATACATCTTAATTGAAGTTTGTGAGAAGCACCGAAAAGAAGTTGCGTGCGTTGTGGTGTTGTTTTGTGAAATGCAGTGTAAAATATGTAAATTTTTCAGTGATCTCGTGATGAGTTGCGTGGTGTCATGAACTTAAATAAGTTGGTTTTGTTTTCAGTGTTTCCACATATTAGTGACGTGTGTTCATGTGAAGTTTAGTGCAGTGTTTTAAAATATAGTGATGCGTGTTGATTGAAGTATGTAAGAAGCTCAGAAAAGCAGTGGTGGACGTTGTGATTTTTTTTGTGTAAAGCAGTGTACAAATTGTATATTTTACGGTGATCTCGTATTGTATTGTATGGCGTCAAGTACTTATACCACATGTAATTCCGTCCAGTGTTGCAATTAATAGTGATTTGTGTTCATGTGATGTTTTGAGTTGTGTTTTAAAGAATATGATGAGTGTTCATTCAAGAATGTGTGAGGTGCGCAATGGCAGTGCTATGTTGTGTCGTTTTTTGTAGTGAACGTAGAAAGTGTGTGTTTTACAGTGATTACGTGATGTGTTGTGTGCGTGAACACAGAAAAGCGCGACAGTGTTTGAGCCATAGGCCTACTGGGGAAGGAGGGCTCAATAAATTGTACTCCTAACGAGTGTATTGCCGAACCGCAAGGTCACTTGGAAGACTGCAAGCTTATTGTAACTAGAGGCTTCACGTGGCATGCAGAAAGTCGTCTCCAGGCCCATTCTCAATGCAAACGCAAACATAAGAATGACGCATACCCGTAAACATTATTATAAGTAATAGACAGAACTTTGCTCAATTTCTATCATAAAAATACACAAAATTAGAGTTTCTATGGTGTGCGACACATTTAAGTTTCTATTGGTTAGCTGAGAGACTTTTCCAGGTATGCACTGTTTCCATGGATTAATGGCGTTAGTTAGTTTATTAACTTCGCTCCTATTTCGATATTCGATTTTGAGTTAACATACTGTGATTGGAACGCGATCCACAAAGGTGATTTTTTAAATGAAATTTGAACCAAGAGGTTTGGTTTGAAATAAGAGGAAGTTGGAGGCATGGTAGTAGGTAGAATTAAAACATGTCATGGTCTTCTTTAAAATTCATAATACATTAATAATAAAAGCAAACGACAGAAAACCTGAAAAATATAACAAAAGCGCAAGATTCGATTTTGGAATCAGTTCCATCAAGAAACGAATTTCAAATCCACACGAAATCGAAAGAGAAGAATCGATTCCGGAATCGAATTGGAACGTCCCTGTTGTACCAAGGAGCGCCGTACCTGCACTCTACCGGCTTATATTTCCAGGTTATTTCCACCATGCATCTTCAAGAAAAGTTGTCAGAGTGTAAATATAATTTGAGTTAGTGCAGCAGTACGCTGCACAGTTCCGAGGGTGGCCTCTGTGAAAATTACAATTCAGTAAATTATATTCTCAAATTGTGTTGAACCAGTACTTTATAAATTTTCGTCATAACATGGACCAAATCAAAATATTGTCGGAAAGTGTGGTTAAAATAGAAAAAGTAAGTAAATTTTAATCGAGTGCCCTTTTTTTTAAAATTAAGTATGTATTAAAGAGAAAAAGTATACTGTTTTACGGTTCTCAAATTCTATATCATTATAAGAATACTATAAAAGATTATTAGCATTATATAAATTTTCATGAGTTTTTTTATTTCTCACATTCAACATGTAAGTATTCTGTTTAGTAGTGATGCAATTATCTTGCTTATACAATGTATAGACTTACTAATATGTTATATAGAAAAAGGGATGAATATCTTATTCAGCACTAGATGCAACGCAGATATGGTGCACTGAATGTTTACTAAAACTTTCTGCCTCTTTAAGGTAAAACCGGAAGTTGATGATGATCCTGCAGAGGCTGTATTCTATTTCACAGTGAGTTGAATATGTATTCTCATTACAATTACTAACTATGAGAAGTAAAGGCTAATTTTCTTTCCAGACATTTTTAGCAAGTTAAGGAAGTTTTTGTGCCATAAAAACATTGTCTAGCTAAACAAAATTGTGAGGATGTATTTATTATTTGAGTACTTTTCAATTTTTCTGTAATCCTTTGATTGAGAAGTAGTGCTTTACAATGGGAATATCAGAAATATGGGAAATGTAGAAGAGAAGAATATTTTTGGAGCAGATGTTTTGAGAATATTCCATTCTGTGCTTTTCTTCTTATGTGTGTTAAATTTCAATGGTCATGATGAGGTTTTTGTTCTTAATAAGGAAACTCATTTCAAAATGTGCAAGTTTTTTTTGTGTGTCAGCTGTTTTATGACTTTTGACAAGCTCGCCGGATTGTGGTTTTAAGACGTTATATTAATAAGAGTTGCTAAACATTGAACTTGACTGGATACTTTGCTTAAAAATGCTTACGATAATGATTGTTGCTAAGTAATAGTGATCTCCAATCAATTATGTTTAATTCAATACAGTTTTTTGCTCATTGACTTGAAAGACAATTTTAAATCGATCTCATTTACCAATTGTATGGAATAACAAATTACTAAATCATATTAAATTACAAGTTAATATAATTGAAGGAAAAGTGTATTAAAACTACTTAAATTAGGTATGCATTATTTTAAGAATAATAAAGTTAATACTATTAATATTACGTCTAACATTACATTTCAGATTAAGAATTTATGTAAAATGAGTTTATGTTATAATGCTGTAGTAATTTCATTAACATTAGTTTAACACATGAGCAAAAACTGTTCCTTGGAAATCGTTGTTTTTGAAGTGAAAATTGCGTCATGGTGACAGCCAATTTTTTCCATTATTCTCAGCCCCCAGACTGTAAGAGTAACCATTCCAAATTGTTAAGAGTTGAGACTAAATTGTAAAGACCCTGAACCTGACACTAAAATTTTATTATGAAACTTTGCTTTGTCATTTTCCTTCATTTTTACATAGGCTTCATGTTTCTGTACATCTGTGATCACCCATGCTTTCTATGAATAGTGATAAGCCATATTTCCAACTATCAGTATAATTGGCTTCCATCTTTTCCATTGTAATGATGTAAAGAATGTAGGACTTCACATACACAACATTATGCAAGTAGGTAAGATTCACCAAAAAGTCTTCTCAGGCATTCGTTCTCTAAAACCCATATGAGATCATCTACCTATCAACACACACATGATCCTAATAACTTCACTTGTGAAGCCTCATTTCAATTTCTGTGTGTGTTTTACTCTCTGGCTAAGGAACAACGAAAGTTGCAAATCACTCAAAATGCTTCCATGCGTTTCATTTTAGTGTTGTGTAAGTATAATCCTATATCTGGATACTACAAACACACAAAATATTCTCTCTTGCTTCTTCATAGAATCATGTAAATTTTATTCCAGTTCCCTTCAGAGGCACATTGAAAACCTTGAAAATGTTTAAGCTAGAATGACCATGTTCTTCATTTTCTCTATGCATAACTCGGCACAACACTGTCATACAGAAAGTCTTATACTGTCACTCTAATTAAAAACTGGAAGTCAGAGCCTATGTATGTTGAGCAAATTTGCAACTTTAGAAAGTTTAACACTCAATGTGGAGCCTGTATTAAAGGAGAAATTTGAGGTATTTTACATATATGCTTTCCTCATTCACGCACAATTTTTACAAAAAGTAATAATGCTGCCTTTATTACCTCTATCCTTTGTTCTTTTTTCCAAAATCATATTTCCAAATCAAACCCAGAGATAACAAATTAAATCCCAAAATATGTATTGTGTCAGTTTTCAAAACAACTGTATTTTTTCAACCCTGTATCATTTTATTTCACAGTAGATCTTGCCTATATATACAGTAAATCAGATAAGTGTTTTTTAGCAACACACATTTCAAGCTTCTGGTCAATTTATTAGTGGCATTTCCCCATAGCAACAACTGTAAAGTAGTGTACTGCTTTTGTTCGTAGGAAAGAGACGAGCTGAGCTCCTTGAAGAGAGAAATGAAGATGGAAGATGAAGAGGAGGTGAGCTTGACTATTGAGTCTTTGACATCTTGGGAATATAAGTGTTACATTTGTAATCAAATCTTGCAAATGTTAATTAGGCCTGATATACCATTTCAATCATGTATTTTTAGATTGGTTCTGGTCTGGGTGAACAGGCACCAATACTCTGCAGTAATCTAAGAAAAATGAATATAAGTAGCTATAATAGCAATATTAATCAGATTAATATGAATGGACTCCTTTTCTGACCGAAATTAGTGGAAATATAGCAGTGAAGTGAAAATAGTTTGGTGGGTTAATGTTTTTTGAAGCTGTGTAAGATTTCTCATACGTTAAAGACATTTGAGGTATTATATTTTCTCATAGCTTATGTGAGTTTTTATATTTGTGTTAATATGTATAGTGTGTGGGGGAACTCCCTTTGTGAGTTCATCTGCAATTCTAGAAAAGTGTTGGTTGACGGGAATGGCCACATTTTCCGGATTACTTGCTTCTCTTTCAATATCCTTTATAACAACTTTCTCTACTAAGTATCGAGATGTAGCCGTATTTTTTATGATTTCCCACATTGCTTTAGTTTTGTTACTTGCGTTCAAAATATCCTGATTATTTTTTGTTATTTTTGCCTGCACTGTTACTTTTCTGAACATTGTTTTGTATTCTAGGAAGTAGACATGGAAACCAGGTGATACATTATGATGTTTAAAAATAAAGTAAATTGAACGTTTGTTTTTACACAATGTTCTAATTCCTTGTGTGATCCAAGTATTATTTTTCCGTGAAATGTTTAATTTTCTCTTTATGAGAGGAAAGCATGTGTTAAAATGAAATGAAATGGATTATATTTTTAATTTGTGTCAACAGCAGTTATATACCCTGTCCCATGATTCCTTCGTCAAGTAGTTCGTAAATAATTTTGTTAATTTTAGTGAATGCTCTGCACATGCGTGCATAATTTGTGTCAGTGTTCATGTTATTAGTAATTGTAAGAATTTGTGCATATGGCCACTGTAACCTAGATTAGTAATATTTATTTCGTACCTAGTTGTGCTTTTGTTAATTATGATTTGATCTATTGCTTTTTGTGAGTATTCGGTGTAGGCACATTCACTGTAATATCTAAATTTATAGAATGCAGTAAAATGTGTGCGGCGATGGTGAAACAGGTAGCGTATTAGGCTGTTATACCCGAGTTGGCGGGTTCAAACCCGATCGTCATATTTATCCCAATATTTATGATCACTGATAAAACCAAAACTGATAGTCTGCTAAAATATCCATTAAAATGGACTCTCCAGCATTTTATTGGCAGTTGCTATGGACGCGCTCTTAAAGCGTTGTTTAGATGATAAGAATTTAGCCATACCAAACGTTGAATTGGCAAAATATTTTTTTCCTATCTTGCAACTGCGTATGCAGTATAAAGTATTGTAATTCTACTTCTTCTTCTTCTTCACTTCATGGATTAGGGTACTGCCTGTTCCGTCCTCACAGTTTCTCTCCATCGTTTTGGTGGCCTTCCCACGTCTCTTCTTCCTCTCGGCGCGTATAACAAAGCTGCTTTAGGAAGTCTGCTATCACTCATCCTTTCCAGATGTTCTACACATCTTTGTCTATATTATTGCATTCTAGTATTAATTGATGTCACTTGTAACTATTTTCTTATTCGGTCTTCTCTTGTGCATCCTTTTAGTCTTCGCAGAAATTTCATTTCGCTACTTTGTATTCTTGTCAGTGTTTTTTGTGTTAATACCCAGCTTTCGCAGCCGTAGAGTAATGTAGGAACTGCCATGGTATTGTAAAATTTAATTCTTGTTTCCGGTCGTGTCGTATTTTTCAAAGTGTTGTGTATCGTTCCACATAATTTTTGATATTTCGTTAATTTATTGTTAATATCTTTATCTTTTTCATAACTTATTCGACACCCTAAATAATTAAAGGAGAGAACTTGCTCTATAATTTTGTTTTCAATGACAATTTTTGACCTTACTGTGTCCTTCCCCCTGAATGCCATCAGTTTTGTTTTTTGTTTTGATATGTTTAAATCATAGCTTTTGCAAATTTTATTAAGGTGGTGTACTGCTCTCTGTAGTTCGTCTTCTGTTTCCTGGATAATAACTGCGTCATCAGCATAGAATAAAATCGTTAATATCTCTTCTTTGGTCATTCTTATACCAGTGTCAACTACCTGTTTTAAAGACTTACTTATGTCCTGTACATAGATATTAAATAATGTAGGTGATATAGGACAACCTTGCTTTACCCCTTTATTTGTTATTATCTCTTCAGATACTGTGTTTCCTATTCTTATTACTATTTTAGTATTTTCATATAGGCTTTTGACCACCTTTATTAGATGCCGTGGATAGCCTTGTTTTTCCATGATGTACCAAAGTTTATCTCTATTTACACTGTCGAGGGCTTTTTCGAAATCTATAAATGCCAGATGAGTTTGCAGGTTATATTCCCTTCTTTTCTCCAATATTTGTTGTACTATGAAGATGTTATCAGTGGTCGATCTTCCTTTCCTGAAACCATTTTGCTCTTCTCCCATCAGTACTTCTGCAATACTTTTCAGTCTTTTATTTACTATTCTGGCATACAATTTATATATGCAGTTGAGCAAGCTTATCCCTCTATAGTTTTTACATTCGTTTCGGTCGCCTTTTTTGAATAACGATATAACTTCGGCTATTTTCCACTCCTCTGGAATTTTACCTTTTTGCCAGCATTCGTTTATTATGTGTAACAGTCTCCATAACAACACCGTTCCACCATATTTGAACAGTTCTGTATTTAACTTATCTCTTCCTGAAGCTTTCCTGCTTTTCATTGTTTTCAATTCCTCTTTCAATTCATGTATGTCAATCGAATCGACTGTCTCATCCTTTTCTTGGCAATCTCTTTGTTGTTCTTCATTTTTGCTTAATTTCCTGCACCAAAGTTCTCTATAATGCCTTATCCATAAATCTTTGTTTATCATACCTATTTTTGCTACATCTTTTTGTTCTTTATTTATATGTTTTAGGACATTGTAAGCAATATTTTGTCTTCCGTGTATGTCATGTTCTACTTGGCTTATAAATTTATCCCAAGACTTTTGATGTGCTCTTCTCACGATTGTGTTAGCTGCATTTCTTTTTTCTTTATGTTTTTCTTGATTCCTCATCTTTTTTTTGGATCCATTGTATATATGCTTTCAGTTTATCCTTTACTGCTTGCGCTATTTGTTCATTCCAGATCCGTAGGCCCTTTCTACTTCTAATTTTATTTTTCTTCCCTAGGGCTTCCATTGCAGCTCTTGGAATACATTCTCGTACGTTTTCCCATTCTAAGTCTAGGTCGTCTTCCGTTGGTTTTTCCAGAAGGTACTTCTGGAGTCTGCCTTGGTAGAGATTTCTTACACTTTCTTCTTGAAGTAAATGTATTTTATATACTTCTTCTTGAGGTATTTTTTGTCTGGTTCTAATCTTTCTCCATTTTGCCCATATCCTAAAATCAGCTATTAGAATATAGTGATCTGAGCCTATATCACATCCTCTAAATACTCTCACATCATTCAACAGAGGTCTTAGTTTATCATTTATTAAGAAGTAGTCTATTATCGATCTATATCCTCTAGCTGTCCATGTGTACTTGTGAATATCTTTCTTTCGAAAGAAGGTATTTGTCACTTTGAGATGATTCATGCTGGCAAATTGTCTCAGCTCCCGACCGTTCTTGTTTATATAATCTTCTCTACAATTTCCTACAATATCTGGGATTGGTGAGTTTCCCACTCTAGCATTTAGATCTCCACATACTATTAAGTGATCGTTTTTATTAGTTTTGTGTACTTCCTGTTGTTGTTCATAAAATGTTTCTGTGTGTTTTTCTGTGTCTCCTGCCTTCTTCCGGAGCATATACTCCTATGATTGTTAGATATCCTCTACATATTTTTATTCGAGCTTTTATTGTTCTTTCATTTACAAAGGTGTAACTTTCTATCATATTTTTCCAGTGCTTATCTATAAACAAGGCTACTCTTGCTTTTGCTCTGACATTTTGGGGTACTCCACTGTACAGCATGCAGTAGTTATCTAAATCTTCAGTTCCTTTTAACTTTTTCTTTGTTTCAGTGGCTACTAATATATTTATATTATTTTCTTTTAAAATGTTTTCTAATTCCTGTTCTTTTATTCCTAACCCTCTGACATTCCAAGTGGCAGTTTTTAATTTTTCCGTGAATTGTAGTCCATTTGCTCGAGTAGGTCCGTTTCCATTGTCAGCCGGCTTTTTACTGTGAGGAATTCGAGTAAGAGTTATTTCTCCAGTGCAGATTACCGGTCTACAGATGGTATAGTAATTCTAGATGGTATTGTACACAGATGGTATTGTAATGCTACGGCTAAGTAGTGCTTTACAATGGGAATATCAGAAATATGGGTAATGTAGAAGAGAAGAATATTTTTGAGCGGATGTTTTGAGAATATTCCATTCTGTGCTTTTCTTCTTATGCGTGTTAAATTACAAAGGTCATGATGAAGTTTTTGCTCTTAATAAGGAAACTCATTTCAAAATGTGCAAGTTTTTTTGTGTGTCAGCTGTTTTATGACTTTTGACAAGCTCGCTGGATTGTGGTTTTAAGACATTATGTTAATAAGAGTCACTAAACATTGAACGCCACTGGATACTTTGTTTAAAAATGCTTACGATAATGGTTGCTCCTAAGTAATAGTGATCTCTAATCAATAATGTTTAATTCAATACAGTTTTTTGCTCATTGACTTGAAGAAAATTTTAAAGCGATCTCATTTACTAATTGTATGTAATAACAAATTACTAAATCTCAATTAATTACAAGTTATATAATTAATATATAAGGAAAAATTTATTAAAACTACTTAAATTAGGTATGCATTATTTTAAGAATAATAAAGTTAATACTGTTAATATTACATATAACATTACATTTCAGATTAAGAATTTATGTAAGATAATGTTATGTTATAACGCTGTGGTAATTTCATTAACGTTAGTTTAACACATGAGCAAAAACTGTTCCTTGGAAATCATTGTTTTTGAAGTGAAAATTGCGTCATGGTGACTGCGAATTTTTCCATTGTTATCAGCTCCCAGACTGTAAGAGTAACCATTCCAAAATTGTTAAGAGTTGAGACTAAATTGTAAAGACACTCAACCTGGCACTAAAATTTCATTACGAAGCTTTGTTTCTGTCATTTTCCTTCATTTTTACATAGACTAGGTTTCTGTACTTCCCTAAACACCCATGCTATCGATGAATAGTGATAAGTCAGCTTTCCAACTATCAGTATAATTGGCTCCCATCTTTTCTGTTGTAATGATGTAAAGAATGTAGGACTTCACATACACAACATTATGCAAGTAGTAAAGATTCACCAAAAAGTCTTCTCAGACATTCGTTCTCTAAAACCCATATGAGATCATCTACCTATCAACACACACATGATCCTAATAACTTCACTTGTGAAGCCTCGTTTCAATTTCTGTGTGTGTTTTACTCTCTGACTTATAAGCTAAGGAACAACGAAAGTTGCAAATCACTCAAAATGCTTCCATGCGTTTCATTTTAGTGTTGTGTAAGTATAATCCTATATCTGGATACTACAAACACACAAAATATTCTCTCTATTGGAAAAAGAAGAGTATTGAATATCCTCTTGCTTCTTCATAGAATCTTGTAAATTTTATTCCATTTCCCTTCAAAGGCACATTGAAAACCTTGAAAATGTTTAAGCTAGAATGACCATGTTCTTCATTTTCTCTAAGCATAACTCGGCACAACACTGTCATACAGAAAGTCTTATACTGTCTCTCTAATTAAAGACTGGAAGTCAGTGCCTATGTATGTTGAGCAAATTAGCAACTTTAGAAAGTTTAACACTCAATGTGGAGCCTGTATTAAGGGAGAAATTTGACGTATTTTACATATATGCTTTCCTCATTCACGCACAATTTTTACAAAAGGTAATAATGCTGCCTTTATTACCTCTATCCTTTGTTCTTTTTTCCAAAATCATATTTCCAAATCAAACCCAGAGATAACAAATTAAATCCCAAAATATGTATTGTCAGTTTTCAAAACAACTGTATTTTTTCAACCCTGTATCATTTTATTTCACAGTAGATCTTGCCTATATAGACAGTAAATCAGATAAGTTATTTTTAGCAACACACATTTCAAGCTTCTGGTCAATTTATTAGTGGCATTTCCCCATAGCAACAACTGTAAAGTAGTGTACTGCTTTTGTTCGTAGGAAAGAGACGAGCTGAGCTCCTTGAAGAGAGAAATGAAGATGGAAGATGAAGAGGAGGTGAGCTTGACTATTGAGTCTGTGACATCTTGGGAATATAAGTGTTACATTTGTAATCAAATCTTGCAAAAGTTACTTAGGCCTGATATACCATTTCAATCATGTATTTTTAGATTGGTTCTGGTCTGAGTGCACAGGCACCAAGACTCTGCAGTAATCTAAGAAAAATGAATATAAGTAGCTATAATAGCAATATTAATCAGAATTATATGAATGGACTCCTTTTCTGACCGAAATTAGTGGAAATATAGCAGTGAAGTGAAAATAGTTTGGTGGGTTAATGTTTTTTGAAGCTGTGTAAGATTTCTCATACGCTAAAGCATTCCAGCATTTTATTGGCAGTTGCTATGGACGCGCTCTTAAAGCGTTGTTTAGATGATAAGAATTTAGCCATACCAAACGTTGAATTGGCAAAATATTTTTTTCCTATCTTGCAACTGCGTATGCAGTATACAGTATTGTAATGCTACGGGGTAAAATTGATTTTTTTACAGTAAATCTCTTGTTTCTATTTGTAGTAAATTACTTCATGTAACACCATGTGCAGAGAGAATCCGTGTTTTGTGGGTCTTTGATACCGAAGAATCGGTTGACGGCAAAGCGTGTCTCTGTCTAGTCATCGCTAGCACTTGCACAGTTCCGATAACTTTTTCCGTAATTGATATTCCTCGATTGACCTGAACGAACTCGAGGTTTTGGGAGTTCCAAACGGATATTTCGATTTTTGGTGTTCTTTACATAAAACCTGAAGAACAATTTCAAAATTTTCTTAAAAATTACTCCAAATTTGTTGATTCAACTTTGTTCTCGGATAGCGTAAGGAAAGCTTCTTAGAATGACGGTGGTGTCACTGTCGTTGAAATCACTTATTTTTCGAAATTGGCAACAGTTCAAACTTTCCTCGTTGACTTTAACCACAATATTTAAGATTCAGTTGTTCCATGATTTCGTGAAATAATGACACGTAATTTTTTCCGAAAATGCGAGTAGGTTTCATGCAATTGTGTTGCACTTTTGTTCATAACCTGCTGTTGTAGCACTACTAGTTTGTGTGGAGTTTGTCTGTGTCCGAATGGATAGTTGAGTTTTTAAATATGTGTCACAAACTCTCGTCTTTCTATGATATAATAAAGATAAAATGTGTGAGAGTTGCGATCCCCTTGCAGGAGCTGAAACCACTAGTCTGTGTGTTTCTCGATCCCGAGGAGGTTCCCAGTGGAGAGGTGAAGCAGCCAGACGAGGTAAGAGCACCACCCCCAACCCCAATTTCGTTTTAACGAGTGCCTCCAATTTGTGTTTACTGGAAGTCGTTTGAAACAACGGTTGCTGCAATAAGAGATTCGTTAGTGATAATGTCGATGTCAGAATTCACTATCTTCAGTGGAACACTGGACAATTTAACTCAATTGCAGAGATCATTTCGTGAAAATGAAAATGTCATTAAGAAAAACAATGATTTTCTTGAAATTGAGATCAATGAAACACGTGACTTATACATGACAAGTGACAATACATGACAAGTACGTTGCAAGGCGGTTAGTGTTGAGATCTAGTGGGCCGTTGCGTTTCACCCCCCCCCCTCCAATGTTCCACACAAAATGTTAACGAATGGAATGTAGAAAGCAGATGTTTTCAAATGGTCATGAAAATCTCATCAATTTGTTACAATGTATCACATTTACTTCATGTAAATTCAGTTGAGTTTTAATGCCAAAAGCAGCGCCGCGATTTGCATTTTTAATGTAAACTCATTGAAAAATGACGCTATAAAAGTGTAAAATCGCAGTACTGTTGAGCCGGTCTTGCAATATTGTTGAAAGTATGATGACTACATACGTCGTTCATTTAAACGACTCTGTTCAGGAATCGTGACCGGAACAAAACCTGAGGTAAACTCTTTGGTCGATAACCAATCTTCTTTCCATCGAAATCATTGACTTCAAACTACAACTTTATCGACGTTGCTGGGGTGTCCCGAAACAAATTGATTCAAAACATTGTGCTGATTTGTTCTGAAATCGACTTTTAAGGACACGAGTAATTGATCAAAAACTTCGAAATATGATTTTCTGAAACTTTTTCAGATGTTTATTTGCTGTTTTCCCTTCTTCGTGGAATAAGTAGTGTAGGAATTGTTTGCTGACGCAGATTTTGAGGTTCGTCTAACTTAACTTAAACCACAGGTTTATCTTTTACCCAAATCTCCTGAAGTTTTTTATCAATAGAAACGTCCAACACATCGGCCACCGTTTACGTCTTTTCATACGAGTTTATAACGCACAGTCTCTTCAGTATTTTTACGCGATCGAAGATTTCAATCATGGATAGGTAGAAGATTCACTCGACATTTACCGAATTAGAGACAACTTATCAGTCGATTTGCTCTGGAATCATTGTAAGAATCACCCGAGTTACATGTGGTTCAATTTTAGTGCAAAAAAGTGAGGTTAACGTGCAGGGAATTTTGCATTTCTGGAATTTCGTGTTTACGGAATATTTCTCTCACCTCCAATCCCGAGTGGGTATTTTCCCCACCCGGAATTCGTCGTTTGGGTGTAGCTACCCACCAAACCAACATTGTCCGCCGGGCCTGGAGGGTAGGGCCGCCCATAAGGGTTGCAACGGAAAAACCTAAGAAATGCGGGAAGGGCCAGGATTTCTTGATCCAGTGGAAAATAACGTAAATAGATTTTTCTTTGTATTCATTATTTGTGATAATTAAAAAGTCATATTTGCGGAGAAATACGTATGTTGTGGGGGGAGGGGTTAAAAAAGTTTTCTAGAGACCCATGAAATGTATGGGAGACCCTGTTGACGGCAATCTTATGGAAGGTGCCAGAAATCCAATTTTAGCACAGTACCCTGTTAGTAAGTTGTGAAGTACTAGAACTTGCGAAGCAAATTTCTTCGGAGGAAGCCAACATTACCTATCAGATGGTGACTAGTGAAATACGTTACGGTAATAGGAAATATAAGTTAAGGGATAATCAGATATTGGTCAGCTAATAGGAAGTTTCTAATGCTAGTGAGGGACAAGGTGTTCAGTCGAAAATTTAGCGCGTAACCTCACCTCACTTTGTACCTCAGTTGTCGCTTCCCGTCCCAATTTCGAATTGAGGCATCGGTCTTCACGAATGAACCTTGATTGTGCAACGCGTAATTTCCCATCCAGTTTCAATCCCGAAAACTTCTTCCGCTATCTAAGGTGCGTGACAATCCCTTCACTTTGGCCAGCACTACCGGCTAGTGCCAGTATTATCCGGATGTCCGAAAGTAACCGTTCATAAAGATGTATCGAAACTGTGTGGCCAAAGTGTAAATCTACCGCCTACTTTTATTCTTAGCCGTTTTTTCAGTTTTGAAATCATGCTGGGTGTGCGCATGTGAACAAGCTAGGGGCAAACCGTATCACCAAAAATGATATCCATGGACGGAATAGATCTCGCGGCCTTTTGAATTTGAACTTAAACAAAAATCATTTCTGGAAATGGCTGCATTTTGTTGGAATTTTTTCACATATAAGGCAAAGTACGCACATAAAAATGACTTTGTCTCGATTTTCGTGAAAATCATTGAGTCTTCGAAAATTTAAAAAAGTTAAAAATTTCTTTTCGTCTTCGTTAAACTACAATATTTAACCTATATTTTGGCTAGTTAGATCTAATCATCCAAATTATATCTTTAAATCAGGTCATGTAGAACGTTTTCAGAATGAGTAAAGTGCTACATGGTATAAAGATAAGTTCAGACAATTTCAGAAAAAAGCACTGTTTTTATTTCCGTTCAACTATGTGTACTTTAGAAATGTTCAAAAGTCACAAATGCGAGAAAATGTGTTTTTGTAGCCCCAACGAGTTTACTGTGTTGTACTTTACCTTTTCCATTATATTCTTTATTTGTATGTGGGCATTGAGATCGTAACGACATTACAATACCCACTGTGGCTTTACCATTGCTCCGGTGAAAATGAATGAGGCGATGGACGACTCGCGTCATCGTGCATTTCACTAATTGTTTGTTTATCTGCTTCAGGACCCTTTGGCCTTGGGCACTGAAATTGTTCGTTGTAAAAGTGAGACGTCTGCTGGTGAGTATTACGAAACAAGTGGTCTTACATGCCAGTTCCATTGTATGTACTATTTCAATAGTTTTCATTCAATGAACTGTCAGTGGAAAATACGCGTTTGTTTTTGGATAGGCTGCGTCAAGGCGGGTGGTCATACAGGCGGACGGATAGACGCACGGACGGAGAGGACAGGCGGACAAATATTGAAATACAATGTGTTTCTATTATATTATAACAGGCGAACAATCTGTTAATAAGCATGACCTTTAGAAAGGCATTTGTTTTAGAATCGCTGATAGACACTCGTGTTTTGTGTATGTGAATAAGTGATTAAAATCAGTCATTACTGAGACCACTGTGACCCTAAGTTTGCTTATTCGTCGTCCTCTCATGCAGAGCACATTCATACGAATTATGACTATGACGGATTTCTCTGTCATAGATTGAGTAGCAATTCCTTGAGGAAAGCTGATGCCTTTTTTAATTAATCACCTTTCGTACTAAAAGAAGAGAAAGTATTACAATGATGCGCTGGAAAATGAATTTTTGACAGAAAAGCCTATATTACCATGTGTTTGTAATGAAAAGTTAATGAATAAATGGATCAATTTTCTTCCTGTATGTAGTAAATTACTGCCTCTAACCCGAGTAGTCCGAATCAATGTTTGTGAGTCCTTGATACCGAAAAATTGATTTACCACAAAGTTCAGCTTGTCTTTCTTTCTTTGGTCTACGATATTACCAAAACAGTTAAGTTAATTTTGTCCAAAATGTTCGATAGATTTAAGGGAACTATGGACTCTCATAACGTGAAATGAATATGTTCTTTACATGAAGCCTCAAACCCATTTTCAACTTTTCGGAAATGGCTCTAAATCTTTCGATTAAATGTTGCCATCAGATAGCGCAAAAGATGCTGTAAAGGCTACGTAAAATCCATTTGCGCTGAAATTCTCAAAAATCGCTGAAGTTCGAAATGTTTTCGGCGCCTTCCTACAACTACAATAATGAATATTGACGTTTTTGTCCTGAAGACAATCTCTTCATTAAAACATGAAATCAAATCAATTTTAATTTTTCGAAAATATGAGTAGTATTTGTATAATTTTGAGTAAAACGTAGTCGCTTTGTAAACCACTTTAATTATTATTTACTTCGCTGTCCGGGTGACGCCGCGTCCGTTACTCCGGCCGCGGAAACCTACGCTCTCACTTTAATTATTTTCTCAAAAACCGCTCCAAATTGTTTTCTTTAACTTTTCGTCGTATTTAGCAAAAAACGCAACGCAAAACGGGATTTTGACGCAAATAAAATGCACAAGTGCGTACGAAACTATCATGCAGCGACGATCAACACGACGCACATAGCACATGCGTGCAACTTGAGCCAACTGCGTGCGGCTAATTCTTGAAGTAGCCATATCTAAGGCATTACCTAAAACATCCATGTGCACATTCTTACCCACACCTTGCCAGAGACAGCCAACATATCGTGAATTATATTTATGAGTATATATGCTTTAATTAATGTCATACAAAGTTTCTTGAAAACTCGACTGTTTTCTGTGAAAATTTTTAAAAATTCCGCATTTTGAGAAACGCTCGACGCGTTTTTCTCAAGAATAGAAAGGTTCCAAATTGTTTTATCTAACGTTTGGATCGGTTAGTGCTTATTGCACTCTTTAATATGTCGAGAAGTTTATTTAGGGGTATTTGTTTTTGTTTTTTCAACAATTACCAACATGTAATTTATTTGAATGATCTCTCACCTTCATTAACATGCACATTTCCTGCAATTTGTGAACACTAGTATTTGTGAGTAAAGTACTTCTAGTGACTTTGTGAAGTTTTTTGAAAACAAAAATTTTCAGTGAAAAGGCTCCTAATTTTGAACTTACGAAAGCGCTTAAACGTAATTTTCTTCAAAACTTCTCCAAATTTTTCAAAGAAAATTGCAATTAAAGACGAAGTTTTATTGTTCTTTAATACCCAGATAATATTTCCGTTCTATTAATAAAAACCGAAAAATTAATTTAAAAAAAATTACATTCTGCAGCGGTAGATGACAGCAGGCAAGAGTAGATGGCAAGTGCCTATAGCTAGTGGAGACCGAAGGAAATAGAAAACTAATACGCGAAAGTCTGTGCCATTCTGTAGCACAACTAGTTCAAAATGTAAGATTTCGTGCTAACAAAGTAATTCTTTGTGCAGGTGGAGAATACGACACAACAGGTGACCTTTTAGACTCAAAGTCTGGAATTGCCAACGGCGTCTGCTGCACACCCTCGAGCAACAATGAACTCTTCATAACCCCGGAGAAAAGAGTGGAAAGAGAGAGTCAATTGCGCAAGGAGCAGTCGGCAGAGAGCGAGTCGCAGTGCCCGGAGCGGAATACCGCACATCACGTGGACGAACAACCCGTCTGTGCAAGGAGCTTGTCAGAAAGTTGGCGTGAACTTGGGGTTGAGCGGGAAGAGGAAGGTGGTAATAGGCAGATACAGATGCAAAGCTCTGAGAGCTCTTATCAATGCTCTCACTGCCAGAAGAGTTTTACATTCAGAAGTAAGTTACTGGCGCACATGACGACTCACAGCGGCGAGCGTCGTCATCAGTGTTCCGTCTGCCAAAAGAGTTTCAAACACAACTGTTTTTTAGTTACACACATGCGGATCCACAGCGGTGAACGCCCTCATCAATGTTCCGTTTGCCAAAAGAGTTTCACACAGACCAGTAATTTAGTTAGACACATGCGGATCCACAGCGGTGAGCGCCCTTATAAATGTTCCATTTGCCAAAAGAGTTTTACAGAGACCGGTCATTTAGTTACACACATGCGGACCCACAGCGGTGAACGCCCTCATCAATGTTCCGTTTGCCAAAAGAGTTTCACAATGAGCAGTCATTTAGTTACACACATGCGGACCCACAGCGGTGAACGCCCTCATCAATGTTCCGTTTGCCAAAAGAGTTTCACAATGAGCAGTCATTTAGT
Source organism: Gryllus longicercus (assembly GCA_038098605.1). Lineage (NCBI taxonomy): Eukaryota > Metazoa > Arthropoda > Insecta > Orthoptera > Gryllidae > Gryllus > Gryllus longicercus. Next base: position 380,642 of record JAZDUA010000617.1, read on the forward strand.
TACACACATGCGGACCCACAGCGGTGAACGCCCTCATCAATGTTCCGTCTGCGAAAAACGTTTCACTGTGAGCAGCAGTTTAGTTAGTCACATGCGGACCCACAGCGGTGAACGCCCTCATCAATGTTCCGTTTGCCAAAAGAGTTTCACACAGGCCGGTCATTTAGTTAGACACATGCGGATCCACAGCGGTGAGCGCGCTCAATTGTCCCGTCTGCCAAAAGAGTTTTACTGAAAGAGATAATTTAGTTAAGCACATGCGCATCCACAACGGTGAAAGCCCTTATAAATGTTCCATTTGCCAAAAGAGTTTCACTGTGAGCAGTCAATTAGTTAGACACATGCGTTTCCACAGCGGTGAACGCCCTCATCAATGTTCCGTCTGCGAAAAACGTTTCACTGTGAGCAGTTATTTAGTTTCACACATGCGGACCCACAGCGGTGAACGCCCCCATAAATGTTCCGTCTGCGAAAAAAGTTTCACTGTGAGCAGTTATTTAGTTACACACATGCGGACCCACAGCGGTGAACGTCCTCATAAATGTCCCGTCTGCCAAAAGAGTTTCACAAGGGCCAGTAATTTAATTAAGCACAAGCGAATCCACAACGGAAAAATTAAGAATACTAAGTCTGCCCGAAGAGATTAACAAAGAAAAGTAATTTGGTTAACCGCGTTCTGAACAAAGGAGTGAACGCTTCCAAAAGTTTCCTACAGAGCAGTTCAGTTGATCACATGCGGATCCATAGCGGGGACCCCTCCCTGCTTAATCGAAGGAGCCTTTCGTGCAGCGGAGTTTTCTTTCCCTACATGCTAGTTGAAGGAAATGTTTGCAAATGAGATAGCTAACATGCACCCGTACGATGGGAACGCCCACTCGGGGTGTCCATCTGCCGGAAAAGCTTAAAACGGTGTAGTTGCGTTGCACACGTCACAATACGCAGTGTAGAACGTGGCGAAAACAGGTTTTGCCGGAGATGTCATTTAATTCGCACCGTATCAGTCCACAGCAAAGAATCTGTGTGTGTGCGCGCGCGCTCTGCCGAGAGAAGTAATGTAATTCTTCTCGAGTGGTTTTACAACGGAGAGTGCCATCATCAAATCGGTTTTTTAATAAACGGGTCATTTTAATGAGCTGCGTTGCTACTTCATAATTTATTTAAATTTTACGCAGAAAAGAACTTTTCCTGGTGTTCTTTTTTTGGTAAAGTTGTGGACGTCAGGAATTGTATGCTGCCTGTTTCCCAGCAGTCGCTGTTGGTAAACAGACTATCTTCCTGGTCGGCACAGTGCTCCGCAGCTCGTCTCTCACGTGCTTTGGAATTGAGGACCCCAAGTTGTGACGTCTTCAAGTCTCCTGTCAAAGCCATGGGTGATGCCGATATTGTAGCCTCGTACGCTAGCGGAGTTTAAATGTTGGCCACCGTGCATGGATGAAGAACCCACAGTTGCATTGAATCTTGAAGTAGTCAATGTCTACGTTTTTGAATAAATAATAATACGGGTTTTCATTATTAATAAAATGTACTGAAGTTCAACTTCAGCCCGAGTTAAAAAAACATTACTAAAATTTGAAATTAATATGCACATAGTGAGATGAATATAATATTGCGTTTTATAACGGTTAACATATTTCAGCAATATTTTGAAAACTGCGTCTTTTGAATGTAATGTTGAACATATATTTTCAGATTTATTAATTTGTTCTAATTTCTCTGTTTTTCTGTGCTTGTTTTTTAAAAAAATAAGTAAAAACATCAAATGAAAGAACACCCTTTGTTCTTTAAAGTCACAAAATATTACAATTCTCTTACAATTAACACACGAGTTAAAAATATTAACTTTAGCAATGCCAGCATTTTATCGAAAATTTTGAAAATTAATATAATCTCAAAAAAACATGTTTCATGTATTTGCTTATACTCTTCACAGAAAAAAGTTTAACAATCTGGGATGTCAAGGTCAAATTCTCCTTAAGTTTCTGCAATTTCATGTGGAATGATCCAAATATTCTTTAGTATATATAGAATTAAGTGTACTTTATGTATGTTAATGATATTGCTCATTCTTGTAATCTCATGCAAAATTCTTGTAATGCTGTAAGATCTTGATCTGTATTGTGTGTGAAATGTATTAAAGTTATAAGTATTAATCGCTGCCAATGTTCCCTTTCCCAAGGCCCAACACAGGCCCCCAAAATGAGCATCTTTTCTGGCAGTACACTGGAATGTCGCTGGCCACTATCGATTACATAAAAAAGTTTCTCCAGATTTGGAAAAGCAAATAACTCTTTGTCCCTAATGAGGCTGGTTATAACCATCAGGAATATTTCCTGCCCCTGGCCAACTCTTGACAATTCCATCAGCATCCTTCACCACCTATCACCTCACACTCAACTTCATGTTATTCTATATCCTTGGCTAATCCCGGATATTCAGTGGATTTTTTAATATTTTCCTGATGATATTTTTAATGTCTCGGTCAAGAAAATATTAAAGCCAGCATAATAGTAATTGGTCATCTCTCATTTCTCCAGGAGAAAGTAAAAAGTTACAATATTTTCTCAACAAATACAGAGTGAACCAAAATAATGTTATAATAATTTTTAAGTTAAGTTGAAGTAAGGGATTTTTAGTTTAATTAGCCTCTGTTACAGAATCGTTAGAAATAGGTTAGGAAAAAATTTCAAAGTCCTGATTTTTCCACCTTTTCCAGAAAGTGACAACCCTCTTTATTTGTCTTTTACTTCTGTTCTTAAAAGAAATAATTAGCAATAGGCTACAAGTTAATCCTTACTAAGCAAGGGCCCTGAGCAGTGCTTATCAGTAAATATAAAAAGTGCAAATATGAGTGATGATTTCATTTCATTAGTTACTGTAAGGTATTACATTACAACTATTAAATGGATGTGTGAAAACTCTGTTTTTTTGTTGTGATTAATTTTGGTTTTTGACCCTCGATTCTTGTGACCTTCACCTCTCGCTTCTATTGAATATGCTCTCTGGGATATTCTTGAAATACTTTATATTATAAATTATTGCAAAAAATTCCTTCCATTTTTCAAAGTTTATCAAAATTTGCTCACATTCTTTTTTAAAGTATACTTATAAAAATGGCTTAATTTTCATAAAAATCTCTGTAATTTTGAAAATTGAAATCCTCCCCAATGATCAGAAATGTAAGTATTTGGGCACTACTGTGCTCTAAGCAGTTAGAATTTGTTTTAATAGAAATAGATCTCTGAAAATACTTTTGCACACAATTTAAATAGGATTTGCAAATTACAATAAAATATTATAATTTTACTTCCCAATATTGGTGTAATAACAATGCAAAAAAGGGAACAGGAGACTTATGACTGGGTGAATATCAATACTGGAGTGGAAGAGTGTGAAAGAGCAAAAGCTGGTGTAGCAATGTATGTGGATAAGAAATGGAAGAAGTGTATTACGATTTACACATACATCAATGAAAAAATAGTAAGACTAGATTTTAAAATGAACAGAGGTAATCTTACATGTATGAGTTTATGCTCCTGAGGAAGGTAAGACAGAAAAAAACACAAAATTGTATGACAAGCTGCAGACAGGTAAAACAATGCAACCCAAATAACTCGTTGATTATAGCTAGATAAATGCGATAGTGGGAAACATGACATTTCCCAATGCTATAGGGCTGTAAGGAGAACAAATAATGAATAACGCAAAAGAAGATAGAGAATTTGTATCACAACTAAGAATCACCAATACACTTTTTAGACGAAAGAACATCCATAAATATACTTGGGGTGCCAGGGGCAACACTTCGTTATTATGTAATAGATAATAAAAAAGTACAGTTCAGATGTGGACACCCTAGTTTTATTAGAATATGACAATACTCAGATCACTATCTAGTAGAAAAAATGAATATGGAGAAAATGGAAGCGGCAAATATTATATAATAAATTAACAAATAAAACGCCTAGCACTAAAGAGGTTTTACACTTGCGCTTGACTAGGCCTAACCATTTTTTCAAATGTAAAACTAGTAAAAAGCACAAAAATGTCAAGAGCTATACTCACGTAGGTCATTTCAGAAGGAAGCGATGAAATTAATACTTTACCCAATTTTCACAAAATTTGCAATGTTTGGGCTCAATTTTATTTCACGCTTATTTCCTAAACTAAACGTCGGATTGAAGTCTGGTGTGCACCCTTGGTTTTCTCGTAGAGAGTTGTACTCATGAACAGTATTTCTTAACGAAGCGATGAAATTAATATTTTACCCAATTTTTCACCAAATTTGCAATGTTTGGGCTCAATTTTGTTTCACGCCAATCTAAACTAAACTAAACGTTTCACGCTAATCTAAACGTTGGATTGAAGTCTTGTTTGCACCATTAGTTTTCTCGTAGAGAGTTGTACTCACGAACGTCATTTCAGAAGCAAGCGATGAAATTAGAATTTTACTTAATTTTTCACCAAATTTGTAATGTTTGGGCTCAATTTTGTTTCACGCTTATTTCCTACACTAAAAGTGGGATTGAAGTCTGGTTTGCTCCATTGGATTTCTCGTGGAGAGTTGTATTCACGTACGTCATTTCAGAAGCAAGCGATGAAATTAATATTTTTCCCAATGTTTCACCAAATTTGTAATGTTTGGCTCAATTTTGTTTCACACTTATTTCCTAAACTAAATGTCGGATTGAAGTCTGGTTTTCACCATTGGATTTCTCGTTGAGAGTTGTACTCACGTACGTCATTTCAGAAGCAAGCGATGAAATTAATATTTTCCCCAATTTTTCACCAAATTTGTAATGTTTGGGGTCAAATGGTTTCACGCTTATTTCATAAACTAAACGTCGGAAAGAAGTCTGGTTTGCACCATTGGATTCTCGTTGAGATTTCTATTCACGAACGTCAGTTCAGAAGGAAGCGATGAAATTAGTATTTTACCCAATTTTTCACCAAATTTGTAATGTTTGCCTCAATTTTGTTTCACGCTTATTTCCTATACTAAAAGTCGGAATGAAGTCTGGTTTGTACCATTTGTTTTTTCGTAGAGAGTTGTACACACGAACGTCAGTTCAGAAGGAAGCGATGAAGTTAGTATTTTTCCCAATTTTTCACCAAGTTTGTAATGTTTGTGCTCAATTTTGTTTCACGCGTATTTCCTAAACTAAACGTCGGATTGAAGTCTTAATTGCACCATTGGTTTTCTCGTAGAGAGTTGTACTCAGGAACGTGAGTTCAGAAGGGAGCGATAAAATTTGTATTTTACCCAATTTTTCGTCAAATTTGTAATGATTGTGCTCAATTTTTTTTTCACGCTTATTTCCTAAACTAAAAGTCGGTTTGAAGTCTGGTTTGCACCATTGGATTCTCGTTGAGATTTCTATTCACGAACGTCAGTTCAGATGGAAGCGATGAAATTAGTATTTTACCCAATTTTTCACCAAATTTGTAATGTTTGCCTCAATTTTGTTTCACGCTTATTTCCTATACTAAAAGTCGGAATGAAGTCTGGTTTGTACCATTTGTTTTTTCGTAGAGAGTTGTACACACGAACGTCAGTTCAGAAGGAAGCGATGAAGTTAGTATTTTTCCCAATTTTTCACCAAGTTTGTAATGTTTGGGCTCAATTTTGTTTCACGCTTATTTCCTAAACTAAACGTCGGATTGACGTCTTAATTGCACCATTGGTTTTCTCGTAGAGAGTTGTACTCAGGAACGTGAGTTCAGAAGGAAGCGATAAAATTTGTATTTTACCCAATTTTTCGTCAAATTTGTAATGATTGGGCTCAATTTTTTTCACGCTTATTTCCTAAACTAAAAGTCGGTTTGAAGTCTGGTTTGCACCATTGGATTTCTCGTAGAGGGTTGTACTCACGCACGTCATTTCAGAAGCAAGCGATAAAATTTATATATTATAATTTTTATATTTTTCAAATTTTTATGTTTTCTGATTTATAGTGTGTTGTAGTGTTTCGTCGTTCGTCTATTGTCGTTTGTCTTTCCTCCATCATCTCTTGTCTTCTTCGTCTTTTCTTTCGTTCCTCATCTTTCGTACTTCTCCCTTCGTGTTTATTCGCTCGTGTTTTGTCATTTGTCTTTCCCTTTTCGTGTCGTCTTTTGTATTATGTCTTTTTTTCCGTCCTTCATGTTTCGTGTTTCATCAATCTTTTTTCGACGTTCATTTGTCGTTCGTCGCTCGTCGCTCTTTGTTCGTCGTTCGACAAAATTTTTTAAATTTCTAAATTTTATTTTTTCGATTATTATATTTTTCGAAATTTATATTTTTGAATTTTTATATGCTTTGAAATTTTATTTTTTTATCTTTTATATTTTTTGAAATTTTTATTTTTTTATTTTCGAAATTTAATTTTTTGAATTCTTATATTTTTTATTTTTTTCGATATTTATATTTTTGAATATTTATATGTTTTGAATTTTTATATTTTTTGAATTCTTTTATTTTTAATTTTTATGTTTTTTTATTTTTAGTTAATTTAGTTCTTTCGTTCGCCTATTGTTGTTCGCCTTCCTCTCCGCCTCACTTTACGTTCGTGTCTTGTCATTTGTCTTTCTACTTTCGTGTCGTCGTTCGTGTGTTGTCTTTTTTTTTCGTCCTTTATGTTTGGTGCTTCATCGATGTGTTCGACGTTCATTTGTCGTTTGTCGGTCGTCGCTCTTTGTGCGTCGTTCGTCAAAATTTTTAAAATTTTGAAATTTTCATTTTTCGATTTTTATATTTGTCAAAATTTTATATTTTTCGAATTCTTCAATTTTTGTTTTTTATATTTTTCGAAATTTATATTTTTTGATTTTTTACTTGTCAAAATTTATAGTTTTTGAATTTTTATATTTTTTGAAATTTAAATTTTTTGATTTTTGATTTTTTCGAGATTTATATTTTTTGAATTTTTATATTTTATGAATTTTTATATATTTTGAAATTTTATATTTTTTGATTTTTTAGATTTTTCGAAATTTATATTTTTTAATTTTTATATTTGAAAATGATTTTTTTGAATTTTTATATTTTTGAATTTTTTGATCTTTTTATATTTCGAAATTGATATTTTCTGAATATTTATATTTTTTATTTTTCATATTTTTCGAAATTTATTTTTTTATATTTTTTATTTTTTGAATTGTTAAATTTTTTGATTTTTTATCTTTCGATTATTATATTATTAAATTTTATGCTATTTAAAATTTTAGTGATTTCGGTTTTTCCACTTTTTAGTGTGTTCTAAAGTTTCGTCGTTCGCTTGTTATCCTTTTCTCCATCATCTCTTTTCTTCGTCTTGAGTATTTGGACTTTCGTCCCTCGTCTTTCGTACCTCTCCCTTCGTGATAATTCTTTCGTGTTTTGTCATTTCCCTTGTCCCTTTGGTTTCGTCTCTCGTACGTTATCGCCTTTTTTCCGTCATCATGTTTCGTGTTTCATCAATCTTTGTTCGACGATCATTTGTCGTTCGTGGCTCGTCGCTCTTTGTTCGTCGTTCGTCAAAACTTTTTAAATTTTGAAATTTTTTTCGATTTTTATATTTTTTGAAATTTTATATTTTTCGAATTCTTTAATTTTTTGTTTTTTATATTTTTCGAAATTTATATTTTTTGATATTTTATATATTTTAATTTTATATTTTTTGAATTTTTATATTTTTTATTTTTATATTTTTTATTTTTATATATATTTTTATATTTTTCGAGTTATTTTGTTAATTTTTATTTTTAGTGTGTTTTAATGTTTCGTCGTTCGTCTATTGTCGTTCGCCTTCCTCAATCTCTCGTCTTCTATTTTCTTCTTAACGCTTTCGTCTTTTATATTTCGACTCTCGTCGCTCATCTTTCATACCTCTTCGTTCGTGTTTTTACGTTCGTGTCTTGTCATTTTCTTTCTACTTTCGTGTCGTCGTTCGTGTGTTGTCTTTTTTTCGTCTTTCATGTTTCGTGCTTCATCGATTCGTGTTCGACGTTCATTTGTCGTTCGCAGATTTTAATATTTTTCTAAATTTATATTTTTTGATTTTTAATATTTTTCGAAATTAATTTTTGATTTTGGAAATGTATATATTTTGAACTTTTATATTTTACGAATTTATAATTTTTTAATTTTTATATTTTTTTATTTTTATATTTTTCGTTTTTTATATTTTTTAATTTTTATATTTTTCGAATTCTTGTTTTTTAATTTTTATTTTTAGTTAATTTAGTTTTTTCACTTTTTAGTGTGTTCTAATGTTTCGTCGTTCGCCTATTGTTGTTCGCCTTTTCTTCATCATCTCTTGTCTTCTTCGTCTTGAGTCTTTGGACTTTCGTCCCTCGTCTCTCGTACTTCCCTCTTCGTGATAATTCTTTCGTGTTTTGTCATTTCCCTTGTCCCTTTCGTGTCGTCTTTCGTACGTTGTCGTCTTTCTTTCGTACTTCATGTTTCGTGTTTTATCAATCTTTGTTCGACGATAATTTGTCGTTCGTGGCTGGTGGTTCTTTATTCGTCGTTCGTCAAATTTTTAAAATTTTGAAATTTTATTTTTCGATTTTATTATTTTCGAAATTTATATTTTTTGATTTTTTGTTTCGAAATTTATAATTTTTGAATTTTTATATTTTTCGAAATTTTTATTTTTTTACTTTTTATGATTTTTGAAATTTATATATTTTGAACTTTTATATTTTTGATTTTTTATATTTTTTCAAATTTATATTTCTTAATTTTTATGATATTTGAAATTGATTTTTTTCAATTTTTATATTTTTGAATTTTTTGATCTTTTTTGTTTGAAATTTATATTTTTTGAATTTTTATATTTTTATTTCTTATATTTTTCGAAATTTATATTTTTTTATCTTTTTCATATTTTGAATTGTTAAATTTTTTGATTTTTTATATCTTTCGATTATATAATTAAATTTTATGCTATTTAAAATTTTAGTGATTTCAGTTTTTCCACTTTTTAGTGTGTTCTAAAGTTTCGTCGTTCGCTTATTGTTCGCCTTTTCTCCATCGTCTCGTTTCTTTGTCTTGAGTCTTTGGACTTTCGTCCCTCGTCTTTCGTAACTCTCACTTCGTGATAATTCTTTCCTGTTTTGTCATTTCCCTTGTCCCTGTCGTGTCGTCTTTCGTACGTTGTCGTCTTTTTTCGTCCTTCATGTTTCGTGTTTTATCAATCTTTATTCGACGATCATTTGTCGTTCGTGGCTCGTGGCTCTTTGTTCGTCGTTCGTCAAATTTTTTAAATTTTTAAATCTTATTTTTCGATTTTAATATTTTTCGAAATTTTATATTTTTCAAATTCTTCAATTTATTGATTTTTTGAATGAAAATTGAATTCGTTTCATTCGTCTCGTTTCGCCTTGTCTCGTCTCGTCCTGTCTCGTCTCGTCTTGTCTCATCTCGTCACGTCTCGTCTCGTCTCGTCCCGCTTCGTCCCGTCTCACCTCGCGTCGTCTCGTCTAAAAATTATAAAAATTAAAATAATCAAAAAATATTAAAAATCAAAAAATATAAAAACGAAAAATATCAATTTCGAAAAATATAAAAATTAAAAAATATAAAAAATCAAAAAATATAAAAAATCAAACAATATAAAAAGTCTCGTCTCGTCGCGTCGCGTCTCGTTTCGCCTCGTCTCGTCTCGTTCTGTCTCGTCTTGTCTCGTTTCGTCTCGTTTCGTCTCGTCTCACCCCTCCTCGTCTCGTATCGTCACGTCTCGCCTCGTCGCGTCGCGTCGCGTTTCGTATCGTCTCGTCTCATCTTGTCCCGTCTCGCCTCGCTTCGTCTCGTCTCGTACAAAAATTATAAAAATGTAAAAAATCAAAAAATATAAAAATTCGAAAAATATAAATTTCAAAAAATATAAATATCAAAAAATATAAAAAATAAAAAAATATAAAAAATCAAAAAATATAAAAAATCAAATAGTATAAAAAATCAAAAAATATAAAAAGTCTCGTCTCGTCTCGCGTCGTCTCGTCACGTCAAGTCTTGTCTCGTGTCGTCTCGTCTCGTCCCGTCCCATCTCGTCTTGCCTCGCCTCGCCTCGTCTCATCTCGACTCGTCTAAAAATTATAAAAATTAAAAAAATAAAAAAATATTTAAAATCCAAAAATATAAAAATTCCAAAAATATAAATTTTAAAAAATATAAAAAATAAAAAAAATATAAAAAATAAAAAAATATTAAAAATCAAAAATATAAAAAGTCTTGTCTCGTCGCGTCGTGTCTCGTCTCGTTTCGCCTTGTCACCTCGCTTCCTCACGTCTCGTCTCCTCTCGTCTCGCCTCGTCTCGTCTAGTCTCGTCTCGTTTCGTCTCTTCTCGTCTCGTCACGTCACGTCTCGTCACGTCCCGTCTCGTCTCGCATCGTCTCGCCTCGTGTCGTCTCGTCACGTCTCGCCTCGTCTCGTCACGTCACGTCTCGTCTCGTCTCTTTCGTCTCGTCGAATCTCGTCTCGTCACATCCCGTCTCGTCTCGCCTCGCCTCACCTCGTCTTGTCTCGTCTAAAAATTATAAAAATTTAAAAAATCAAAAAATATTAAAATTCAAAAAATATAAAGTCTCGTCTCCTCTCTTCTCGTCGCGTCGCATTTCGTATCGTTTCGCCTCGTCTCGCCTCGTCTCGTCCTGTCTCGTCTCGTCTCGATTCGCCCCGCCTCGTCACGTCACGTCACGTCTCGTCACGTCTCGTCGCGTCTCGTCTTCTCGTCCCGTCTCGTCCCGTCTCGCCTCGCCTCGTCTCGTCTCGTCCCGTCTCGCCTCGCCTCGTTCGTCTCGTACAAAAATTATAAAAATTTAAAAAATCAAAAAATATAAAAAATCAAAAAATATAAAAAGTCTCGTCTTGTCTCGTATCGTCTCGTCCCGTCCCATCTCGTCTCGTCTCGTCTCGCCTCGTCTCGCCTCGCCTCGTTTTGCCTCGTCTCGTCTTGTCTAAAAATTATAAAAATTTAAAAAAACAAAAAATATTAAAATTCAGAAAATCTAAAAATTCAAAAAATATAAATTTCGAAAAATATAAAAATAAAAAATATAAAAAATCAAAAAATATAAAAAATCAAATAGTATAAAAAATCAAAAAATATAAAAAGTCTCGTCTCGCCTCGTCTCGTCACGACACGTCTCGTCCCGTCCCGTCCTGTCTCGCCTCGCCTCGCCTCGCCTAGCCTCGTCTTTCTCGTCTCGTCTAAAAATTATAAAAATTTAAAAAATCAAAAAATATTAAAAATCAAAAAATATAAAAATTCAAAAATTTAAATTTCGAAAGAAATAAAAACTAAAAAATTTAAAATTCAAAAAATATAAAAAATCAAAAAATATAAAAAGTCTCGTTTCGCCTCGTCTCGTCTCGTCCTATCTCGTCCCGTCTCGTCCCGTCCCGTCTCGTCCCGTTCCGTCTCGCCTCGTCTCCTCTAAAAATAGTAAAAATTTAAAAAATCAAAAAATATTAAAAATCAAAAAATATAAAAATTTGAAAAATATAATTTTCGAAAAATATAAAAAAATCAAAAAATATAAAAAATTAAAAATATAAAAAATCAAAAATATAAAAAATCAAAAATATAAAAAATCAAAAATATAAAAAATCAAAAATATAAAAAATCAAAAATATAAAAAATCAAAAATATAAAAATTCAAAAAATATAAATTTCGAAAAAAAATTCAAAAAATAATTTCAAAATTTTACGACGAATGACGAACGACGAGACACGAGCGTTTAAACACGAAGAGGTACGAAAGACGAGCGACGAGAGTCGAATGCCAAAGGCCAGAGCCAACAGGAAAAAAAACTAAATTCAAAAACTATGAAAATTATAAAAATATAAAATTCAAAAAATATAAAAGTTCAAAAATATAAATTTCGAAAAATACAAAAAAATAAAAAAATATAAAAAATCAAAAATATAAAAAATCAAAAAATATAAAAAAATCAAAAATATAAAAAAATATAAAAAATCAAAAATATAAAAAAATCAAAAATATAAAAAATCAAAAAATATAAAAAATTAAAAATATAAATTTCGAAAGATATAAAAAATTAAAAATATAAAAAAATAAAAAAATATAAAAAATAAAAAATATAAAAAATCAAAAAATATAAAAATTCAAAAAATATAAATTTCGAAAAATATAAAATTCAAAAAACAATTTCAAAATTTTACAAATTTTGACGAACGATGCACGACGAATGACAAATGAACGTCGAACATCGATCGACGACGCACGGAAAATAAAGGACGAAAAGAAGACGACAACACACGAAAGACGACACTAGAGGGGAAAGACGAATGACGAGACACGAGCGTTTAAACACGAAGAGGTACGAAAGACGAGCGACGAGAGTCGAATAACTAAAGACGAGAGGCAACAGGAAAAAGAAAACTAGCTTCAAAAACAATAAAAATTATAAAAATATAAAAAATAAAAAAATATAAAAATTCGAAAAATATGAAAGTTCAATATAAATTTCGAAAAATATAAAAAATCAAAAATATAAAAAATCGAAAAATATAAAAATTAAAAATATAAAAAATCAAAAAATATAAAATTTCAAAATATATAAATTTCGAAAAATATAAAATTCAAAAAATAATTTCAAAATTTTACAAATTTTGACGAACGAAAAACGACGAACGACAAATGAACGTCGAACATCAATCGACGACGCACGGAAAATAAAGGACGAAAAGAAGACAACACACGAAAGACGACACGAGAGGGGAAAGACGAATGACGAGACACGAGCGTTTAAACACGAGGTACGAAACACGAGCGACGAGAGTCGAATGACAAAAGCCGAGAGCCAACAGGAAAAAGAAAACTAAATTCAAAAACTATTAAAATTATAGAAATATATAAAATAAAAAATTTAAAAATTCAAAAAATATAAAATTCAAAATATATAAAGTTAAAAAAATATAAATTTCGAAAAATATAAAAAATCAAAAATATAAAAAATTAAAAATATAAAAAATCAAAAAATATAAAAAATCAAAAATATAAAAAATCAAAAATATAAAAAATCAAAAAATATAAAAATTCAAAAAATATAAATTTCGAAAAATATCAAATTCAAAAAATAATTTCAAAATTTTACAAATTTTGACGAACGAAAAACGACGAACGGCAAATGAACGTCGAATATCAATTGACGACGCACGGAAAATAAAGGACGAAAAGAAGACGACAACACACGAAAGACGACACGAGAGGGGAAAGACGAATGACGAGACACGAGCGTTTAAACACGAAGATGTACGAAAGACGAGTGACGAGAGTCGAATGACAAAAGAGGAGAGACAACAGGAAAAAGAAAACGAAATTCAAAAACCATAAAAATTATAAAAAAATAAAAATCAAAAAATATAAAAATTCAAAAAATATAAATTTCAAAAAATATAAATTTCGAAAAATATAAAAATCAAAAAATATAAAAAATCAAAAAATATAAAAAATCAAAAAAATATAAAAAGTCTCGTCTCGCCTCGTCTCGTCACGTCACGTCACGTCTCGTCCCGTCCCGTCCTGTCTCGCCTCGCCTCGCCTAGCCTCGTCTCTCTCGTCTCGTCTAAAAAGTATAAAAATTTAAAAAATCAAAAAATATTAAAAATCAAAAAAAATTAAAAATTCAAAAATATAAAAATCAAAAATATAAAAAATCAAAAAATATAGTCTCGTCTCGTCGCGCCGCGTCTCGTTTCGCCTCGTCTCGTCCTGTCTCGTCCCGTCTCGTCCCGTCTCGTCCCGTTCCGTCTCGCCTCGTCTCGTCTAAAAATTATAAAAATTTAAAAAATCAAAAAATATTAAAAACCAAAAAATATAAAAAGTCTTGTCTTGTCGCGTCGTGTATCGTCCCGTTTCGCCTTGTCTCGTCTCGTCCTGTCTCGTCTCGTCCCGTCCCGTCTCGTCCCGTCTCGTCTCGTCCCGTCCCGTCCTGTCAAGTCTCGTCTCGCCTTGTCACCTCGCCTCCTCACGTCTCGTCTCCTCTCGTCTCGCCTCGTCTCGTCTCGTCTAGTCTCGTCTCTTTTCGTCTCTTCTCGTCTCGTCACGTCACGTCTCGTCACGTCCCGTCTCGTCTCGCATCGTCTCGTATCGTCTCGTGTCGTCTCGTCACGTATCGCCTCGTCACGTCACGTCTCGTCTCGTCTCTTTCGTCTCGTCGAATCTCGTCTCGTCACGTCCTGTCTCATCTCGCCTCGCCTCACCTAGTCTTGTCTCGTCTTGTCTAAAAATTATAAAAATAAAAAAAATAAAAAAATATTTAAAATCCAAAAATATAAAATTTCGAAAAATATAAATTTTGAAAAATATAAAAATTAAAAAAATATAAAAATAAAAAAATAATAAAAATAAAAAATATGAAAAATAAAAAATATAAAAAGTCTCGCCTCGTCTCGTCTCGTCCTGTCTCGTCACGTCTCGTCTCGTCACGTCTCGTTCCGTCTCGCCTTGCCTCGCCTCGTCTCTTCTCGTACAAAAATTATAAAAATTTAAAAAATATAAAATATCAAAAAATATAAAAAATCAAAAAATATAAAAAATCAAAAAATATTAAAAATCAAAAAATATAAAAAGTCTTGTCTCGTCGCGTCGTGTCTCGTCCCGTTTCGCCTTGTCTCGTCTCGTCCTGTCTCGTCTCGTCCCGTTCCGTCTCGTCCCGTCTCGTCTCGTCCCGTCCCGTCCTGTCAAGTCTCGTCTCGCCTTGTCACCTCGCCTCCTCACGTCTCATCTCCTCTCGTCTCGCCTCGTCTCGTCTAGTCTCGTCTCGTTTCGTCTCTTCTCGTCTCGTCACGTCACGTCTCGTCACGTCCCGTCTCGTCTCGCATCGTCTCGCATCGTCTCGTGTCGTCTCGTCTCGTGTCGTCTCGTCACGTCTCGCCTCGTCTCGTCTCGTCTCTTTCGTCTCGTCGAATCTCGTCTCGTCACGTCCTGTCTCGTATCGCCTCGCCTCGCCTCACCTCGTCTTGCCTCGTCTTGTCTAAAAATTATAAAAATTTAAAAAATCAAAAAATATTAAAATTCAAAAAATATAGTCTCGTCTCGTCTCTTCTCGTCGCGTCGCATTTCGTCTCGTTTCGCCTCGTCTCGCCTCGTTTCGTCCTGTCTCGTCTCGTCTCGATTCGCCCCGCCTCGTCTCGTCACGTCACGTCAAGTCTCGTCACGTCTCGTCCCGTCCCGTCCTGTCTCGCCTCGCCTCGCCTCGCCTAGCCTCGTCTCTCTCGTCTAGTCTAAAAATTATAAAAATTTAAAAAATCAAAAAATATTAAAAATCAAAAAATATAAAAATTCAAAAACTTAAATTTCGAAAAAAATAAAAATTCAAAAATATAAAAATCAAGAATGTAAAAAATCAAAAAATATAGTCTCGTCTCGTCGCGTCGCGTCTCGTTTCGCCTCGTCTCGTCCTGTCTCGTCCCGTCTCGTCCCGTCCCGTCTCGTCCCGTTCCGTCTCGCCTCGTCTCGTCTAAAAATTATAAAAATTTAAAAAATCAAAAAATATTAAAAACGAAAAAATATAAAAATTTGAAAAATATAATTTACGAAAAATATAAAAAATCAAAAAATATAAAAATAAAAAAAATAAAAAATAAAAAATATAAAAAATAAAAAATTCAAAAAATATAAATTTCAAAAAAAATTCAAAAAAAATTTCAAAATTTTACGACGAATGACGAAAGACGAGACACGAGCGTTTAAACACGAAGAGGTACGAAAGACGAGAGTCGAATGCCTAAGGCCAGAGCCAACAGGAAAAAGAAAACTAAATTCAAAAACTATAAAAATTATAAAAATATAAAATTAAAAAATATAAAAGTTCAAAAAAAATTTGAAAAATATAAAAAAATTAAAAAATATAAAAAATCAAATAATATAAAAAATCAATAAATATAAAAATCTCGTCTCGTCCCGCGTCGTCTCGTCACGTGAAGTCTTGTCTCGTCTCGTCTCGTCCCGTCCCGTCCCGTCCCGTCTCGTCTTGCCTCGCCTCGTCTCATCTCGACTCGTCTAAAAAATTATAAAAATAAAAAAATCAAAAAATATTTAAAATCCAAAAATATAAAAATTTGAAAAATATAAATTTTGAAAAATATAAAAATTAAAAAAATATAAAAAATAAAAAATAATAAAAATAAAAAATATGAAAAATAAAAAATATAAAAAGTTTCGCCTCGTCTCGTCTCGTCCTGTCTCGTCACGTATCGTCTCGTCACGTCCCGTCTCGTCCCGTCTCGCCTTGCCTCGCCTCGTCTCGTCTCGTACAAAAATTATAAAAATTTAAAAAATATAAAAAATCAAAAAATATAAAAAATCAAAAAAATAAAAATCAAAAAATATTAAAAATCAAAAAATATAAAAAGTCTTGTCTCGTGCGTCGTGTCTCGTCCCGTTTCGCCTTGTCTCGTCTCGTCCAGTCTCGTCTCGTCCTGTCTCGTCTCGTCCCGTCCCGTCTCGTCCCGTCTCGTCTCGTCCCGTCCCGTCCTGTCAAGTCTCGTCTCGCCTTGTCACCTCGCCTCCTCACGTCTCGTCTCCTCTCGTCTTGCCTCGTCTCGTCTCGTCTAGTCTCGTCTCGTTTCGTCTCTTCTCGTCTCGTCACGTCACGTCTCGTCACGTCCCGTCTCGTCTCGCATCGTCTCGTGTCGTGTCGTGTCGTCTCGTCACGTCACGTCACGTCTCGTCCCGTCCCGTCCCGTCCTGTCTCGCCTCGCCTCGCATAGCCTCGGCTCTCTCGTCTCGTCTAAAAATTATAAAAATTTAAAAAATCAAAAAATATAAAATTTCAAAATATATAAATTTCGAAAAATATAAAATTCAAAAAATAATTTCAAAATTTTACAAACTTTGACGAACGAAAAACGACGAACGACAAATGAACGTCGAACATCAAGCGACGACGCACGGAAAATAAAGGACAAAAGAAGACGACAACACACGAAAGACGACACGAGAGGGAAAAGACGAATGACGAGACACGAGCGTTTAAACACGAAGAGGTGCGAAAGACGAGTGACGAGAGTCGAATGACAAAAGACGAGAGCCAACAGGAAAAAGAAAACTAATTTCAAAAACTATAAAATTTATAAAATATAAAAAATCAAAAAATATAAAAATTCAAAAAATTTAAAGTTAAAAAATATAAATTTCGAAAAATATAAATTTCGAAAAATATAAAAAATTAAAAATATAAAAAAAAAAATATAAAAAATAAAAAATATATAAAATAAAAAAATATAAAAATTCAAAAAATATAAATTTCGAAAAATATAAAATTCAAAAAACAATTTCAAAATTTTACAAATTTTGACGAACGATGCACGACGAATGACAAATGAACGTCGAACATCGATCGACGACGCACGGAAAATAAAGGACGAAAAGAAGACGACAACACACGAAAGACGACACTAGAGGGGGAAAGACGAATGACGAGACACGAGCGTTTAAACACAAAGAGAAGCGACGAGAGACGAGAGAAAGACGAGCGACGAGAGTCGAATAACTAAAGACGAGAGCCAACGGGAAAAAGAAAACTAGCTTCAAAAACAATAAAAATTATAAAAATATAAAAAATAAAAAATATAAAAATTCGAAAAATATGAAAGTTCAATAAATATAAATTTCGAAAAATATAAAAAATCAAAAATATAAAAAAATCGAAAAATATAAAAATTAAAAATATAAAAAATCAAAAAATATAAAATTTCAAAATATATAAATTTCGAAAAATATAAAATTCAAAAAATAATTTCAAAATTTTACAAATTTTGACGAACGAAAAACGACGAACGACAAATGAACGTCGAACATCAATCGACGACGCACGGAAAATAAAGGACGAAAAGAAGACGACAACACACGAAAGACGACACGAGAGGGAAAAGACGAATGACGAGACACGAGCGTTTAAACACGAAAGGTGCGAAAGACGAGTGACGAGAGTCGAATGACAAAAGACGAGAGCCAACAGGAAAAAGAAAACTAATTTCAAAAACTATAAAATTTATAAAATATAAAAAATCAAAAAATATAAAAATTCAAAAAATTTAAAGTTAAAAAAATAAAAATTTCGAAAAATATAAATTTCGAAAAATATAAATTTCGAAAAATATAAAAAATTAAAAATAAAAAAATAAAAAAATATAAAAAATAAAAAATATATAACATCAAAAAATATAAAAAATTAAAAAAATATAAATTTCGAAAAATATAAAATTCAAAAAACAATTTCAAAATTTTACAAATTTTGACGAACGATGCACGACGAATGACAAATGAACGTCGAACATCGATCGACGACGCACGGAAAATAAAGGACGAAAAGAAGACGACAACACACGAAAGACGACACTAGAGGGGGAAAGACGAATGACGAGACACGAGCGTTTAAACACGAAGAGAAGCGACGAGAGACGAGAGAAAGGCGAGCGACGAGAGTCGAATAAATAAAGACGAGAGCCAACAGGAAAAAGAAAACTAGCTCCAAAAACAATAAAAATTATAAAAATATAAAAAATAAAAAAATATAAAAATTCGAAAAATATGAAAGTTCAATAAATATAAATTTCGAAAAATATAAAAAATCAAAAATATAAAATTTCAAAATATATAAATTTCGAAAAATATAAAATTCAAAAAATAATTTCAAAATTTTACAAATTTTGACGAACGAAAAACGACGAACGACAAATGAACGTCGAACATCAATCGACGACGCACGGAAAATAAAGGACGAAAAGAAGACAATACACGAAAGACGACACGAGAGGGGAAAGACGAATGACGAGACACGAGCGTTTAAACACGAGGTACGAAACACGAGCGACGAGAGTCGAATGACAAAAGCCGAGAGCCAACCGGAAAAAGAAAACTAAATTCAAAAACTATTAAAATTATAGAAATATATAAAATAAAAAATTTAAAAATTCAAAAAATATAAAATTCAAAAAATATAAGTTAAAAAAATATAAATTTCGAAAAATATAAAAAATCAAAAATATAAAAACTCAAAAAATATAAAAATTCAAAATATATAAATTTCGAAAAATATAAAATTCAAAAAATAATTTCAAAATTTTACAAATTTTGACGAACGAAAAACGACGAACGGCAAATGAACGTCGAACATCAATTGACGACGCACGGAAAATAAAGGACGAAAAGAAGACGACAACACACGAAAGACGACACGAGAGGGGAAAGACGAATGACGAGACACGAGCGTTTAAACACGAAGAGGTACGAAAGACGAGTGACGAGAGTCGAATGACAAAAGACGAGAGACAACAGGAAAAAGAAAACTAAATTCAAAAACCACAAAAATTATAAAAAAATAAAAATCAAAAAATATAAAAATTCAAAAAATATAAATTTCGAAAAATATAAATTTCGAAAAATATAAAAATCAAAAAATATAAAAAATCAAAAAATATAAAAAATCAAATAATATAAAAAATCAAAAAATATAAAAAGTCTCGTCTCGCCTCGTCTCGTCACGACACGTCACGTCTCGTCCCGTCTCGTCCCGTCCCGTCCTGTCTCGCCTCGCCTCGCTTAGCCTCGTCTCTCTCGTCTCGTCTAAAAATTATAAAAATTTAAAAAATCAAAAAATATTAAAATCAAAAAATATAAAAATTCAAAAATTTAAATTTCGAAAATTAAATATTCAAAAATATAAAAATCAAAAAAATAAAATAATCAAAAAATAGTCTCGTCTCGTCGCGTCGCGTCTCGTTTCGCCTCGTCTCGTCCTGTCTCGTCCCGTCTCGTCCCGTCCCGTCTCGTCCCGTTCCGTCTCGCCTCGTCTCGTCTAAAAATTATAAAAAATTAAAAAATCAAAAAATATTAAAAACCAAAAAATATAAAAATTTGAAAAATATAATTTTCGAAAAATATAAAAAATAAAAAAATATAAAAAATAAAAAATATAAAAAATCAAAAATATAAAAAATAAAAAATAAAATTTCAAAAAATATAAATTTCGAAAAAAATTCAAAAAATAATTTCAAAATTTTACGACGAATGACGAGACACGAGCGTTTAAAGACGAAGAGGTACGAAAGACGAGAGTCGAATGCCTAAGGCCAGAGCCAACAAAAAAATTCAAAAACTATAAAAGTTCAAAAAAAAATTGAAAAATATAAAAAAATTAAAAAAATATAAAAAATCAAAAAATATAAAAAATCAATAAATATAAAAATCTCGTCTCGTCTCGCGTCGTCTTGTCTCGTCACGTCAAGTCTGGTCTCGTCTGGTCTCGTCCCGTCCAGTCCCGTCCCGTCCCGTCTCGTCTTGCCTCGCCTCGTCTCATCTCGACTCGTCTAAAAAATTATAAAAGTTAAAAAATAAAAAAATATGTAAAATCCAAAAATATGAAAATTCGAAAAATATAAATTTTGAAAAATATAAAAATTAAAAAAATATAAAAAATAAAAAAATAATAAAAATAAAAAATATGAAAAATAAAAAATATAAAAAGTCTCGCCTCGTCTCGTCTCGTCCTGTCTCGTCACGTCTCGTCTCGTCACGTCACGTCTCGTCCCGTCTCGCCTTGCCTCGCCTCGTCTCGTCTCGTACAAAAATTATAAAAATTTAAAAAATATAAAAATTAAAAAATATAAAAAATCTAAATAAATAAAAATCAAAAAATATTAAAAATCAAAAATTATAAAAAGTCTTGTCTCGTCGCGTCGTGTCTCGTCCCGTTTCGCCTTGTCTCGTCTCGTCCTGTCTCGTCTCGTCCTGTCTCGTCTCGTCCTGTCTCGTCTCGTCCTGTCTCGTCTCGTCCCGTCCCGTCTCGTCCCGTCCCGTCTCGTCCCGTCTCGTCTCGTCTCGTCCCGTCCCGTCCTGTCAAGTCTCGTCTCGCCTTGTCACCTCGCCTCCTCACGTCTCGTCTCATCTCGTCTCGCCTCGTCTCGTCTCGTCTAGTCTCGTCTTGTTTCGTCTCTTCTCGTCTCGTCACGTCACGTCACGTCTCGTCACGTCCCGTCTCGTCTCGCATCGTCTCGTGTCGTCTCGTGTCGTCTCGTCACGTCACGTCACGTCTCGTCCCGTCCCGTCCCGTCCTGTCTCGCCTCGCCTAGCCTCGGCTCTCTCGTCTAATCTAAAAATTATAAAAATTTAAAAAATCAAAAAATATTAAAAATCAAAAAATATAAAAATTCAAAAATTTAAATTTCGAAAGAAATAAAAACTAAAAAATATAAAATCAAAAAATAAAAAAAATAAAAAAATATAAAAAGTCTCGTCCTGTCTCGTCCCGTCTCGTCCCGTCCCGTCTCGTCCCGTTCCGTCTCGCCTCGACTCCTCTAAAAATTATAAAAATTTAAAAAATCAAAAAAATATTAAAAATCAAAAAATATAAAAATTTGAAAAATATAATTTTCGAAAAATATAAAACAAAAAATATAAAAAATCAAAAATATAAAAAATCAAAAATATAAAAAATCAAAAATATAAAAATTCAAAAAATATAATTTTCGAAAAAAAATTCAAAAAATAATTTCAAAATTTTACGACGAATGACGAATGACGAGACACGAGCGTTTAAACACGAAGAGGTACGAAAGACGAGCGACGAGAGTCGAATGCCAAAGGCCAGAGCCAACAGGAAAAAGAAAACTAAATTCAAAAACTATGAAAATTATAAAAATATAAAATTCAAAAAATATAAAAGTTCAAAAAATATAAATTTCGAAAAATACAAAAAATCAAAAAATATAAAAATTCAAAAATATAAAAAATAAAAAAAATATAAAAAATCAAAAATAAAAAAATATAAAAAATGACAAATATAAAAAATCAAAAATATAAAAAATCAAAAAATATAAAAAATTAAAAATATAAATTTCGAAAAATATAAAAAATTAAAAATATAAAAACTCAAAAAATATAAAAAATTAAACATAAAAATCAAAAAATATAAAAATTCAAAAAATATAAATTTTGAAAAATATAAAATTCAAAAAAATAATTTCAAAATTTTACAAATTTTGACGAAGAACGACGAACGACAAATGAACGTCGAACATCGATCGACGACGCACGGAAAATAAAGGACGAAAAGACGAATGTCGTTACACGAGCGTTTAAACACGAAGAGGTGCGAGAGACGAGTGACGAGAGTCGAATGACAAAAGACAAGAGCCAACAGGAAAAAGAAAACTAATTTCAAAAACTATAAAATTTATAAAATATAAAAAATCAAAAAATATAAGAATTCAAAAAATTTAAAGTTAAAAAAATATAAATTTCGAAAAATATAAATTTCGAAAAATATAAAAAATTAAAAATAAAAAAAATAAAAAAATATAAAAAATAAAAAATATATAAAATCAAAAAATATAAAAATTCAAAAAATATAAATTTCGAAAAATATAAAATACAAAAAACAATTTCAAAATTTTACAAATTTTGACGAACGATGCACGACGAATGACAAATGAACGTCGAACATCGATCGACGACGCACGGAAAATAAAGGACGAAAAGAAGACGACAACACGAAAGACGACACTAGATGGGGAAAGACGAATGACGAGACACGAGCGTTTAAACACGAAGAGAAGCGACGAGAGACGAGAGAAAGACGAGCGACGAGAGTCGAATAACTAAAGACGAGAGCCAACGGGAAAAAGAAAACTAGCTTCAAAAACAATAAAAATTATAAAAATATAAAAAATAAAAAAAATATAAAAATTCGAAAAATATGAAAGTTCAATAAATATAAATTTCGAAAAATATAAAAAATCAAAAATATAAAATTTCAAAATATATAAATTTCGAAAAATATAAAATTCAAAAAATAATTTCAAAATTTTACAAATTTTGACGAAAGAAAAACGACGAACGACAAATGAACGTCGAACATCAATCGACGACGCACGGAAAATAAAGGTCGAAAAGAAGACAACACACGAAAGACGACACGAGAGGGGAAAGACGAATGACGAGACACGAGCGTTTTAACACGAGGTACGAAACACGAGCGACGAGAGTCGAATGACAAAAGCCGAGAGCCAACCGGAAAAAGAAAACTAAATTCAAAAACTATTAAAATTATAGAAATATATAAAATAAAAAAATTAAAAATTCAAAAAATATAAAATTCAAAAAATATAAGTTAAAAAAATATAAATTTCGAAAAATATAAAAAATCAAAAATATAAAAAATTAAAAATATAAAAAATCAAAAAATATAAAAAATCAAAAATATAAAAAATCAAAAAATATAAAAATTCAAAAAATATAAATTTCGAAAAATATAAAATTCAAAAAATAATTTCAAAATTTTACAAATTTTGACGAACGAAAAACGACGAACGGCAAATGAACGTCGAACATCAATTGACGACGCACGGAAAATAAAGGACGAAAAGAAGACGACAACACACGAAAGACGACACGAGAGGGGAAAGACGAATGACGAGACACGAGCGTTTAAACACGAAGAGGTACGAAAGACGAGTGACGAGAGTCGAATGACAAAAGACGAGAGACAACAGGAAAAAGAAAACTAAATTCAAAAACCACAAAAATTATAAAAAAATAAAAATCAAAAAATATAAAAATTCAAAAAATATAAATTTCGAAAAATATAAATTTCGAAAAATATAAAAATCAAAAAATATAAAAAATCAAAAAATATAAAAAATCAAATAATATAAAAAATCAAAAAATATAAAAAGTCTCGTCTCGCCTCGTCTCGTCACGTCACGTCACGTCTCGTCCCGTCTCGTCCCGTCCCGTCCTGTCTCGCCTCGCCTCGCCTAGCCTTGTCTCTCTCGTCTCGTCTAAAAATTATAAAAATTTAAAAAATCAAAAAATATTAAAAATCAAAAAATATAAAAATTCAAAAATTTAAATTTCGAAAATTAAAAATTCAAAAATATAAAAATCAAAAAAATAAAATAATCAAAAAATAGTTCGTCTCGTCGCGTCGCGTCTCGTTTCGCCTCGTCTCGTCCTGTCTCGTCCCGTCTCGTCCCGTCCCGTCTCGTCCCGTTCCGTCTCGCCTCGTCTCGTCTAAAAATTATAAAAAATTAAAAAATCAAAAAATATTAAAAACCAAAAATATAAAAATTTGAAAAATATAATTTTCGAAAAATATAAAAAATCAAAAAATATAAAAAATAAAAAAATATAAAAAATCAAAAATATAAAAAATAAAAAATAAAATTTCAAAAAATATAAATTTCGAAAAAAATGACGAATGACGAGACACGAGCGTTTAAACACGAAGAGGTACGAAAGACGAGAGTCGAATGCCTAAGGCCAGAGCCAACAGGGAAAAGAAAACTAAATTCAAAAACTATAAAAGTTCAAAAAAAAATTGAAAAATATAAAAAAATTAAAAAAATATAAAAAATCAAATAATATAAAAAATCAATAAATATAAAAATCTCGTCTCGTCTCGCGTCGTCTTGTCTCGTCAGTCAAGTCTTGTCTCGTCTCGTCTAAAAATTATAAAAATTTAAAAAATCAAAAAATATTAAAAATCAAAAAATATAAAAATTCAAAAATTTAAATTTCGAAAGAAATAAAAACTAAAAAATATAAAAATCAAAAAATATAAAAAATCAAAAAATATAAAAAGTCTCGTCTCGTCGCGGCGCGTCTCGTTTCGCCTCGTCTCGTCTCGTCCTGTCTCGTCCCGTCTCGTCCCGTCCCGTCTCGTCCCGTTCCGTTTCGCCTCGTCTCCTCTAAAAATTATAAAAATTTAAAAAATCAAAAAATATTAAAAATCAAAAATATAAAAATTTGAAAAATATAATTTTCGAAAAATATAAAACAAAAAATATAAAAAATCAAAAATATAAAAAATCAAAAATATAAAAAATCAAAAATATAAAAAATCAAAAATATAAATTTCGAAAAAAAATTCAAAAAATAATTTCAAAATTTTACGACGAATGACGAATGACGAAACACGAGCGTTTAAACACGAAGAGGTACGAAAGACGAGCGACGAGAGTCGAATGCCAAAGGCCAGAGCCAACAGGAAAAAGAAAACTAAATTCAAAAACTATGAAAATTATAAAAATACAAAATTCAAAAAATATAAAAGTTCAAAAAATATAAATTTCGAAAAATACAAAAAATCAAAAAATATAAAAATTCAAAAATATAAAAAATCAAAAAATATAAAAAAAATCAAAAATAAAAAAATATAAAAATGACAAATATAAAAAATCAAAAATATAAAAAATCAAAAAATATAAAAAATCAAAAATATAAATTTCGAAAAATATAAAAAATTAAAAATATAAAAACTCAAAAAATATAAAAAATTAAACATAAAAATCAAAAAATATAAAAATTCAAAAAATATAAATTTTGAAAAATATAAAATTCAAAAAAATAATTTCAAAATTTTACAAATTTTTACGAACGAAGAACGACGAACGACAAATGAACGTCGAACATCGATCGACGACGCACGGAAAATAAAGGACGAAAAGAAGACGACAACACACGAAAGACGACACGAGAGGGGAAAGACGAATGACGAGACACGAGCGTTTAAACACGAAGAGGTACGAAAGACGAGCGACGAGAGTCGAATAACTAAAGACGAGAGCCAACAGGAAAAAGAAAACTAGCTTCAAAAACAATAAAATTTATAAAAATATAAAAAATAAAAAAATATAAAAATTCGAAAAATATGAAAGTTCAATAAATATAAATTTCGAAAAATATAAAAAATCAAAAATATAAAAAATCGAAAAATATAAAAATTAAAAATATAAAAAATCAAAAAATATAAAATTTCAAAATATATAAATTTTGAAAAATATAAAATTCAAAAAATAATTTCAAAATTTTACAAATTTTGACGAACGAAAAACGACGAACGACAAATGAATGTCGAACATCAATCGACGACGCACGGAAAATAAAGGACGAAAAGAAGACACACGAAAGACGACACGAGAGGGGAAAGACGAATGACGAGACACAAGCGTTTAAACACGAGGTACGAAACACGAGCGACGAGAGTCGAATGACAAAAGCCGAGAGCCAACAGGTAAAAGAAAACTAAATTCAAAAACTATTAAAATTATAGAAATATATAAAATAAAAAAATTAAAAATTAAAAAAATATAAAATTCAAAAAATCTAAGTTAAAAAAATATAAATTTCGAAAAATATAAAAAATCAAAAATATAAAAAATTAAAAATATAAAAAATCAAAAAATATAAAAAATCAAAAATATAAAAAATCAAAAAATATAAAAATTCAAAAAATATAAATTTCGAAAAATATAAAATTCAAAAAATAATTTCAAAATTTTACAAATTTTGACGAACGAAAAACGACGAACGGCAAATGAACGTCGAACATCAATTGACGACGCACGGAAAATAAAGGACGAAAAGAAGACGACAACACACGAAAGACGACACGAGAGGGGAAAGACGAATGACGAGACACGAGCGTTTAAACACGAAGAGGTACGAAAGACGAGTGACGAGAGTCGAATGACAAAAGACGAGAGACAACAGGAAAAAGAAAACTAAATTCAAAAACCATAAAAATTATAAAAAAATAAAAATCAAAAAATATAAAAATTCAAAAAATATAAATTTCGAAAAATATAAAAATTCAAAAATATAAAATATAAAAAATATAAAAATTCAAAAAATATAAAAATTAAAAAAATTAAATATCAAGAAATATAAAAAATTAAAAAATATAAAAAATCAAACAATATAAAAATTAAAAAATATAGACTTCGAAAAATATAAAAAATAAAAAATATAAAAAATCAAAAATATAAAAAATTAAAAAAATTAATATTCAAAAATAAAAAATATAGAAATTCAAAAAATATAAATTTCGAAAAATATAAAAAATCGAAAAATATAAATTTGAGAAAAACAAAAAATAAAAAAATAAAAATCGAAAAAATAAAATTTAAAAATTTTGACGAACGACGAACGAAGAGCGACGAACGACAAATGAACATCGATTAATGATCGATGAAACACGAAAGATGAAGGACGCAGAAAAAGACGACAACACACGAAAGATGACAGGAAAGGGGAAAGGCTAATGACAAAACACGAGCGTATAAACACGGACGGAGAGATACAACAGACGAGCGACGAAAGACGAACAAAGAAGACAAGAGATGATGGAGGAAAGACGAACCACAATACGCGAACGACGAAACATTAGAACCAACTAAAGAGTGGAAAAACTGAAATAACTAAAAATCCAAAAACATAAAAATTCGAAAAGAATAAAATTTAAAAAGTTCAAAACTTCGAAAAATATAAAAAATTAAAAAATATAAAAATTTGAAAAATAAAAAAAATTCGAAAATTATAAAATTCGAAAAAATAGAATTTCAAACATTGGAAATTTTGACGAATGACGAACGAAGAATCAACGATGGACGAACGACTGACAGACGAAGAACAGACGGGCACACAGACGGACAAACAAAACGAATGGCGGGCAAAGGGACGGAGAAACCGACGGACGGACAGACGGAGGGAGAGACGGAGAGACAGATGGACGGACCGACGGTTAGACGGTCGGGCAGAGACAGGCGGACTTGCAGACAGACAGACGGACGCACAGATGGATAAACGAGCCAACCGACGAACATACGGACAGACGGAGATACGGACAGACAAACGGGCAGACGGACGGACACGCTGATGGGAAGACGGATGGCCAGACGGGAGTAAAGGTGGACGGGTAGACAAACGGATAGGCCAACGGACAGATGGACGGGTAGTGCGACCGAAAGATGGACCGAAGCACGGACCAACGGACGGACCCCAGAAAGAACGGTCAGATGAATGGATAGACGGACGCAGAGACAGACGGACGGACAGATGGACTGACAGACGAACGGATAGACCAACGGACAGACAGGCGAAAAGACGGGCAAACAGACGGACAAACGGTTGGACGGTCAGACGGATAGAGACGCGGACGGACCGACGAACGGACAGAAGTACGGACAGACGAAAGGAAAGATTGACGGACAACAGGGCGGACAGTGTGAAAGACAAGCGGACTGACGGACGGACAGAAAAACAGAAGGAAAGAACAGACGGATTGGCAGACGGCCGGTCAGAAAGACACTGACAAACGAACAGGCAGAGGGACAAACAAACTGACAAATGGACGGACACGGAAATGGACAGACAGACGTAAAGACGGACGTACAGACGGACGAATATCGGACAGACTGACAGAAAAAATTACGGACGGACAGACGGATGAACAGACGAACGAACAGACGGACGGACTGGTGGACGGACAACCGGACGGTCGGAAGGACAGGTGGACGGACAGACGGACGGACAAACGGACGGACGTACTGATGGACAGCCGGTTGGACTGGCGGTCTGGCAGACGGAGGGACGGACGAACCGACGGACAGACAGACGAGGGGACAGACGGAGGGACAGATGGATGGACAGACGGCTACACAGACAGCCAGGGAGACGGACGGGCAGACGGACGGACAGACGAACGGACAGGAGGTCGGACAGTCGGACGGACAGAAGGCCGGTTAGGCGGATGGACAACTGAACGGACTGACGGGCATACCTGGTAGACAGGCGGACAGACAGACCAACGGCAGACAGACGAGTAGGCAAACGAAGAGACGGAGGGACAGGCGGACGAAAAGCAGATGGGCAGATGGACAAATAGTTTTTGGACTGACGGACGGACAGACGAACGGACAGTCGGATGGACAGACTGACGCACAGACGGACAGACAGATGGATGGACAATCCGACGGACTGGCGGACGGATGGACAGACTGACAGACAATACATGATGGCTGAGATGGGGCAAAAGCGAAAAGCTAGCCCAGATTGAAGAGGTAAGAAAACTTGCTCAAGAAAGTGCCATTCTATAGAACGACCGGTTTTCTTCTAAAACGTTTTTTTGTGGCACCGCCATTTTTTTGTGACATCTCTTCTTTTAATCAACGTTTTTTAAGTAATATTCCCAACATTATGCTTGTAACTTAATAAATCTATTATATAATTTTGCTTTTCATTTCCAGTAAAAATATTTTACAATACTGATCAATGATCATTGATGTAGAAGATGGTTTTTCGCATGTTTGAAATACGTGTTCGTTTGCTTCCCATTTCTTAATCTTCTTTGTATTTTTTTATTGTCATTCTTCAAGTTTGCTTGACTATTCGGCTTTGTATTTCTTCAACTTTGTTTTGGTATTTGTGGTAGCGCCCGTGCACGTATACATCGTTGCTCACTTGTTTTCTTCGCTTCTAGTTCTTCTTTGTGTTCGTACTTGTTGAGTACGCGTTCGCATTTGTCCCCGCTTTCGTTTTTTGTTAATGTTCCTCTCATCTTCGTGACTGATCACTTCGAATCTTTGATCTAAAACGAAGACGAAGTTGAGGGCGCAGACAGAACAAACAGGGAAGAGGACGAAGAATACGGCTCGAAAATGAAAATGATTCCGTATATCGATAGCGAACTTCATTGTGAAGAAAAATCACTAACATGAAACGATCACAACAGTCAAAGAAGATCATAAAATGACCTGGACGCTAAAGGTACAATTATTAATTGTACAAAGATAGTAATTACTAAATTCAATTAAAAGACGAAAACAATATGACTAACCAATACTTGAAAAGGTTCTCATCATTTTCCTGTGAAATGTATATTCTTAATGTTAATAATAATAATGTGTATATTAGACCTAGTGAAATACTCCGCGAATAATCAATCAGAAATTAATTTTAATTGATTCGTAAGTACAAAGTGTGATAGAAAAGAATCAAAACACTGATCAATAAAAATATTTCTGGAGTTATTTCATATTTTTGAATGAATATTTCAGATCCTTGTCTTAACATAAGCTCCTATTACGGATTTCGTTTAGATACGAAACATGAAATTAAATAAAATTCATTGAAAATATTAATAATTAAAATAATATTCCGTAAAACGAAAATCATAAATGCAGTTCTGACATTCAGTTACGTTCTTTTTATTATGCTGATCGTAAACAAGTGAATACTTTATGTTTATTGAAAACAAACGAATAGTTCAAGAGTACATTCACTGTGGAAGCGAACACAAATTGTTTATTAATTTATTTTCCATCGTGACTAACATTGAGACGAAGCCAACTTATCTCCACATTGAAGAAATGTCAGTGATTTTTTTCAAAAAACGAATAGTAATTGCATTGAATTTACTGCTTTAAATATAGTACTCCGGTAATGAAAAGATGTAAGAAAGAGGAAAAGGAAGAACAAGTCGAGAAAAGTAGGAAGAGAAATCGGAAACAAATGTGTATGCATAGGATGTTATGATGCACAGGTATAAAAGTAGTAATGAAAAAACAAAAACAAAAATGCGAAGTGGATACGAAAAGAGCGAAAATGTGAATCAGTACTACAGTGACACTATTATTAGTAGTAGTATATAGTAAGTAACAAAAACAAATCACATACGTTACATGTCAATTTCCAGGTTGCACGATGTCGTAGAAAACGCCAATAAAATGTATTATAAAATAATATATATGTTTATATAATTTTGATTTTTTCTTGACAAGCAGAATACGTCAGTTGTCAAGGAGACAGGAATTCTGTAACATTGTTGAACATTGATTTCCAAATTTGTAATGTTTGGGCTAAATTTTGTTTCACGCTTATTTCCTAAACTAAACGTCGGATTGAAGTCTGGTTTGCACCATTGGATTTCTCGTCAAGAGCTGTACTCACGTACATTTCAGAAGGAAGCGATGAAATTAATATTTTCCCCAATTTTTCACCAAATTTGTAATGTTTGGGGTCAATTTTGTTCGTCCTGTATATAATAGTATTTTTTATTAAATCTCAGCGTAAAAGACTTCATGCTCAGTGAATCAAGGGATAAATACATAATTTGAATGCTGCAAAGTTACTTTGAGAGGCTGTGAAGAACTAAGGAATGTCTTTTTTTATTGATGGGGAGAATTAATCAGGATTGTCTGGAAAATATATTTAGTGTGATTAGGAATAAAGGAGGTAGTAGGAGAAAAGCTTCATGCCATAATTTTAATTATGCATTTAGGACTGTTTTATCTCAACACATGATTCCATGCAGTGGAAGGAGTAGTTGTCAAGCTGATGGTGATGATGTTTTAAATCCTCAGTTCAGATGTGAAAATGTGTTTGTTTGTGATAAAGGGAATGCTTATCACCAACAAAAGCAAGTTGTAAACAGATTAAATTTTAGTGAACCAAATGAGTTAAAGTGTCCCCGAATGTGAATTTTATTGATAGTTTTATAAAGAAAGATGCATGTTAATATGTTGCTGGTTACCTAGCCAAGAGTTTTGAAAAACCAATGTCATGTAAGTAGAAATTTGTTGATCGAGAAAAAACTTTACCTGTAGAAGAAGAGGCCAAATTATATTGTTTTTTCCACAAATTAATTATTAGTAATATTTTTCATCAGAGTTTGTTGTATCTATGTAATGGTGTTAATCAACTTCTAATATAGGGTTTAAATTCTGTTAAAAAAATGTTTTCATTTTATGTCCTTTGCCCCTTTAATCTCCAATTTCAATTTATAAACTTTTACAGTAAATTATAAAAAGGAGGGATAATGGAAATGAGAGCTCACATCACCCACCTCAGTTCCTTTCTTCATTAGTTCCTTTCTCCTACAGTTTACTATGCCACCATTGTGGCCGTTTCACTTTTTTCGCTGTTATGAGACTCTTCCCTTATAGCGTTCTTGGTGGATACCGACATGGGTTAAGGGGAGAAGGAACCATGAAATTGGTCAAATTATCGAATTTTGGTTTTTTGGTTAAATAAATAGTAGAAACCTTCCTCTTTTTAACATCCTGATGAGCTTGAGCAAAGCCCCCTTTTTTGTCACTGCATACAATAATTATGGCTATTTTGCGTAATTAGGTATGCATGTTGGATTGTTAATGAGTTACCGAGTCTTGTTCATACATTCATAGCATTGGTCTTTTGCCATGAAGGAAACGATTCAGAAAATGGAGCAGAAATGTTCTAGTAGAACAGTGGTAAGTAAAGCCTTTTCAAATCATATATGCCGTTTGTACTAATTTCATAATTACTGTACCTTTTCTCAAAAATTATTCACAATTTATTAAAATTTACAGGTTACATTTTTGATAGTATTTGCAATAAATTGACATTTTTATAAAAACATTCTTCAAAAATAAAATAAAAAATGTCTAAAAAATGCTGAAAAATATAAAGGCAAAAGTTATAATTGAAAAAAAATACTAATTATTATTTAACCAACTCAAAGTGTCAAAATAATAACAAAGGCTGTGTGAGAAATATCAAAATTTTCTAGTTTACAATTTTCTATAAAAGATACAATAGTAGCAAATTTAACACAGTACCCTATCTCCTTAATCAGTGTAGAAGTTTCTCCTATCACGAGTACCTATTCTTCCCCTGTCTTCTTCATTTTTTCTTTGGTGTTCCAGCTAATGGTAGTGTTATGATTATATTTGTGGCTTTGATGGTGTAACGGTTAGTGTATCAGAGTGTTATACTCAAGTCTGTCCATGCCTAGGGTCGGCACAGATTATACTGATGTGTATGTATGTTAGAAGAACAGTAAAACTTGCTCAATATGAAATCCGAAGACTGTAGTATTTTTTCTGGAAGATAAATAAAAAGGTTGCTTCATGCTTTACAAGAACACATCAACATTTTTCTGTCATCTAGAAAAGTTTTTATTACAAATGACAAAAAGATGTACAAGACAAAGTCATTCAATATATAAGATTATAATTTGTAAGCTATAAGTGATGTGGTGATGTGAAAATAAAAACCAAATCTAGTTATACGAGGAGTACAAAAAAAGGTCTTAAAATGACATATATTTTCAATATTCAATACAACTATGAAAGAAACACTCAAATATTTTATTGAGTACTGCTTGAAAAGTAGAGCTGCAGTTAATCCTTTCATGTTAAGGAGTGCGCGAAAGGTGCATTATGACTAGCGTATTAGTGGGTAGAAAGATAAAGGTATAAGCTTCATTAATTTGAGCTGCAAATGCACAGGAATAAAACTAAATGTTACAATTAATTCTCATGATAATCATTTTCTAAAGATGAGTGCCTTTCTTCTTCATAACTAGTAAGAGATTTTGACTCTTACTTTCAAAATTGAAATTTTTACTGAGTAGCAGGTACTGGTCAGGGTTAAACAATTTTTCTTTTTAATTCAATAAATTACATTCCACATGGAGGCATCACCATTTTCTTTTGATGTTTTATAAAGATTATGCATTTATTTTAAAATAATTGAAGATGTATTTTGTTTAGTCTCTCAAATGCATGTTTTCCTATCAGATGCAGCTTAAAGAACACCAATCAAATCTCATTTGTTGTTATATTAGCTAGTTGTTTTTTTTAAATACATCCAAATTCATCTATCACATATTTAACATCCATTCAGAATTAAATTATTAATATTATTATTATTTATTATTTTTGTCACAAGAAAATGGGATCAATTTTGCCTGAAAATGATTAAAAACCCTTTCTTTCCAATTTCTCTGAACATTTTTCAATAGGCATATTTCTTTCTCTCCTTGTTTTTGCATGTGATTCCAGCAAATAAACCCTGTGCATATGCAGTAACAACAAATTTCAAATGTGGGGAGAGCAACAACATGTAAATTGTTTAAAACTACATTTTTCTACTACTTAGTTCTTATTCTGGGGTAAAAAACACGTTTATTTTAAATACTGAATTTTAAGGCCCCTTGGATAGTAAGTAAGATCTGACAGAGGGAACTAGATTTCACATCATGGCAACTGCTTGATGTGGCACAAAAATACAAGTACAGTAAAACTTCATTTATATGTTTTTCAGAAGAATGAACGGAAAAACTTGCAAGTGAGAAAATCGCTCATCTTAAGATATGGAAAATCTACGTGTAAAATAAATCTCAATATTTTGAGATTAATACTTTGATATAACTTTTGCCCACACTACTCGATTCTCACCCACATTACTTGATTCCTCCATACTTCATACAAGTAGGCCAAATGTTTACTCTGCAATGTTGGCAACCATTATGCAAAGCCTTAGAGACACTATCCTCACTCCCCGATGTTTTGTCTAAAGTCTCCTCAGTTCCTCCTCTCAGATGCCATGATGATAAGCCCCGCATACCAGCAAAACATTTTTAACTCTTATCCAAAAACAGATCCCTAGAGCTTCTCTAGAATGATCTCACTTACTGGTCATTATATAGTCAGGACATCTATTGTGCACCAATAAGCATGAACAATGAATTAACATTAAACGATGAAAATATCGGAAATAATTTAAGATGGGAAGTAATAGAAATTTAGCAAGAACTTATAATCAATAATGCATAAATGTGAAAAATGTATCAGTGCAAAACACACAAATGGAGTTTTACTGTAACATATAATATCAGTGACTAACCATGCTAACTTCTGGCTTGACAAGCCTATCCAATTTAACACAAAGGAAGTAACATCTGAATATCTTACTCCCCACATCCCCATTCATTACCCCAACTACCCGCAAAAGGAATGAGAGTAAGATAAAAATAATCTTAAAGCTTATTTCAAACTTCTCAGGTTTGTGTATAATGAAGTACAGTATATAAATACAGTTTTTGTACAAATATACAAAACATTAGTTTGTAAAGTCGTCTTATTCATGAAGGAAGGTGATTAACAGCATTTCATATTAATAGCAATTACCAGGAAGTAATTATTTATCAAAGCAGGAAGTAATCAATCAATAACAAATCAACAGAATATGTTGCAGTTTTGCACCTTTTTTAAACAAAATAAAACTACAAGAAAAGAATATTATAGTCCTAGACTTCAACAACTCAGATAGCAGCTTGTACTGCAAAATTAAAAATAAGGGAATCTGGAATCTCAGATGTCCCAGAAAATCACTTCCTAAACATTAATATAAAAGTATGGACAAATAAAAAATCCAATCACAGTTTAAACAAAACAAAACATTACACTCTATACAAAATGAAAATTGCATCCATGCTTCGCTTTAGACAATTAGATACAAATATTCCACGTACACTTCTACACAGCTGCCTTATTGCTGTTTAATACTGTGTCACGTTGACCAATTTACATTTTTCCAAACGCCATACACTATCGTTGTTTTAGCACAATGATTCTTTCAATTAATGCAACACTTTCCATTTGCCTATTCTCTCTCAACTGCATCCGCCAGAAAATTAACACGCACAGCCATTCTTTAATGACCCCTACCATCCTAACTTCAATCAAACGGAGGTCATTTACACTAAAACTACAGGCAAGACATCTCTTGAAGAGTGATTTCTTTGCGTTTCTTTACAGTCTCACAATTCTGTTCAATTGTAGCTAGAAGGCAAGAAATGGACACACTAGGGAAAACAACATTTCAACTTGGTTCCTCATTGCTTTTTAAGTAATTGTCCAAGGTGTTAGAAACATTAAGTAATATTGAAAGGTATTCTTGCTACACTATAAAACAATGACACACTTCGCAACATTATCCTTTGTAAGTTCTTTCATCAGGATGTTAATTATTGTGGAGATGCTGTTCGCGGCCAGGCAATCTTTGCATCAATCCTCTTGTATGCGAATATGCAATGCTTGCCCAGTTGAGACACACCTCCGCGTACATCCTGAGGGCATTCTCCGTCACCAAGAAGAGTTTCTGAAAAAGAATAATCAAGTTCTCAATGCACTGCTGTATCTTTTAATAAGTACCTCCTTGAGTTGATTCCTTGTATATATATATATTAAAAAGTAAATATTTGATTTGATTTTGATATACAATATGATGCAATTTACCACAAGCATTGGTTATAATTAAAGTTTTTACATCCTCTTTGGCTTGGATAAAAAAAATTCAGAACTATTAACTCAAAAACTGAACATTTAAAATATATTGTGGAAATATATGTAGTATTTTAATTCTTCGTATAATATAGTTACAAGTTAAACATTATTATGTTTTGAAGGTATGTTCAGCTTTATCTGAAATACATTAGGTTTTGTCCTTAAATATAAATACTGAAGCAGTAATGTCAATATTTTCATACACAGTGACATCAATTGAATCAGTACGTCATTTAAATGAATGCACATGTACATTATTAATTATATCATGTTCTTAGTTTATCAAAAACCAAACATAAAAATTTAAACTGTGAGCTCTTAAGCCAATGGAGTGCCTGATGCACAAGTCTTTTTATACCTAAGGTTGATGAAGCTCTTCTGTTCAAAAAATGAGAGATTTTGTAACAAACCTTTGTATGTATACATTATACAACCAGTGTAATGAGTTACAAAAAATACAAAACATATATTCTTACCTTCTCCATCCACAAGTTTGAATAGACCATAATCTTGAGGGTTAGTGATTCGAACTTTGTGAGCAATTATTTTGCAGACGTCTCGTGTCGTCATATTCGGTCTCACGGGGAGAGTTTTGGTGATGATTGAGCCATGTAGTTCATCAGGAACGACAATCTTCAAGACAGATCGAAGCTCTGAGAGTGAACCAACCCGCCACTAAAATCAGAAGACAATAAAAACTTTATTATTTTTGCATATATTTATAAATTTAGAGATAACTACTCCAAACCTTCACTTGCTTAACAAAGATTTTGCAGTAATTTTGCATATTAATTTGGGGCGCAGTTACAGACTTTAGAGTAGTTAACTCCAAATTTATGCTATTTATGTCATTTTATTACTTTTTATTTACCACTGATAAGAATTATTAGAAACGCTTTGAAAGGCACTTCCTCACAAGATACACAACCAAATGCATTTTCATAAGACTGAATTTTTAGAGATCAAATGTTACCACAAATTACAACCTTTTTGACACTTTTTTTAAGCTTTACATTCTACGAGAGTTGGGATTTTTATTCCTAGGAGCTAATAAACAAGTTTTCAAATTATCAAAATCATCAAAAATATATTCATGTCATGCAAATTAAATTGACATTATCAAGACATAAGAAAAAACAATGCCATGTGATGAGTCAATTTTTCTGTGATTTTGTATTCATCCATTACTTAACAGCAATTTCCAAAAATGTTTTCTTAATCAATAAAAATGAAGCCAACCCTCTTCTGATTACTTCACAAAAGTTAATTACCAAATTTATTTTGTTTCTAAATCCAAATGTCGAGGTAACATGATTAATTATGTTATTGTTGCACAATGAGTTATTCAAAAAACTCCACACTAACATAAAAACTGACAATTTTTGTTTCATAATTTCACTTTGCAATTTAACCATAAAAGCAAGAAAATGTTTAAGCTGCTTGTTACATTTACCTGATATAAAATGAGGGGTCTAGTTTCAAAATGAGACATTTCCATTCTAGTCTGTTTTGAGAACAACAAGAAAATGTCATATCATTTGTTTAAAACATTATGCTGCTAAGTGTTTGGGATTAACCCCATTGGCTAGTGAAAATAAAATATAAGATAATAATTCAAGATATTTTTATTCAATAATTATAAGATAATAATTCAAGAATATCTAGTCATTATGAAGAAAATTGAACTAAAAATTAGAAAAAGTCTCATTTTGAAATTTAATTTAAATATTTTTTTTGCTATTTCTGGTAAAAACATTTTTCCATGAAAACAAACTTGTTTTTATTAAATATTTTTAGAAGAGTATTGTTTCCTTTTGATTTCCTTATTTCATGTGGCAATTTTTATCAAATATGAAGATAAACAACTCCTAACTGCTGACTCATTCTGATATCAGCTTGGTCAATGCTTAGGCCAATTAATTCCTAAAGAAAGATAAATTTTCATTTTGATACAATACAGTGCCAAAATATAGTGACACAAGGATCTCTGATTGCTGGATTGGAAAGATCGTACTTTGCAATGAAATGAATATTATGGAAAGATAGCGTGCTGATATTAACACATCTGAACGCATAACGCATTTTGTTACAAATCATTTTAGAGAACAACACAAAATGACCCCTATTGAAACCAATATCTCATTTTTTACCAAAGGTGGAAAAGTCGTGTTTTGAAACTACACCCCTCAAATGAAGAAAGCCATGCAGTTTTTAATTTGAAAAGTTGCAAGTTCTGAGGCATTATACAATATCATAAAAATTTCATTTCATAAAAAAATGAAGTTAAAATAACAGAAACTCACTACTCTTTTAAAACAAATATAACTTTATGAAGAATAAAAAAATGATATTTTTGAAATTTGAAACTGAAGGATACCTTTTACAATAAAAAAAATATTTTGCATTGAAGATTTGTTCATAGCCAATCTTTTAACTGTTAAAATCAATTCTAATTTTATAATTACATTGGGTAATGGAAAAATTATTGAACAGTTTTTCGCTCTGCACTATTTTTCTCAGCCTTTGTATAATTACACTGTTTGTTGTGTAAATGACAATACTATTGAAAAAAAAATCCTAATTCTGAAGAAACTTGTTTAACAAGAAAAATAAGCAGGTGACTGTTTTTTAAAGGTGATTGTTTTTATTAGGCTGTCCGGGTGATGCCGCGTCCATGGTGAAGGTGGGTCCATGGACGCGGCGTCACCCGGACAGCCTAGTAAATACTGACTCCAGCCGCGGAAGCCTACGCTCTCAAGGTGACTGTTTATTTAATTTTAGCTATGATAAATAAATAAATACATAAATAAAGATGTCTGGTATCAATACTTTTTATTCAGCTTATGATACTTTCAATCGCATAGTGATCATCCTCAGAGCTTGCAGCTACTGGGCCGAAAACAAAGTTCTGCAGAACTTTATTATTTGAAAAAGTATTGATACCAGACAACATCTTTATTTATTTATCATAATAAAAAGGTATCTACCTCACCAGCAATCTAATTAATTAATTTTAGCTTTTAAATGACAGACATTCCATAATTGTAAAATTTTGACTATGTTTAGCCTCAAGAGACCGAAAGCTAGCAACTACAAAATGTGCCTACAGAAAATCATTAAAAGCTTTTTTTTCTTTATATGATCATTGTATTAGGGAATTCTCCCTTCCTTGTCAGAGATTTTGTTTCAAACTTCATTATTTGAAAAAGGAGCCATACACTCCACATGAAGATCATTACTAATAACTTTTACAAGTAGAGCTGTTTTTTCATTACAATTCATTTACATCATAATAATTATTTTGTGCATTTCATGATTTTGATGGAGATCCATTTACTCAACTAGGAAAATTAATTTACCTAATACTGTTCTCTTATATGAGCTTAATGCAATCAAATAGAGGAATAAAAAGCCACTTTTAACAGGCAAAGCTTGAATCTATTAGAAGATTTTATATGTCACCATCATTACGAACTATCACAGTAAATGCTTTGTAGCTAGAGATAGTGAATGAATACTCGCACTTCAATAAATGTTTTTTCTTATAAAAAGAAGGTATTATGTAATGTATGGAACAACACAGCTGACCAATACTACAAATAGTGGACTTGGTTTGTTATAAAACATGGCAAATGCTTCAGTTTACAAACTTCAAATGCATCTACATCTACTAGTGTCATTAAGAACTATAAAAAATCTGTAGGATATATTACAACTATTAGTTGTTTAATATGATTGTATTAATATATCTTCAATTGTAATTTCAAAATACTATTAATTGGTCAAAGTTGTTATGTTTGGTTACATTTCTTTCCTCATTTTACATAATTTTCAATGAATTATTTGCTCGTAAGTTTTAGAAGTCATTGCATACAATTTGAAAAAAAAAACAACAAAGTGTGTATTAAATAGTACTATATATAATTACCATATAAAGAGGATTCTACTATACTGCATTTTTTATCAGGCTTTCTTGTTTCTTTATTTACAACATGAAGTAAATAGTCAAAATGTATTTACACGTTAACAACCTATTGACAATTTAATGTTGTTTAAGGCACAAATGCCACTTTGCATTTGAAGAGACTATTTAAAGTGTAACAATGAATTGATCATATGAAACAACAGTAACAAAAAATTTATTTTATAAAATATTTACAAATGTCTTATACTAATTTTTTATATGTACAAAGTATTTACAAAACATGAATGAATCTTTAATACATCTTTCTTTTAATATCAGAGAGTTTTCCTTCATTATTCATCAGAATGTTTTAACTCAGGGTTTATAAATAACAGATAATACAGATGAATTTTGAAATCTGTGCATTTCCTGTCCAAATTATGAAAAATAAGTTCTTAATTTAATTCTTTGATTCTAGTGAATAAGCTGCTAAGTCGTCATAAACACTTAATTTTACAGGAGAGCAAAAAACAACTTTAAACTGAAATCAGGGATTTATGATAATCAAACAGAGGTGATATTCACATGAAACTATTTGTGTGGAGGTTTTGTTTGAATATCTTCAATCCCTGATTTACTGCATTACTTTAAACTTGTTTTTTGATACCCTCTTAAATTTAATTTTTTTGACTTATCAGCTTATTCACTGAGGTCAAGAAATTTATAATTGAAAAATATAAACTGGTTTGAGATGAATTAATTTGCATTAATCTTTAGAAGTGAAACAAATAACCGTCAACTTTCTTTCCCATTTCTTAGTGTATTTTAGTTATGTCTCTATATACAATTAGTATGTAAGAAAAAATAATGTTGGTCATAATGTTGGTTGGTAAATAATTTTAGTATTAGTAGTTCTAGATTATTAAAATTGATTAATGACAGCACAAAATTAAAAACAGTATCCTGCTATTACAATTATTCTGTACTTAATATTCATTAAATGTATATGAAAGATGCAAATGTCTCAAACTCAAATTACTCCTGCAAATGATATAATGATTTTTTTTATTTACCGAAGTAAATTCAATTTTGTCTCAGAAAGATGAATAGAAATCACAAGGAAAACGAGATCACAGCTATTTACAACAATGCATTCTTTGAAAGATAATAGTCTTTGCAGTGCATAGAATAAACCAATCATGTGACTAATGGCGTATTAAGTCTAAAAAGAGTTTTTGAATATTTTGTCGCCAATGAAAGAAGTTCTAAACTGTAGCTTGTGAGCGTGCCCTAAATTCCCATGACACATCCTCTTGATTTGCATTTGTTTGATGAGAGGTGCCCATCAACTTCTTGTCTGCATACATAACTATATTTTTATAAAATTATTTTGTTATTAAATAATAATTATATAAACAGATTAAAGCCACCAACAGGTTATTCCATCATGTAATTATAGACCACATGGCACCACATTACCGCAAAAGTTGAGAACAAATTCCATACAGCATAACTGTGTGATCGATTAGCATCCAATATAAATTGCTCATAGAACAGGGAGATCAAAGCAATGGAGTTCATGGCTATGCATGGTGGAAAAATATGAACGAGTTCAAGTGCAATGATTTTTGCTCGTTCTGTGCCGCAGCAGTTGTGTCACAAACCATGTGATCCCAGCATGGATACTTGTTTGAAGAGCCAGATCAGCCGCAGGCCACAATGTTGAATGGAGAGTGAGAAGTGTTAAGAAACATTTTGAAAGTGGTATGGTGTGACAATTTTACCAAAATTTTACCGTGACGAAAAATAACATTATGAAGGTGTACTAGATGGAATATTTACAGGAAATGCTTCATCAAACTGTTTCAATGTCTTGTAGCGAGGTGATAATTTTCGTATCTGGCTGCATTTAAAATCCCCACTAATATTGTGATGCAAAGTGGCTTCTGAAGCTCATTGGCTGCGATGCGCCAGAACATCCTCTTCCCCCCGCGCCAGGGCTAAGCGTTGCAACAACCGACAGCAAAATCCATCTTCTGCGCATGCGCGACGCTCAAAAGAGACACGAAACTCGAAAACGCACAAGATCGATATATTACTTTCGCTCGCGCAACTTTTCTTGAACGATGGATTGAAGAAATGCGGGTAGAGTGGGGGGGGTATTAGTTGCGAAATTGGCCACTAGATGCATAAAGCAATGCCAATCTCTGGAGAATCAGTCATGCCTTCGCAATGTTCTCAATAATTTGCGTTCTAACTTTTTCAGGAGTTCCAGGTTTCTCCTGTGAGAGATCTTTACCTGCTTCGGTCATTTCTTTAGATTTTTTGGGGGAAAATAACGGATAAAAGTTCTCGACTTGAACAGAAAATAGTTTCTATTTTGGGCCAGTTACGATGCGTTTGGAATGTTGTCATCAGCGCTCGCAGCGAGCTTTTGCCTTCATCTGTTTGTTGTGGCGGAGAGTGGGGAAGCAAGGCGATGGATCGAGAAAAGTAATACTGCAACTCGTTCCTCGGGACGTGTGCTAGCTAATACTCGCAGAGGAAGTCGCTGGGGTAGGCGGGGCAGGCGGGGCGGTCCAGCGGCGGGTACTTGCCGAGCAGCGCGAGACTTACGTCGAGGGCGCCGGCGCCGGCGTGGCCGAGGGCGAGCGCGCGCTCCTGGCGCTCGTGGCAGGCGCGGAAGTTCTTGAGCACGTGCACGGCGCTGGAGAGCGTGGTGAGGTAGTAGCCGCCCTCGCCCGACAGCAGCGACGGGTGCAGCAGCCCCCACATGTACTCGGCCTCCACCTCGGCCGCCACCATGCCCGAGCGCACCAACACCCACACGAACAGCGGCAGGAAGTCGTCCGCGCCCAGCGTCAGGTGCCGGCCGCGGTTCGCCTGCTTCACCTGCCGGCACGCGCGCCCACGCCGCCTTTCAATTCCCATCCATCTAGCCTTCTCTTACATTAGACCTTTATTTTATAAACAAAGATTATCATGTATTGTAGGCTTTCACGGCCGGAGTCAATATTCTTCATGTCTTCCGGGCTGATGGGCCGTGGTCCAATTGGCTTTGAGATACCAAACGTTTCGCCCACGACTGCGGTGGGCATCTTCAGTGGCGAGGTCTCGGGCGAAGTGTCCGGGACGGTGGCTGACTGGCGACTGACGCCGCGTTGGTCTCGGCCGCTCCATTTATAGGAAATATATGAATTTTATAGGAAATATTTATAGGAAATATATCCTATAAATAGAGCGGCCGAGACCAACGCGGCGTCAGTCGCCAGTCAGCCACCGTCCCGGACACTTCGCCCGAGACCTCGCCACTGAAGATGCCCACCGCAGTCGTGGGCGAAACGTTTGGTATCTCAAAGCCAATTGGACCACGGCCCATCAGCCCGGAAGACATGAAGAATAAAGATTATCATGCACTAAAGTCACAAGTAATTTTTCCAACGTAATTATAATTTTATCCGAGTTATAGTCACAACAAAAATGGCCAAAATTCCTACTATGTACCGTTCGCAAGCTAGTACATAACAGTAATGAAATGACAAAGTACCTTAACACAATCTGATCTAAGTTTGCGACTTCCGTCTACGGTTACGCCAAGGCCTTGTGAACGGTCTCGCTTATTAACTCATTTCTAGGTTTTGCGGTTGCATCATGTTTACGTTTGCGTTGTGAATGAGGCCTTCGGATCCGTGTATGTACTCGGGTTTTTATTTCTTTTTTGCGGAGAAGGGAGAAGACGGGTACGACGCGGCGCGTAGATTGAATGCCCGGGCGTCTAATGCAATGATCCACGCAATCCAATTATTTGCCTACCGATTTAAAGAGGTAATTTACAGTATTGCCAGCTACAAGGGTGGTATTTCCTTGTATAACTTTTCTGTACACTGCTATGTATCTACACATTTTCACTTTTTCTTTTACTTTATTCTCATTCTAACTCATAGACAATATTTTACAGCAG
This sequence comes from Gryllus longicercus, assembly GCA_038098605.1. Lineage (NCBI taxonomy): Eukaryota > Metazoa > Arthropoda > Insecta > Orthoptera > Gryllidae > Gryllus > Gryllus longicercus. Next base: position 424,390 of record JAZDUA010000617.1, read on the forward strand.
TGGCCTCTTTTAAAAATGTATTGTGTAATTTTAACTAATAAACATTTAAAATTTAATAATTGATTTTTCACCAGAAATGTTACAATCTCCAAATGATTACAAAACGGAGAAAATTGAGAGCAGTCTCTCACATCGAGATTGATATAAAAATGAAGTATACGCAATTCCAAGAAGGGTAATGTTTGACAGGACATATATTTGTAACCATTTTCCCTCGTTATAAAGCTAAATAATACATGCCAATGAGAAAATCCCTTTTTTCGATATTTTACGGACAATCATGGTTTTGAGTCTTGTTAAAAAGAACGCAAAGGGCTTAACCTTCGTCATACGATGTTGTAAACGATTATGATTCAATATAATTCGTATTATAACTGAACGTAATAGTCCGTGTTCTCGCAATATCTCTTTCAATTTACGCGCTGCGGATCGAATCGCGCATTGTCATTGGCCATCCCAACTTCTAGAACGAGTTTTATCCCCACCCGTCCACGCGGCCAGGGTTCGCACTGCAGTTGCTGGCGCGCGGCGAGTTGCAAAACAAGGCAAGCAAACGCGCTCTATTTTAGAGAGCAGTGGGTAGGTAAGAAAGCGAGCTGACCGCGCTGAAGATGGCGGCGATGCAGGCGAGCAGGCACTCGAGCTTCTCGAGCGGCGAGTCCACCTCCTGCAGGCGGCGCAGCGGCGCGCAGACGGCGGCGAGCGCGGCGGGCGGCGGCAGCGCCAGGCGCGCGCGCAGGCCCAGCTCGTGCGGCTGGCGCGTGCGCGCGTAGCTGATGTTGTCGGCCAGCAGCTGGATGGCGCCGCTGCGCGAGTACTCCTCCACGAACAGGCGGTACAGGTGCTCCTTGAGCGGCCGCACCACCAGCTTGTGCATCACCGCCTCCAGGATGGCGTCCAGGTTCAGGAACTCGTTCGCCTTCAGCTGCGCACCACACAACTGCGTTACACAACGCCCTCCGCTTGCGCCAACACCTCACACTCCCTTCACTAACCCCCGTACATCACACTCCCTTAACTAACCCCCGTAACTCGAACTCCCTTAAACAACCCCCGTAACTCGAACTCCCTTAAACAAACCCTGTAACTCGAACTCCCTTAAACAAACCCTGTAACTCGAACTCCCTTAAACAACCCCCTAACTCGAACTTCCTTAACTAACCCCGTAACTCGAACTTCCTTAACTAACCCCCGTAACTCGAACTTCCTTAACTAACCCCCGTAACTCGAACTTCCTTAACTAACCCCCGTAACTCGAACTTCCTTAACTAACCCCCGTAACTCGAACTTCTTTAACTAACCCCCGTAACTCGAACTTCCTTAACTAACCCCGTAACTCGAACTTCCTTAACTAACCCCGTAACTCGAACTTCTTTAACTAACCCCGTAACTCGAACTCTAATTTTTGTTACTCGAACTCCCTTAACTAATTTTTTTAACTCGCTCCGTTAACTCCCATAACTCGAACTCCCATAATTACCTCCCGCAACTCGAACTCCCATAATTACCTCCCGCAACTCGAACTCCCATAATTACCTCCCGCAACTCGAACTCCCATAATTACCTCCCGCAACTCGAACTCCCATAATTACCTCCCGCAACTCGAACTCCCATAATTACCTCCCGCAACTCGAACTCCCATAATTACCTCCTGCAAGTGGACCTCCCTTAATTAAGAGTCGACCCCCTCCAACGGCACCCGAGGCTCACCTTGATGCGCTCCTTCTCCACCTCCTTCTCGAACTCGCGCTCGCCGTGCTTGACGAGGTAGTTCTTCATGCCGGACATGAACTGGCGCATGTTGCGCATCACCACCTGCGGGTTGGTCTCGCGCGACTCGCGCGTGCACGCGATGAAGTTGTCGATGTTCTGCGCGAACGTGGTGCTGGCGTCGGCCGCCAGGTGCAGCGCGTACGCGCGGATGGCCGAGCCCGAGCCGCCGGCGTCCCGGTTGCGCAGCGCCTGCAGGCGCGGCGGCGCTGCAATCACGCCACACACACACGTTGCAATTCAAAGCAATGGAAATAGCCCTTTCCGACACACTACAATATTGGAATCTCTTAACCCTTTCCGTAACAATTGTGTATGCCAATGAACAGTATGTTTTTATATCCATAATCATAGAACCATACTATTGTAAAAACAACATTGTTAATGGAAAATATAATACACTATTTGGTCCCTAAAGACCTAGCAAAATAAACTTATTACACATTAGTAAAAAGTTAAACCCTGGAAACCCCCGATTTATTGGAAATAGCTGCCAGACCTATATGACTATAGGAACTTATGACTACAGTGAGACGCCGCATTTATTGGACACAAAGTGCATCAACGACAAAGAAAATTTATTTCATGCAACGGCGCAAAAAGCCATGCCTAGAAATAGTAATGCGGATGATTATAATAATAGTAATAATGTATAATACACGATTATTAGTCGACCAGAAAAATAATTGACCGCGTCGATTTTGGAACTAACGATGCGTGTTTACCTCGGAATACCCCAGTCCTTTGTACTCTACTCCATATCCTTAGTGGTTCCCGAAGAGAGCGTTCCACTGGCGCGCGAACGGCGAATTCGAGAACTAACGAAAAATGCCGAACCGTCAGCCGTCTGTTCAATAGCACATGTCAGTCCTATTCTTCGATTAGTAGAGTTTATAAGCCCTTGAAGACAAAAAATGTGAAAAAGCTCGAAGTCTGACAATTTTTTTCCATTAGAAAAAACACGCCACTATACTCTTTGTCCGACATCAAGTTCGTATCGATAACAATCGATTGGTACGCATTCAATGTTAATGACCACGAACGAAACAGTCGTACATATTTTTCTGCTCGACTGACACTTTTGTAATGAAATAAAATATTAAAATATGTTTAGACGTTCAAAATATTAAAATATATTTAGTCAAACTTCATTTAAAAATTACTGGGTCCGCTATCCAGCAAAGGCCTTAAGCAATTTATACAAACAAATAACACAGTATTATCTATGTTGACAATTTTCAGAGAAACCTGACAATTTATCCTCACAAATTAGTATTTTCATACGAAATCAAATACGTCACTCAACTGAACACTTTAATACATGAAACAAACAAAATCTTTCGTTTTCAATAAAAACCAATGGAAAAAATATCCTGATCAAGAAATTGCGCTCAAACATGCTTGAAAATGTCAAGAACCCAGCAAGAACCAAAATACTACTTGCTTATGACATTATTCCATAACGAGATAAATAACACTGGTTGGGGAAAAAGTCGCAACGCGATGTTAAAAAGTCTAAATTCCCACCACATAGCAAGAAAAAAACACTGACTAAACTAAGTAAAAAACAATTAGCAACATAAAAGTTGAACTTTTACTTTAAGACAAAACGTAAAAACAGAACAAAAACAATAACAAAGAATATTATAGACTGACTCATTATCTAAAATCAATATCATTAATCTGAAAAAATATAGTACATTTTATACCTGTAATTATTTGAAGATGACATCGATGCATTGCAGAGAATTATCCCAAGGCTAATGCTTCTTCCAAACAAAACCCTACTTTTCCTGAACAACATCGAAAACGACTGAAATATCCAAAGAAATTGTTGCCCTAGTGAGAACTTCGTGAGCAACAACAACGCAAGAATCGAAATAAAGAACTATTGGAGATGTACCATCTGCCACGGCAGCACATCTAACACCATTTTCAAGAGAGGCAATTAGAGGCGAACAATGGTTGGTTCTTCTAATAAAAGTGGTCTTACGCGAAAACAAGTTTGACGTGAACCCCGCCAGCTTCTGGGCGGTGCGTCTGATGTACGTGGTGAATTTCTGCGCGAACTTGCCCATCGCTCGAACGGGCTTGCTCCTTTTCTTCGGTAGAGGCGGCAGCGATTCCAACTGACACGCAGTCAGAACGCAACAGTTGGCTTTGCCGTGCACTAGTGGGAACATATGTCCTACACTCACTGTGCGTGAGACAAAAAATGGAAAAAAATTAGAGTAGAAAAAAACTAGACGTCGAAACGTGGAGACTGGCTCGGCGGCGTAGAGACTCTTCCGTACTAGTGGCTGCTGCCCGGAGTTGACAGTCCGCTTATATCGGGCCAGAGGAGTGTAGGGGGAGGGGGGGGGGGGTGAAGATCCAGCATGGGACGGCAGTTGCTTCATTCACAACGCCGGCGAAGCGGAGAGGGGGGTGGACACAGGGCAGCCAATGGAACGGTGACACACAGCCCTACCACCACAGCCGCCGCGCCGCGCCTGGGCACGGACACGAAATGCAAAACAGCGCCACACGTGACAGATGTATGTATGTACTCGGTCCAGAAAACATTAGATACACGCACAGTAATCTGAGCTTCGTTGAAGAGCGGTTGGAGGTGGATTCCGAGAGAGAACTGTCGACCCCAAGTGAGAATTGACATTTTTCTTAATATACGCATGCAAGTGACATAATAAAACCATCTTGTTTTTATACTGAGAAAATACATCATCATGAATGCTTACTTCATTGCCTTGTAAATTGAAAATTTTATTAATAACGCCTACATAGTTTTAAGAAAAATTGCAATAACAATTTCATAATCGTCAAAAAGTAAACCAAACACATTTTCGGAAAAAGCAACGCAGCAAAGTAAATCAGCATATATTGTCAAGACACACTTTTTACATGACCATGGGAGTCAAATGTACAGAAAAAATATTAAGAGCTGTAAGTTTAAGCAATTCTGAATCACTCGTAACATACAACAAAGTTCACGTACGTAAGCTTACTAAATCAAAAATATAATTAATGCAATAATTAAATAAAACAATTTATACGGTTTTTAAATTAATAAATAATTTTAAAAAGTTATCATTAAACGAAATAGATACAAAAGATGTTTTATTTGCTTAAAATGAAGGAATCTAGCAAGGAATAACTAATTTTCTTTTTTGAATTTTAATTATTGACAAAAACTTTTTTCTTCAAATATAATTGAAGGAAAAAAAAATAGTCTTTCACAGTTTTTGCGGATTTTCAGCAAATAGTATCTTAAATATTTTTTATTCATATACTAATCCTCCTTTTCTGAAACAAGTATCTTGTTTACACTTGGGTTGCGGAGTCGACGTCGTTATTTCAAAACAAAATGTTTTATTTTTTAGTGATGCCTTACAGCTTGTTATTGCCTTCGATACGGAGCTGGGTATACGGTGTGTAACTTGTCTGGATCGAGAGGACCATGGTTACGACGGACATATGAAAATATTTAAATAATGATACGTGTTCTCTTACGGAGGGAATTATGGGAGGAAAAAATATGAAAAGACAAGCCGAGTCAAGTTAACATCTAATGAATTAGTAAATGAGTAAATCTGAATAATTAAAATTATGTACCTCGGGCGATAAAATTACGTACGAATAATCACGGTCACTGTCCAATTACATTTTGCCACGCAAGTACATCAATGTTAGAGGCCTCTTAAACTCTTTTTAAGTAATCCATGTTTTCCACCATCGGTAGTTTTGGAAAGATGTTTTGAAACTTCGATGTTTTGTGGTGGCTCACTACTATACCTCAATAAGTAGAATTCATTGCGTAGTGGGGATGCGAAACCGATGTTGATGTTTTCAAAACATCGATGATTTAAATCTTTAAATACCGATGTTTTTTAACATCAATGTTTTGTGATGTACTTTTTTTTCTTTCCGGATGTTTTGTCTCTGAATGAAAACTTCCCTTGATCACAATACTGTAATAGGTAAATATGAAATGTCCTGATGGTAACATTGTCAGTTCATGTGTTGGACGCAAAAGAATGCGGGCTGCATTGTACTACTTTCATTGTCCAAACTCTCTCGCCCGAGATGATCTCCATGCCCTTGCATTTTGTCTTTCGTTATATTAATTTCGCACATTGAAATATGATCAACAAATACGTTGTGGGCGTAGGATCTGCCCCTTCTTTTCGGGCCCATATTCGGCGAATTTATAAACACGAACACTGTCAAATTTAATTTTGTTACACACAAATGTAATGTTAGAGGTAGCTACACCAGCTTGAAAACATCAATGTTGAAAAACAACGACTTTTTAGTCGACGTATCATTGATATTGATGTTTTGTTATCGATGTCGCATCCCTATCACTTCTGATCTTAATCAAGTTTTACCCTAAGCGAAGTGATGAATAGGTGCTCCACGTTACAAGGGGTACATGGAAAAACAAAAGAAATGTTGACTTGAAATGAAGTTTCGAAGAGTAACAAAGAAGAGGGGCAGACAGACAGGACTTGCACAAATGTTCAATTTAAACATGTTTTGACAATTTTTTAAGTATAACGTATACAGAATGGAGCTTTTAATGAAGTTGAATTGAAGTTAAAAGTTTAGGGTGGGGTGGGAGGAGCAAATGCCTTCTCCGTGGTTACACCCACACAACTTACACTGGACTATAACCTTGAGCGTTTGTCGGACGGACGGACGGTCAGGCGGACGAACAGAAAGACCAACAGACAGACGGAAGGACGAACATACACAGATAGACGAACGAACAGACACAGACTAACGAACGAACGGACTAACGAACGAACGGACTAACGAACGAACGGACTCAAGAAAGAACGGACTCACGAAAGAACGAAAAGAGACGAACAGATTTACAAACGGGCAGACGTTTTGCCTTCAATCGATATTTCGGTATCGATCACCTACAACGTGCATTCAGAGTACACTTCCCAGAAGTAATTTACTATTATTAGGAACGAGATTTAATCACGCTTTGGTATCCAGGGTCCGGCAGTAAAGAATTTTCCTGCCGAAACTCCGGCGTGCTCCGGTTCAAATCCTCTCCCAAGTGGCTACGTAATCGCGAGGAGGTGGAAAGGGCTGTGGGTGGAGGGGGCAGGGGCGTCGCGTGACCCGGGGGATGGGGCAACCCCGTGCCAGGGAGGGGGCAGGCATGCGGACGCCTGGCGCCGCGGGAGATTACGACGTGTGTACTTGCACCGAAGCGAACGCCCCAGCCGAGGGCGGGGGGGGGGGGAGAACAAAGTACTTCCGGTTTCTCGTCGCTTCGCCGAAGCGAAAATGAATAACTGTAAACTAACATCAGCCAATAGAAGAAAAGCGGATAATTCTTTGGTGGTATTTTGTTAAATCACGAACTTTTTATTTCTATTTTTTTAGGTATTTTATTCACGATTTTACAACAAAAAAATAAATACACGCCTTTTCAGGCTTGAGGGACATCTGCTTTCAAGTAGTTCGAACACTGTCTGAAAACATTTTAATTTCATGAGAAAATACCTATTTTAAAATATTAATGAAATACGAAATTACTGTCAACATGAGTGTGAAATGTTACGGAAGATGTAAATTCATACATCTTTCAGGAAGAACATCAAATAATTTCAACGTTGATCACGAACGTTTTTAGCTTGGTCATCAATTTCCAGAAGTTAGTAGACTTTTCGATGTTTTGTCACAATTGGATGTTTCGAGATTTTAATACTTCTAAAACACACTCACAACATTTTTTTGCTTATCACAGTAGAAAAAAGGAATAATAAAATACGACAGAAAAAAACCCAATACGCATGGAGGGCGGAAAGCACAACGGAATTGAAAGGGCAGCACCGCCAAACATTTTAAGAAAAATAAAGAGCTGTTGATAAAAAAAAAATAGATTCGCCAACCTATACAAAAATAAGACATGGCAGATGTTCTCGGAGTACTGAACTAACAATGTCGAGCTTCTTGTTCTGTTTGGCTGTTCAAAGTTGGGGCTGATTGTCCAGATGTGACATCACTGACAGACTGGCCTGAAAAGGCGCGAATAACCAGCCAAGAGCGCCCTTTGCACCGTCGTCATGAAGGTTTTGGAGCCTGGTAAGGCCCCGGGGACCAGCGGAAGACAGGGGTGACACATCAATGTTGGTCTTTTCAAAACATCGATGCTTTTATAAAATCATCGATGAACGTAACATCGACTTTTCAAGCCCATGTTGTTTTTTAAATCCATATTTTGTAATTTATATTTTTCCGTGGTTGATGATAGTTTATTTTTTATGACAAACGTACCACCATAATAAAAACTTTTAACAATTTTCAGATATCCATAAATTGAACATTCTTCAGACCAAAGTGACCAAGAGTTACTAGTAATTGAAATCGAGTTTTCATCGTGAAATGAAGTTCATAAACTTTATCTTATCCAATCAAGTAATTAAAATTTTGTTAAATATCCTGATCATTCTTAGCCTGTGCTTTGACTTTGACTATTAAAAATAAACAAGCAAGACCACTGACCGCAACAATTACGTCAACGACAGTGGCTACTATTGCTTTATTTAAAAAAATGGAGGTCTAAAAAATCTTAGGATAGCTTTTGAGTGGATGTTTTGTCTCCTCCCCAGGGGGAGTTAGGGCGGGGGCGCATAGGGGGCAGGGTCCAGGGAGGGAGGGAGGGAGGGTATTTGCGAAGCGCCCAAAACAAAACACGGTGACTTCACGCCGCAGCGCAGCCGCGTCCCCCCCTCTCTCTCTCTGTCTGTCTGTCTCTCTCGCTCTCTGTCTGTCTCTCTCGCTCTCTGTCTGTCTGTCTCTCTCGCTCTCTGTCTGTCTGTCTCGCTCTCTGTCTGTCTGTCTCTCTCGCTCTCTGTCTGTCTGTCTCTCTCGCTCTCTGTCTGTCTGTCTCTCTCGCTCTCTGTCTGTCTGTGTCTCTCGCTCTCTGTCTGTCTGTGTCTCTCGCTCTCTGTCTGTCTGTGTCTCTCGCTCTCTGTCTGTCTGTCTCTCTCGCTCTCTGTCTGTCTGTCTCTCTCGCTCTCTGTCTGTCTGTCTCTCTCGCTCTCTGTCTGTCTGTCTCTCTCGCTCTCTGTCTGTCTGTCTCTCTCGCTCTCTGTCTGTCTGTCTCTCTCGCTCTCTGTCTGTCTGTCTCTCTCGCTCTCTGTCTGTCTGTCTCTCTCGCTCTCTGTCTGTCTCCTTCTCTCTCTTCCCCTCTTTCTCTCTCACTCTCTCTGTCGACGCTAAGCAAGCGAAGTGACCCCCCCTCCCCCTCCTCACCGCCACCCCTCGTCGAAGTCCGGCGCGGTGAAGGGAAGGGGCCGGGGGGCGGGGGCTGGGGCAGCGAGGGGGTGGGGCAGGTCGCTCTGAACGAGGGAGGATGTGGGTGGAGGCACAGGTCAATCACGACAGACCCTTGCAAGAGATCGACAGCAAATACTCCGGGACGACCATGATAATGTTAATGATAACGACAATAACAATAATAATAATAATAATAATAATAATAATAATAGCAAAAAACCGAGCGAAGTGGCTCAGTGCGTAGCGCACTGACTTCGTAATCGGGAGGTCCGGGTTCGATTCCCGAGCCGGCCATCCTGTCTGGGGTTTTCGTGGTTTCCCTCGGTCATAAGGCGAATGCTGGGATGGTTCCAAAAGTCCACGATCACCTTTCACCAATATCCTATCACCTCCTAATCCATTAATAATAATAATAATAATAATAATAATAATAATAATAATAATAATAGCAAAAAACACAGGTCGTGCCGATAGGCTGGTGAACATTTAATATTCAACAGAATTGTAAAATCTTTAGTCGTGAATTAGTAGAATAATATTAATAATAATTATTATTATTATTATTATTATAGATTGTATACACTATAAGTTTAGAACGAAGAACAATTAGAAAAGCGCAGTGCCGAAGAACTAACTAGAGATCTATACGAATTATGTAAGTACCGAGGAAATTTATTGGCAGACAAAACATTGGAAACTCTTAAAAAGAGACTGACATTCTCCGAACATCTTTATACACAGAATGACAAAACCTGACAATGAAGATTCCCAAAATTATAAGTGATCAGTTGGACAGCATGGACACAACAGATTAAAAAAGATATGAAAAGAAATAGTGCAAAAAGGAAAAATCATGGAACAGATACATTTAAAAACGAGGTGTATGTAAAATGGAAACATACTACGCCTGAAAACAAATAAACTTTCAACAGGGTCCGAGGCGAGAAAAAAAACAAGACACAAAGTATGAAGGACTATTTAAAAGAGACGAAAACGAAACATTGAAGGAGAAAGAAGGGGAAGAAGAAGAAGAAGGTAAAATGTCGAAAAGGCTATGAAGAACGTATACAACATAGTAGACCTTCAATATCAAGACCTTCACCATAATTACAATACTGACGCCGCGTAACTAGAAATGACTTCTAAACTTTAAAAGAAAAGAATTTCTTTATTGAAGTGCCAAATTGCAAGATCGACTCAAGATTCGCCCAAGTCCAGAGCGGTGAAGGGGAGCGGGGCGGGGAGAGGCGTTGTGGGACAAAAGCATGGCCTGGGGGCTGGGGGCGGGGGCTGGGGCAGGGAGGGAGCAGCACATTATTTTACTGAGTAGTCGCAAGATGAACGTCAATTCTAAAGAAAACAACAACAAATTGTATATTTATGATAACAAAATCCTTCGTTATTAAGGATTTTGTTATCATAAATATACAATTTGCATACCTCTTACAACGTGAAAATCCACAAGCATTTATGCCTCAAAAACTTTAACACCAATGTAGTACCACTAATCACGTCCTCGATCTGACACGCTCCTAAACACACATCACACGCATCCCCCCTGTCGAAAAGGCTATTTTCGTCCACAGATAAGAGCCAAATCCGCTGGCAGTCGAGAAGTCAAGACATTACCTGGAATGTGTTGATAATAATTGCGATGAAACGAACTCAATTTTGTTGGTATTGTAACGAGTCTGGATTGGAGGTAATATTTCATTCATGATTGGCATTAAGGTACGTCATAGCCCGCTGGATGTGTGTACACACGGCATACTCGGATAAAAAACTGTGTGGCAATATTTTCCATATCCTGGAGACGGCTTACTTCTTAGACCGACGGACGGAGTCAACCAGGAAGAAAAAAGAATGAACATGGAAATAATTGACAGAGGGGCGTAAATCAGAAAAGAACTTGGTTGTAAGAAAAGCAATGTGATATTGGCGGTCAATTTGATTGAGGAGAAATCAAGAATAGTAAATGGACTAGAATTTTTGGGTGTGTCGATATTGAAGCGTACAGAAAGAAAAAAAAAATTGGACACAAAGAAAGGACTTTTGGTTATTTGAAAGGTGAAGTGGTAAACGTAGGTACTGTACTTGAACTTTGTTGAATAGATTAAAAGTTGAATTGTTCTTTTCAGTTTGCAATCAATATTGTGCCAAGGTGTTTGTTATTATTACGAACAAATGTAATTTTATATTGAAATTTCAAGCATTTTTATTTAATATTTCAGTAAATTACCATATTCAATTTATGGTGTATGTCATAGATTCATCAGTGTCAATAAATATTACATGGATAATTGTACTTCCTCCATTGAGTAAATGTATTACTGGAAAAGTAAAAACCATCTCAGTTTGACTCAGTTTGTCAACATCCATGCTACTAGATCGATTGAAATAATTATAGAAGTCATTGCCAACAATATCATTTATTAAAATACAAGCTTTCGATGGTTTAGCCATTATCATCAATTGTCTGATACAAACAATGTATAACATTAAAACATTAAGACAAATCGATTACTAATACACGATTGATTAATAGATAATTGTAAAAATAACATCTTAAGAAACGAAGAAAGAGAAGGGGATTGGTGTGACAAATCATTTAATGTTACGGTACTTTTGTGAATGTATGGAATAATGACAGTGAAAATGTAAAATTTTAGTTACATTTTTAAACGTCATTACACAAATTTTGTCGTATCGAACAGGAAATACCACGAAAGCTACAAATCATCAAGAAAGTTGGTCATTTTGAACACGGGCTGATGACATAGTATTGTTAGTTACATCATATTTCGCAGATTTTCCTTGAAATAGGATTTCCTGGACGCTTTTATGATGAAATCGTTTCTTGGTAAACGTAGATAGGGGAGACTTGGAAACTGAAAAGATTCTACGTGAAGGGTGAAAAAGATGGAAGGTGGAGGTGATATCAGCTACTAAAATATAAATTTGTAGGAGGTTAGGACTCTAGTTTTACCTTTCCTGGCACTCAACGCCCGCTTTTGGGACCCGGTACTTTAACTTATTAGGTCAACCTATAGAATGTCTTAATTCCTCAAAGTTGGGAGATGGTTTGACAAGCTTCCATGTTCCCAATATTTACTGTTAATCAAGCTAATAAGTAATTGTACTCTATATCATTATTGTGTCCTCATTATCTTACAAACAAAAACAACTCTTTCCATGTGCTTTTACTGTTGATCTTGAGACATTAGCATTTTACAATTTTTTTTACGCGAGTGTGTCAAGTACAACAATAAAAGTAATTGGAAAGAGTTATTATTGAGTGTCCGTAATAAACGAGGCCATCTTATGGTGTGATTTATTAAAGACAATCCTTCTGGTTAGTGACATAACCAGACTTAAATTAATAAAATAATCATTCTCGTTAGGAAAGGGACTGCAAGGGACTTAGGGTCGCCCAAAATCCCAAATATGCAAGGAAAGAAGTCGATTCATCGATTTTCACTAGAATTCAATGATACTTCATTTTACGTGGCGAGACTCAGGCAATCAGGCCTGCTCTTGCGCCTGACCACGCAAATTTCGACACACTCCTGTCACCGTCTAGCGTAGAAATAAGGTACCCCTCGGACGACGAAACAGGCGATTTGGAATTTATCTCAGAGGTTTCTTTTAGGCTTCAACGTGCACTAAATCTACAACATGGGAGGGCCGGCTTTACTTCCCCTCCCAAAAATCCACGGCTTGGATCGGGTCTTGAACCCGCACCACCAAAGACGCCTGTGCCGGGGTGCGATGTGTGTCCGAGCCCTTCAAGTCACGAGGAGCGGCGGCATTCTGCCCAAAACCCGGCGCCGACCCACTCGTTGAAGAGCCATTGAAATATCCCCTGCGAGCGGGGCACCGCCCCAGCCGAGACACGATCTAAGCTCCCGGCTGGTTGCAGGCATGCGTGGTAGTCTAAGTAAGGTTGAGTATAGGACAAGGAGGAGGAAGGTGAGATCGCGCACGGTGCGAGGCACGTTTGTAAGGGTTCTGCTCCGGCATTCGCCTGGTGTTGATCTTAATCATCACAGCCGGGAAGAGCTCTAAGCTCCCCACCGGTCTCCCGCCATGTGTGGAGTGTGGTGCATGCTAGTGTAAGGGGAGAGGGTAGGACAAGGAAGAGGAAGGGAAGATCGCGCGCGAACCGTAGCCCGTTTGTTAGGCATTCGCTCCGGCATTCGCCTGGTGTTGATCTTAACCATCACAGCCGGGAAGAGCTCTAAGCTCCCCACCGGTCTCCCGCCATGTGTGGAGTGAGGTGCATGCTAGTGTAAGGGGAGAGGATAGGGCAAGGAAGAGGAAGGGAAGATCGCGCGCGGACCGTAGCCCGTTTGTTAGGCATTCGCTCCGGCATTCGCCTGGTGTTGATCTTAACCATCACAGCCGGGAAGAGCTCTAAGCTCCCCACCGGTCTCCCGCCATGTGTGGAGTGAGGTGCATGCTAGTGTAAGGGGAGAGGATAGGGCAAGGAAGAGGAAGGGAAGATCGCGCGCGGACCGTAGCCCGTTTGTTAGGCAATCGCTCCGGCATTCGCCTGGTGTTGATCTTAACCATCACAGCCGGGAAGAGCTCTAAGCTCCCCACCGGTCTCCCGCCATGTGTGGAGTGTGGTGCATGCTAGTGTAAGGGGAGAGGGTAGGACAAGGAAGAGGAAGGGAAGATCGCGCGCGGACCGTAGCCCGTTTGTTAGGCATTCGCTCCGGCATTCGCCTGGTGTTGATCTTAACCATCACAGCCGGGAAGAGCTCTAAGCTCCCCACCGGTCTCCCGCCATGTGTGGAGTGAGGTGCATGCTAGTGTAAGGGGAGAGGATAGGGCAAGGAAGAGGAAGGGAAGATCGCGCGCGGACCGTAGCCCGTTTGTTAGGCATTCGCTCCGGCATTCGCCTGGTGTTGATCTTAACCATCACAGCCGGGAAGAGCTCTACGCTCCCCCCCCGGTCTCCCGCCATGTGTGGAGTGTGGTGCATGCTAGTGTAAGGGGAGAGGATAGGGCAAGGAAGGGGAAGGGAAGATCGCGCGCGGACCGTAGCCCGTTTGTTAGGGTACTACTCCGGCATTCGCCTGGTGTTGATCGGAGAAACCACGGAAAACTACCGACCCGAGCAGCAGGCCGCTAGAACTCTCCCCCGGGTAGCGGCCGAACTCGACCTATCTGTAAAGTGGATACCAAATAACCCCTTCTTCTTTTCTCGCGAAACTTCCTTTCTAATCTTACATATACATTGTATACCAAACCACCCCAGATAAGGAATAGCAGGTAAGCGAGTTGAGGGGGTGGGGTCGTCGCCACTCTGCTGTCCAGCTTTTCCTTGTGCCTCATTGCAAATCTTCCAGACACGCTCCTACATCAAAATGAGAAGCCAAGAAAGCACCAGAAGAGTGTCCAAATTTCACGTTCAGCGTTATACAATATTAGCAGGAAAAGGGTACAATATAAAAATGGCAAAATAAACAGAATTCATGCAATCAATAAATAATTCAACTGAACGAAAACCAACTTTAACCAAGCCATATTAAGGAAGAAATGTGCCAGTCCCAGTAAGTCTGGAAAATTGGGAAGAGAGTTGTTTTAAAAATAACGTCTACGATAATGTTTTTGGGAAAATAGTGTACCTTCGTCTTATACCTGGAAGGGGAAGAGGTAGTCGGTCCCCGATTTACAAATGCCCTTCTCTGGGCCGATCCTCAAATTATATAAGGCTTGAACCCTTTTCCTTCTGGTCCCCAATGTACATACGCCGTACCAATCTATATAGAGGTGTTCCTCTACGAAGGGTCCACTTTGAAAGACCGGGAAACAAATGAACATCATGCAGGGCGATGATATTGCAAGAGAGAGTGGTGAACCATTTTCAAACAATTTACCTGTAAACGAACGCCCTAACACAATGGGAGGATGGAGATAACATGCAGTTATGTTGCCAGCAGTGGCGAAACAGCCCCTTCTTAAGTAATCTGTTTGTAGCAAGCATTGCAAATCGGCTATCGTCGGGGGTAGCGATGGAAAATTTTAGCCAAACATGCATCACCAAAACATTTGCGTTGTCCTTGTTGACAGTCATCGATGTTTTAAATAAAAAGAAAAAAATTGGAATAAAATGCCCTGGTTCTAAAATGATACAAGTCTATTGGTTTAAAGTATATTCTGCCTTAAATTTGGCTGGAATCTAAATTTTCTAATGAATGTTCTACGCAGTCAAGGTCCAAATTCCAGTTTAACAATATGACCACGGACAAAGTAATCAAAACCGAAACAACACAGGAGAAAGCAAGCGAATAGCAAACGGAGATCGACAACAGTGACGGGTCAATGGCTGTTGATTACGAGCCATCCAGAAGCAAGGTAGATATTGGACATTTTATTTATTTAGGCGAGAATTTTCTTTTGAAAACATAGATGTGTATGGACAAATATATCGATCTGAATAAATCGGATGTTTATGAACAAATATATCGATCGAAAGCAAAACATCGATGTTATAATATCGATGTTTCTGCCGACCTTAGTAGAGATGCAACATCGGCAAATAATCTGTCGATGTTTCTAAACATCGATGATCAAAATTCAAACATTAACAAAAAATATCGAAAAAAAAAACAAAAACAACATCGACGTTATTAAAAATCGATGCTTATACAAGTATATTATTGAAGTTCACGCGTTCACGTTTTTAATCTTATACTATTTTTTAATAGAGAATTAACTGTCTAAACGAAGTCAAATAATCATTAGGACAATAATTAACAAAACTTGTATTGGATCAATAATTCAAAAATACTGTAGACTTTATAGTCGAAAACACCATTTTATTCATTATTCATCCTTAGTCACTTTGGTCTGAAGAATATTCAGTTTATGAAAAACTGAAAATTATTGAAGAATTTTGTTACGATGCATTACTTTTCTCATTAAAAAAATAATAATAAAAAAAACATCGACACACAAAACACATCGACCTCAAATGATTGATGTCAAAAATTCGGTATTCCATCGAAGATTTTATGGCTGTTTCGAACACATCGACATCCTCATCCCTAAAGGGGAGTGGCACAGTCGCCCATAAATGTCGCAACGCCAACAGAGGGGAGTTAGCCTTACGATGCGTTACATAGGGAAAGGGGGCGTCAGCTTCGCTAGGTAACACTATTTTGTTTAACATTTGCTCAAGTTATTTTTATCATACTACAACATTCAAATATAAACTAATTATTTTCTAAAAAAATAAATGTGTTGTGTAAACTATTACAATAAATGAAAATATTTTTCATTAATTGTTTGATTCAATCTGTAAGATTACAAAGAAAACATTGAAAATTTTTCTATACTCTACAATCCAATCAAATTGGCGTTGTAGACGCTCTACAAGCGACATCCACGAGGACGATTGATTGATTGATTGATTGATTGATTGTTAGTGATTCCGGGCGCGTCAACTACCATGGTCATTAGTCCTGCAAGAGTAGTGCATTTGTCTTCTCGGGAGACGGCGGTAGTCTTGCCCCCGCCGTATCGCAAGATTCGGCGCCGACCTACCAGGTATCTCCCACCAGCGGGGCATCGCCGAGACAAGATACTTAGCTCCCGACCGGTCTCCCGGCATGTGTGGAAGTGTAGTGCATGTTAGGGTAAGTGTGTGTGTGTGTGTGGGGGGGGTGGATAGGACAAGGAAGAGGTGGGAAAGATCGCGCGCGATCCGTGGCCCGTTTGTTAGTGTACTGCTCTGGGATTCGCCTGGTGTTGATCTTAACCATCACAGCCGGGAAGAGCTCTAAGCTCCCCACCGGTCTCCCGCCATGTGTGGAGTGTGGTGCATGCTAGTGTAAGGCGAGAGGATAGGACAAGGAAGAGGAAGGAAAGATCGCGCGCGGTCCGTGGCCCGTTTGTCAGGGTACTGCTCCGACATTCGCCTGGTGTTGATCTTAACCATCACAGCCGGGAAGAGCTCTAAGCTCCCCCCCGGTCTCCCGCCATGTGTGGAGTGTGGTGCATGCTCGTGTAAGGGGAGAGGATAGGGCAAGGAAGAGGAAGGAAAGATCGCGCGCGGTCCGTGGCCCGTTTGTTAGTGTACTGCTCTGGCATTCGCCTGGTGTTGATCTTAACCATCACAGCCGGGAAGAGCTGTAAGCTCCCCACCGGTCTCCTGCCATGTGTGGAGTGTGGTGCATGCTAGTGTAAGGGGAGAGGATAGGGCAAGGAAGAGGAAGGAAAGATCGCGTGCGGTCCGTGGCCCGTTTGTTAGGGTACTGCTCCGGCATTCGCCTGGTGTTGATCTTAACCATCACAGCCGGGAAGAGCTCTAAGCTCCCCACCGGTCTCCCGCCATGTGTGGAGTGTGGTGCATGCTAGTGTAAGGGGAGAGGATAGGGCAAGGAAGAGGAAGGAAAGATCGCGCGCGGTCCGTGGCCCGTTTGTTAGTGTACTGCTCTGGCATTCGCCTGGTGTTGATCTTAACCATCACAGCCGGGAAGAGCTCTAAGCTCCCCACCGGTCTCCTGCCATGTGTGGAGTGTGGTGCATGCTAGTGTAAGGGGAGAGGATAGGGCAAGGAAGAGGAAGGAAAGATCGCGTGCGGTCCGTGGCCCGTTTGTTAGGGTACTGCTCCGGCATTCGCCTGGTGTTGATCTTAACCATCACAGCCGGGAAGAGCTCTAAGCTCCCCACCGGTCTCCCGCCATGTGTGGAGTGTGGTGCATGCTAGTGTAAGGGGAGAGGATAGGGCAAGGAAGAGGTAGGAAAGATCGCGCGCGGTCCGTGGCACGTTTGTCAGGGTACTGCTCCGACATTCGCCTGGTGTTGATCTTAACCATCACAGCCGGGAAGAGCTCTAAGCTCCCCCCCGGTCTCCCGCCATGTGTGGAGTGTGGTGCATGCTAGTGTAAGGGGAGAGGATAGGGCAAGGAAGAGGAAGGAAAGATCGCGCGCGGTCCGTGGCCCGTTTGTTAGTGTACTGCTCTGGCATTCGCCTGGTGTTGATCTTAACCATCACAGCCGGGAAGAGCTGTAAGCTCCCCACCGGTCTCCTGCCATGTGTGGAGTGTGGTGCATGCTAGTGTAAGGGGAGAGGATAGGGCAAGGAAGAGGAAGGAAAGATCGCGCGCGGTCCGTGGCCCGTTTGTTAGGGTACTGCTCCGGCATTCGCCTGGTGTTGATCTTAACCATCACAGCCGGGAAGAGCTCTAAGCTCCCAACCGGTCTCCCGCCATGTGTGGAGTGTGGTGCATGCTAGTGTAAGGGGAGAGGATAGGGCAAGGAAGAGGAAGGAAAGATCGCGCGCGGTGCGTGACCCGTATGTTAGGGAACTGCTCCGGCATTCGCCTGGTGTTGGTCGGAGAAACCACAGAACACTACCGATGAGAGCAGCCGGCCTCCTTGATTCTCCTCCACACGGCAGCTGAAATTGCTTTGGAAATGCGCTAGCAGTGGAAGTTAAACGCTAGGACGTGGATGCCCTGAGCCGCCTCCCGCCGTCACCGAACTCGCGGTAGAGGCTTTACCACGCAGCTGCGCGATCGCTTCCCCTCCCCCTTCCCCGAAACGTGCGCCGCGAGCGGTGGACTTCGCCCTGGGCCTCACGTGCCCGAGGCACCGCTCGCCCGCCAGTCCACGCACGCACGCACGCACGCACGTGGATGAGGCAGAGAGGCCGTCCGTAAATCACTTCACGCAAATTTGGAGCATTTTGAATACCCCCTCTCCCCCTCTATCGCACCCGTAACACTCGTGACACCCCCTCCCTTCCTGGCAAGTAAAATGAAATTATAGTACAGTAAAAACAATTGTTTTAATTTTATTTGTTATACATATATTAAAATTTGTGATAAAGTCCGAATGAGTTGCTACACCTAACAATGAGATTGGGGGCAATTTGTAGGTGAAGGAAGAACGAATTGACATGAAAATGTTGACTACAAAGTCGTGCAGTCGCCCTCGTGAGAGATGGGTGGGGACATCCGAGATGGGAGCCGGGAGGCCGGTCGGGAGCTTAGAGTTTGCCTCGACTGGGGCATCAACTGATGTCACCGCAGTCCTAGGTTTGAGTCCCGACGGTGCCAGGTTCCATACTAGCTTGTCAGAGCTAACGGCTTGCTCTGATGGGTAGTTTTCCGTGGTTTTTTCGATCAACGCTAGGCGAATGCCGGCGCAGTCCCCTCACAAACGGGCCACGGACCGCACGCGATCTTTCCTTCCTCTTCCTTGTCCTCTCCTCTCCCCTTACACTAGCATGCACCACACTCCACACATGGCGGGAGACCGGTGGGGAGCTTAGAGCTCTTCCCGGCTGTGATGGTTAAGATCAACACCAGGCGAATGCCGGAGCAGTAGCCTAACAAACGCGCCACGGACCGCGCGCGATCTTTCCTACCTCTTCCTTGCCCTATCCTCTCCCCTTACACTAGCATGCACCACACTCCACACATGGCGGGAGACCGGTGGGGAGCTTAGAGCTCTTCCCGGCTGTGATGGTTAAGATCAACACCAGGCGAATGCCGGAGCAGTACCCTAACAAACGGGCCACGGACCGCACGCGATCTTTCCTTCCTCTTCCTTACCCTATCCTCTCCCCTTACACTAGCATGCACCACACTCCACACATGGCAGGAGACCGGTGGGGAGCTTAGAGCTCTTCCCGGCTGTGATGGTTAAGATCAACACCAGGCGAATGCCAGAGCAGTACACTAACAAACGGGCCACGGACCGCGCGCGATCTTTCCTTCCTCTTCCTTGCCCTATCCTCTCCCCTTACACTAGCATGCACCACACTCCACACATGGCGGGAGACCGGTGGGGAGCTTAGAGCTCTTCCCGGCTGTGATGGTGAAGATCAACACCAGGCGAATGCCGGAGCAGTACCCTCACAAACGGGCCACGGACCGCGCGCGATCTCTCCTTCCTCTTCCTTGTCCTACCCTCTCCCCTTACACTAGCATGCACCACACTCCACACATGGCGGGAGACCGGTGGGGAGCTTAGAGCTCTTCCCGGCTGTGATGGTTAAGATCAACACCACGTGAATGCCGGAGCAGTACCCTAACAAACGGGTCACGGACCACTCGCGATCTTTCCTGCCTCTTCCCTGTTTTATCCTCTCCCCTTACACTAGCATGCACCACACTCCACACATGGCGGGAGACCGGTGGGGAGCTTAGAGCTCTTCCCGGCTGTGATGGTGAAGATCAACACCAGGCGAATGCCGGAGCAGTACACTAACAAACGCGCCACGGACCGCGCGCGATCTTTCCTTCCTCTTCCTTGCCCTATCCTCTCCCCTTACACTAGCATGCACCACACTCCACACATGGCGGGAGACCGGTGGGGAGCTTAGAGCTCTTCCCGGCTGTGATGGTTAAGATCAACATAAGGCGAATGCCGGAGCAGTACCCTAACTAACGGGCCACGAACCGCGCGCGATCTTTCCTTCCTCTTCCTTGCCCTATCCTCTCCCCTTACACAAGCATGCACCACACTCCACACATGGCGGGAGACCGGTGGGGAGCTTAGAGCTCTTCCCGGCTGTGATGGTTAAGATCAACACCAGGCGAATGCCGGAGCAGTACACTCACAAACGGGCCATGGACCGCGCGCGATCTTTCCTTCCTCTTCCTTGCCCTATCCTCTCCCCTTACACTAGCATGCACCACACTCCACACATGGCGGGAGACCGGTGGGGAGCTTAGAGCTCTTCCCGGCTGTGATGGTTAAGATCAACACCAGGCGAATGCCGGAGCAGTACCCTAACAAACGGGCCACGGACCGCGCGCGATGTTTCCTTCCTCTTCCTTGTCCTATTCGCACCCCTTACACTCATACTAACATGCTCTACACTACCACCCCTGTCGCGAGAGCAGTCTTAAGCTCAGAGCTTGTACGCCGAATGAGACACCTAGAGGCTGAAACCGCAAGCCACCGTTTTGGTCTTAATCGCTACATCCCGACTATGGCATCCCAAACTAAAGACAATCAAATACTCAAACCCGCCTCTCACGACATAAAGCTTCAGTTTATCTTCATTTTTAACAGACTGGGCGATGCAAAAAGGGCAATTTTTACTTTCACCCTTACATCTTACAAAGTATAGAATAAGTTCTGTATTGCGATTTTTTCGGTAGAAAAATTAGTATTGTTGGTCCCATGCCGAAAGAGTGAATAATTCCTATTCGTATGTATCAAATTACTTCCTCTAACACGCTGCGTTGTCAAAATCCACGTTTTATGGGTCCTTAATGCCGAAAAGTTGGTTTAACAAATTAACGAGTAAACCGTCAACAGGATTGTCACTAAAATTGATATTTCCCAATCGATCTGCTCGATGTCACGATCCCTTCAATTTTGAATTTGAATTGAATTTGCCTTATTTTACGTGGCGAGACTCGGGCCATGAGGCCCGCTCTTCCGGCTGACCACGCAAATTTCGCTACGTCCTTTCATCTAGCAAAGAAAGGAGGTATTTCTTGGGCGAGAAACAGGCGATTTGAATTTAGCTCAGAGGCTACGTCATTTAGGCTTGAGGATCTTTTACATGCTAGTAAATCTACTAACATGGGACAGCCGGCTTTACTTCCCCTCCGAAGGAAGGCGTACGAAGGATTTTTTCGCCCTTAAAAATCCACGGCTTCGATCGGGTTTGAACCCGCCAACTTGGGTACAACAGTCCAGTACGCTAACCGTTACACCATCGCCGCCGCCGCCGAATTTGACTCGTATATTTTGGTTTTGGGAGGTACTGTATATCAAGCCCCAACATTATTTTCAAAATTTTCTCAAAAATGTTTCCAAATTGATTAAATTTTTTCTATCAAATATTGAAGTGCGCTAATACAGGTGTAGATCAAGTTTTCTTTCAAATCTTTAAATTTTCGAAAATTGTAAAAGTTTAAATTTGTTTCGGCGCCTTTCTACAATTACAACGCTGAACATATTTTTATTCTTAATGAAATTTATTTTTCAAAATAAAGAAGACATTCATATACAATTTTCGTCAAAACATTAGTAGCCTTTGCGAAATTTTGCGTAAAATAAATACAATTTTTAAACAAGCTAAATATATTGAATAACATGGCATAAACGTTACTTTTAAGTAGAAAGTAGATGGTTTAGAATCCCTGCCATCTTAAGCGCTTTTAACAAGTATTCCATTATTCCTTACGCATTTTAAAAGTTGCTCAACAAATACGTAAACAAAATTCGACATTTTAACCCTTTCGTACAATTCCGTAACAAAATACATCTACATCTCAAGTGTATGTATACACTAATCTTCCTATTCCCGATTGACAAATTATCTGTGAAATCCAGTTGTCAGATGTTTTCAAATAATCAAAAGACGCGGTCTGTACATGAACTGTGATTCTAATACCTTTCCAGTGTCCATTTCAAGCAATACTGAGAGACTCAGAAGAACAATGTTCAATACACGAGTCAATCAAAATATAACCACGTAAATCTTAAAAATCATATGAATACTAAGTACGAAACGTCCTTTCATGTAAAAGGGCAGTAAAACGGAGAAAACTTGAAAACTGACGCGATATCTGACATATAGTGCATTCCTTGCATTTTACATTACGGGTACCCTGAGTAAAAGATATTTGGTCGCGCCATAGCTATTAGCAGTGGCAGCACGTAACAGTTGCAGCATGCATGTCTGCTCTACAAAAATAAATCGTTTCATAATTTTATTTAGTTATAATCATGTTTTGTTTTCATTTAATATTTCATTCGTGAGAAGTTATAGTCCCATCGCAATTTGCTTGCAGCATCTGCAAATCAGATACTAGAGAACGTTTTCCGCGAACCTCGTGGTATTTTCCGCTTTGCAAACCGGGAGCTGTGCTGAAGCATCGTGACGACACACAGTTGGCTCTGAACAGAGGAAAACCGACCGTATGGGGCGCATCGCACCAAATTAGTCAACCTCTTTCAGACCAGGGGAGTGGGCAGGTTTTATTATCAAAAACCGAAATAGAAATAAATTATAATACGAAACTGGGATGTAATTTGAAAATGTTTGATGCATTGTTCAAAGTACTCGTTCACAATTTAAAATAGGTTATCTAATTTGATGAATCTTTTACATCAAATTGTAAGAAATTAAATTACACATACATCATCGAAAATTTGAGACAGCTGTCATTGTAATAAAAAGGCTTTAATTAGCGATAAATTTTGACGAAGAAACGCGATAAATATAATCGAACAATTGGTTTGATTGCGATCACAGAGAAAATTTCTAATAAGTTAATTAAATGTCAATAAAATAATAATTAGTGGCCTTTGGAAGCAACAATGCTGCTGAAAAATGAATGACGACAAAAATTTGTTGTCCAAAAATAAGAATAATAGGAGATGATTACTACGTATTAATACATGAAAATATTAGTATATACTCTAAATTTATTGAAGTTACATCTGCAGCCTGGGGAGTAGAATTGGACCTCCCGTCGATATAAATGAATGGAAATATTTTATGGTCTAAATTTGTTTCGTTCGCATCGGGGCTGAGGACCTGCAGGGCAGCTCAAACGACAAAAGGTCGTCGCTGGTCGATCGGAGGGTGAGAGGAGAGCGGTGACGAAAGGTGGGGAAGGGGGAGGGGGGGCGGTGGACGGGGAATGCGAAAGGGCAGCGGGCGACAGATAGGCCAACGAAGGGGACGGGGAGGAACGAAAGAGGAGGAAAAGGCGATTGCGCCGGCGGACACACCACGCGAAGGCAGAGTCCCGAGGACCAAAGATGTTGAGGGCGAAGACGCGGCAGCAAGGATAGCGGCGACGAAGGCACAGCCGGGAGCATCGAGGGGTAGGACGAAGACGATGGCCACTTCATCTACGTCTCCTCACTCTCAGATGATGGACAGAAAGAGGAAGCCGAAGACGATGGCGGTAAAAGGCGACGAGACGAAGGGGTAGACGGAGGTGAAGGCGACGGCGAGCCGGCAGAAAGCGATGAAGATGACGAAGATGGACACCAAGCTGAGGACGAGGAAGGCGGCGACGGCCGAGGCGAGGGCGGCGGGGGCGAAGTCCACAAAGAAATCCAGGAAGGGGAGAGAGCGTGCCCGGGGAAGTTGGCCGATGGGGTGTACAAAGAGAAGAGAAGAGAAGAAAGTGACTGGAGACGTGCAAGGGTTTCAAGGGGTCAAGGCGGCGTCGGCGGCGGAATCAAAGACGAGCGAGAAGCCGGAGAGGCGCAGCAGAATCAACAAAGAAACTCCGCATAGATACACAAAGTAAACCAAAATATTTTGATCTAAAGTCCCCCCGATAAAATCGAACGATGAGTAACGCATTGCTCAACGTGTCACTGTGTCCAGGATGCAATCTTTTCAAGCACGCTCATCTAGTACTCCTCTATGCATTAATGTCTTTTGTTTCAAGAGTCTCTACATTTTATACCTGCGCCTCACTCTTTGTCTTCAAGGTCGTTCCTCCCTCTAAATGCGAATGTAAACGCGAGTCTGAGTGTGACTGTCCATGTGTGTGTGTGTGTGTGTGTGAGAGAGAGAGAGAGCGAAAGAGAGAGAACGCAAAAGAGAGAGAGAGCGCGAAAGAGAGAAAGAGAGCGCGAAAGAGAGAAAGAGAGCGCGCGAAAGAGAGAAAGAGAGCGCGCGAAAGAGAGAAAGAGAGAGCGCGAAAGAGAGAGAGAGAGAGAGAGAGCGAAAGAGAGAGAGAGCGCGCGAAAGAGAGAGAGAGCGCGAAAGAGAGAGAGAGAGAGAGAGAGCGAAAGAGAGAGAGAGA
Source organism: Gryllus longicercus (assembly GCA_038098605.1). NCBI lineage: Eukaryota > Metazoa > Arthropoda > Insecta > Orthoptera > Gryllidae > Gryllus > Gryllus longicercus. The sequence continues at coordinate 449,217 of JAZDUA010000617.1, forward strand.
GAGCGCGAAAGAGAGAGAGAGCGCGCGAAAGAGAGAGAGAGCGCGCGAAAGAGAGAGAGAGCGCGCGAAAGAGAGAGAGAGCGCGCGAAAGAGAGAGAGAGCGCGCGAAAGAGAGAGAGAGCGCGCGAAAGAGAGAGAGAGAGAGAGCGCGAAAGAGAGAGAGAGAGAGAGCGCGAAAGAGAGAGAGAGCGCGCGCGAAAGAGAGAGAGAGCGCGCGAAAGAGAGAGAGAGCGCGCGAAAGAGAGAGAGAGCGCGCGAAAGAGAGAGAGAGAGAGCGCGCGAAAGAGAGAGAGAGCGCGAAAGAGAGAGAGCGCGCGAAAGAGAGAGAGCGCGCGAAAGAGAGAGAGAGAGACGAGTAACGTATAGAATGACTGGTGTTAGAGCACATACATTTATTTTTCTGTGAAAAATTGGATTACTTGATTATTTTCATTGACTACAGTGGAGTCAACACAGACAGCCTGTATTCCCCAATGTTGGTTTCATCATAGAATTTTGCTGTCAATAATTCCCAATTGCTATTCATACTGAGAATAAAACAAGAAACCATGTGCAAATATTTCAATAAACACAAGTTATTTCAGTCCCTTGAAATCCATGTTAACAACTCTTTGACCAATTTTAAAACAGACTTATTTTCATTTTTTTGAATTTGATTTGAAAAGAAAGACTGAACACAGTATTGCTATATCTGTAAAATATTATTTTTAAGAGGAAAACCAGTATTTAATTTGACATTTCACCAGTTAGGAATGTGTTGATCTTGGATCCACTGATATTGATCCAGAAATATCTAGTTTTGCCTCAGACAATGAGCAGATAATGAAAAGTTGTGACACGGTCAACACAAAGGAACGCTCAATACTTCACAAAACGTATGAGAACCACGCAACAACTATTGCTTCACTTACTCACTCAGGTGAATAATATCTATTTTTATCACATATCTGTTATAAATCATAAATAATGTAAAAAAATGTTAACAGAATTAAAAAAAAAATGTATAGTCTAGGCCGATTGTGTTTCATTGTTGATATAAAGAGAACTGTTCAAAATCGTCACTAGAAAGAGTGTGAGAGATAAAGACCAACTTACACTACACTGAGATAATTAATTGTGAAGCAAATAGGCATTTTTATTTATGTAAGTGTGTTGTTTCTTAGTAAAACTTAAGAGAACTATGATCACCTTTACATAGATATTTGGTTTTAAAATATAGAAATGAAATAACATCTTCAAAAACTAAAATCTGGAAAGGTATATTGGGTTCTTTGCTAGAGAAGAAACATTCTTGACATCTGTAAGATCTGAAATTCAGAATTATGAGAATTTAGGAAACAGAAAGAGAAAAATATGAGAAGAGGAATAAGAATAATCGAAAAACAAGTTATAAATTAAATAAAATGATGTGGCTAACATTTAGTGCAATGCGTGAAGGTTCCGTGTATGGCACATGTTTTCTAAATTGTTTATGTATGTAAGCAAAAACCATTAAGGGGTTAATAAGAGCAGGAGGAGCCTTGACAGAAGAAAAAAGACAAGAGACAAAACAAAATGACAAAGGAGTACTGTGAATTCACGAAGGACACGAGTTAAAAATTATATCTGTGTTAGGTAACTTGGGCAACTACTAAGGCTTGCTTTACTTTACGAAGGGCGGTGTTTGACAGGTCGCAAAACAAAATAACATCATGTTGAATTATAACAATGCAAGAGGTAGTGACAAAGCCATATTACAAGTGAGACAACTGCTCATGAACAAATAGATGAAAAGGAGCATATGGGCATAATCTGCAGTTTTGTTGCCAGCAGCAGCGGCAAAAGCGGTTCCTTCTTAGAATAATCTCTCTAAACAACTGGCCATGTGCTTCACCAAAGGGGAGCCTTGAGAATCTACCACTTAAATTTAAATTTTATTGATGGTTTTGGTGACTTTGAAAAATTAATAGGGTGATACATCTAATGATATACAAGTGCAATCATTTAAACAAAAATCTGATATATTTGCTAGCTGTGTATATGAAAAAAATTATCGACTTTAAATTATCATATCAATACTTGTATTTACCAATAAAATCAAATACAATTTTTGTCATAAAAGGCTGAAGTTTCTTCATAACAAGTAATGTATTAAAATTTACTACACAGGGACAAAATAGTACAAACATTTTCAAAATGTATTCTGAATAATCAGTTTTCAAATTCATAGTCCAAAATTGTTTCTACCTACAGCTAAACACACTTTAATAACTCAAATAATAACAAACACTTGTGATAAATTGTAACATATTTCAAACAAAACAAAACAAAACAAAAACAAAAAACAAAAAAAAAAAAACGGCAACAATACCAATGATTTTCAGCTTTCCAAAACAATTAAAAACCTGTTAAAAACAAATCATTGGTGTGCCTGTGAGGCTCCCCTCTTTTTAATGCTAGGATCAGTGAAGTGGTCCTGTGATGATCAAAATTGATTGGAGGGGATGCAGAAAAACAATAAGAAAAAGAAGTGCATTCAGCATTAGTAGTAGCAGGAGTTCATTGTGAGATTGATAAAGAAACTTTGAAACCTTTCACAAGCAGTGTTAAAATGCTTACACAAACAAAAACAAACATGATATTTGTTTCCCCTCAAATCTAAACTTATCTCTGCAGGCAGCAGAGAAGCTATTTTTATTTCCCAGGAGCTTTAACTTTTTTAGGTCAAAAGGGAATTTTACTTTCAGATACTACAATTAATATGACCTATGCATCTCGCTGTCTTGTACAAACTTGTTTCTTCAAGGGAGATACCAACAGATGCTCTTTTGGACACATACCACAGAGAGCAGAAATAGGTGCTGGGAAGTGGAAAAATTTCCAGCTCCAAGTTGAGGCAAACAGCACGCAATTATTTACGCATGACGCAATGGAGGAACTTTTCAGTGTTCTCATGTATCAAATGAGGGCAACCAAGATATACTAAAATAAGTTCAGAATATTTCAGCTGACTTCATATGATATCTAATGACATTTGTGTTTTGTTTTCTTAACAAAAACACCCTATCAACATCCTAAAAATATACCAACAAATGAAGACTGGAATTATCAATTACCAAATTATATATTGAATTACTGAACAATAATAATTTTTAAAAAATAATAACAATTAAAATATTATTATTATTATTATTATTATTATTATTATTATTATTATTATTATTATCATCATCATCATCATCATCATTACTGTTATGAGGCAAAAAATTACAATTTGACCTATTTAACAAACAATTTGCTAATCAGCATGAATGCCTCTGGTCATGAACTGTTAGCTGATATGTTCAGTGGCCTACACCATAAAGCAAAATGATCACTTGTCGAAGAACTTATTGTAGAAATTTAATTATATTCTTTATTATCCAGCAAATTGCTTAATGTAGGTATTACATAAAAACATTTTGCAGGTAGAGTGTTTTCGAGAATTATAATAGAATTTTGACCTTTTTTTAAAAATCACACTACAATTTTTTTTTCAAATAATTTATTAACATGGTGTTTATGTGTCATTTCAACCCTGTTTTTTTTCTTCACAAAACAAAAAAATCCCAAAATTTTTACTAAACCTGGATCCAGAATTTTTTGGAAAATACCCTAATCAGAGTTGAATCATTAAGCTAATCAATTATTTGAAAGGAAAAAAAAAAAAAAAGAAAAAGAAAAATGTACTGTCAGCTTTTGAAAAAACAGTCAAATTACAATTATCAAGATAATAGACATTAAGTCCTAAAAGTTTTGAGAAGTATCCTAATTGCAAATGCAATGTTTAACTTTCTACTTAACTGTATAAAGGACAACACATTCATTTCTTGGCTAAATAAATAAATTTAAATATTTCCAGAGTTCTTTGAACAGTGGCAATGAGGAATGTCATGATCAATTTGTTGTAACATAACAGAGCATTTATTGAAATTCTGGGTCAATGACTCCATTCTGACAGGATAAATGGACTCTCATTTAGATTCTGGGCAATGAAAAATAGATTTCCTCCGTACCCATCCCACAACACACACAGTTGTTATAAAATTAATATAAATAGAGTACAACAGTAATAAATAAAAATAAAAATGTCACTTACATAGCAGGGGGTCCAGACGCTCCTTGAAGCTCTTGTTCCTCACCACTGGGTGATTCGTCAACTCACTGGCGCCCGCACCACCCGCCACATTCTGTCCTTCATCAGTCTCTCTTTGACCACTTGCGCCTTGCGTCGCCTCACCGGTTCTGTCACCGCCGTCGCCACCCGATGCCAGAAGGCTTTCCCACCGGGAGCTATCCCACGGCTCCGAGAAGATTGTGGCGGTGTCGTCGTTGTCACTGATGTGAGAACATGCCCGGTCACCGTTGTGCAGCATGGAAGACGTTGCAGATACGGAAGATGCTTCTGTGCCCGGCCGACCTCCTTCAATGTTGTCGTAAGATGACATTCGCGACGCAAGGCCTCCCGTGGACAAGGGTCCCTCAAGAGTGGAAGTTGTCGTGCCCGCATTGGTCGTCGGAGAGAGAATCTCAGGGGAAAGACACAGAGTTGGCAACCTGAAATGGAATAAAAAGAACATTTGAATTTTTATTTATTTTTTATTTTATTTAAAAAACACAACAAGCTAAGTAGGCCAACACACATGGAAACAGTTCATATTAGAAGCTCCAGTATAAGAAGATATCCCTGGCCCCATCTTTGGCTTCTGAACATAAGTGTAGATTCACTATGTGCAAGTTTTGTTGAGCTCTCCTTTTGCTAGTTATTAGAGTAGAGTAGGAAATATAGGTTGCTATTTTGATGTGGGTTAGCAATTTTATAAAATCATATCTGTAGTTCATTTACCAGTGCAAATATGTTTTCTATTGGAGTAAAAATTTCTAGTTTTGAAATGTTGCTACATCAACTCTTAATGTGTAATTGTTGCTAATTCATACATATTCATCATTCAACTATGTACAGTAAAAAGGTCGGGACAAGATTTTGGAGCTCAAGAAAATGTACGTGATCATACATTACACACAGTTTCATTCTTTTTGTTGTTACTTTTGGGTGGATCAATAAATAAATCTAAATCTTAACAGACCAGAATGGCTTACCGTTGAGCAATGAGGTCTTGCACTGTGATCTTGGTGCCCGGACTTCCCAATTCACCGTCTTCCAAGGAGTTCTCCTGCTGCTCCAGCGACGGAAACCTCCTCTCCCCAGCACCATCTTCAAGTAACCCTTCGTCTAGTACTCCTTCTTCCTCATTTCCTACAATGAGAAGCGAAATCTGTATTATTAACTTACTACTAAAATCCATAGTACTTCCATTTATTACTAATGCGTGTAGAAATTCAAAGAAAACTACTCCGCTTCCAGCCAATTAAATCCAGTTTAATTCTTTTTTATGGTTAATGTCTTTCAAAGAGAGATATCATTTCAAATCAATGTTAAAATATTTATTTTACAGTAAGAAAATAAAAGCCTGAAGTTTCAATTTTCTTTGGAATATTCTCCTGATATTCATGAACAATTTCTCAAGAATCAAAGAATCTAAATCCAGTTTTCAGAAAAATTCTTTGATGTTCTAATACAATTTAATTTAATTTATCACACCAATATCACCTTTTTCTTTCATAATATGAGCCCACTGTTGTATATATATATATATATATATATATATATATATATATATATATATATATATATATATATATATATATATATATATATATATATATATACATGAATATTGTTACCTTGGGAGCTAAATTTACTTACTTGTGAATAAAATCATCTTTTATTCTTATTTACCGTAATATTCTACAAGAAGTCGGTTTTCTGAATCTTAACTAGAAAGGTCTCATTACCTATGAACTCCCAGCTGGAATCCACAGCCCACGAAGTATCGTTAAAGGATTTGCCCATGCCCATGGGTTTAATCCTCGGTGGCTGAACAGGCTTCCCCCGCGCTCGGCCGGCACCAGACGGCGGGGGCACTTGAGCAGCGGGCACTGCACCGTTGCGAGCTCTGTCGGTGGAAACAGCAGAGGGCCCCCGGAGAACAGCCAGATTGTCGACAGACGAGGACATCGGAGGCAGCTCGTCGGAGGAGTCTATTCGCTCGAGCACACCCGGGCGGCCCGCGCTGGCAGAAGGCCCTGCCGAGGGCCATTGCTGGAGGAGAGTGGGATCCGAGTGGCGGTGCCGAGGGCCAGACAGGAGGAGCTGTTGAGGCCTCGGCCGGCGTCTACACAAAAAATCAATATACACATATTGATTGATTAGCGATTCCAGGCACATCAACTGCAAAAGTCATTCATTCCAAAAGTGTAGAGCATTTTTTTACTGTAGGAGGTGCCAGAGATCTTTCCCCCTTGGATGGTAAGATAGAGCGCTGACCTTCTAGTCGGCTTGTGGGGTTTTGCCCAACCAGGTACCTCCCACCAGTGAGGCACCACTCCAGCTGGGACAAACTAAGCTCCAAACTGGTTTTCCAGCATGTGTGGTGCATGTAAGTGTAACTGTGTGTAGGTAAGGGAAGAGGATACAACAAGGAAGAGGAAGGAAAGAACGCACAAGGTCTGTTTGTTAGATTACCGCTCCAGCATTTGCCAGGTGTTGATGGTAGAAACCACGTAAGACTAATAATGATAGCAACCGTCCACAAGAATTTTCACCCAGACAGCAGCTGAATTTGATATAGCTTTGTAGCTCGATAGTGACACTTATTAGCAACGTGTGTCTATCTTGTTACATCGATTAAAAATTTGAAACACATTAAAATCCAATTGACAACAAAACAAGTAATGATAGCAAATTAATCAATTACATACAGTATAATTGTATAAAAATAGAAATAACAATTTTTTGCACCAAAAACCAATTCTAGCCAAGGCTAGGCAAAGGCGGAATAATTTTTACCAGAATCTAACTGTTTTTTTCAGCATTATTTATTGTTCTAAGAGGTACCACAATTTTTTTGTTTTTTGAATACACCCTAGAGATTACTCTAAGAAAGGGCTGATTTGACAGCTACTGCTTGGCCACTGCCGGCAGAATAATTGCAACTTATGAGCATGTGCACAATTAGTTGTCAACTAACTAATGTGTTAGGCTTGCTTGTAAATGCCCTTGGGCACAACTCATGCAATGTCGTCATCCAGCATGACTTCCTTTTGTTTTCCGACCTGTCAAACCAGTCCCTTCTTACGCAAATTTTTCTATAATTCATATAAAAGTGCGATGCACAACCGTATACCTTGGCACAATAGCAGCCTGCTTCAGGGCATCTGCTGGTTCAGCATAAAACGGACTCCCTTGCTTTGGCTGCATCTCCTCTGCAGGAGAATTGGCATTTGAGCTACCTGCAATACAAAACTATGTTTCAACATTTTATTTCATTATTTATTTACCTACTTATGTATTAACTGTGCAACTTTTCTTGAATGTTGACCTTGCTACCCCTTCTCTGGCACAATAAACAATTGAAGACAAAAGCTCACAGCAAACACTAATGATAACATCCCAAACACACCTTCCCTGGCATGAAACTACCCTCACTACAATACTTGCACAAAATGTAACAATTGAAATGAAGAGTATGCTAATGGCATTTTTTTTTACTTTTGTCAAAAAAGTGGAATAGAGTTCTATCAAAAAAGTGGCTACCTAGAATCAAGCCCTTCAATTATTTACAGTGTAAACATCATATATTATAAAGTGGACTCTCCTGTTTTATTAGCACATATACCTTCAGCAGTTCATCATTAAAACTTTCAATTCTAGTGTATTTTTCGTCATCCAACAACAGTTATGTAACTGGATCTCAAATGTATCAAATGATAATGAACAATGCATTTGTGTTGGCTCACAATTATATTGATTTTCTATTCTATTCATCTTTTATACTAAGCACTTGATTTTATTATTTGTGTTGTGTGTCTGTAAATGTTAAATTACCCAATCAATTTCAATATAAAAAATAAAATAACTAATTGCAACAATGATATCTTTAACAGACTCCCTAGAACCACCAATTACTGCGTTCATAGGATGGATTATTTGATCTTGACTTTAAAAAATGTTACAGTTGCCTTAAACTTTTTTTGCTCTCTGATAAAAAGGGTATCAACTATCATTTAATTCTGTGAATTACTGTGAACTTCTATAAAGTGTTTACTACTTCTACATGTAATTCTCTCATATTTGCTGCGAAGCAAGTGTGCATGTATTCTATTCTTTAGTAATTAGCTTTTCGTCTTCTTATTTGCATCATAGCATGTCCCATTAATACATCCCAATAAGTTCTAAGGGCATGTCTCAGTAATAACTAAATAAATAATAATCAAGTCGATATCTTACCACCTGTACTACCAGGAGCAGGGAGAATAAGTTGCAAGCGACCCCTGGGAATTTCTCGTTGAGAACTGAGTGGAGTACTGCATGCCGGAGAGACAGGTGTACCAACTCTTTCCAACAAGCAGGCAGGAGATCCCGGGCTTGCAACTCGCTCAAGGAGGTCAGGCGTCCTCTTGCTGTTACCACTGCTGGTGCTGATGTCTTCGGGTGAAGAGAATGGAGATGATCGAGGTACCACCGGTTTGAACGTTGACAGACCTTCCGGGCCCCATATGTCTTCATAGTCACTGACCTGAAGAACACATGGAAATTTATTTATTTTATTAACTTACAGAAAGATGTCCTAGTTCATATAGCATCTAACGTACTCAAAATAAACCTTTATTCATAGAGTAACACAGTCTATCATATTCCTCTAATAAATTATGATTCGGTAGGTCCAATACATTCCCAACTTCTATCATTTGATAACTTACTCATTCCCATGATAGGATTGTTTACAGTATAGTTGGAAGTATATGATGAAAACAAAAAACTGCCATTCCTTCTAGACACCTTGGCAGGAACTTGAAAATTCAATTGCTTGAGCAAAAGCGAACTGTTGACTTTTCACAACTAATTAATTTTACAAAAACATCGATGTAATGTTGTTCTGCTGAGAGGAGTGAAGTGATATGAATGGGAGGAGAACATGCAGTGCGATAATTTAGGCTTATTTCTGGCAATCAAACATACACGAAAATATAATAAAATAATAACTGGACAATTTTTAATTTTTTACCAGTAATTAACAAGACAATACAAAAAAAATGAGGTATAGAGCTTGCATTTTCAATAAATGTTATTAATAGTGCCTGGTCATTTGGCAAAATGCCTTTTGTAATTGATACTATTTTATAACTTTAAACAAAGGAATCACTTAATTGTACTTCGAGTTGTTTTTGTATATTTTAATTTTGCCTTTTTTGGATTCTAATGCCTACTTTTGCCATTTTGTCTTATTTTTGCCCTTCTCTGCCCTTTATGCCATTATTTTGCCTTTCCCCCCCCTCTGGAGCTGATCTTGATCAAGCTGGATATATACCTGTAAACCTAGGCAACTGCATATAGTCTGTGATGAGTTTTGGTGTGTGTTTTTGGGGATATTTTGGCAATGGTAATATTAAAAAAAAGCGTTGAAATTTTCAATAGTCATTTCAATAGTTTTTAATGAAAAGGAAGTGGTATGTCATAGCCTAGACAGTGGGAGAGGCTGAAATGACACGTAAAGATGAGACGAGTGCTGTGCCACGGTAGTGTTATGTGAAATTAATTAATGGAAATGAAATCCATAAAGTGCAGGAAGGGATATGTGGGAAGGAAGAGTCGTTAGAATGTGATTAGGTCTGGATTAAACATGATAATTACGATAATTTTGTTTAAAGGGAATAATAAATAAATAGACATTTAAAAAAAACTTGCATATTAATTCACCTCACCGCCCAGCATTTCCACATGCCTCCGTCGGCACAGGTATTCGAGCAAAAAGTTCGTATTTTGCTCTTTGCAGTGGTGCCTAAGGAGTTTTCTTTTTATTGCACTTCACGTGTCTTCGTTGCTGTTGGTGCGAGCACCGGTTTCTAAATTGCTTGAAATGCAGCGAGATGTTGACGCTTAGACGGCGAATACTTTCGTGTTCTAGTCAACCGAAAGGCTTCCAACAGTCCGAGATCACGATGGCTCCCGGCTTGATGAAAGCCTTGACACCTAAAAGCACGTCCTTGCTACGTTTTTCAACTACCCTGAAAAACGTACGATTGGATCCACGTTCAATCCCTCCAAACACCCAAGTCCCGTTCACGTGCTTGCCTCTATTGTTCTTCCTTTTACCAAACATGCTTTCGTTGATATTCACAATACTACTAAACCAATCAGTCACGGTATCGGAACCAACTCTCAACTCATTCATCACAAATTCACACGGTGCTGTCAATACCCCAAAACAGGAAATGATAAGCACCTCATGCATTTTCAATCGACTCTCCAAAAACCATGAATCCTTTCTCAGATCTTTTTCGCACATGGGAATTGACCCCTTCTTTGATCACATCTACTCGTAGCTGTCACACCGGTCCTTTCGCTCAGTCAATTTCATGACATTCTTACAAATGGGGCATTCGTACTTCGATCCTATGAGACCAACTTTCATATAAAATTGGATCACAATCATACATGCCGATTTGCTTCACGAAAATAAATTCCGCATTCAAATGATCCCTCGTAAAATCACACGAACTTCAGCAAACAACCCCAGCAGTGCAATGTAAAAATTCCCTCCCTCCCTGACAGTGACACCATGCAAGGAACTGCTCAGAAAAATGACGTAATTCAATCATAGTAGTCAGAGATACTTCGTTTATTTCGTACTATTATTTACTTTACATTAAAAACGTCTTCAATTGCGATTTGAATAACACTCCAGACACTGCTCCATAAACAAAATAAAGACTGTCGTGAAGCAGGGTAACCAACCTCTGAATGCAATACTTTTAACCCTGCGATATACAGAAACAAATAGTAGCACTTTTCCTTAGCCATTTAAATAGATAAAAAAAAACATTTAGCGACCGATATACCGCTCACGTGTATGATACAAGTAATAAATACGCAAATTTTCTTGACCGATGACCCTAACTTTCCTCTCTCTTGAGTAATTATCAGTTGAAGGCAAAAGCTCGCAGCGTGCACTGATGACAACATATGTATCAAAATGACCGAAAGAGCGCGAATTTCAAAATTGGCATATATTTTGAGATCTTACTCCAATTAAAAAGTTGATGATATATAAATATATGGTAGTCATGGTCAATAAATGGATCTGGTAAATTTAAATGAATTTCCGCAATTCTGAAGAACGTAAGCTATACTGATGAACAAATGTGACTAAAGCTTTATGAATGGAACAGTAAGAATTTATGCAACTGGTTAGTTTCACCTAAATCTTTTAACAACTAAATAAAGACACACGGAATAAGTTTAATATGTGATATGTAAGGTAATTAAAATACTATGAACAGTCTACATTGCATGATTGCAAAAATCAAACACTAAATTGTAACATTATATAATTAAGTCATTAGTCCAATCTTTGCTTTCTTTTCACACATTAATCATGGTTTCAGAGGGGGGAAAAGGGGCTTTTACTACTTGCCTAAATAATTGAGACATCTAGTGTGAGTGGGAGCTAGGTTAGCTTGCCTCAACTTTTATTATTTTTGATTACTATTTGACATTTTAGATTATTCGTGATCAGTTGAATCCATTGAAATACAATAAAACTTATAAGGTCACTGCCCACTAATAATAATAATTAAGGTTAATCACTCACCTTGTCAGCAACAGAACTTCTGTAATAAACAGTCGGAGAGTCCAGAATATCCGATTCACGGTAATGCCGTGATTCCTTGGAAGATTGTTGCCTGAGGTGACTGGGTCGATGACTTTTGCGTGTGCGACCTGCTCCCACCTGCGGCCTAGCATCTCCATTCGGGGTGCTTGGAGACGGACTAGTGGGAGATGCAATCTGCAACAACAAAATAAAAATTATTGAACATAGAATATTGAGAAATAAAATGTTAAATTCTTATGTAAATCCTTAAAACATACTAAATTGCTTTTAACTAAAAGAACACTGCTAAAGAGATACTATTGAACTTTGCATATGGCAATTTGAATATTACATGAAGATACAATACATTATTTGTTAAACATTTTTTAGTAAAAAGTATTAAACAATGTTATAGACATTCATTATTTCATTATGATGGTTAAAAAAAGAATTGTTTTAATTGTGATAGGTGTGTTATTTATCATAACTGAAAGAATTAATAAATCTTCATTAAATAAACAATTAAATTAATTAATAAACAAATAATAAATAAATAATTTAGTATTAAATTATTATTTATTAATTTTTATGAAATAATGTTACAATTAAATTATGTTATTAATAATTTTCACAAATTGCGGAAATTGTATTATTCGATCTCTAAATACTTTTACATAAAACTATTATTTAAAATTTATTTCCAAAAAACTTTTTCTAGCTTGCAAGTTGTAATTTTTAATTTGTTGACATATAAAATAACTCATAGTTTCTACATTTCGTATTGCCCCAGGCCCAAAACTGTCTAGTTCCGGCACTGCTGATACCTATCCCAGATTGCAGACTGGGATTACAAATGTTGATACCGAAGTATGACAATTACCTCAATTCTTCAAGGCGATTATGTGGAGGAAACAGTATACATTTGTATTAACTATAATAAAATATTCCCATGTATGTACATAATGATTACACCAATTAAACAGAAGTTCTACTTTACCTGATGGAGACTTGGTCCAGCTCCCACAGGAGATGCAGCGGAAAGCCCTTCCAACTCCAGCATGGGCCTTCGTGGAGCCATCTGCACACACGACACTTCCACATGCGGAGGCGGAGGGCCAGTAGAATCGTTCACACTGAATGTCACTGTCGTTGTGACAGTGAAATTCTGCTGCTGTTGCTGGGAATTTGGCATTACGGCAAGAGAGGTCGGCTTGGCCCAACGCGGCGGAGGCGGGGGAGGTGTCTTGCCTCCACCAGGACGAGGTGCCGACGATGGAGCAGAAGAAATCTCAGAAGCTGCTTGCGCAGGACTACTACTGGCCGATCGGGACCCTACAATTTTAAACACTGTTTTATCAGGGTTCCACATATTATTAATGCTCTCCTCAACTTACAAACTAACTGAAATTAATTTTTTTAAATTCTAATTATGGACCTTCATTTAAATTACATTATTTTCTAAAGTTTATTCAACAATAAATACATTATATTCAGTAATTGTACATGAGATTTGTTTCAATTAAAATAAAATCCTTAACATATTTCAAATTTCCATTTCTTAAATTGAAACATTCAAAGAATTCAGATGAAATTAATTTTTAATTACTTTAGATAACTTTATGGATCAACAATTCTTTAATGCCAACAATTGTCAATTCAAATATGGCTGTGAGTTAATTTGTATCCAATATTTCAATTCATATTTGTGGAAGAGTTAAACAATTTCCATCATGAAATGAAAAAGTAAAATGGCAACTATAAACTGATTAAATCCTTAAAAGCATAATTAAACAATTATGTAACTATGTTAAATTCTTCATTCATACAAGTGTAAAGTACAGCTTATTCTCTATTTAATTGTTTTATTTAAACAATAAAAATGCAATTGGTTGATGCTATAATAAAATCAATAAACATTTACTACTCCAACTACAGAGCTCCAACAACCCTTTACAGAATAGTATTTTGTATTCAACTTTTAAATAACTTTCTACAACTACCTAATGTTGATATATACAATTAATTGTAAAAAATGAAAAGAAAAAATGCAAAGGATTTCAAAGCTCTACTTAATTATTTGTTGATCTAATTTAATCTGATATACAAATGAAGGCACAGCTTGCGCCTATTACTTTTGACAAGCTCCCAATGATAACATTTGAACTAGCTTACTTAAATGAATGGTAAAAAATGGCAATTTTCTAGTCTAAACCTAAAGGTAGTGACTAATTAGTTGTTTATACAAATTAAGGCAAATTTGAAGGATATTTACACAGATTTAACAAAAGCAGGGTAAGGAGCAACTAGATGAAAGAATTTCTTAACTGATTTCTTGAGTATTTTGTACATTATTATAATTATGCCATAAACATTTTTAAGATATGCATTTTTCAAATGTCTGATGAAGAAAAATAAATATCTTCTACAATTTAGTAATCATAATAATAAATCACTACATCAAAGAGACAAAATCATGGTTACATAATATAATGTTTTGCTCTTTAAAGAAACTCAAATTTTGAGTAGTGTTAAATATTCCTTCCACAAATTCAAAACTTAACCCATAAATTCTCTGCTCTTTGTGTAATACAAAAAACAAGTTGTATTTCTCAGCTTGGTCATGCAAAACATAAAATGATTGATCTATAACTGGTATGCACTAGCAATAAAAAGGAAGAAGACTGATGAAAATATTTCCTCACCATTAAATCTAGTTGTTCTCTTTGACTTCTGATTTCACAAGAAAACCAACAATTTTATCTGAACAAGTATCTTAATTATTTTTTTCAGATGACATCCGAGATACATGGTGAATATTATATCAACAATTTTTACATAATTTGAAGAGCAAAAAGATAAGATCACCTTATCACCAAGAAATGATGATAAAAGAAAACACAATGTCTGTGTAATTATGAACTATATACTTTGTACACTGTAGGACCTCCATTGTGAAAAAGCACTCTCCACCGATATAAAGCCATACTCTCACTATGGCCTCAGCAAGGGTAAGCACACACACCTATTCATGTGTTTATTCAACTCTTTACTTTTGTTATTATTACAAACTGTTCAATTGCGAAAGAAGAAACAAAAATATTACTTCATTCTGAAACTTTTTGTGTTCAAGTTATGTTGGAGTTTTGCTCTGAGTGTAGTCTTCTGCTATTTTAAGCTCTTTGTTAATGGTTGTGACTGATTTAAGGTTTTGCTTTTGCTAATTATAACCAAATAACAAGTCAGTCAGGAGCTCATATACTCTCCGGTTAGGTGGTTTCTCAAGAACATATTAGTTAGAGCAACTGGTGAAATGGTTTTGAAATAATATTAGCGGCTAACAGCTGTGAAATTTGTTGGGAGTGAAACAATCTACCGCTTTCTGTAAATTACTAATTGCCATAAGAAATTTCAAGGACACTCACAAATTTTTAAGAGGTTATCATAGGTAAAATACTGCAGACAATGAACTATTCATATTTTGTGAGAAACTTCATTTGTACAAAGGGTCACTGAGCCACTGTCATTAAATGGAAAATTATTGTGTTTCACAGAGTCATTAACCCTCAGTGTCAATGTTAGTTGATGGTCCTTTGGGACATGTAAAATGTGCTAATTAATTGTAGTCCATCTGCAATGTACAGTTTTCTGTAAACATTGTTGATAAAAAAGGAAGTTGACAATTTGTGGATAGGTAACAGCACTACTCATTATTTTCATAGTAAAACAAGTCATCGCACGAGACCACGAGGTCTCGTACACAAAAAATACTAACTTTTGCTCTGAAACCATAGTGTCACACAGCAGCTAATGTGTTGAACATCATGAGAGTAAGTGTAGGTGCATCCTTGCTTGCTAGGGATCCAACATTGATGTATTTGTTTTCAAAACATTGATGCTTTTATAAAACCAACAATGTATTTAACATCGATTTTTTGGGGGGATGATGTTCTTTAATATCGATGTTTTGTGTTCAATGTTTTTACATGGTTATATTTTTTAAATAAAAAAAGTCCATCATAACCAATTCCTATTATGATTTTCAATTACCTATCAATTGAATATTCTTCAAATGAATGTGATTTAGGATGAAAAATATATAAAACTGAGTTTTCATCGATAAAGAAGCCAATATTATTTTTAATTATTGAATCAGATAGTCCAAGTTTTGTTAATTGTATTGATGATTTTTGGACTTTGTTTTGTCAGTTAAATCTCAATTAAAATTCAGAAAATTTTCACTTTCAAATTCAAGACCCCCACATGAATTTTAATGGTTACTAATTCAGTTTTAAAAACATCAATAGTTGAGGGTCAATGTTTTATTAACATTGATACTTTAATTTTGAGGGTCGGTATTTAGAAACATCAATGTTCTGTTGGCGATATCGCATCCCTATTGTTGGCTAGTGAACTGCGACAGGCTGGTGCATGGCTCGGTGAGCAGGTGGTGTTGGCCGTGGCAGTGGTAATGAACCTCACCTGAAAGCTGCGTGTTGGCCAGGTTCAGGGTGTTAGGGGGGGTGGGGCGGGGACCGCGGGTTACAGCAGCCACCAGGCTGGTGACAGACCCAGATGCCGAGGCCACAACCGCAAGGGCCGTGGGGCTCGCGGTGCTAGTGGTAGTGGGGGAACTGGGACTACCTGCAAGCGTCCAAGAGGCAGTATGAAGCAGCAACCACTACAAACTGTTAGAAACTACTGTTGATACTGGAGGATGAGGTATAGGAGGCTCTACTGGAAGAAAGCTAGATACTCAGTGACAAGTGTTGAGTAGGTACTGGATTTCAATACAGGCATAGTCAGAATATATGCTTACTTGGTATGTGATTGAAACACCTAACGTTACACTACTTTAACATGATTTTATGATGCACATTTTGCATGTTTTGCATTTTTCTTAATAAGCATCAAATTTTTATAAAGTGCTAACTATTCTCAATATTTGTCTTGAAAGCATTTATTGTTACACATTTTTTAATACATTTAATTCTGTATTGTGTGTTTTTATATATGTGGACTCGAAAAAGAAAATGAAGTTTTCAATACAATTCAATTTAATTCAATGATGCTTTATTTCATGCGGTGAGACTCAAGTCATCAGACCTGCTCTTGCATCTGACCATGCAAATTTCGCTACGCTCCTTTCACTTGGGCGATGAAAGATGAATTGGTGTCATTCATTTTTGAGGGAGAAGTACTGCTATGTCCTATGAAGTCCTACTATGATTGTAGATAATACAAGACATGTCTAAGACTTCATCTTTAATTGAGACTTTCAAGATTGACTTGACAGCATATTTTAATCAAAAATATTATGATTTCTTAGATCAATATCTTCCATTCTTCAGTTACAGAAAGTGATCTTAACTACAATGAACCAAGAAAATACAAATACATAATGTAAATACAATTTTAAAAATAAAATAAAATTACAGAATAAAATAAATTGAAATAAACATGCAGAACAATAAATATTTTTAAAGGGTTTCAAAGATTTTCAAACGTTCTCAAATGTTTGCAGCAGATGTGCTATACGCATCATAAAACCATAAATCATGTTTATACAATCAGATTTTGGGCGCTTTATAAACATACAAAGTGAGCATGTTTTCCGACTGCAGAGAAAAAATATGTCTTTACCTTGAAATACAATCCCCAATCATGAGTATGGTCAGGAATGAATAAAAAATATTTGAAAGTTTGAAGCACTGGTCGTTTCACTCGGGAATAGGCAGAGGCAACATTTCAAAACATGCCCTTAATTCCCCCAACCTAGAATACACATGTGCAAACAAAACTCCAGTTTCTGGACTGGGCAGCCCAAGAAGTAGTAGTAGCACTCTGACCTCACCCAGCTTGATCTTGCCTCGCTTAAATGACATGTATCCCAGGTTGAGGTCTACACCACTAAACTGCGAAATGAAGCAAGAAGTTCAGGTTAGAGTTGCTATGCTTTACTTGTTTGGAAGTCGAATGTTTATTTTTACAATTTCATCAATTTTTTATTAGTTGGCGGCTTACTGTGATGATTTAAATTGTTTACTATTATTATTAATTAATAATAATAAGAATAGTTGTTGTTATTTATTATTATTATTATTATTATTATTATTATTATTATTATTATTACTGAAATAAGTTTTTCACAATTATTTTTGTTATTTTCACTATAATTAATGTTCTGTCTTGCGTTGAAGCATTGTGAAGGGCAAGATTTACATAAGTGTGAAATTGAAAATATTTTTTCAATTTCTTGGACACTTCAAATTCATAACAAGCTGTAGATGCCCGCAATCCCATGCATCGCTCTGATGTCTTACTAAGGGCTGTACCCACTGATTGAAGACTTTTGAGCAGCAATAACGGATTTCATTAGGGATTTATTTTATAAAATACTTCTAGGGCATATGAGCAGCTAATTTTTGTGTGTGTGCATTTTCCTTCACATATTCATTTGGATTTAAATGAAATCAAGGCATGTTTCTGTATGTCACCTCTAACCATTCCCTGGTCAGTAGCTTTGTGGTAAAAGCCAGAGACCTAGGCTTCATTCCCAGTAAAGGTTACTAAAGCTTTCAAAAATTTGATATATAAAATAAAATTTTCACATGGTCTTACTACAGAAAACACCTGACAGTGTGGAATAGAGTTCCAATGTAATTGTCAATGTGACATGGAGGTAAGACAATCTACCATTGGCAAGGTAGTGACAACTAAGAAACAAATATGTTAGAGCTCACAACATTGCACACCCGTGTACAATTTTATTATGATTCAGTATGTCTTAAAGATGAACATACACATTTTAAAAATAATGGTACACTACAATATTTTTTATCTATTCCTGACCAACATCCTATGATTTCTTAGCACAGATAACACTATTTGGCCGTGAACTACAGGAGCTGTACACATTGTCTCAAAAGTAACGTAATTTTTGAACATGGTCTAACACATTACATGTTCTGTTAGAATTAATCTATTTTAAAAGATTTTTTTGTCATGGACAAATTTTCAGACAAGAGAGTACTAGTCTTGATGTAAAGAATTTATAAATGAAGTAGATTTTACTTTTAAGACTTGAGGAGCTGTACAAACTTCCTTACCACCAAAGCAAGAAGCTGCACATAAGGTGAGAATAAATTTCATGAGATACTTAGTTACAGTAATATACAAGAAAGGGATGAGATTGCAGGGTGATCAGGGTATTGAAGATTGTTGTGACTAGCCCTTTAGAAACAGGGCTTGAAAGTCAAATGCTCTCTCAGACCTGTTTCTAAGAATTTATAAATTTCAATAGGGCCAGTGACAACTCTGGGAATAAAATTAAATGCAAATTACAGTTAATAATAAAATTCAAAAATATTTACATACACAAAAGAGACCTAAAATACCTTCATCACTGTTATACTAAGCTAAAATAGCTGATTTGCTTTTACTCAAAATAGTTACAGGTGTTACTACTTTTTGAAAGTAAAAGACTAATTTCTAACAATTTAATCCACACATAAACATGACTTTATAACTAATTTTAAAATGTGATCCAAATTGATTACTGTTGAAAATCCAGTATAAAATAAAATTACCTGTTTTCAGAATTATTTGATTTTAATGATCTACTGCAATAGCATTGCAATGTATTCAATTCTTTCATCGTAAGTTTAGAAATAACTATTAAATAAAACAATCTAAGAGATACACGCTTATTTCTTTTACAATATTATTCTCTAACAAACAAACCATGCACATTCATAATTTACAATTATTAAAAAAAATCATTTCAAAGCAGCCATCAAACAAAGTAGTATCACACATTCTGATTTATAGACATGTGAAAGTTGAATTAATTTGATTGAGCTAAAAAACTAAAAAGTTGCATCATGCAATATTGCAATAGATAATCTAATTTATCATTATTTCTAGGTCAAAACATTAAATATGACATGAAATAAATTGTTATAAAAAACTATGCTTGTTTTATTAAGATCAAGAAACTTACAATAAAATAAACACTATAACAAATGTTAAAATATTCATTATAATCAACAACTATTATTTACAATTAAGTAACCTAATAAAGAATATTCCTAGAATATTTTAAAATAAATCATTCTTCCTCGAAATTAAGCTCGAATTTTAAAGACCATAAATTAACAAATCAACTTCCTTGTATAGAAATATTACATCTATACAATATTCATAACTTAAAATCTTTAGAATTGCAGATAAAGAAACTGAAAGAGCTTTAAAAACATTGTATGAGTAACTTTAAACCACAATTAATGAAATAAACCACATTAAGAGGTGAAATTTGATTGTCCTTAACTCCTAGGATAAATATTAATTTATTTATAAAAATGGAAGCAGCCATTATTAAAAAGGTTTGGACTTCTCACCGAGATCCGTGGAGGGGCCTTTGAAGGTGCTCAGAAGGCTTGCTGGCTGTTGAGGAGATTCTATAGAGGGAGTGGCCGGAGTGAGTGGCGCTAGGTTCAACACTATGGGATCTCCGCCAAGCTCCGATGTTGGTGTTTGCGAGACCATGCTGCAGCTCAAGTTATTTCCTGAAAACCAAATGAAAAAGAATAAAACAATTTAACCCAGGGATTGGCAACCTTTTCCTGACACTGACCTTTTTGAAGGAACCGTTTACTACGCTGACCCTCTTTTGTTATTCTCTACATACTGCACACAACATACTCATTACATAAAAAAATGACATGTACATTACTTAAAGATAATTGACAGAAAGTATATGAACAAGAGTATTGGAAAAAAAATATTTGTTTTATTATTTTTTGTACTATTATCTTTTTAACAAATATAAACAATTTTTCAGAAGCAAAGACATAGATTCCAATTGCCCCAAGTTCAATTTTTTTCATGTGAATGACATTAAATTCCAAAAGAGGAGTAAATTTGTAATTTATTATTAGATTAAAACATAAAAATACTGTATTATAAATTGCTACTGGTGTATTTATCAATTAATAAGTTTGTGGATTGTAATAAGTTTAACAGAAAGGCATGAAGATAGACAGAACTTGGTTATATATTCATAAACTGTCTTTGATTCCTGAGAATACAAAATGCACAAATGAGAGCAAAAAAAACAAAAATTTGCTTCCTCAAATGAGGACATTGGGGATTAATGGGTTCAATACCACCACACTTGATCACCAACATTGAGCATTAATGTTCGTAATTCAATTAGGAATTCATTCACCATCCCCACCCTCAGCACTAAAAAAACCCTTGGACACTGATGTAGCTGCATTCGTCTTCTCTTGTTTGGCACTACTGAGGTCTGTAGACCGCCTTCGGCCAATGCCAACACAACCGTCTGTGATCCATTGTCCCCTAGCAACATTTAGAACCTTTTAGTGTTTGGGAGAAAAAGTGAAACACAAGAGGCAAGCACATCATGGTTCATGAACCCACTCTCCGCACAGTGGTCTGCTGGCAGTTCATGCACTCCTCCCACCACAGCTCTACCTTCTTCTAAATTCCAGCCAGGGTAGGGGAAGAAACGAGAAGAAGAAGTTATTTCTTTTGATGACACATGTCAACTCCTTAACTAAGCTAAGAATACCAACTCTTTTATCTGATTTCATAAATTACAGGTTTTGTTTACTGAATTTTGTTTTTAAAATTTATTTCTTATTTTCGCATGAGCACAATTGTATTTTTCGTTATCATTGTCTTAGACAAAGATTAAAATCCTGATGTATGCAAATCAGTTGTACACTACATGCTAAAATGTTCCTCATCCAAAAAATATTTTGAAGAGGAAAAATGTGTGATAGTTGAGACACACATGCCGCCTCGCCTAATTCGCAACCCACCAGCCGCCACTGCATGTTAGTAAGTAAAAGCTCCGACCATACCACTACACTCAAGCTTGCATTTATGTATCTGGGTGGATCTGAACCTGCGACCATTCAAATCGAGACTGCCAAAGCATGCATGTCTTAGCAATGTAGGCCACCCAGGGCAGCTAATACCGCCTCATTCACTTCTTGAACAAATTATGACGTCCGTCAACGGCACTCACCACTACTAAAACTGCTCAGACTGCTGGCACTGCTTGCTGGACTAGGTTGGCCATCTACCCCCGGCACGCGTTGCGCACTGCCCGTTTCCGTGGGTTGAGCGCGCTCCAGAGGCCGAGGGTTGGCCATAGGGTACCTCCAAAACTCTGCAAACATTTAGAATAGAATTGAGTTGATATTTGTTAAAAGGTTGCCATCAGGAAACCAAATTATTTGGAAAATTGAAAAAGAATACTGTTTAATATTAAAAGCTTAGTATTATATTTGCCTGAAAGACAGATATTCCACGCAATATTATTTTCCTCTCCAAAAAATACAGGTAGTATTTTAACACAAGTTCAATTCCGTCATTTCTTAAAACATTTTCACATCTATGCATTATTTGCAAGTGAAAATTATATTTAAGACTTTTCAATGAAGAGTTTACATAATTCTATTTTATCAGTTTCAGAACACTTAATGATAATAGAATGAATTGTTTTGATTTTGTACTCTTCAACTTATATGAGTGTCTATCAGTCTTTTGATAGACTTTGTATCTCCTGGAATGGCATATTGTTGTGACACTCCAAGTGAAGCTACTCATTAAGAGTATTATTCTATACAAAATTTTACTTAAGATTTTAAACTTGTGAATTGATTTAAATTGTTTAATGGTATCCATTTTATCAGTGCTATTTTACATATAAAGAAAGTGAGGAAGTTCATTGTGCGAACAAAAACACTTACCTTGTCCTAGAAGAGCAAGGGAAGACAGCTGCTGCCTGTTTTTAGCTTCTCTTAGAGCTCTCGGAAGGGTTAACTGGACAGGCAACTCATCACTGAAAAACAAGACTTTTGATGCAAAGAATTGTATTTGAAAAATTTTATCATGATTTGTTTTAAAACAGTAGTTCTCAAATTAGTAAGTTCTCTGAATCTCTTTTTATAAGATCACCATTTTTGCAGACACTCGCTCTAAATAATTAAAATGATGCGACTACAGGTGAAATAGATTTGGATGATCTGTCAAATAATGCAAATAAGGGTTCAGAATTGTGTTGTATTTTCTGTTACAATTTTCAAAAATCAAATGGATGGACTACTTTCAACCTTTTTATTCAAAAGTAGAGAAATAAAATGAGTAAGTACTAATGAGCACTATACAAAACATAGTAAAATATTAAATTAAAATTGGAAAAGATTTGAAAAGTATGCCCTTGGATTGTGAAAATAAACAACACATTCTTCTAGAGGATTAAATGAGAAAAACCTTCTTTGTTAAAAGAAGCCCATATAGATTGTTAGCCCATAGAGAAAAACAATGGTAGACACCAAAGAGAGCTGAGCAAAACAATAAAAATCCAAGAACCTTGCTCTGAGAACTATTTTATACAAACATTAGTAACAGTTAAACGGAAATTAAGGTAGAGAACCCCTATCAAACAAATATTTCTTTCTTTATCTTTAAGGGCAGTAAAGTTCAACTTAATATGAATTTAAAAAAAGGTGTGCACAGAGGTGGGCCCTGAGCATTTGAAGAGGGACACATAATAAAACATTTTATTTCCTTAAATATGTAGAATCCCTAATTTCTCTCTTTTTTAACCTGAGAATTTGGAAAATTGTTCTGCATTTGGACAAGAGGCAGTCCAAACCATCTGTGTAAATGGTTAAATATAAAAACAATTGTATTTATTAATTTTATCATTAAAGTTATAACTCCATTCTTCTTTTAGGAGAATGTTTTAATAAATTACCACTAAAAAATGTCATATGTAAATAAATAAGTTCAATAGCCAAGGAGGTCCAGAATAATGGTAGGGCCCCCTTTTGTTTTAGGCTGCGCATCAAACAAAACTTACCAGCACTGAGAATAATGAGCAACAAGAGAAGGGATATTGTCGAAGCGATTGTCAGAGCTTTCCAAGCTGAGCTGGCCTCCAGCTGCTTGTATGAGATAATGCTCTATATAAGGGCCCTTGCCGGCTGGCAATCGCACCGAGATTGCCATCGTTTCAGGTTGGGACGACTGCCTCACGACAAAATTCTGCGGAAACACACAAAGGTTTATTAGACTGCTGGAATATAAAACAAACATTATATTTGTTCCATAATTCTATCAGCAACACATTATCATGTCATTTTCATGTAATAGAAAATAATGTATTGATAGATAAAATGTAGTACACAAAGTGAAGATAAATTCTCAGAAGTGTAAGTGCCAAAATGTTACTTAAAATCTCATGAAAAGCGTTTGAAAAATGGCAACTCATGATGTAGTCCCCGTATTTTGGATCTGGACATCATGATTTTGAAACATTGCCATCATTACTGCTTTCTAAAAAGGGTGTAAGTAAAAAAATACCATTTTGAGGTAAGATGGAATTTGAAAACTTTACAATGCTTGAAGATCTTTTTAAAAATCTACTTCATGGGACAAATGGCTTTACTTCCCCTCCACAGAAAGGCGTACGAATGGGATATTTTGGCCCTTTCGTCTTCCATGAGCTTTGAACCTGCGTAGTTGGGTGTATAAAGCAGCCAAGTACGCTAACCGCTACCCCACCCGCTCACCCCTTCCTCCTTGCCCAGCAGCAGATGCACGGCGCCTTTTGTTATTTAGCAGTGTAAGAAGGTATCAATCGATCGACGAAACAAGCGATTTTGAATTTAGCTCTGACGTATCTTTTAGGCTTAAAAATATTTTTTAATATACTACATGGGACAACCGACTTTACTTACCCTCCGAAGGCAAGCGTACGAACGGGGTATTTTCGCCCTAACGGCTTCCATTGATTATGAACTCGCGCAGTTGGGGTTTCTATGTCCCAGGTCTCTTCAGTCCCTTACGCTAACCACTACACCATCCTCCATGCCCTGCACGTCGCCTTCTGCCATCTAGCAGCGAAAGGAGGTATCGTCGCCCGACGGACTACGCGTTTTTGAAATTAGCTCAGAGGCTGCTTTTGGGCTAAAGGATCCTGTTTTTTAAGATCTACTACATGGGACAACCGGCGTTATTTCCCCACCGAAGGAAGGCGTACGAACGGGATACTTCGTTCCTTACGGCTTCCGTGGGTGTTTACCCCGCGCAGTCGGTAGAACAAGGCAGTCACCCACTCACCCCTTCCTCCTTGCCCTGCAGCAGATGCACGGCGCCCTTTGTTATTTAAGAGTGTAAGAAGGTATCAATCGATCGACGAAACAAGCGATTTTGAATTTAGCTCCGACGTATCTTTTAGGCCTAACAATATTTTTGAATCTACTTCATGGGACAACCGGCTTTATTTCCCCACCGAAGGAAGGCGTACGAACGGGATACTTCGGTCCTTACGGCTTCCGTGGGTGTTTACCGCGCGCAGTCGGGAGTACAAAGCAGTCACCCACTCACCCCTTCCTCCTTGCCCTGCAGCAGGTGCACGGCGCCGGCGCGCTGGATGCCCGGCAGGAACCACACGGGGTGCGAGCGGATGAGGCGCTCGAGCAGGCCGATGTCGCAGGGCGCGTCCTGCCCGCTGCCCTCGCCCTCGCCCTCGCCCTCGCCCTCGCCCTCGCCCTCGCCCTCGCCCTCCGCCTCGTCGCCCTCCAGGTCGCCGTCCACCTCGTCCGCGCCGCAGCCCCCGGGCGACGAGGAGCGGCTGGAGGCGGCCGCCGCCACGTCCTGCAACACACAAACACACGATTCATTGGTTGGTTGGTTGATTAGACGAGTGATTGGATGGTTGATTGATTGGATTGGATGGTTGATTGATTAGATTGGTTGGTCGGTTGATTGGATGATTGATTGGTTGGTCAGTTAATTGGATGGTCGGTTGATTGGATGATTGATTGGTTGGTCGGTTGATTGGATGGTCGGTTGATTGGATGGTCGGTTGATTGGATGGTCGGTTGATTGGATGGTCGGTTGATTGGATGATTGATTGGTCGGTTGATTGGATGATTGATTGGTCGGTTGATTGGATGATTGATTGGTTGGTCGATTCAATGATTCATCGATCGTGAATCCAGGCGCGTCAATTGCTGAGATCATTAGTCCCGTATAAATAGAGCATTTTTTGTTGGGGAGGTCGCGGTGATCTTCCTCCCATGCCGAATATCGTCAGCTAGCGGGGTTTCACTCAATCAGGTATCTCCCACCAGCGGGGCACCGTCCCAGCCGGGACAAGCTCTAAGCTCCCGACCGGTCTCCCGGCCTTTGTGCTAGTGTAGTGCATATTTTCTTCCTCGGGAGGAGGAGTTACTCGTTACCAGGTATCTCCCACCAGCGGGGCCCCGCCCCAGCCGGGACAAGCTCTAAGCTCCCGACCGCTCTCCCGGCCTTTGTGCTAGTGTAGTGCATATTTTCTTCCTCGGGAGGAGGAGTTACTCGTTACCAGGTATCTCCCACCAGCGGGGCACCGCCCCAGCCGGGAAAAGCTCTAAGCTCCCGACCGGTCTCCCGACGTGTGTGGTAGTGTAGTGCATATTAGTGTACGTGTGTGTAAGGAGTGGGGATAGGACAAGGAAGACGCAAGAAAGATCGCGCGCGGTTCATAGCCCGTTTGTTAGGGTGTAGTTCAGGCATTCGCCTGGCGTTGTTCGCAGAAACCACGGATAACTTCCGATCAGAGCAGCAGACCGCTAGAATTCCCCTCCAGACAGCGACAGAACTCAACATAGATATCAAGCTAGTGTCGAAAATCCCGTCATCGGTCGGGACTAGAACCTAGGACGCCAGAGGCACAAGACATCACTTGAGCCATCGCGCGACACGACAGTTGTATGCTAAAAAAAAATAATAAAAAAAATAAAAAAAAAAATTCTTGACCTTCACATAAGGTGAGGTGTAAATTTAAGTCGCCATTTCTACAGTAATATACGTATTGTCGAATTTGTTCTTTAAAAACAAAAAAGCGACAAACGTGCCTCTGTTAGTACAGAAATGTTCAAAATACAATTTTTGTCTCAGCCGTTCCTCAAACGTTGAAATAGTAGTTTATGCAATTAGTTTATAATGTTAAGCTTTATCACATGAGTACATGTTTTTAAAACGAGCGACTTTAGAAGCGATTTTTCAAATTTGTACGAATGCTATAAAGCAACATCATAAAGCAGCTGCATGCGCTACGCTTTTGCACAATAGCATTATAAATTTATAAGAGAATTTAACTTAATTTTGCGAAACAACTTTCTTGTGACGTCGCCGGTTTTTGGCGTCTGCGCGAAAAAACGGTGGTTGGCTATTCCGTTTAATTTTACCTCTCCACGATTCTCTCGCTGTGATTGGCTGAACGTGTGATGACGCAATCATACGTAGCGTAAAATGCTAATACATAATCATTTGTGACGTAAAATGCCCCATCGTGAACGATTTCTTGCAACAGAAAAGGTCGTTTATAATGCTGGAATACAAAAACCACATAACTATCCAGAAAATGATAGTAAACAATATTGATCAATACATCATTTGTTCTTAAAAATGTAACATTTCCCTTCATTTATATTGCATTTTATTATGGGGTCCACCATTAGGAACACGTCGTTGTTTACCGGGGACGGGTATGGCATCGTTTTGCCACTGTAAAATTTATTTATTCAAGTTACCCGGCACGAGATTTCTTCTCCACAATTCACAATTTATCTGATTCCCGTTATTGGACTGGCGATGGGATTATGAATACGCAAACGCAAAATTGAGGGGCCAACAACAAACATAATACGACTGCGGATGTCCCTAACAAGCAGAACTGCCGTTAGTTATCACTTTATGGGTAGAAGGGGTTGGATATCTCGCTTGCCAACTGGCATTTTGGATTCCATTGTATTCAGCAATGTAGTTAAAACATCTGTGGGTCGCATTCATTGGTGGCAGCAAAAATCTCATGGTAGTTCGTATTAATATAATGAGAAGAGATAGTCAAATCAGGTACTGTATGTTTTTAATAATATATTAAACTCATTTAAGCACTACAATTCGCTTTCGGGCTTTTTATCCTATCGTAGTGGTTTGCCAGCAACTACAAACGAAAATTAATTTGAAAATTAAAAATCAATGAATTCATAATTTTCATAGTTGCTGCAAAACCACTTCCTGTTCTTTTGTGACGCTAATATTAAAGCGTACACAGTTATTTTCCTAGTTTCATTATCTATTGATCCGCTACAATAGGAAATTCCCTTAATATCTATAGATCCTCTGAATGAATTACTACAAGCAGTTGCTTCGAAATACCACATTGTGAATTTTGCATCCGACTATCGGCTTTATTGGAACATTTTGGGACATTCTGTGTATTTATGAACACGTAGGATTAATACAGGTAATATACAAAATGAAAACGAGTTTATCTGGGAGACGAACAACAGTATTTAAAATAACTCCCAACCATAAAGCGACGACTGTATTGGTGATGCATGTGTGAAAAGCTTCACTTTTTAAGATAATTAAGTTGTTATTGTATCTTTTTTTTTTTAAATGTGCTTTTGGGATTTGCAGGATGTCACATCGCGATGAACAGTGTTCGCAAAAACGTCACTCGGTTAAATTGCAAAATAAGTCCGTGATTTAAAAACCAACAAATTAGCAAACCAAACACCAACAGATTAGCACGTTCACGTCAAATGCCCTTGCATTGCACAATGCGCCGCCTGCTCGATTTTTATCGATTCCAGGCGCGACAACTACTCGGGTCATTAGTCCCGAAAGCGAAGTGCATGTGTTTGCTCGGGAGGTGGCAGTGGCCTTTCCTCTGCTGAATGGTGAGATCCGACGCCGACCTAAGGTCGGCTACCGGGGTTTGCCCCAACCAGCTCTTCCTTGTCATATCCTTAGGGCCGCTTCCCACGGCGCGGCCGCAGCGCGCTTCCTTCAAGGAGCAGAGCCCTTCCGATGCCGCCACCGCCGGAGCCACGGCCGCACCGCCGTCCGCCGTGGAAGGGGGTGGGGTCTGGAGGGGTAGGTTTCGCCGACCCTCCGGCGACGACGAACAAAGGGACCGGAGCAGGTAGAACGCTGCGGCTTGGCGCAGTGGGAACGCGCCCATTTAAAGCTGTGTACTGCTAGCCGTGGCCCGTATGCCCTCCTCCGCTTCGCGTGGCTGGAGTTCGGCGTCGGCTGCCGCAGCAGCCGCCACCCGCTGCACGTGGGAAGGCCTCCATTCAAACCAATGCTCTGCTACGCGCCGCGCTGCTGCGAAGCGCGCCGCGGCCGCGCCGTGGGAAGGGGCCCTTACACTTCACTACCACACTTGCCGGGAGACCGGTCGGCAGCTTCGAGTTTGTCCCGACTGGGGCGGGGCCCCGCTAGTGGGAGATAACTGGTTAGGGAACACCCGATCTCTGCGGTAGGGCGACGCCGGGTCACGCCATCCAGCGGGGGAAGATCACCGTCACCTCACGCTGAAATATCACACACTACACTTACGGGTCTAATGACGCTACCGGTATCACCATTCAATCAATTAATCGTCGAAGAAGGTAAACTTTGGAAGGTGCGCTTGGCTCCCGCTGCAGTATCTTGCCTCTTGTATCTTGACATGGAAAATGAAAGACAAACAGACTCCGCTGACCACTCATTCCCACGAAGTTCCCTAACTTTTCTCCCTTTTCCAATGCATTTCTTTCCTAATAAGATTTTAAATTTCACACTACTTAAGAAAAATATTAAAGCAATCTTGATACTAATTGGTTACCTCTTTGATTTCACAGTTACAAAGAATGAACATTTTTTCCACCAAATAAACATTGATACAAAAATGAAACTGTACTAATGTTTTTAAGGAATAATATATTGTTTTAGAACCCGCTCATAATTTTCCCTGACTTCTAGCGATTCTTTCACAAATTCCCCAATTTTAACAGCAATGAAAATCCCCGAACTTTCCTGGTTTTCAATGTTTTTCAGAAAGAGGCTAATCTGATAAAGAAAAAAATTATTGGTACATGAATACATAACGGATATTTCGTTAACAAGAGCAAAAATTGTAATACGCTAGGAATCCAATGCTTGACATGCGCTAACGCTGCCAATTCTCTCGTGCCGTAAACTTCCTTGTTGTGACAGAGACAGGGAAGTAGCCGGCGCTTGCGACCGTGCTTTACGGCCAATCGCATCTGAGACTTCTCGTCTTGAGCCCTCCTGGCCCCACTTTTACCCCCCCCCCTCGCCGCTCCATAGACTGGTTGACGATTCCGGGCACGTTGACTGCTACGGCCATTTCTTGTACTCCTTGTGTAGTGAATGTTTTGTCCAGAGAAGTGGCGGCGTTCCTTCCCAGCTCGTTGGAGAGGCTCGGCGCTGACCTACACGTCCTCCTGCGCGTTTTCTCCTCTTCTGATCTCTGGGCACGCGACATGTGCTATTGCGTAATTCGTTTATACTTCGATTACTTACACACAGTTATACTTCGGTCTTTCTATAGTGGCGGATGACATTAGGTCATTATTGTACCTCCAGCCCTACAAAATGAATTTTTTAAATCAATTTCCGAACGTCCTTCTGAATAGGATTGGTGGCCTCAGAAATTTGCTTACCACTAAAAAAAATCATTATCTATCTAGGAGGTGTAACAACAACCTAATGCCATCGATCAGCCACTACAGAAAAATCTAAGTTTAAGTGTGTGTAACGGGTGAGAATAGGACAAGGAAGAGGAAGGAAAGATCGCGTGAGGTCCGTGGCCCGTTTGGTAGCGTACTGCTCCGGCATTCGCCTGGTGTTGATGGGAGAAACAACGGAAAACAACCTATTACAGCAGCCGGCTGCTAGAATTCTGCGACTGAATTAGACCTACCTATGCAGTCACGAAAACCATGCCACCGCCGGGAGTGGAACCCCAGCCCCTCTTCCAGAAGCACAGCAGAGAGTTTTGGGGCGGAGAGCGACGTAAGCACGAGGCGCGGTAGTTCCCCTTCCCGACGACTCGACCCGAATGGGAAGGGAAGGGGGAGGGGGGGGGGGGGGCGAAGGAGAGGAAACTCATCGAGGAAGCAGTTTATCTTTCCGGTCCGCGTCGGAACGAGAGAAATCAAAGGACCCTCAATGATTGCGTGGCCCCTAAACGCTCCTAAGCTATGGGCTATAAAACCGGGCACCGAACGAAATCCCTTCCCGACTTATCTTCCCTTTCATTAGTAGGGGATTCGCCCTCGAGGAGCCAGCGCTGGGGAGGTGGGGGGGGGGGGAGGGGGGAGGGGCTGAGTTAGCTCAGAGCCGACATTGCTGCTGACTCTGCAGCTGCTCTGACCGAGAGATCCTCGGGTTCAAGGCTGGGTTTGAACACTGGCTGTCGAAATGTAGGTCGCATTCAGTCGCTGTCTGGAGGAGAATTCTAAAGGCCGGCTGCACTGATTGGTAGTTTTCCGTGGTTTCGCCGATCGACACCAAACAAATGTCGGAGCAGTACCCTGACAAACGGGCCGCGGACCGCGCCTGATCTTACCTTCCTCTTTCTTGTCCTATCCTCACCCGTTACTTATACACACACACACACACACTCACACACACTCACATGCCATTCACTACTACACTTGTCGGAAGACGAGTCGGGCTTGTCTCGAATTTATTTATTTACTAATTAACCAGATGTTAACTTGACTCGGGTTGTCTTTTCATATTTCCCTTCCTAATTTCCTCCATAAGAAAACATGGTATTTTACCAAACATTTTTCCAAACAGATTTTTATTGAACTGTTGTCCAGAGTCTCTCTCTCTCTCTCTCTCTCTCTATATATATATATATATATATATATATATATATATATATAGAGAGAGAGAGAGAGAGAGAGAGAGAGAGAGAAATCAAAGGACCCTCAATGATTGCGTGGCCCCTAAACGCTCCTAGCTATGGGCTATAAAACCGGGCACCGAACGAAATTATATATATATATATATATATATATATATATATATATATATATATATATATATATATAGGGAGAGAGAGAGTAAAGTAAACACATTCATTCGGCTCTAATTGTACAGTTTAGTTGAGTTACATTAACATTCAAGGGTTATACATTTTATCCAATGCTCCCGTTACAGATTACATTTTCTTCCCTCCCAGCTGCCAGTACTGACAACCTACCGCCATATATCACCATTATTTACGCCGCCTACAACGATCACATTCGATCTGAATCCTCGGCGCCGGCGGCCATTTGCAGTCGTAACCCGTACCCCTCCCCCAAACAGACCGCCCCCCTCTCGCGCTCATTATAATTGAAATTCTTGTCATTCCACGCTCTCGCGCCACGTCTCGGGGCGCGGGCGGCAGTATTTAATCTCTCCGCAAAATTTCTCTTCTGCCCCCCACCACCACCCACCCCCGCGACAGAGGGTCCAGCGGCGGGGGAGAGGCAAAATCGCGCAATGATGGCTTTAAAACCCAATAACGGCCCCCCGCACCGGTTATAATCTAATTCCGCGCGTGTTTGCGGGTGTTGTCGGGCCTTGCGAGGTTACGCGCAGACCCACGGCATCTTTCAGCTGCCGCGCGGACGCGTACAGTGGCGCGCTCTGCCCTCGCACCTTCTCGCGGCAACTGACAGCCGGGGCTGCCGGCTGTGGGCTCGCGAGTCGCAACTTGGTCCGGTTCAAAAGACCATGCTCACGTTCGTTCTTTGAACCGCCACGGTCTTCCATGTCATCGGCGTATTGCGTTTGATTGATTGACTAATTGTTTGAATTATTATTGTTTCCGGGCGTGTCAACTGTTAAAGTCTCTCATAAGTGTAGTGTTTTTTTTTTTTTTTTTTAATTGCGAGAGGCGACAGCGATCTTCCCCAGCGGGACCTACACTTCGGTTTTGGGGTTTTCCCCAACCAGGTAACTCCCACCAGTGGGGCACCGCCTCAGCCAGAACAATCTCTAAGTTCTTCATTGTTCTCCCAAGGAGAGTGGTAATGTAATGCATGTAGGTGTAAGTGTGTGAAAGTGAGGAGGATAGGGCAAAGGAAGAGGAAAGAAATGTCACGCACTACACATGCCAGGAGACCGGTGGCGAGCTTACAGCTCGTCCCGGATGGAGCGGTGAAACGCTGGTGGGAGATACCTGGTAGACGGAAACCTCGCTGGCCGACGTGCAGCTCGGTGCCGGATCTCACCATTCAGCGACAGAAGATCACCGCCGTCTCTCCAGAAACACATGTACTACACCGAAGGGACTAACGATTTTAGCGGTTGGCACGTGCGGAAACACGAAATAATCAACCAATCGAGTACTTTGCATAGTGTAGACTCTCTGGCCAGATGCTGTTCGCCCTCCCTCTCGCCCTCACTCATGCTCATTCTCTCGTCTACTCTCACCCTCACTCTCGGCCATTCTCCGCCCACTCTCGCCCTCACGCTTGGCCATTCTCCGCCCACTCTCGCCCTCCCTTTTTCCCATCCTCTCGCCCTCATTCATGCCCTCACTTTCCCGGCCCCTCCCCCTCGCACAACCCTCGGTCGTGTGTCGCAGATTTGGCCCGGGAGGGGAAACACGCTTAGAATCGCAGAGCGAGCGGAGGGGAGGGGACGGGGTGCGAAAGCTTTCGGCGGGGGAGGGGGAGGTTGTGAGGGTTTTAATCTGAACAGCACAAATTGGCCGTATTTTTGCGCGGGCCGCTACGTCACGTCCTGACCATAAATACCAGTTAATGGTCGGACTTTGTGGCTTGGCCCCCCCGCCGCGCGTGGCCCGAGCGCTTATGGGTTATTATGTGCTTTGAAATGCACGAACGCCCCCGCCCCCGCCCCCGGCCCGACGCGACGCGACGCGACGGGGTGAAAGGGTTGCGGGTGTCGTGGAGACGCGCATTCGGGGCGCCTCGACCTGCCATCTGGCGGGCGACGGCGGAACCGCCGTAGGGGAATCCCCGTTAAAACGCAACGCCCTCGTTTGTCTTAAGCCCGTTTACACGGTTATTACGTTCTCGCTACGGAGTACAGAGAAGGTTATGTAATGCTGTGCGAAAAAACCGCGAATGTTCGGGAGAAAAACTTTTATTTCATGACCCGATAACGAAAAAGTGAATAACTCCAGTGGCTAAATTTAGAAGAAAAAGCCTCCATCACGCAGTGTAGCTAGAATCTGTTATGTGGATCTTTGGTATCGAACGTTCAAATGACAGCAAAACGTGCGGCTGTGAACAACGCTAGCGACTACAGCCGAACGATTTCCTCCAAAACTGATAATCCCCAGTCGATCTGGCTGGTTCACGGCACCTTGAGCTTGAAACCGATAATTTAGTTTTGAGAGGTACTTTACACGACACCTCTGAGTCATTTTTCGAATTAATAAAAAACAACAAAACACGCAAAAATGTCTCTCCATGTGCGAAATATGAGGACAGACGTACTTAGTACCACGTGTTGGGATCATCTCGGGCGAGGAAGTCTCCTTGAAGAAAGTAGTAAAACCAGCGTTTGAAGGCGATCGAGCACGTAAACTGGAAGTGTTTATTATCACTTATTATTTCATATCTTAAGTTCCACAAAATTTTG
This sequence comes from Gryllus longicercus, assembly GCA_038098605.1. Lineage (NCBI taxonomy): Eukaryota > Metazoa > Arthropoda > Insecta > Orthoptera > Gryllidae > Gryllus > Gryllus longicercus. The sequence continues at coordinate 483,446 of JAZDUA010000617.1, forward strand.
TTTTGGGAAATTTTTTCGTTTACAAAACATCGATGTTAAAATAATCGACTATCGATGTTTAAAACACGGATAATTATATACAACATCGACATCGATATCCCATCCTTAAGCGAATCACGAGTCACGTGACACTATTTATCTCTCCCTCTCTCCAACTACCTCTCCCCCCCCCACACACACTACCTTTACTTCTTGCTTCCTTTCCTTCACTCTTTCCTTATCTCCCTGACCCACACTCCCTCTCTCTATTTCCCTCTTTTTTATATCTCCCTCTCTCCAATTCTCTTTCTCTCTCTATCTCCATCTCACTGTCTTCACGTCTTGCTTCCTCTCCTTCTACCTCTTTCCCCATCTCCCTCTCCCATATTACCTCCCTCTCCCTCCATTTCTTCCCCTTTATATCTCTACTTACCTGCCCCCTCTCTCTCACTGCCTTCATTTCTTGCTTCCTCTCCCTCTATCTCTTTCCCTATCTCTCTCTCCCATACTCCCTCCTTCTCTCCATCTACCTATCCCTCCATCTCTCCCCCTTTATATCTTTATCCCTTCCTTTCTCTCACTGCCTTCCCCTCTTGCATCTTCTCTTCTTCCCTTCTATTTCTCATTCCACATGCCTCTCCCTGCCTTTACCTCTCGCTTCCTGTCCCTCCCTCGGCCGCGTGGGCGTGCGCCGGCTGCTTCGGGGTCAGCGTCCCGCGGGGCGCCGACGGGGCGTGCGGCGGGGCGGGGCGGGGCGGGGCGGGGCGGGGCGAGCGGTAAGTTGAAAAACATGAGGCGACCTGCGGAGCCCTTTCCATGAATCAAATCGAACCCGAAGAACAGGAAGATCCCTCCCCTCCCCTCCCCTCCCCACCCCCAAAGGGCGCGTTCACAAAGGTGTCTGGGGAAGGGAGCGCGCGCCAAGACGGATGGACTCCCGAAAGCCCTCGCCCACGCCCCGCGCGGCCGAATCCGTAAACACTTCCTCTCGCGAGAAATACGTCGCGCGGCGCGCTTTGCCATTCATGCCCCGAGACGCGGCCAGGGGTGGCTAATACATGCCCACTCGCTTTTGGGATGTGTGAACAGTAGGAATTTTTTTTCCGTATCATTCACCCGTAGTTCGTAGCTGTACCGATTAAGCCAAAACATTGCAATCGTACCGTTTTATCCGTACCGTTTCATCCGTACCGTTTTATCCGTGCCGTTTTATCCGTGCCGTTTTATCCGTGCCGTTTTATCCGTGCCGTTTTATCCGTGCCGTTTTATTCATGCCGTTTTATCCGTACCGTTTTATCCGTGCCGTTTTATCCGTGCCGTTTTATTCATGCAGTTTTATCCGTTCCGTTTTATCCGTACCGTTTTAACCGTACCGTTTATCCGTACCGTTTATCAGTACACTTTTGTCCATACAATTTCATCCGCAATGTTTTCCTTATTGTTTATACGTACCGCTTTATTCGTACCGTTTTATCAGTACCGTTTCATCCGTACCATTTTATCCGTACCGTTTTACCCGTATCGTTTTATCCGTGGAAGAGAGCGCGCCAAGACCGAGGGGCTCTCGTAATCCATCGCTCACGCCCCTCGCGGCCGAATCAGCAAACACTTCCTCTCGCGAGAAATATGTCGCACGGCGTGCTTTGCCATTCACGCCTCGAGACACGGGCAGGGTGGGGAATATATTCCACCACTCACATTTCGTTCGCGAGTCGTTTTACCCGCACCGTTTTAGCCGTTTCGTCTCATTCGCACCGTTTTCCCCCGAACAGATTTGTCCGTAACGCTTTACCCCTACTTTTAGCAATACCGACTAGGCCAACTCTGTTTCCCTACTGTTTTATCTGCACCGTCTTACCAATACCCTTTAGCTGTACCCGTTTAGCCGAACAGATTGAGCCTTACCGTCTTCCGGCACCGTGTTGGCCGTAGTTTTAAGCTGTACCGATTTAGCTGTAGCTTTGAGCTGAACCTGTATAGCCAAGCCGTTTGACTCGTGCCGCTTGAGCCGAACTGTTTTAGCAGTATCATTCTAGCTGAATGGAATGGGAATCGTAGATGAGGAAGGCGCTCCACCCATCAGTGCGCTCGCGAAGGTACCCAGGGAAGAGAGCGCGCGAGGACGGCTGGGTTTCCGAAACCCCTCGCCCACGCCCCCTGGCGACTGAATCCGTAAACACTTCCTCTCGCGAGAAATACGCCGCGCGGCTGGTGCTTTGCCATTCATGCCCGCAACACACGGACAGGGCTGGCCAAAACACGCCTGCACTTGGGAACGTAGGACGTTTTACAGTGCCGTTTTTATGCGTTCCGTTTTAAGCCCGCTATACACGGTCATGTTTGCATCATTTTTTCATCATTTTTCTGTTCAGAAACTGGATGGAAAAAGGATGTGCGTTTGTTTCGGTACCGAAACTGGATGAACGTGATTCCGATGTTTTACACGATCATTTCTGCTCTGTATGTAATCGTGATGAAAATACTTCCTCCACACGCCGCAAAAAGCGCTGGAAGTTAAACAGTTGAACATCGCACGTACGTAAACAATTGCAATACGCGGGAAGAATGACCAGATGGTTACGTATTCGCAGTGAAGGTGGTAGATAGTCGTGTGAAGTATTGTGGTTTTTGATTTTGAAATGGAAAGGAAAGCAATGATCGCTACGGCGGCAGCTCACATTATTGTGGCTTCAGCTATAGTAAAAGCAGAACGTAAAAGAAAGAAACGCTGTACTTGGGTGAAATCCTGGGTGCAGAAAAGAGAGACTGAAACTTCGTCGAAATTAAGAGGAAGTAAAAATCCGCTGGAACTCACAAATTCGCACAAATGGCGTCGCTGAACACTCAACCTCACGAAATCACAACCAAAACAGCACAAAACGCTCTAATGTTCGAGCAACTCTCCAGGGCCCGGAATCGAAGAAAGTTCCATAGAGTAACACCAGGAGCGCCATAGTCAAACTGGATGCAATTTGTACGGAAAAATGAAGCATGCTTCATTTTTCCGTACAAATTGCATCCAGTCTGGTCCGTAACTTGTCTGTACCGACGAGAAATGATGCAAAAATGACCGTGTATAGCGGGCTTTAGACGTATCGATTTGCACGTCGAATTGAATTGAATTGAATTGATGCCTTATTTTACGTGGCGAGACTCAGGCCATGAGGCCCGCTTTTCCGTCTGGACACACTAAATTTCGCTACTCTCCTTTCACCGATTAGCGGAGAAGAAGGTATTTTTTGGGTAACGAAACTGGCGATTTGATTTTTTGCTTAGAGGCTTCATGTAGGCTTGAGGATCTTTTACATGCAGTAAGTGTACTAACATGGGCTAGCCGGCTTTACTTTCCGTCCGAAGGAAGGTGTACGAAGGAATTTTTCGTCCTTGAAAACCCACGGCTTCGATCGGGTTTGAACCCGCACACTTCGGTATAACAGTCCGATACTCTAACCGTTTCACCATCGCCACCGCTAACCACCATCGCTACCGCCCCCACAAGTTGTGTTTTAGACGTACCGATTTGCACTTCCATTTTAGCCGAACCATTCTACTCGTAGCTGTTAGCTGTGCCGATTTACCCGCACCATTTAATCCCTTATGTTTTATCTGTAGCGTTTGCCAGAACAGTTTTGCCGCTACCGTTCATACCGTACAATTTCTTCTGGACCATTTTACTGGTAGATTTAAGCTGTACCGATTTAGCCGAACCTTTTCGGCCGCGCCGTTTTGTACATATCGTTTTACCGGAACTTTTAGCTGTACCGATTTAGCCGAACCGATTGTGCGGTACCGATTTAGCCGTAGCTTTTTTAGCGATACTGATTTCGTCTTTTCTTTTTACTGAATTCCTTGACATTGTTAGTCGATAAGCACGTAAACATTTAGGTAAATCAATTCCACAGAAATCCTATTCCTCTCCATAACTCTTCCGTGAGCTGCGCGGCGAGGGTGGTGGTCAAACCTCCCTACCTCTCGCTGCAGTGGCCGTGCCTCCCCCTCCTCCTCCCGACACCGTAACTCGCCCGTCGCAACGCCTCGCGTCGGAAACGCGAGCGGCGCGACGCAGAGCGCGGCGCGCTTGTTTTTTTTATCGCCTCCACGCGCGCCGCCAGATGGCAGTGGTGTCGGGCACCGCACCGCGCCGCGTCGTGTCGCGATGCGATATTTTTTAAATAATTTCTCTCCGCGCCGCTGCAGCGCGCCGGTTGGCGAGGAGGGGAAAAGGGGGAGGGGAGGAAGGGGAAGCGGCAACAGCCACCTGTAAATTTTTATGAACTTTGCTGCAGCGAGACACGCAAAAACAAAAGAAGCGTCGGGTTTCATACGACACACAATGCTGCCAAAACATGGCGAAGAATGTAATATATTCTTGAAACCTTGAAGTTTTATTCAAATATAAATTATATTTTATATTCATAATACAATCATGGTTTTGTTTCAATCCCCCCCCTCCCCGAGTCTTTCGGGTACTCCCGTGAAGGTCCGCTGCGTGAGAAGTCGTTGGGGGAAGGGAGGAAATTGGGTGGGTGGGGAGGACAGAAATGTCGCGCAGTGCAACCACAGGAAGGTCGATACATCGCTTAGCGAGGAGGCTGGGAGAATGCGAAACGATATACAACATACTACTTAGAGTGGCCGACCCCATGGTTTCAGCGCTCTTGGTGGACGCTCGACAAACTAGAGGCCGCCATTTTTTTCCAGTCAGAACATGAGAGGTGCCTTGTTTGAGTCAAATATTATTGCAATGGCTGTCTTTTCGCGTATCTATTTTTAAATTATATTAGTGGTTAGAATAATAATATTCACAATGCCTTCCGTCTAATTGTTATGTAAACATAGAAGTGATCAAACCACAAATATATCATTTTTCGAGATTGTCGCCTTATTTGTAATCTGTTTTCTTGCTTCTTGCATTAACGAATGTATTTTGCTCGTGAAACACAGAGTAAGAAATACGCGCGGCCCGCGCCCACCCTGCCTTAACAAGCGCCAGACGGCATACTAGAATGCTCTGTTTCTCCAGAGGGCCCTGTTTTGACTGCAAAACTCATGGCTTCACTTCACTGCAAAGATGAAGGCGCTTCAACCACTCTATGTATATATTCTAACTTGTTGGTGTGTAAATATGGTTCATTTGGCAGCACTTTACGTGTCGCGTGGTCCGAATTCTTTTTCGTTTTCCCGGGAGAGGTAAAGCTTGCGCTGGTTATGGTTCTCAAAAACAACAGTGATGACCGGAAAAAAAGAATGAAAAACGACAAGGAGTTGTTCAAGATGTATCTTATTTCATATAAAATGACTTCCACTTTCAAATCTAGTTGCTGTGCTTGGCAGACAAAAAACATATCAAACACACGAAGAGAGTTTATGTTCAAAATTTAATAAATTATTTTTCTAAACAAACATGTATTTGAGATTTTCGGAAAAAACACGAGTTTTTTTTTCCAAAGAACTAGGATTCCCGAGAAAGAGAATACCGCTTTCCCATTAAAGTTGGTAACCACCTTTCTTCCAAATAGCGATTGTTCTTTTGCGTAGTAATGCTTTATAGTGGCCAAACACCGAATCGCTAAGGAGTATGATAAAATATACGACATTTTATTTAGCAATCACTTCACCCAACGGCGAACTAAAATGTGCGAGTAGAAATACCTAAACCGATTCCAGACACCAACTTAAACTTGCTTTGAAAACGCAGTCCATCAGGCGAACCTGCTACTTACAACCCTTTCGTAACTTCCATCTCGCCATAAACAGACGTGTTCAAAACTCTCTCTGAATCCTCCAGTTTTCATTTGCTGCTCGAGTGAATAATGTAATTAGATTACTTTGCTTTTCGTACCTCTCTCCCTCGGGAGAGCCAAAAGCATTTGATGTCTTTCCGGCCGCTCTTTAAGAGTAAGGCTTCCCTCCCCCCCCGTAAGGTCACCCCAAACCTCTCACGTGGTACTCAGAGGTAATCGGTCTCGCAGCGCAGTAAACTCGCAACATCTCTCCCAAATCCCCATTAAAAGCCCATTTCGTTCATTTTACGGCATCGCGAGCTTTCTTGCAAAGCAGTCACCGTCACCTGCCGTCTCTTTTTGTCGGGCGTGTGCCACGCTCTTGTTTTCCAAGTAAAACAGGAAAGCAAAATTTCCTTCCCTTGGCATCGCAAGTAATGTGATTGGCATTCTTGCTCGTAAAATAGGATGGTTTGTTGAGAAAGCTGAAATAGTAGTTAACGTTACAAGGGCGCGAAACAGGTGGTTTCACGCACGAGTCCGAGTACAGCGAGACGAGAGGGAATCACCCTTTTCTGTCGCAGGAAATCGTTCATAATCGGGTATTTTACGGCATGTGATGACATATAAGATTTTATGTCACAAATGATTGCGTCATCACATATTCAGCCAATCGTAGCGATAGAATCAGGGGGAGGTAGAGCTAAACAGAACAGCCGACCACCGTTTACTCGCACGATGTCAAATACCAGAGTCGTCACAGGGAAGTTGTTTCGCAAAATTAAGTTTCATTCTCTTATAGATGTATAATGCTGTTATACAAAAAAATATAGTATGCAACTCGTTTATAATGTTGCTTTATTACATTCGTACAAATTTGAAATCTCTCTCCTACAGTCGCTCGTTTTCAAAACATGTACTCAAGTAATAAAGCTTATCATTATAAACTAATTGCATAAACTACTATTTTCACACACATCGAGTGCAAAACGCAATGCGTCAAGTAAAAGATGTAATTTAAATTACAAATAACTAGAGATACCTTACTTGAGTAAAAGTAAATGGATTCCAGTCAGTGCCGTAACACTATTATTTGTAAATCATATACAAAGGCAAAGTCAACACGAAAGACAATTGCGAACCATTACAAATGTTTCGCACACGCTTCGCGATGTTTCGCACACCATGAAAAAATCGGAAGATATAGAAATGGGTCACTTCGTTTTGTCATAACATGAAATTTATTTCTACACAAACGGCAATCTTCTAAAATAAAAAATAAATAAATAAAAAAATAAAATAAAAAAAATTAAAAACACACACACACACACACAATTCATTAAAATCCGCCTCCTGGCCGTTGGTGACACGCGGCTCGTTCACGCGCCGCCGCAGCCCGCACGCCTCTCGCAAGGCGTCGCGCGTTGAGCCTTTCTGAACGCGGTCCAAGTCCGCCGCCCTGCGGGACACCAGCGCCGCGCCGCCGCAAAAAGCCCCCACGCGCAGCGCGCTGGAGGGCGCGGGGGGGGGGGAGAGGCAGCTGCGCCCCACGTGCGCGCACGGCCCTCGCGTGCGCTCGCGTGCCAGCGGGCGGGCGGGCGGGCGGGCGGCGGAGGCAGAGCGAGAGGAGAGGCGCGGTCGGTGGCGTAACGTTTTTTTTTTGCGCCTGCCTTCCGAGGGGAAGTAAAGACGCCTGTCCCATGCTGTAGATTTACTGATCCTCGTGTCTAAAAGAAACCTCTGAGGTAAATTTACACCGCCTGTCTCATAGCTCGGGTGATACCTTCGCTCATTTCACCGTCTAGTGGAGAAAGAAGCCAAAGCGTGGTAAGGTGCAAGAGCAGGTCTCATGACTTGAGTCTGAGTCACGGAAAATAAAGCACCATTGAATTGGATTGAGTTCAAAAGGTAGGGGAACCAACGAGGAGGAAGAGAAGGATGAGGTGAAATACGAGGCGGAGAAAGAAGAGGAGGAATAAGCGGAGGTGGAGGAGAAAGCGGGGTGGGAGGAGAGACGAAGCAGAAAGAAGAAAGAAAGAAGGCGAAGAAAAGGTGGGAAGTAAAACGAAACGAAGGAGGAGCAAGAGGAATTACAAGAGGCGGAGGAAGGAAATATGGAGGAGATGGGGCCGAGAGGGTAGGGGAAGAGGAAAGAGTACGAAACGAGAAAAGGAGGCAGAGACGAGGCGAAGGACAGAAATAAAGAAGATGAGGAATACGAAGTAGAAGAGGAAAGAAGAAAAAGGAGAAAGAAGATTCGGAGGATGTGGACGAGAAGGGAGGTAGGAAAGGAAGAAAGAAGAGCTGAAGGCCAGCAAAGGAGGAGGACGTAAAGAGGATGAGATGATATTGAGAAAAGGAGGGAAAGACTGATGAGAAGAATGGATGGAAAGGAGAGGTAAAAGAGAGTAAGGAAGGGAGAATAGGAAGAACAGAATAAGACGGAGGAGGAGGAGGAAGTGACGAGATTCGTGTAGGTTGGGGGCGATGGCGGTACTGGAGGAGAAAGAAGAGAAAAAAGGTGTTTGTTAGAAGAGGTGGAAGCGATAGGATGGAGGAGAAATAGGATGTTAAAAGAAGAAGCAGGAGGAAAAAAAGGCGAATGAAAATGAGGAGCAGAAGAGGTGAAGGAAATGGAGGAGAAGGAGGACGAGGAGGAGGGTAAAAGAAGGTGCGACGCAGCCGACGCGTGCGTGATTGCGTGCGTGATTGCGTGAGAGGGCGTGCGAGGGCGAGGCCTGGGCTGAAGGGGGCGGCTGCGCTTCAGGAGGTGGAGCGAAGCCCAGAGGAGCTCAACACAGCGATGCCCACAAAACACTCCAACATCACAGAGCAGACAGCGCTCAAAACCTCAAACTCCGCGTGCGCAGTAGATCGATAGCACTTGAACGTTCGAGGGCGCACCAGCTCCCTAATAGGCCCCGTTAGAGCAATCGAAAGCGCTGTCCGTCTTCCGCGCTTGCGCACTGCAAGATTCGCATCACTCGAGTGCGCGTGCGCGAGCGCAGAAGATGGACAGCGCTGTCCGAAATGGCGTGCGTAAACTCTCAAATAAGTCAGAGCGTAGGCTTCCGCGGCCGGAGTCAGTATTTACTAGGCTGTCCGGGTGACGCCGCGTCCATGGCGAAGGTGCCGACGTTTCGGTCGCCATTCTGCGACCTTCCTCAGGGCGTAATGCGCGGAGAGGAGAAACTTAGCCCCATTTAAACTCGTGCGCAGCACATCTCCGCGCAATACGCCCTGAGGAAGGTCGCAGAATGGCGACCGAAACGTCGGCACCTTCGCCATGGACGCGGCGTCACCCGGACAGCCTAGTAAATACATTCTCAAATAAGTCGTCTACGCGAGACTATTGTCTCGAATTATAGGGAATTCGAAACATATAGAGAGGATGGAAGAAAAGGAAAAAGAAATACTACGGATGGAAGGAATAGAAGAAACATGTAAGAAGGGAAGAGAGGAAGGGAGAAGATGGAATAGAAGGAAAAACAAGTGATAAGGAATTAAGGAAGAAATAAAAATCGTAGTAAGGACGGAAAATAATGAAAAAGAATAGTAAGGTTGGAATAGTAAAAAAGGAAAGAATGTCAGGGAAGGGAAAAGAGGAGTGAAAAGAAGAGACTGCCAGCGCCTTAACAAGAGAGGCGTTTAGAAGAACCTCTCGGAGGTCACTTTTCCCGGGGCGCGCGGACGTCGCCCGTTGGTTCACTGAGCAGCCGCAACGCTGCGGGCGGCGCGACCCGCGGCCAGCGGCTGACCCGCTGACACACAACCACCGCCCACCGCCCACCCGCCCACTTCCACTCCACAGGACCGGCAGCGTATAAGCGACCCTCACACTTTTCGGGCGTTCGATTCATGTAAAAGAATCGATTCTGGAATCGATTTCAGAATCAAAAAGTTGGAGTCGATTCTATAATCGATCTAAAGAAAACAATCGATTCACTAAAAATCAAATCAAATGAAAAAACAGTTCAACGAAGGTATCGACACCAAAATTCATCAACTACTATTGAATAACATACAACCAGGTGTTAATTAATTAAAATTTAATAACAATAATAATTAACTACGTGGTCAAAAATATTATTGACGAACTAATACAACTGTAATAAAGTAATAGAATGTATTAATAAAACAATATATTAACAGAACATAAATGAAAAATATAATATAGTACCATCAACAATATTATCAACTAATCAACAAAATTTAAATGGATTTCAAAAAATCCTTTGCACAAAAAGGACGATCAAAACAAATTAAGATGCTGAATATTTCATTTGAATCAGGAGTTTTTGGTTTGAAAGAAAGGTGGAGATAAGGTCGGAGTAGAATTTAATCACGGCATGGTTTTCTATTAAATTAATAATAATGAAGTAATAACTACATTAATAATTATGACATGTGACAAAAACCAGAAAAAATCCAAAAATCCCTCAGAAATATTCATTTTTTTTAAAAAGTCGAAGGTATTCGTTTGATTTGATTCCAGCCTTTTGGAATACATTCTATCAAGAATCGGAAGCAAAGGAATCGAATACCGATTCCACAAGAATCAAAAGAAAAGAATCGATTCCGAAATCAAATCGGTAGAATCGGAACGTCCCTTCTGCCAGTTCTCTCGCCACCTGATGTGCTACCTCACGTGGCACGCTGTGAAACAATAGGCCTGCGAATATTTGTTTACTCTCTTACAGCCAGGGCCAGGTGTTTACGCTCATCTGACTTACACGAAGTCGCGGAGGCGATAGGCTTTCTCGTATGTTATAAAAACGATATCAACAAGTTTCATAATATGTCAAGAAGTGCTAATCCTATGATATTATATTTATATGTGATGCAGGTTGTGCCGCGTGCGCAGTACTGAGCGGAAACAGCGCATCGGACAGTCTGACTCGCTTATTAGCGGGAGGATTCAAACCGCCTGTTCCTCGCCCAAGAAATACCTCCTTTGTCTGCTAGTGGGTGAAAGGAGCGTAGCGAAATTTGCGTGGTCAGACGGAAGTGCGGGCCTGATGGCCCGAGTCTCTCCACGTAAAAAAGGGCAAATTATATTCAAGGATATGAAGACACAGAGATTCGTCGAATTCAGCCGCTGTCTAGAAGAGTTGTAGCAGCCGGTTGCTCTGCTTGGGAGTTTCTCGTAACATACCAGGCGAATGCCAGAGTAGTACCTAAACAAACGGGCCATTAGCCGCGCTCGAACTTTCTTTCCTCCTTGCCATATCCTCACCCCTTACATACACAAACACATTAATATTCCCTTCAATACCAGACAAGCCGAAAGACCGATCAAAAGATACCAGCGTGTCCCGGCTATGTTCCGGACATATGAAAAAACTCAATAAAGGAAAACATCGCAAGCCAACCCCTACATAAACGCCGTGTAAAAAGATATATCATAGGAGAAATAATGGAAGAAAATAATTGAGAAAAAAAATTATTTTCAGCGTACAGTGAGACTAACTTGTATGAAAGAAGAACAACTTAAAGGAACTTAAACGTAGCAAACCAGACCGATCAAAATAATAGTTAAGAAAATAACGGATTCGACGGATTATGTATTATATCGCAAATAACTGATTCGGTTAAAACCGAAAGTTAAAATTTCGGCGTATCGTTTTGATAACTGGTATGTAAGTAGAACAACTTTCGAGAAATATATCGCCACCAACCACACTTTGGTCCGAATTTTAGTTTGGAGATACACGCGAATAACTGATTCGGCTAAATGCCAAAGTTTAAAACACTCCCCCATTACGTGCCAAATTAGGGAAGAATTTAATTTCGGCGTATTGTTTTGATAACTGGTATGTAAGTAGAACAACTTACGAGAAATATATCGCCACCAACCACACTTCGATCCGAATTTTAGTTTGGAGATACACGCGAATAACTGATTCGGCTAAATGCCAAAGTCTAAAACACTCCCCCATTACGTGCCAAATTAGGGAAAAATTTAATTTCGGCGTATTGTTTTGATAACTGGTATGTAAGTAGAACAACTTACGAGAAATATATCGCCACCAACCACACTTCGATCCGAATTTTAGTTTTGGAGATACACGCGAATAACTGATTCGGCGAAATGCAAAAGTTTAAAACACCCCCCCCCCCATTACGTGCCAAATTAGGGAAAAATTTAATTTCGGCGTATTGTTTTGATAACTGGTATGTAAGTAGAACAACTTACGAGAAATATATCGCCACCAACCACACTTCGATCCGAATTTTAGTTTTGGAGATACACGCGAATAACTGATTCGGCGAAATGCAAAAGTTTAAAACACCCCCCCATTACGTGCCAAATTAGGGAAAAATTTAATTTCGGCGTATCGTTTTGATAACTGGTATGTAAGTAGAACATTTTGCGAGAAATCAATCGCTGCCAACCACACTTCGATCCGAATTTAATTCTTGGAGATATACGCGAATAACTAATTCGGCTAAATGCAAAAGTTTAAACCCCCCCTCCCATTACGTGCCAAATTAGGGAAAAATTTAATTTCGACATATCGTTTTGATAACTGGTATGCAAGTAGTATTAGTTGCGAAAAATTGAACGGCGCCAACCGCACTGCGATCCAAATTCGCTAATACACTCGAATGACGGATTCTGTAAATCCAACATTAGGTGAGAACGCGTTGAATTGCTGTGGACGAGGTTCGAAGGAAGGTTGTACGCGAGGTCTTTGGAAGACAGCGGGCGCCACAATTTGCTTGCGTTGCGAGCTCGGTAACCGCGCATGCTGTAGTTCATTACCTCGCTGTTGCACTAAAGATAGGCGACGCAAACAGCTAATTCCAACAATTAACAAAATCTCTTTAGAGAACTTCTCAATTAATTTGAAAGTCTCGGTGTTAATTGTCGTCAACATCGCGTTAAAGGTAGGCTAGAAGAAGAAAACGAAACACACTTATGAATGGTAGGGAAAGATCACAATGTTTGACTACATCAAAAAATGTATTATCTTAAGATTATTTACAAACAAATAGACGGATCGAATCACTTCTTTTTAGATACAGATTTCTGTCTTTTTTAACACCAATGTCTCGTAGAATATTGAATCTACTTTTACTTAAATTTACAATGAGGTTTTTAGATATAAGTAAAACTTAAGTTCATAACTTCAAATTAATTAAGATATTTTCGCCGAAATGAGTTCCTTCACGTAATTTTAGAACCGACTGCTAGCAAAACACAATAAATAATATTCTCTCGTTTCAAAGCCTGTGTGTATACTACTTGATGTTGCCATATGGCCCCCTAATTAGCAGCTGACTTCAGGGACATGGACAGACACATACACTGGCGCGAGTTGACACGATTACGAGGCCAAACTCACTTGGTAAGCTGCGAATCACTTTCTCCTTTTCATTATGCACGAAATCGAGTTCACGAATTAATATGTGTAATTAAAACCGGTTCATATATTAATTCTTTTATATAGTAAGTGATTTGAATCATTCGAAAATATTCAAACTACAATCTAGAAAGTGTTTCTATGATAGCGACTTGTACTCTACGTTCACAGAAGTTTTACATTATAATTAACCCCAAAAATCTTCATTACAAATCAAATGTTCATTAATTGCTTTTATTGATACAATATTAGAACCAAATTGATACGTTTTCCTTGTTTTCCAAAAGTATGGAGTACGTTCTCGGCTCTAAAACTAAGACTGCTCTGAGCATACATATTCTTCAGCTTTTTAGCTCCATTCCACTTACACATTTTAGATGCAGATCCCGTTTTTGCTGTTATGGTCATCTCTGATATGGCCGCCCCCAGAGGCTGTCCAACAATAAATGATATGTTTTATGGATGTAGAGAAGCCGAAAATGATCATTTTTTGACTACGATCAATAAAACTAACTCATGTGTGTGTGTGTACGAAGGGGGATTTCATATGTCGGAGTTACGAATTACATTACGAATTATACTTGGATTTATTTATACCTGCGTCTGAAGTAAATCAGCTGTTGACGGTTTCATCCAATCGGGAGCTTATACGTCGCTACAATGACGTCACTATGGTAACGTTAGAACTCCCGATTGGATGATATCGTGAACGGCTGATTTACTTTGAACACACGTATAAATAAATCGTACCACATATTTGTAGCAGGTACATTAAATCTCCTTGACTTCATAAGAATGTGACCTGCTGATCACCGGTGCATGAGCCTGCCATTTATAGGGAATATATCACATGCGTATGTCCGTTACATGAAATTTCCACGTTTCATTGGAAAAAACGTTTTAATTATCGACCGTTCTGTATCCCCGAAACGTTTGTACAACTTATTATGAGTAGGGGCGGATTTGAAGACCTAAAACATCGTTAAAAATGATCAATAAAATGCTCATACATTAAAAAAAAACCTCCCTAAAAGCAAAACAAAAATGACGTAAAAAACGTGATCAAAACCATTTCGGATTAACATCTCCAGCTGTTGTATTTGATACTGATGTAATCGAGGCTTCTTTCACTCGTTCACGCGATGTCAGCTCACAATGGAGCTTAGGCATCACAGAAACATTCGATTGCACACAACGGCTGACAGTACAATTTCGGAGCGAAGAAATCAAATAGGCTACTCAGGAATTCTGTAGAGACCTGTAAACATTATTTGAAACAAGTACCATTGGAACGATATTAAAATTTATTAAATCAGCGAAAAATGCATTAAAAATGACGAAAAAAGATAAAACGTGACATATTAGACAAAGTTGACGAAAATACAAAAAAACAAGCAAACATAAACAAGAAAAAACGTATCAAAATGGGTAATTTCCTTTTGTCATAACATAAAATCAATATCTATACTAAACGCCACTGTTATAAAGTGAAAAGAACAAATGGCATTTAATTAAAATCAGACCCTTAATTATGAGACATTCTGCATAAGCGATGACGGCCTCGTCATGGAAACATTCGGTCTCATTTGCCCGAATCTCGCAGGTCTTTCTCTTAGTTATTTCTAGTGGTCAGAAATTTTATTATTTGTTTCGGTCTCCTTATAACAGTTTTTCATTTTATCTTGAGATTCTCTTTTATTGGTAACTCCCACCTCCTCTTCAGACTCATGGGTTGGTTGAGCCACAATGTATTTCCTATTTATTCACTTGCACTCGCTTGTCTTTCTTTTTCTTCTTCTTCTTTTCTTTTTCTTTTTTTTTCTTCCCTCTCGCGTGAAATCTGGACTTCTGTTTCTCGTTTGCCCACTCTCCCCCGTCCCCTTCCTATTCCAAGTCTCTTAGTTCGTCTTTTGACCATTCTGCGCCCTTCTACCAAACATCACCGTGATACAGATTTGTTCACATCACTTCTCATTCTAATGCACTCTTTTGCCATTTGTGCTCTACTCACTCTTCTTCTTTGCCTTCTCTGCCTCTTCTATCTTCCTTCTCCGAAACATCTCTCTCGCTCTCTTACTTCGCAATATCGTTTCGTGTTCACCCTCACACCGTCCTTCATTTCAGTTTCCTGTCATTCTATCATTTTTCTCCTTTGAAATCCTTCGCAGCCATAACAACTCTAATGCATATCAATGCTGCCCTCCTACTCCCGTTTCCTCTATCTTATTCTCCTCCCCTAACGTACTTTTTCTTCCTTGTATCAGAGGGTAGGATTTCTCCCTCGCGGTACTTCCCCTATCACCTCCCCTCCCTCCTCCTCCTCCTCCTCCGTCGCCTCCACCGTCTCCGCCCCTCCAGCAGAGGGGGCTCAGGGCATCAACTGATGTCACAGCAGTGCTTCTGACCGGGAGGTCCTAGGGTTCCACTCCCCACGGTGGCAGCATTTTCCACACTACCTACACAGCTAGGTTACGAGCGAAGTTACTGGGAGAGGTGGCTCAGGGCATCGACTGATGTCACTGCAGTGCCTCTGACCGGGAGGTCCTAGGGTTACACTCCCCACGGTGGCAGCATTTTCCACACTACCTACACAGCTAGGTTACGAGCGAAGTTACTGGGAGAGGTGGCTCAGGGCATCGACTGATGTCACTGCAGTGCCTCTGACCGGGAGGTCCTAGGGTTACACTCCCCACGGTGGCAGCATTTTCCACACTACCTACACAGCTAGGTTACGAGCGAAGTTACTGGGAGAGGTGGCTCAGGGCATCAACTGATGTCACTGCAGTGCTTCTGACCGGGAGGTCCTAGGGTTACACTCCCCACGGTGGCAGCATTTTCCACACTACCTACACAGCTAGGTTACGAGCGAAGTTACTGGGAGAGGTGGCTCAGGGCTACAAGTGATGTCACTGCAGTGCCTCTGACCGGGAGGTCCTAGGGTTACACTTCCCACGGTGGCAGCATTTTCCACACTACCTACACAGCTAGGTTACGAGCGAAGTCACTGAGAGAGGTGGCTCAGGGCATCAACTGATGTCACTGCAGTGCCTCTGACCGGGAGGTCCTAGGGTTACACTCCCCACGGTGGCAGCATTTTCCACACTACCTACACAGCTAGGTTACGAGCGAAGTTACTGGGAGAGGTGGCTCAGGGCTACAAGTGATGTCACTGCAGTGCCTCTGACCGGGAGGTCCTAGGGTTACACTTCCCACGGTGGCAGCATTTTCCACACTACCTACACAGCTAGGTTACGAGCGAAGTCACTGAGAGAGGTGGCTCAGGGCATCAACTGATGTCACTGCAGTGCCTCTGACCGGGAGGTCCTAGGGTTACACTCCCCACGGTGGCAGCATTTTCCACACTACCTACACAGCTAGGTTACGAGCGAAGTTACTGGGAGAGGTGGCTCAGGGCGTCAACTGATGTCACTGCAGTGCCTCTGACCGGGAGGTCCTAGGGTTACACTCCTCACGGTGGCAGCATTTTTCACACTACCTACACAGCTAGGTTACGAGCGAAGTTACTGGGAGAGGTGGCTCAGGGCATCAGCTGATGTCACTGCAGTGCCTCTGACCGGGAGATCCTATGGTTACACTCCCCCACGGTGGCAGCATTTTCCACACTACCTACACAGCTAGACAGAGTTCAGGCACTGCCTGGAGGAGAATTCTAGCGGCCGGCTGCTCTCATCGGTAGTTTTCCGTGGTTTCTCCCATCGAAACTAGGATAATTCCTGAGCAGTACCTTAACAAACGGGCCACGGACCGCGCGCGATCTTTCCTTCCTCTTCCTTGTCCTATCCTCTCCCTTTACACTAGCATGCACCACACTCCACACATGGCGGGTGGGGAGCTTAGAGCTCTTCCCGGCTGTGATGGTTAAGATCAACACCAGGCGAATGCCGAAGCAGTACCCTAACAAACGGGCCACGGACAGCGCGCGATCTTTCCTTCCTCTTCCTTGTCCTACCCTACCTCTTACACACACACTTACGTGCACTACCCTACCACACTCATCGGGAGCTTAGGGCTTGTCCCGGCTGGGGCGGTGCCCCGCTGGTGGGAGATACCTGGTAACGAGTAACTCCTCCTCCCGAGGAAGAAAATATGCACTACACTAGCACAAAGGTCGGGAGGCCGGTCGGGAGCTTAGAGCTTGTCCCGGCTGGGGCGGTGCCCCGCTGGTGGGAGATACCTGGCTGATGGAAACCCCGCAAGCCCGTAGATCCCTGCCGGATGTCGCCATACAGCGAGGGAACATCACCACCACCTCCCCCCCCCCGAGCAAAACATGCACTACACTAACGGGACAAATGACCTTAGCATTCCACGCGCCCGGAATCATCAATCGATCAACTCCCGTCCCTGTCTGTTTTCGCCGCGACTTTCGCCTCCGCCTCCATTGCTGCCATACCGTCGCCCCTGCCACCACCGCCTGCGCTCCCCCCCGACCCACAGAAAAATTTGTTTCCCGCGCCGCCGCCCCGCCCCCGCCCCCGCCGGCTGTTCACAATGCGCGCATCCTTCAGAGACCGAGCAGTCCCCCCCCCCTATCCCCTCCCCTCCCATCCCTCTCCGCGTGGCAGCTTCCTTCATTTCCGAAGCAACAGAAGCCGCGGGGCGGGCGCGAGGGGCGGCAGACGCGATCTCTGCGGTTGCCAAGGGGAACGTGTTCCGCGACGGAATAAAGAGCGCGGATTGGGGAGGCAAATATATCAGACGCGCGTCAGACATCAAAGCGGACGCCTCCGCCAGAAACGACGTGCCACGTCTTGTTTCGGTCGTATGCCAAAGGCGGCAGCACATATGCGGCATTCCGCGAGTACCGAGTGCCCGGGTGGACGGGTTGCTTCATATTTGCCGAGCGACGGCCGACAGAGGTGGCTCAGGGCATCAACCAAACAGTATCAACAGCTCGCTACACAAAATTCACATATAATACATGTACATTATTTTACAACACCTCGCCAGATGACATTAAACGATTGAATTCGATACAAAAGTTTAAGTCACAAGTAAAGTATTTTCTGCTGGATAACTGTTTCTATACAATTAGAGACTATACCGAGCATCCAAAAGGAAAGTAGTATTAATTTTGCGAAGTGACATTTAGTATATTATTTACCATTTGGATTGTATAATTGTAAAGAACCTGTAACAAGTACTGTACTTCAGCTTCTGGGTCAATGACCCCCATCTCGATCAGGTTTTCGTCCGGTTTGCCTGATCCTCGAGCAAATGCTGAGGTGGCCTCTGGTTTTGCTTCTGGACATAAATGTACCTTTAAATTAATTTCTCCCCATAGCACGTCACACACAGTTTTTAACTGTTTTTAACGTAAATAAATTAATTGATGTAACTGCAGTTTCTCTCACCGGGAGGTCCTAGATTGGACACACAACGATGGCAGGATTTGCCACACTAGCTTGCCAGCTAAGTCGAATGCTGTCTGGAGGAGAATTTTAGAGGTCGGCTGCTTTGATCGGTAGTCTTCCGTGGTTTCTCCTATAAACTCCAGGCAAAAGTCGGAGCAGTACCCTAACAAACGGGCCATGGACCGCGCGCGATCTTTCCCTCCCTCGTCTTCCATGTCCTATCCCCACCCCTTACTTCCACACACCTCCACTTCCACACATGCCTGAAGACCGGTCGGGAGCTTAGAGCTTGTCCCGACAGGGGCGAGCTCCGCTAGCGGGAATACCTGGTTAGGAAAACCCCACTACAGATTTGCCATACTCCAGTGAAAAAGCAGAAAAAAAATGCTTCTTGTACACTACACTTTGCTTTACGCGGCTCCTCTCGTCTTCATGCAAGCAATGAGTGTAATTCTTTCTTAATATCTTCCCCATACCGAACACACGTCGGATTAACAGATTTGAAAGTAGGAATATGTAACATTCCTAAGCACACAAGAAAGAACGCACCTTACAGATGATCGAAATACTTCGAATTCTCAATTAAGAATTCTCAAGTGACAATTTTTACTGAAATATTCTAAAATTGGATAGTATTTCGTTAACACTAGGCAAGACATGGGACGTTTAGTAAATTTATAACACCGAATTCCATCGTCGAAATTAATTTAATTGCGACTCTTTTCACTCTATAACCTATAATTAAAAGGCTTACCTGTAGATAGTTATAAGCTACATCTTCGACAAAGATAATACCACCAACATACTCGCCATATTGATTATTAAATTTTGTGTGAATAATGAGGCTCTTGGTGTATCAAATAATGCAGTACTGCGCAGACATTTCTGATTTACTTTGGGGTAAGCATTCTCGTTTTGAAATCTTCATCGTCTTCGTATAGGTCTATCGAGATAATAGTTCCTCAATTATTAAAACGCTGGTTAGAGAAATACGAGTCACAGTAACAAGTACATGCTATAAACGATTACGAAAGGCCAAACTTTCGTGAAATTCATTTTGCTGCACATCAGTTATTCGTGCCACCGCGGACGAGAAGAAAAAGAGAAGCAAAGTACTAAATCAGAAAAAAGGCAAAGAACATTTCTTTTCGCTGCGAACTTCCCAAAAATTGAAATGTGCCATGCATCACACGAGCTTTTGCCACACAATCGCGGTGTTTTAAAGTCTCACGAAAGAATACGTCATGGTAGGAAAATTCAAAGTTTCACAGCAAAAGGGGGAGAAACATGTAAAAACTTTTTATGAGGTGAAAATTCGCGTTCTTTTCCTCACAGACACACGCCGTGTGAAAAAAAGAAAGAAAAAAAAGCTTTAAACGCCCGTTGAAAGAGCTTTTATCAGTGTGTCGCAAAGGGGTCACATCGTTTCCGCCGCCACTTGGTGAAAGGAATAAAATTGAATTTCAAACTTCTGAACTACTCTTCCCTTCGCATGCGCAATATACAGGCATATAAAACGGTTCTGCTTATCTGATTTGTGGCTCGGAGAAGGAGTCAAGTTTTTTTTAAGGACTCTAGCATGGAATCTTGTACTTATCTTCACTGATTATTGATTGAAAAGTGTTAATTTGCGGTATGAGTGCGGCACAAGGAGCTAGAATATACTTCATAGAGTGGTTGAAGCGCCTTCATCTTTGCAGCAAATAGAAGCCATGTTTGTTGCAGTCAAAACAGCGCCCTCTGAAGAAACAGTATTCTAGTATTCCGTTTGGTGCTGGTTACAGCCGGGTGAACGCGGGCCCACGTAATATAAATCCTCTTACTCTGTGTTCCACGACCAAAAACCAATCATTTAAAAGCGAAATCACAATATGTCACGAGAACGAATTGAGGTACTTTAAAAACACGTTTCTTCCTGCATTGGTTATAGTCATAAAACTGGAAGCTGTTGAAATGTAGTTATCATAACGCTTAAAAGTGAATGTTTTTGCAAGAAAAAGCAAACAAACATAACAAATAAGGCGGCAAACTTGAAAAAAGTAATGTATTTGTGGTTTGATGACTTCTATTTTTACATGAACATACGGAAGGCACTGTGATTCATATTATTCTAACCACTAATGCATGCGGGCAGGCCTAGGAAAAAGAGGGCCTATTTGTGGGGGTTATTATTATTTAAAATTCTAATACTAATTGTGTTTGCTATACACTTTTATAAACGGGACCGGATAAAGGTTTTGTGGACAGCTCAAATTCATTTCGTTATGCTATTGTTACTGGTACTATATTTTGTCAACAATGCTTGTGGCTATCATTTATTCTTAATTCAACTAAAGTAAAGGAGTTGGAGTAGGTATTTGAGGTTTAAAAAACCCTCAGCGTATAACAGTTACGTAAATTACTATTTTTGAACGAAACTTGAATCTCTCATACCTGCAGTGTTCGTTTGTAAATTTGAGGTTCGCTGTCTAAGCCTGTCATAAAGTTTTTTTTTCAGACTAGTTCTGTAATAACACACAGAACATATATATTTGAATGTTCTCAAGGCAACTAACAATCCCTGGCGACCAATAATCACGACAAAAATGGTTATTATGGGACTACCAAGGTCTACATTTCATTCGTAAAATTAATTTGTTAGCAGTACGTCGCAGAAAGGAACTTTTTGTACTTGCTTCATTGCAGTATACAAATGACCACGTAAGTGAACCCAAACATGTACGTACCTCGCATGAAATAAGAATATTTTCGGACCCTGTAATTTACCAATCTCATTCACAAACTTTTACATTTCGGCCTTGATTCATAAAATACTACTCTGTTTCAAAGGAATGATTGTCATTTAGAAACTAAGTGGAGAATCCAAAACAAAAACTGTATATTTTTTAAAATGTCATAATAACAAAATTAAAGTATCAGTATAGCTGCTAATCTTGTAACTGGATTGACATGAACAACACAGTTCTGAAAAACAACTCCACATAATTTTAAATCGTTTTTAAATGTGAAAAGTTGATAACTAATGTCAATAAGTAATTGGCAAATATAATATATTGACAATGAGGTGAGGTGAGATAAAATATGTCAAAACAATATATGAGAGAATGGTCACTATTTAAAGAGTACACACACTTGAATGGGAAATATATAACGCAAAGGAATCTGGTCTTAAAAGTTGTGTTGGTTTATTTACAAACTTTACTGTCCAGACACAACACGCTATAAATACAGATTCTATTATAGTCAAGGCCAACAAGATGGAAAGAAATGCCTTGCTTACTCTGTCATGCGCAACTAATTTCGAATTTCATTAGTCACACTAATTATGGAAATCGTCACTCGTCTTCAACTTACGATACGCCTTAATTACACCAACATCCATATCGCGCACCAGGGTTGTCCAACTGGCCATTTATTGTGGCCTGCAATAGATTATTACTCCAAACGTGACAGTCCCTTGCATCTATGTCGGGAGAGAATATTGCGCACCCAGCGCAGGCGCTCTGTCTGGGTTAATATTCCATAAATTAAAAATAGATTAGACTTAAGAATTTTTTTTCTAGTTAATTCAGAAGTTCAAAATATTAATGTGTTTCACTGTGTTATGTCACGGTCTAACATCACGCATGGTGCAATCTCCCAGCCGCGCCAACTACCGAGATCAACAAAACGGAGCCAGAAGGGGATTGCCCGAATAATATAAATATGGCTCGCAACCCTATTAAAGGTTACAGTTGTGGCCCTTGCAAGTTGGACACCCCTGTCGTATACGGTCGTACGCTGGAAACATCGACGTAGGTATTTCTTTTAATATTAGCTTAACAATGGTACGGTGCTACCCACAGAACAACGAAGGGGGTCTCCCAGAATAAATTATTGCAATTTAACTGAAATGCAGTTATGCATTTATTGACTAGTAATGATACATGTTTTTTGCAATACATCACGATAACTCCCTTCGTGTTTGGTTAAAATATCCTCAATTTGTGAGGTAAGGGCAGGCCATCCACGTTTTGAACACTTTTTTTCGTTCTTACGATCCTTTCCAATGGCACACAGATTGGGACGTCTTTTTCTTAAAGAACTAGATCAATTCGCAAATAGAACTAGTAAATATTTCGTAAATATCCGATAAGCTTTGAAACACAAAACTATCGTTAAGAATTCAAAAAGATTCTTTTTATTTTTTAAAAGTTTTTATATAGCATATATATTTGATCTAGATGGGGTACATCGTTTAGTAGTATAAACATTTTACAGATGTAGAAAGATACTAAAATGAAGGTCGAAAATGATTAAATAGTATCTCCTCACAAATATAAAGGAAAAAGCAACAAGGAACGTCAAATCCCCTCCTCTTCGCTGGTTCGTCAATGTTAAGGTTCGAAAACAACATATACGTATTTCTTCCTAGCTACTTTCGTGACGTGAACTGACCGATCCTCTATTGCAAATATCCCGTTAGCAACATCTATTGTAACCCCACAGGGAATCAGAGTACAAGATTTTTACACTGTGTTTCATACAACACTGTAGGTTTTTCAGCCTCTGAATTCTCAATTTCTAAACTATTTAAGGAAAATATTATTTTTTTCTTGTTATTTTGCTATGTATGTGCCCGTTTATTACTTGGAACAAACAATATTTTCTCGAATTCAGGGTTTAAAATATTCACGACCGCTCAACTTCGCAATTTATTTACTCTGCACTTAATAACAAAAAAATCGATCCATTTTTGAGACGCGCTAGTCGACGGTGGGTGGCGCCGGATCTCGCCATCCAGCTAGACAAACAAACAACCGCAAACGCAACAACGTGCACAACACTTACGGGACTAATGACCCGAGAAGTTGTCGCGCCCGGAATCGCCAGTAAACAATCAGTCAATCTTGAAAAACATGGACACCGGTGTGTTATCCGCAGCTCACACATCTCCTTTCCCACATCGCCCGCCCTGCATACCTTCTCACACACACCGTTCCGTCCCGTCCACACAACACACCCTGCAGCCGCTTAAACCCTCCTCTTCCCTACCAACCCCCGCCCCTCTCCCCCAGCCCAGACCAGCCCCGCCGATTCCCGTCCCGTCTCGTTCCGTCTCGTTCCGTCTCGTTCCGACCCGTTCCGACCCGTCCCGACCCGTCCCGACCCGTCCCGACCCGTCCCGACCCGTCCCGACCCGTCCCGACCCGTCCCGACCCGTCCCGACCCGTCCCGACCCGTCCCGACCCGTCCCGACCCGTCCCGACCCGTCCCGACCCGTCCCGTCCCGTCCCGTCCCGTCCCGTCCCGTCCCGTCCCGCCCCGTCCCGTCCTGTCCCGTCCCGTCCCGCTCCGTCCCGTCCCGCTCCGCCCCGTCCCGTCCCGTCCCGTCCCATCCCGTCCCGTCCCGCCCTCCCGCCTCCCCGCCCGCCCCTTCCGCGCCTGGGTCGCCACCGCACCGGCGTGGCGCGGGGGACCGCCTGTCATTTGTCGCGGGCGAGACGGGTCGGGGTGGGGGTGGAGGAGGAGGGGGAGGGGAGCGGGGGCGTAGCGAGCGGAGTCATCCATCTGCCCGGCAGAGGAGCCACCGTCGCGTCGCACGGCCGCAGAGGCAGCAACCGCGCTCCCACGCCGCCTCGCACGAAGACCCACAACAGGGGTGTCTATCCGGCGGCCCGCCGTACCATTTGTTGCGGCCCGAGAAACGTCACACACAAGTCAAACGGGAAAATGACATGTCGGAGGAGACCATTGCGCGGCTAGCGCACATGCCCTGCCTACATCAACACCCTCCCCAATGAAAAAAATGGTTAGGTTTAGATTTTAGGAGGGTTTTTTCTCTAGTAAATTCAGAAATTCGATATAATTTCAATGTGCTTCACTGTGTTATTGCACGGCCTGCCATCAGGCGTGGTTCCATTCCCTTCCCGTTTTATAACAGCCCAAGCAAACTACTGGGATTATCACGACGTGGTTACGTGTAGATCGCCCGAGGAATGGCAATTTGGACTGCAACCTTATTAAGTATTAGTTCTGACCCGTGAGACCTCGCAAGTTGCACACCCCTGGCCTAGACGCAACATCACGCGACAGACACTCGACTCTTGAGGTACAATTAGATTCGAACGATTACTATTTTTGGACGCGTTGACCACTAGTCCTGATTAATTGGTCCTGTAAGTACAGTGCATGTTTTTTATCGCGAGAGGTGGAAGTGTTCTTCCCCCAATATATGGCGAGATCCGGCGCTCACCTAGCGTTGGATAGCGGGGTTTTTCCAAACCAGATATCTCCCATCAGCTGGGCATCGTCCCGACTCCCACCGCTCCAAACTTCCGACCGGTCTCCTTGTATTGCGGTAGTGTAATGCGTGTGTAGGAAACGGGTAAGGATAGGACCAGGAGGATGAAGGAAAGATCGCGCGCGGTCCGTGGCCCGTTTGTTAGGGTACTGCTCCGGCATTCGCCTGGCGTTGATCGAAAAACGACATCGGAAAACTACCGATCAGAGCAACCGGCCGCTAGAATTCCCCACCACTCAGCAGCTGAATTCGACTGAGCTCTGTAGCCAGTGTCAAAAATTCTGCCAACGTCGGGATTCGAACCTAGGACCTCCCGGTCAGAGACGCTGCAGTGGCAACGATTGTAGTCCCGAGCTAATTCAGCCGGTGATAACTGTGTCCGAAAACCCCTCCACAGACGCTGAGCGTAGTCTACAGACAACAACATGAAAGTCTCATCACATCCCTTCCCAACCCACGCGTTCATCCGAAAATGACGTAATGGACGTTCAACGAACGGTCAACGCAATCGGCGAGCGTACGCTGCCTGCACTGCAAGCCTCTTTCGGTCCCCGGACCATGAATCGTCTCTATGGAAACGGCGATGTGGAACAGAAGAACATCGGTCTAAAAGGGCGGCTCGGAAGCTATCACCTACCAGACGGCTGGACGCGCTCCAAATAGCTCTCCGTCGGTTCTCTCCCTCTCGTCATGATAGACGACGCTAGAGCGCGATGGCAGCGCCGGAGAAATCTGGGATTCCATGGAGTAATGAAGCGAAGTTTGGCGAACATCGGAGTGCTTGCGCTGAGAGTCGAATAAAATAATTGACAAACCAATTCCGGAACCATGGACTGAAGCATTTCGAATATCGGTGTGCTCGCTTGATTGATTGATTGATTGTTAGTGATTCTGAACGCGTCAACTAGTAAAACCGTCCGTGTTGTAAGTATAGTGCATGTTTTTGCTCGAGTGGTCTTTCCCCGCTGGATGGCGAGATCCGGCGCCGACCTACCATCTGTTTTCCCTAACCAGGTATCTCCCGCCAGCTGAACACAGCCCCATGCCGGGACAAGCTCTAAGCTCCCGAGCGGTCTCCCGGCGTGAGTGGTAGTGTAGTGTAGTAAGGGATAGGGATAAGAGAAAGAATGGGACGGAAAAATAGCGCGCTGTCCGTGGTCCGTTTGTTAGTGTACTTCTCCGGCCTTCTTCGCCTGATGGGAATGGGAAAAACCACGGAAAACTACCGATCAGAGCAGCGGACTGCTGTCGTCGGTGGACTGCAAAACTCAAAATAAGAGGTTGACCGCCATTAAATATTTGTTACTCGCGTATTGCGTTATGAAACACCTTTGTGATATTCTTGATATGTGAAGAACTGTCTGTATATTATACAATTTTAATGGAGTATTCATGAAGTCTGTTTTTGTTAAAATATATAATCTACTGTAGTGATTTACGAGAGTATTCAATTAGTTGGTGTTGAGCAGTGTGCGTGCAACTTTTCTGACAATCATTTTCCGTGTTCAACACCATTTTCATTGCTAACTCTATATTAATTAAATTCTAATTTCCACATCTCCTTATCATCCACGTGATCTGCCTAAATGTTAGCACAGCACAGTTTTATTTCCAATACCATCTTCCAGCAGGCTCTGTTAGCGGAATCGTTCTGCGATGTCCGTTTCTCTTTGCTCTGGGCAACGTCATGCTGTTGTTTCTGGCTGTGGCAGCAGCCACCGCCCCAGCGGCAAGTCCTTTACTTCGGCCCAGTCGGGTGTCATTGGGATGTCGCAACTTTCTGCTCCGGCAGAGGCAGAAAAGAGAAAACCGCTTTTCATTTCGATACAAAAGGTCAATGTGTGACAGATCGGATAACCCAGCAGCTGCGGTTTTTGCTCTGACGAGCTCGGACAATGTGAACGAGAAAAAAAAATGCTCTAAAGTTTTATTTGATATTCGTGCACGTTTTGAGAGCAATTGATTCATTTGTTCTCCAAACAACCAGATGTAATGTTGGTGAAACAGAAGCAAACTGGCAGGAGAAGCAACTGTTAGAAATCAAAATCCATTAATATAAAAGACATTAGAAACGCAAAACTACATTTTATCATCATGGATGCCAAACGTAAACAACCTGACGAAGAAATAAAATGACAAAGGCGTACGCTTCCTAGTTATTCGTAAAAGTTCTCCGTCATCTGCACTCAGAAAGAGAATGTCAACGTAATCATCATCATCATCATCATCATCATCAAAAAAAGAAAATTCGACATTCAGTGGAAGGCAGAGGAATCTACAACTGCGCTTTCTTGTCCAAGAAAAAGGACAAAGAGTAAACCTTCCCTTCACCTACTCTCAGTAAATTAACTAAATTAATTTAAATGACTGTCATTATCATTTCTAAATTTGATTACACATGCATTCACGCTTTTTTAAAGTTTTTTTTAAATTAACAGTTTAGATCACTGCCATGCTGAAAATTGTAATGTTTTGTCTCGTACAAATCCAATGATCGATTCTCAGTTATGAGCGCGGGTAGGTTGGCTGAGGAAAAGTTGACCTGACTTTCGTATGTGTCATTAGGCAAATGTACATCCTTGTTCCTAATACGAAGCCACAAGGAGAAATCTGCTTCGATAATACAAATGTTCCAATGTACTAATTACAAAACTGTGTTAAACTTCAAAAATAGAAAACAATAATATGCAATACGTAAAAAATGTACGTTTACGTTTTTGTTTTCGCATTGTCGAGATTTGGTTGGGTAAAAGTGACCTACCAAGTTGATTTATATGGTTACCTAGACGTACGACTAACGCCGATGATGTTTAATGTAATATGATTGAATGGGGAAATGCACTAATCCAATCAGATAATACATGAAACGAAAATGAGCAACAATCGAATGATAGTTTTTGTTTTACAAATCAATACGTTCAAAAAATATAAATGAATTGCTTTGAAAATCCCAATGACAAAACTGTATTCAACTTCAAAAATAGAAGACAATAATATGCGATACGCCAAAGAAATCAACAACATGAAATTGAGTAGTAGATTTGACTTAATTAATTGAACTGAATTTGATTGAATGACAATGAAAGAATAAACAAATGCACAAACAAAAAAGATTGGATGGAGGGGGGAATAAGAGCCAAAGAAATTGAAGGCTACCCAGAAAATGTGTCGTTACCCCGATCTGCCTACGAGCCACATTTAGATTGGTTGGGATTGGCACCATGTCGCGAGAAAAAAAGATGAGATTCCAAATACCCAAGCTGACACTCATACAACACACACACACTTTACGAAATCAATAAAATTCTTCTCCAGTCACAGACTAATTTTTGCGAAAAACACAATTCACACAAATTCACTTCTACTCTGTATAAATATTCAAACTAATTTTGTATGCCAGCTTTAAAATAGTAATTACTGAAATACGCATATTCTTCGAAATCTCAGTTTCCACTCATTAACATCGCCAACATATTCTGTCAAATATATTTTCATCCAATTTTTGCATTTCCCTTCTTTTTGCTTTAATACACACATCAGTTCACTCCGATTTCTTTGTCACCCCAATTTTTCTCGTATGTCGCACACACTCACATATTCCATCTTCCCCTGTCGCGTATTCCGCCTCATACATATGGACAAAATGTCAACCCTCAAAATAACTTTTGGAGGCTTCACGCAGAATTCTGTCATATCGTGTCTTGCTCCCATTTCTGTCTTCGCACCCCATTTTCATTTCCAGCCCATACATATAGAATATTTTGATTATGTCTTTCACGTGTAAATAATTAAATTAAAAACCATCGTCATTTTAAATTAGACGTGGTTTCACCACGCAGATGGTTAACTGGCAGATGGTTTGCATTAAATAAGGCAGTGAAAAAAGCTTTCGGCTCCAATACATCTATATAACACCAAGATACTTTTTTTCTAACGATTAAAACATGTTAACCCACATCACTTTCCACTACTCGAAATTTTAAATATTAGTTACAATGAAGCACATCATATGTATTGGAAGCATGGATCGGCATGATCCGAGAAGTATCCTAACAAAAGAACAAAAACGTCAGCATTTGACGTACAAGACTACAATCCGATACACACCTATTTGTGAATGTTAACATCTGCTGCATCTTCCTCTATCACTTGTACATATGCCACGTTCACCCCAACATCATCCACCATCGCCTCTACACCTTCCTTCATCGCTTCAACATTACGCCAATCGCCCTTCTATGACACCCTCATTATCCTCACTCGACCTCCATCAACCATTTTCTATATCTCTCCATCATCACTCCTCCATTTCCCCTTCCTCTTTCCTCACCCACACCTGTCCACCTTCCTCTATCCCTTCCCTACTCCTCTATCTCCCTACACCCCCCTCATTATCGCTTCTACATCTTCCTGTATCCCTCCACCTCCCTTTTTTCACTCCTCCACCTCCCTACGTAATCCTCTCCATCGCCTTTACACCTTCCTTCATCGCCTCTACATCTTCGTCAATGCCCCTTCTATCACGCATCCATTACCCTCAATATTTCTCCACCTTCCTCCATTCCCCCTCCATCAGAGACTTCGGCATTCACTTCCCCCTCATAATCAGCCACGGGACCCCGGCGTAACTTTTCAATAAGAAACAGCTACGGGGCGAAGGCAACTCCTTTCTTATTTTTTTTTTACTATTTCTTTCGCCCCCCCTCCCCTCGTCCTTTCGCCTGTCGATCGCACGGGGAGTCCCCTTCCCTCCCCCTTCCGGCCCCGCCCCCTCCCCCTCCCCTCCGTCGTCCGCCGAGAGAAGGAAAAAAAAGGCTGAAGAATACGTTGCGGGGGTTTAAATATGCCGAGGTGTGTTTTGTGTATCCACAATGAGGCTAATGCACTTTTTTGAATACGCAGACTTGGCGAACTAATGATTTGGCGACGGGGGCGGTCGGAGAAAAAGCGAGATACAACAGAGTGGTGGGTGGGGACGGGCGGGGCTGCAGAGGGCACGAGGAGGATCTAGAGGAGGAAGGGAAAGGGAAAAACAAGGAAGAAGAGAAAAAAGAAAAGGAGGGAATGAGAGGAGAAAATGAGGTGGAGAATAAGAGGGCAAAAGTGGAACAGAAGAAAGAGAAAAGGAAGGGAAGGGGAAGAGGAGAGAAGTGTAAGGTGGAGGAGGGGGGTGGGTGGGAAGCAGGCGGAACGAAGAAGGCAAAGGTGGATCAGGGGAAGTAAGTTGAAAAGGTGGAGGTTGAGGAGGAGAGGGAAGGGGGTGAGGCAGGAGGAGGAGGTGACGGAGAGGGCAAAGGTGGAGCAGGGGAAAGAAGTGGAAGAAAAGGAGGAGGTTGAGGAGGGGGTGGGTGGTAAAGGAGGCGGTGCCGGAGAGGGCGCAGGTGAAGGACGCGGAGGGGGAGGGGGAGGGGGAGGAGGGGAAGGAGGGCGGTGTGCTTGCAACGTGCGGTGAGCAATGATTAATGAAGCGCGGAGAGGTCGGGCGTTAGAGCGCAGGAAAAGGGCGTCCGCCGCCTGCGAATGCATAATTCGCCCCTCACACGCCTCAAACAACCTCCCTCTCCTCTGCCTCTCAACCTCTCCCTCTCCTCTGCCTCTCGTCCCTCCCTCTCCTCTGCCTCTCAATCTCTCCCTCTCCTCTGCCTCTCAATCTCTCCCTCTCCTCTGCCTCTCAATCTCTCCCTCTCCTCTGCCTCTCAATCTCTCCCTTTCCTCTGTCTCTCGCTCTTTATCTCTCTCGCCCCTCCCTCTCCTCTCTCTCGTCTCTCATCTGTTTCTATTGTTCTCCCTCTCCTCTGCCTCTCATTCTCTCCCTCTCTTCTGCCTCTCAATCTCTCCATCTTCTCTGCCTCTCAATCTCGCCCTCTCCTCTGCCTCTCATTCTCTCCCTCTCCTCTGCCTCTCATTCTCTCCCTCTCCTCTGCCTCTCATTCTCTCCCTCTCCTCTGCCTCTCAATCTCTCCCTCTCCTCTGCCTCTCATTCTCTCCCTCTCCTCTGCCTCTCATTCTCTCCCTCTCCTCTGCCTCTCATTCTCTCCCTCTCCTCTGCCTCTCAATCTCTCCCTCTCCTCTGCCTCTCAATCTCTCCCTCCTCTGTCTCTCGCTCTTTATCTCTCTCGCCCCTCCCTCTCCTCTCTCTCGTCTCTCATCTGTTTCTATTGTTCTCGCTCGCTCTCCCTTTATCTTCCCTCTATTCTCTGTTTCTAGTTCTCGCTGCTCTCTCTCACACACTCAGTCACCCATCTCTCTTCACCATGCTTATAGTTGGAATATGTGGGACACCGAAACGATACTACTAGATGATACCGATTCAAAAAGATCGAAAAATCACCAAAACGCTTAGAACAAGAAAGTGAAAGACGAGAGGAAACAAGGGGGAGGGGAAATAATGAAATAGAGAAAATAACCATGAGAAAAGACTAAAAAAAGAACGCAGTTATAGTTTTATGTGGATGTTACCTTATTGCAAGCTCCCCTTATCATGAAATGAGGAACGCAGACCATTCCATTGGAATCTGTCAGAGGAGTACATCAAAATAGAACTGCAGAGGACCACTGAACGACCAGTAACAAATTGAACACTGGGAATTACGAACAAGAAACGCAATAAAGAGACAAGTCGATATCGAGGCACCGCCCCAGTCGAGACAAGCTCTAAGCCCCCAATTGGTCTCCCGGCATGTGTGGTAGCGTAGTGCACGAATGTGTAAGTGCGTTGTGAAAGGGGTGAGGATATGACTCGAAAGAGGAAGGAAAGATGTCGCGCGGTGCGTGGCCCGTTTGTAACACAACGAAAAAACACCGTGAAAGCTACAACTAACAATTTCACAGTGGTTTTTGGCCATTTAAAATATACTGTAAGGGGGTGCTGCAATTCTGGCTTCAGACACCGAGTCAGAGCGTCGATACACAGCGAGAAACACGTGCCAAGTCCTTGGATCTCACAACTTTTTTTTTTAAATTTCGTGTGTCTGCGTAATCGGTCGCCAGAACCCAACGTCCCAGACAGAGCCGCTGCAGCGACAAGAACAATGCTGTCTCCGAGCCACACCGGCCTCAGAAGGGAGGGGGCGTCTCAAGACGGGGACGCGGCGGCGGGCGAGGGGGCACGTGATCTAATTTGAGTCGGAGTCGCGGGGATGCAGGACGCAAGAGGGTCCTCCCCCCCCCTTCCCGCAGGCGGTTACAAATCTTGGAGCGGGAGCACCGCGCGAGGAATGAGGGCCGGAGAGGAAACAATCTATACAGGTCCAGGATACCCGCAGTACTGTAGAATGAAATAATTATACGACTCATGTCGAATGTTAAATATATTTTTTGTATTCCAGAATTAAAAACGACTTTTTCTATTGCAAGACATTGTTCATAATCCGGCACTTTTCGTCACAAATGATGACGTATTAGATATTACGGCACTAATGATTGCGTATCACACATTTAGCCAATCGTAGAGAGAGAATCGTGGGGTGGTAACGGTGAACGGCACAGCCGACCACTGTCTTCTCGCACAGCTATCAAATATCTAAGACGTCACAAGAAATTGTTTCGCGCAAGGAATTTATCATTTTCTTATAATCCTATACAGAATGGAAAAAGAATAATTTTGATATTGTAATATTTACTAATTCTAGAGTTTCACCTACAAGAGAATTCCATAATATTCTGACTGAAAGTGAATTTTCAAAGTGAGCCAGTCACACGCTGAAGAGTCCAAAGAAAAATATACATCTGCATGTCTGAGAACATCTCGTAAGTGTATTCAAATACGAAGTTTCTTTGACGACGCGGCTGCTTTTTAAACCCACGTACATCACTTTCATCTCTCTGCATATTTACATCGCATGCACTCCGACTTTCATTTCCACGTCAAAGGAGCCATGTTTACGGAAACGACGAATAAAAGCCGAATTTTGCAGGTTTCTTACTCCCGTATTCGTTTTCCTCTGTTTAGGATTAACGGTATATTTATTTTGTTCGTTGCGTCTACGTATCGTATACTCGTCTCCCTATTAATTTGAAAGTGTTAATAACAATTTTCAGACCACACACCTGTTCTACATGTATTATTTTTTTTAAATTGGAATTAACTTGGAAGGTAAAATTATATTTAAGTAAGTTCAACTCGAATTTTGTAGTAATACAATAATATTCAGTGAAATTTCATTTTTTCGTGATCCCTCCAGCCATAATTTTGAGGCAGATTATAATCCATCCTGACGTTTAAAGAACCCTTCACGCATTGGTGTTTCTCAGATAGACGAAATCTCTTTGGCAGCACAGTGCGATGTGACCAAATAATAATTTTGAACCTGGATGTTTGCTAGCATCGATGTTTTGTGGCCGATGTGGCATCTCTACTGCCAACCCCTTCGGCAACTTCCCGGCGCCACCACGGCGCCGCGCGCGCAGCGCCCTCCCCCTCCCCCCCCACCGGGGGGCGAAAACTTCCGAGTCGGAGGCGCTCCCCCTTATTCCGGTGGCGATGCTCGCTTGTCTGCGGGTCGGACATTTCGGCGTCGAAAGCGTCTTCAAAATCGTCTGGAGAGCGAACGCTAGCCCAGTCAGCGAGTTAATTTCTCCTGCCCGGAAGCGTTCACACGCCCTTGGCTCTTCCATTTGATTTATTTTCGCCTAAATAGAACGAAAACTGCACGCGGGTATGAGAGAGAAGTACAAGCTGCGACCGGGATAGGGGGCTCAGGGCATCAACTAATGTCGCAGCAGTGCTTCTAACCGGGAGGTCCTAGGCCCTTACACTCCTCACAGGGGCAGGGTTTTTCGCACGAGCTAGGTCGAATTCAGCCCTTGTCTGAAAGAGAATTTCAGCAGTCGGCTGCTCTGATCGGGAGTTTCCCGTTGTTTCTACGATCAAGTGCAAGCGAATACCGGAGCAGTTCCCCAACAAACGGGCCACGAACCGCTAGCGATCTTTTCTTCCCCTTCGTTGTCTTTTCCTCACCCCGGACTTACACACACTTACACAATACATGCACTACACTACCACACATGCCGGGCGTCCAGCCACAAGCTTAGAGCTTGTCCCCGCTGGGGCGGTGTCCCGCTGGTGGGAGATACCTGGTAACGAGTAACTCCTCCCGAGGAAGAAAATATGCACTACACTAGCACAAAGGCCGGGAGAGCGGTCGGGGGCTTATAGCTTGTCCCGGCTGGGGCGGTGCCCTCCTGGTGGGAGATACCTGGTAACGAGTAACTCCTCCTCCCGAGGAAGAAAATATGCACTACACTAGCACAAAGGCCGGGAGTGCGGTCGGGAGCTTAGACCGTGTCCCGGCTGGGGCGGTGCCCCGCTGGTGGGAGATACCTGGTAACGAGTAACTCCTCCTCCCGAGGAAGAAAATATGCACTACACTAGCACAAAGGCCGGGAGAGCGGTCGGGAGCTTAGAGCTTGTCCCGGCTGGGGCGGTGCCCCGCTGCTGGGAGATACCTGGTAACGAGTAACTCCTCCTCCCGAGGAAGGAAATATGCACTACACTAGCACAAAGGCCGGGAGAGCGGTCGGGAGCTTAGAGCTTGTCCCGGCTGGGGCGGTGCCCCGCTGCTGGGAGATACCTGGTAACGAGTAACTCCTCCTCCCGAGGAAGGAAATATGCACTACACTAGCACAAAGGCCGGGAGAGCGGTCGGGAGCTTAGAGCTTGTCCCGGCTGGGGCGGTGCCCCTCTGGTGGGAGATACCTGGTAACGAGTAACTCCTCCTCCCGAGGAAGAAAATATGCACTACACTAGCACAAAGGCCGGGAGAGCGGTCGGGATCTTAGAGCTTGTCCCGGCTGGGGCGGTGCCCCGCTGGTGGGAGATACCTGGTAACGAGTAACTCCTCCTCCCGAGGAAGAAAATATGCACTACACTAGCACAAAGGCCGGGAGAGCGGTCGGGAGCTTAGAGCTTGTCCCGGCTGGGGCGGTGCCCCGCTGGTGGGAGATACCTGGTAACGAGTAACTCCTCCTCCCGAGGAAGAAAATATGCACTACACTAGCACAAAGGCCGGGAGACCGGTCGGGAGCTCAGAGCTTGTCCCGGCTGGGGCGGTGCCCCGCTGGTGGGAGATACCTGGTAACGAGTAACTCCTCCTCCCGAGGAAGAAAATATGCACTACACTAGCACAAAGGCCGGGAGAGCGGTCGGGAGCTTAGAGCTTGTCCCGGCTGGGGCGGTGCCCCGCTGCTGGGAGATACCTGGTAACGAGTAACTCCTCCTCCCGAGGAAGGAAATATGCACTACACTAGCACAAAGGCCGGGAGAGCGGTCGGGAGCTTAGAGCTTGTCCCGGCTGGGGCGGTGCCCCGCTGGTGGGAGATACCTGGTAACGAGTAACTCCTCCTCCCGAGGAAGAAAATATGCACTACACTAGCACAAAGGCCGGGAGAGCGGTCGGGAGCTTAGAGCTTGTCCCGGCTGGGGCGGTGCCTCGCTGGTGGGAGATACCTGGTAACGAGTAACTCCTCCTCCCGAGGAAGGAAATATGCACTACACTAGCACAAAGGCCGGGAGAGCGGTCGGGAGCTTAGAGCTTGTCCCGGCTGGGGCGGTGCCCCGCTGCTGGGAGATACCTGGTAACGAGTAACTCCCCTCCCGAGGAAGAAAATATGCACTACACTAGCACAAAGGCCGGGAGACCGGTCGGGAGCTTAGAGCTTGTCCCGGCTGGGGCGGTGCCCCGCTGGTGGGAGATACCTGGTAACGAGTAACTCCTCCTCCCGAGGGAGAAAATATGCACTACACTAGCACAAAGGCCGGGAGAGCGGTCGGGAGCTTAGAGCTTGTCCCCGCTGGGGCGGTGTCCCGCTGGTGGCAGATACCTGGTAACGAGTAACTCCTCCTCCCGAGGAAGAAAATATGCACTACACTAGCACAAAGGTCGGGAGGCCGGTCGGGAGCTTAGAGCTTGTCCCGGCTGGGGCGGTGCCCCGCTGGTGGGAGATACCTGGTAACGAGTA
The DNA here is from genome assembly GCA_038098605.1 of Gryllus longicercus. Classification (NCBI taxonomy): domain Eukaryota; kingdom Metazoa; phylum Arthropoda; class Insecta; order Orthoptera; family Gryllidae; genus Gryllus; species Gryllus longicercus. The sequence continues at coordinate 519,132 of JAZDUA010000617.1, forward strand.
ACTCCTCCTCCCGAGGAAGAAAATATGCACTACACTAGCACAAAGGCCGGGAGAGCGGTCGGGAGCTTAGAGCTTGTCCCGGCTGGGGCGGTGCCCCGCTGGTGGGAGATACCTGGTAACGAGTAACTCCTCCTCCCGAGGAAGAAAATATGCACTACACTAGCACAAAGGTCGGGAGGCCGGTCGGGAGCTTAGAGCTTGTCCCGGCTGGGGCGGTGCCCCGCTGGTGGGAGATACCTGGTAACGAGTAACTCCTCCTCCCGGGGAAGAAAATATGCACTACACTAGCACAGAGGCCGGGAGAGCGGTCGGGAGCTTAGAGCTTGTCCCGGCTGGGGCGGTGCCCCGCTGGTGGGAGATACCTGGTAACGAGTAACTCCTCCTCCCGAGGAAGAAAATATGCAATGCACTAGCACAAAGGCCGGGAGAGCGGTCGGGAGCTTAGAGCTTGTCCCCGCTGGGGCGGTGTCCCGCTGGTGGGAGATACCTGGTTGAGGAAAACCTCGTTAGCCGAAAGGAAAAAACCCAAAGAAAAAACTGAACCACACATACGGGAATAATGACCTTAACAGTTGACACACGGGGAATCACTAATGAATCAATATAAAGTGCGAGTGTTTTCTTGAACTCCAGAATCTCTTCCCTACCCAGTTACTATACATAGCTGAATGATAAATGAAAAATAATAACAAATCGACGATAACAAAAAACGTCAGTAATAATAATAATAATAATAATAATAATAATAATAAAAATTAGGAAAAATGTGCGTAGTGGTGAAGTGGCGGCGGTGGATAATTAATCAATACAATTTGAAGTTTGATCGCATCCATTCTTCATCACGTGCTCTATTTTCACACGAAGAAACTAGTGAAGAAGCAGACGAGCACATTTTCATGGCGACTAACCTTCTCCGTAAAGTAAAGACGCGGGTATATTCCAAAAGGGACATTATTTACTTATCTTTCCTATTCTTTACCAATTAAATATGGTGCAGTTATTTAATCACGACCGACCTTACCCGTAAACGAAAGACGCGATATTTTCCCAAAGCCAAGCACCAGCTGTACACCGATAAAAACCGGAAGGCCTTATCACTAGCTGACGCGAGAGGGTGACACTATCACCGAAGCGTCAAGTTCGTTTCGACTTAAACTGTGGTCTTCATGCTCTCGATTGGATGAGAGTCTTCCCCTTTCTTTTCAGCTCTTGACCTTAAACGCACTTCGTGTTTGAATCGTAGTACACAGTCGACTCCGTTTATAGTGAACTCCCGGTTACAGTGAACTTACGCCATTGGCTCTGCTTCACTTACATTACAAATGATCAAAAGAAGGTTCGGTTATAGTGAACTCCCGGTTACAGTGAACTTAAGTCACTGGCTCTGCTTCACTTACATTACAAATGATCAAAAGAAGGTTCGGTTATAGTGAACTCCCGGTTACAGTGAACTTAAGTCACTGGCTCTGCTTCACTTACATTACAAATGATCAAAAGAAGGTTCGGTTATAGTGAACGCTGAACCTCGGCTAGAGTGAACGTAGGAAATGTGTGATCAATACAGAATCAAGTACGGAGACAGCACGAACACCGGAGAAGAATCTGCAGAAATTACTAACGAAACATGTTGGAAGCAAACAACTGAAAATAATATTTTTTTAAGATAAAATAAACATTTTCATTTCATGCTGTTAATATATTTCGCTGTATAAAATCAATCATCGGGGAGATTTTCTTATTTAATTTTGACTTCTGATATAGTGAACTAAATATGCTAGCCCCCAGAAGTTCACTATAACCGGAGACGACCGTAGTTCACGGAATTCAGACCACAGTCTGGCCTGGCCTGGCCTGGCCTGGCCTGGCCTGTTCCACCATCGGCGAGTTATCCCGCAGATAATTCGATCTCCGAACATTTCGCGCATTTCGGTGCATCGAATAAAACAAACACGCACAAAGACAAAATAAAAAAAACATTCACAAAACAACAACAACAAAAAATAAAACGATGGAAAAAATGAGCGTCGCGGTGCGGTGGCGCGGCGGGGCGGCGGCGGGGAATAATTAAACAATAGGATTTGCGGATCGGTTTCGCATTTGTCTTGGTCGGCGTGACAGTCGTAATGCGCGGATTACCGCTTGCCCGCGTCCTTCGTCTAGGGGGTGGGGGAGGGGAGGGGATGCAGGAGGGGAAGAGGGAGAGGAGGGAAAGAGGGAGAGGAGGGGAAGAGGGAGAGGAGGGGTTAGGGAGTGGGGAGGGGGAGTAAGAGGGGAGGGGAAGATTGGGGGAGGGGAAGAGGGAGGGGAGGGGAGGGGAAAGGGAGGAGAGGGGAAGAGAGGGGGATGAGAAGAGGGAAGAGGGAGGAGGGGGAGGGGAAGAGGGAGGAGGGGGAGGGGGAGGGGAAGAGGGAGGAGGGGGAGGGGATGGCAAGAGGGAGGAGGAGGAGGAGGAGGGCGGAAGGGGGCGTGGTCATTAATCCCAGGCTGCAGGGTGACGCCCTGGCCAGCACCAGGCGCGCCTCTGGACACGAGGGCACGGGGCACGGGCAGACAAATTGCCATCCCACCGGCCACCCTTCTCCATCAACAGAATACAGGATGTGTGACGTTTCGTATACAAAAAGCGAATATGGTTCCTCAGATACTTTATTTGCAAAGCAACGTGGTTGTTGATAATGACGAGAGCTATAAAATTTGTTGAAACACAACAATTTGTAAAGAATACTGTGAAACGCTAAATACAGAACAATGAAATAGATATTCAAAGTCAATGAATATTGAACTACTATTGGAATAAAGAATTTGAAAGAATCTACATGATGTTTTTAGTACGTATTATGAACTATTTGAACTGAAACGTTACAAAATGAATTTCGATAGAACGTAGAACATCTGACGAACAATATTCGTTATTTGTATACAGAACGTTACAGGTGCTTCGGAAAAAGTCACAAACTTCTAGGGCTTGTAGGAAGGGTAGATTGATTGACTGGTGATTGCAAGCACGTGAACGTCGAAGGTCACTGGTCTCGCAAGTGTAATGCTTGTTTTTATCGCGGGAGAAAATAGCGAGAGTTAGAAGCGACAGACTTGTGAAATTTTCCCCCAAACAGGTATCTCCCGTCAGTGGGACACTGACTCGTTCGGACGAAGCTCTACGCTTCCGACTGATCTTCCCATATGTGCGGTGAAGTGCATGTAAGTGTAAGTCTGTGTAAGTAAGGGGAGAGGATAGGGCAAGGAAGAGGAAGGAAAGATCGCGCGCGGTTCGTGACCCGTTGGTTAGGGTACTGCTCCGGCATTCGCCTGGTGTTGATCTTAACCATCACAGCCGGGAAGAGCTCTAAGCTCCCCACCGGTCTCCCGCCATGTGTGGAGTGTGGTACATGCTAGTGTAAGGGGAGAGGATAGGGCAAGGAAGAGGAAGGAAAGATCGCACGCGGTCCGTGGCCCGTTTGTTAGGGTACTGCTCCGACATTCGCCTGGTGTTGATCTTAACCATCACAGCCGGGAAGAGCTCTAAGCTCCCCACCGGTCTCCCGCCATGTGTGGAGTGTGGTGCATGCTAGTGTGAGGGGAGAGGATAGCACAAGGAAGAGGAACGAAAGATCGCGCGCGGTCCGTGGCCCGTTTGTTAGGGTACTGCTCCGGCATTCGCCTGGTGTTGAATGGAGAAACCTCGGAAAACCGATCAGAGCAGCCGGCCGCTGAAATTCTCCTCCAGGTAGTGGTTGAACTGGATTGGAACCCGAGGACCTTCCGGTCAGTGGGGGTTGCTGGTGGTCTAGGATCATTTTCTGCCAAGAATATGAGATCAGAAATCAATATAACGAAGTGTAGCAATTTAGAATTTTGTACTAGCTTTATTGCGGACAAAATTAGTACCTTCAAAAGTAATACTTTATTATAATTTTTTTTTAAATAAATAAAAACGATTGTGTTTTGATCGAAACGGTAATGTTTTCGTCCGCGCTTATTTACCAACATTCGTCGAAACTGTGTCTCATTTCGGCCTTGATATATACAATTCTATGTCGGATTTTTTTAAGGGTCGCATCAACTACTACTGCGGTGGTAATTATGAGGATATGATGATAGGGGTGTGAAAGGACAAACACAATACAACCATGCCCGAGGCAGGACTCGAACCCGCCATCCTTCGGTCCGAGAACGCTACGGCACTACTGCCTTAACGATCCGGCCACCCGGCTGAGACGGATTTTGCCCCAACATTTTCCTTGTTTTTTTGATTTGAAAGGAGCGTTCACCTGGAGGGGGCGACGGGAGACCCAGCACCGCGGCGCGGCGTGGTGCGGCGCGTCGGCCAGTGACCCCCCCGCCCCCACGACTGCCTCTCCGTTCGAGAGGTCGATACGCCGCTCGTGAAATCGATAGTCGGCGGCAGGCGCGGGCGGCGCGGCGCGGCGCGGCGCGGCGCGCGTCTCACAGCGGCAGGGGCGGGGGGCGCGCGGCGTTCGGGTGGGGTGGGGTGGGGGTCAGGAGTGTGGGGGAGCGGGATTGGTCTGGGCTGATGGGATGGGACGGGGCGAGACATAACACAATGGGGCGAAAGGGTGGGGTTGGTAAGGGATGGGGGAGGGGCGTGTTGGAGCAAAATGGAACGGGACGGAACGGAACTGGACGGGGCGACGCGAGGTCAGGTGGTAGCATAGGCGGGGCGAGTCAGAGGGGAATTGAATTGAATTGAATTGAATTAATGCCTTATTTTACGTGGCGAGACTCAGGCCATTAGGCCTGCTCTTCCGTCTGACCACGTAAATTTCGCTACGCTCCTTTCACCAACTAGCACAGAAAGGAGGCATTTCTTGGGCGAGAAACAGGCGATTTGAATTTAGCTCAGAGGCTACGTCATTTAGGCTTGAGGATCTTTTACATGCAAGTAAATCTACTAACATGGGACAGCCGGCTTTACTTCCCCTCCGAAGGAAGGGGATGGGGTGGGATTAGCCGGGGCAGGGCGGGTGGAAAGACACGAGGCGGGGCGGAACGAGACGGGGCAGGGCGACGTGGGGAGGGGAGGGGAGGGGCGGATGGGATGGGGCGGGGCGGGGAGAGACGGGGCGGCACTGAACGGAACGACTCGAAACGGATGGGCGGAGGGGACGGATAGAATAGAGTGGGACGGGGCAGATCCGAACAGGGTAGCCACTAATTTCCCTGACTTTTTCCGGGTTAACAGAGCATTTTAATTTTTTTTCACTCATAAGTTTTGTAATTTCACGCGATTTAAACAAAACATTCAAGCCACCCAGAAATAATTTATCTGATCTCCCATTTCGCCGAGATAGAGTAAAAGAAAAAAAAAAGATTAGAAATTGAGCAAAAATAATCCTGTAGTGTTTTTTAGAAATAACATCTAGTTTTCTAACCAACTCAAAACAAATTCCCCTGACTTCTAACCATTATTTTACAATTTCCCTGATTTTTCCCAAATTTTTTCCAAAGCAGTGAAATTCTCGAAGTTTTCTTTGACTTTTCCAGAGCAGTGAAATTCCCTAATTTTTCGTTGACTGTTCCCGAGCTGAGAAATTCCCTGATTCTCTCCTGGAAGTGGACGGAACGAGGCGGGGCGGTGCAGTGTCGGGGGGGGGCGGAGCGTGAGGGAGCGGGGAAGGTTGGCGACTCTCGCACAAGTGAATGCGCGAGCGGGGGCGGGGCTGGGGGCGGGGCTGGGATCAGGGCGGAGGCAGGGTGACACGCCAGTGGGAGAGGGGCGTGTGTTAGCGGGGAAGGAGGAGGGGGCGGAGAAGGGGGAGGAGGGGCGGGAGGAGCGGGCGATGGTGGGCGGAGGCGCAAGACTGAGAGTGGATTGGCACAAAGGCTTACTTTGATTCATGCTTCCGGTTATTTAACTGCTCATCATTTCTCCCTCCGGTGTAGTGAATGATTTTATTTCGGGAGGCGGCTTCCCTCCCCGTTGGATAGCGAGATCCAGCGCCGTTCTGCACGTGACCCCGGGGTTTCCCATGGCCAGGTGTCTCCCACCAGCAGGGCAGCGTCCCAACCGGGACAAGCTCTAAGCTCCCGACCGCTCTCCCGGAATGAGTGGTTATGTAGTACATGTGAGTGTAAGTGTTTGCAAGGGGTGAGGATAGGGCAAGGAAGAGGAAGGAAAGATCGCGTGCGATCTCCACCATTCGCCAGGTGCTGATCAGAAAAACGACGGAAAACTCCCGATCAGAGCAGCCGCCCGTTAGAATTCTCCTCCAACCGACCGGTACAACTACAGTCGAACATCCTTCTCGGGACTTGAACCCCAGAGCCTCCGAGTCAGAGTCGCAGCGGAGAGCGGCAATGCTGTCCCTGAGCTGCCGCAGCTGGCGTGGAAGCGTGGAGAAGTGGATAGAGGGCGAGGGTGAGGGCAGGGGTTGGGGCCCGCTCGCAAAAGTCAATGTGGTGTGGTGGAAGGGGGGTTGGTATGCGGATAGAGGGATAGAGGGTGCGATAAAAATTCCTCAACGGGAGGAATTATTCCTTTCCTTACGCTGCGCCGGGCCTCGCCCACGTCCTCGCTTCGGACGAGCCGACATCTTCGCCACTGGCAGACGTTCAGCGGATTCGGTAGTATAACGGTTATGGAACTACACACAAACATTATCGCCTACTCTGAAAAATATCGGCATCTACTTCTTTTTAGCACTCGCACCAGGAAAGTACACGTATACCTTATTTCATTGTGTATTGATTGGAATGTCTATATTTTTGAATCCAAGTTCGTCGGATCAAACCCGATCGAAGCCGTGCATATTTAAAGGCGAAAAATCCTTCGTACGTCTTCCTTTGAAGGGAAGTAAAGCCGGCTGTTCCGTGTAGTACAATTACTACATGTAAAAGATCCTCAATTCTAAAAGTAGCCTCTGAGCTAAATTCAAAATCCCCTGTTTCGTTGCCCGAGATAATACCTCCTTTCTCCGCAAGATGGTAAAAAGAACGTATCTAAATTTGCGTGGTCAGATGGAAGTACGTGTCTCATGGCCCGACTCTGACCCTGTAAAATAAACTAACTAAATCCACGAGGCAATATGCAGAGTTGGGGCGGGTCTCTCGAGTCTGGGGTAAGGGCTGAGCTCTTGTAATGTCAGACCATTTTTTTACCACAACATTTCCATTCAAATTTTTTTGTGGAAAACATAATGATTTCCCAATTTTCTTGATTCTGTGATAAATGCGTCAGTATGTCTGTCCTTCTGTTTAGCGGCTAAACAGGTCAGCCGATTTTCACAAAATTGATATTCCCCCAATCTATCTGCTTGATGTCGCGGTGCCTTAAAATTGAAACCGATATATTAATTTTGGATAGTACTTCACATGAAGCCCCAGGGGCATTTTCAAAATTTTCAAACAAATGACTCCATCATTTTTTATGAAGTTTTTATGTATAGTGAGTGTGAACGACTTTTAAATGAATTTTGTAAGTCTCTTTTTCGTTAAAAACTCTGATTTTGCGAATTTGCAAAAATTCAAAATTTTTTCGGCGTCTTCTTACAACTACAAGTATAAAGAGGAGATTTTTCCCTTGATGCAATCTGTTCCTGAAAGATTTTTTTAAATATGGTCATGTACAATTTTTCAAAAATTTGAGTACTTTTCGCGTTATTTTGCGTGAAAGTTCGTGCTGTTTTAGCCCCACTACTTAACTAGTGTCGCAATCCCACCACCGTCGGGAGTCAAACCCTGGGACCTCCAAGCCAGGCCAGAGGCGCATCCGATGTCCTGAGCTACCTCAGCCGGTGTGTACCTAACATTCCGGCGCACCCTGTACGGGTGTGCGGGGAGTGTGTATGGATCGCCCAGCTGTGTCCCGCGGGAGGGGTGCAGAGGCGTGTATCGCGCTTTACGGGAGGGCGGCCCCCGCCGTGAAAGGAACGGGGCCGTGACGGCGCCAAGACCTCCTGAACCTTCCTTCTTTATCGCGACCGGGCGCCCTACGTCCGCTTCGCTACGATCATGGACGACATCAGCGCCGCCTGCCGACACACGCACGGCACCCTCCACGTAACGAACACAAAAGATGGACACGTAAAGAGAAGTTATTTTCCTGAATATAAAATACCTGTGTTTTCTTGTAGAAGAACGTCTCTTTTTATCTCTCCATATGGACTTGCACACGATTTCTGCGGAAATCACCGAGTTTGAAGACGGTTGAATCATCGCGCCGATTTTTCTTAAGTTTTCGTTTCGGTGAATGCGTGGGAGGTTAGTTATTTCGACAACCGTGCTATTATAAGTTATAGCTCGATTTTCGACACAAAAAGCTTCCAGTACGCAGGAACCAAACCTTATTATGAATTTGTCAATGTCTGTTTGGGATGAAGTGCGTCAAAACGGTTGGCGTACGTGCGGGAATAGCCCGACTACATCTCGCAGTTAGTTCACCCTGTCCCCTGCTTCCCAAATAATCCCCTTTCCTTAAAACATTTTAGTTAAGTAGCGCATACAGATGCTCTCGTATCAATCCAGATACAATCTTAAACACACATGAACATGTCAGAATCTTCGGAATTGTGCAGGTCTAGTCAGCGAGGTAAGACAATGCTTGTCATAGGTGATTTAATTGTTTTGTTTTCAGAAAATTTTAAGCTGTGGTTGTCAACGTTGGCCATGCTCTAAAAGATATGCAAATGTTTCTTGAAAATAGAAGTGAATCATATATAATCGATCAATGTGATTCTAAGCATACTACGTGAAACGTATCCTCACACGAAGGAGGAAAACGGACCTGGATGCAGTCGGACTATGCCTTTTTGGAGACGTAGGTAAACGGCTTAGGGAGAGTTAACCGCGGGATATAGTCGAGAATCGTCTGTTGGAGCACCAACCTGCCAAAATGGAACCAACGAGGAATAAAGTGCCTTTGATTAAACACACAAATATAGTTGAAATTTGGCGCAATCGGAACTCTGTAGGACGTATAGTTTCACGGCACGGCCCTTTTTAAATACCATTCGAGCATTGGAAATCACCAGATAAATTCCATCGTTGCAACGCGACTCTTGAATTTATCGGAAATTCCCAAGAGCACCAAAACGAATGCCAAGCAAGAAGTTTTCACATGTACAATTGGCAGCTCTGTTCGGTCACTTTGTGCTTTCCTGGGATCCATTATAGTGACAGAACCCTATCCCAGGGTTGCTGAAATGGAAGAATTGGGGCCAGACTGCTAAGGGGAGAGAGTGGAGCTGCTAGTGAAAATTTCAGGTTGTTTGTACGCGGTTGAGTAATAACTCTCAAATGCGATACCTAGAGCCCAGAAGTTCGGCAAAGTACCTTTCACAAAGAAGAGGAAGGAAAGATTGTGCGCGGTCTGTGGCCAGTTTGTTGGGGTACTGCTTCGGCAATCCGTCTGGTCCGTGGTTTCTCGGATGAACACCATGCGAATGCCAGAGCAGTACCCTAACAAACTGGCCACAGACCGCTCGTGATCTTTCTTACCTCTTTCTTGTCCGGTCCTCTCTCCTTGCTCATACACACGTGCACACATGCGCGCACACACATATACACTCTTACGTGTCCTACGTTGCCGTACGAAATGGTGTTGATCGAAGAAATTACGGAAAACTACCGATCAGAGCAGCCGGCCACTAGAATTCGACCTAGCTATGTATTTAATGTCCTAAATCCTGCCTCCGCCGGGAGTGGAACCCTAGGACCTAACCCTAGGACTAAAAAGTAAAAAATCACATTGTAGAACGCCATTGTCCCTCCATCTCTCTGGTAGAAGACTTGTTGAATTGAATTGAACTAATGCCTTATTTTACGTGGCGAGACTCGGGCCATTAGTCCCTGCTCTTCCGTCTGAGCACGCAAATTTCGCTACGCTCCTTTCATCAACTAGCAGAGAAAGGAGGTATTTCTTGGGCGAGAAACAGGCGATTTCATTTAGCTCAGAGGCGTCATTTAGGTTTGAGGATCTTTTACATGCAAGTAAATCTACTAACATGGGACAGCCGGCTTTACTTCCCCTCCGAAGGAAGGCGTACGAAGGATTTTTTCGCCCTGAAAAATCCACGGCTTCGATCGGGTTTGAACCCACCAACTTCGGTACATCAGTCCGAAACGCTAACCGTTACACCATCGCCGCCGCCGAAACTGTTAACAGACATGTCTAGAACAGTGTAGTGATTGGAACGTCTGTCATCAAGTGCCTGCCTATTTCGCAGAGCAGCAGACGCCGGCGAAAGTCAGAGACTTTGCAGTGACAATCTGGTCGGCGGGGGCCGGGGGGCGGTGTGAGGCGGTCCGTCCCCTCCCCTGAACCCCCACGAACCCGGAGACGAGGCTTACGGAGCAGCGTTGCCAGCGCCGGCGTAATGCCATTAGCTCGACGCAGCGCTTCACCGAATTACCGCCGGTCTGTTTGGGGGCGTGGCGTGCGCCTCGCTAATTCGACGCGCGTCACGTGCGCGAGAGACGGCCCACGCGGTTCCATGCAAGACGATGCGATTCAGCCGCAAACGCCCTTCGTCAGCGTCTGCTGCTCTGCGAAATAGGCAGGCACTTAGATGACAGACGTTCCAATCACTACACTGTTCTAGACATGTCTGTTAACAGTTTCGGCGGCGGCGATGGTGTAACGGTTAGCGTACCGGACTGTTGTACCCAAGTTGGGTTCAAACCCGATCGAAGCCGTGGATTTTTCCGGGCGAATAAATCCTTCGTACGCCTTCCTTCGGAGGGGAAGTAAAGCCGGCTGTCTCATGTCAGTAGATTTACTTGCATGTAAAAGATCCTCAAGCCTAAATGACGTAGCCTCTGAGCTAAATTCAAATCGCCTGTTTCTCGCCCAAGAAATACCTTCTTTCTCTGCTAGTTGGTGAAAGGAGCGTAGCGAAATTTACGTGGTCAGACGGAAGAGCAGGCCTAATGGCCTGAGTCTCGCCACGTAAAATAAGGCAATTCAACTTCAACTTCAATTCAATTCAACAGTCTTCTACCAGAGAGGTGGAGGGACAATGGCGTTCTACAATGTGATTTTTTACTTTTTAGTCCTCGTGTACCGTAGGGTCTAAAAACCGACTGTCTCTGTATGCACAGTACGCAGACGTTGTCTGTAGACGGCGGAAACCCTCGCACGCACTAGTCCAAACACAGGATAATATCCAATTAAAAATAAAAAGTAAAAAAATAAAATGGAAAAGAAAAGGAAAGTAAAGTGTATTCGACTCCACCTACTCAATACACTTTCCTATTAAATATTTTAACGAAAACAGTGCGACTACATCAAAAATTACTAATATGAATTAAATCGTGTGATTTGAAGATGCAAACAAAATAAGAGTGACTATTCAATTATTAAAAATCTATCAATTTCGTAAAATGTATTTACAGAAAATTAATACAATATCGATTACAATGTATCTGCACATTCTGCTTTTTTAAATTCATAATACAATTTTGCTTACTTAACTTCTGTGTCAGAATTTTTCATATAACATTAGTTGATTAATTCGCGTACATTAATTTCGAATTATGAATTTCGTTACCTAGCAATTCGCTATGCAATTTGTCCACCTCGCATTGTACTGCAAGTTGTATTTTTGAATTGGCAACACTCTGAGAAACGAGGAATATGTATTTTAAACGGGCCTTTTCCTCGTTAATAATTACGTCGTAATCTGTCCCATTCCAATGTAGTCGGAATGAATTGCATAGTCACTGTGACACATGTCGTCATTACTTTTATTTTACGGACCGTAATATTTCGCACATCTAGTCCGAATCACACCTCTCTCCTCCCATGTAATGAACACAGAAAAGCTGTAATTATGAATCCGTAATGAAGAATCGATAATGACCAGCTATAATAATTCGTCCGTCACGTTGATTTCTCATTTCGAAAAACATTTATCACCGGCACAAACAAAAATTCTGAGTGATTCCGTAACTGCAAATTGTTAATTCACTAGCAGTGAAAATTCCACCACTGCAGCCAACCTTATACCGCAAGTCTCAGAATAAATGTTACAAAATTTGGAAGAGGAGCTTTTTCATTTAATATTTCGTGTTTTCAGGAGTGTTAACGGATAGGAGCATTAGTCCCGTAAGTGTAGTGAACGTTTTAATCGCTGGATGACAAGATTCGGCACCGACCTACAGGGTAACTAGTGCCAAGTATCTCCCAACCGGGTACCACCCCCGCCGGGTCGAACTAAGACTACGACGGGTCTCCCGTCATATGACGTGGGGTAATGCATGTAAATGTGTAAGTAAGAGTTGAGGTTAGGACAAGGAAGAGGAAGAAAAAATCGCGCGCGGCCAGTGGCATTTTTGTTAGGATATTGCTTTGGCATTACCCTGGAATTGATCGGAGAAACTACAAAAAACTTCTAATCAGCCAACTGCAAGAATTCTCCTCCACACAGCAGGAACTTTCGAAGAAAAAAAAAATTGAATGAAATGAATTGATTGAAATGAAAATATTTTTTGTAATTGAATATAACGGAATTACATAATGTGACATCCGTCCCTCACTTTTAAGCAGCTGTTCTGCAGGTCTCGTCCTAACACAGTCAAGGTAATTTCATGTAACTGTACATAACCCAACCTTCAGGGGCTTAACACAATGTGTAACTCCGTTACATAAAATTTCACGCTATGAGTTCATTGCCAAAACTAATCATTTCCGTACCCTCCGCGTGCGTTAGAAGTTCTTACCTTTTATTCTGCGACATTCTGTACTTCACCCGTTTTGTTTCGTCGAGTGTCCGCCAGACTGCGCACACCGCGGTAAGGGCCCGATCGCCCTTCCATCACCAATCGCGCAAGTATGAATAATCGACGACGGAGCCGATCGAACGCAAAGTTTTTGCATCACGCTGGTTACACACGTCTTCTGACTTTTTAATCACCCTCTTCCATCACGCCCGGTTTCCAATAAAAGCGCAACCCGACTCGACTCCGCCCTCCTTCATCAACGATTCCCTAATTAATTCACGTAACAATGTCCGGGCCTGTTTGGCGTCCGGGCGGCGGGCGACCCTTCGCGTATCGTTGCAACTCGCTCCCGCTGTTGGGTCGTGCGCACAAATGGCGGTTGTGTTTTTCCCGTGGCGCGCCCGCCAGCAGAGCTCTCCGGGGAGAAGTGTTTGTCTACGTGATCAAGTGGCGACTGTGCTGCCGCCTGGCGGGCGGCGGGGCAGTCGTTTCCCGCGCAAATGAAATCATTTGGCAGGGAAGGGAAGGACTGCTGTGTGCGTGTGCCCGGTATGGTTGTCTCGTTTGAATCATTTAGTGTTGGCTCGGCCCCGCTTATCTCTTCGGTGTAATTGGGTTTGTTTACGGGTGGGTTGTTCCTGGGGTTAACTAGTTGGCGAGGGATTTTGTGTTGCATTCCGGGCGCTGTTTTCGGCTTCCCTTCAATGTATTTCAATTAAAAATTCGTGACGATCATATGAAAGAAAAAGGACGCAACAGAGCTCTTGAAGATATGTATAATTATGGGTAGAGTTTGAGCGACGAATAAGATGACGTTACAGAAGAGAGACAGCTTCACTAAAGTCGACCCCCCACCACGACTTCCTAGCTTTTCCATAGCCAGCCTAGGCCGAAAGAAAAGAAACGCAGTCATAAAAAAAGTCACAGTTGTGAAATGTTTTAGTCAATTACGACTACAAATGACATTTTCAGCATGTAACTAGTAAAATTACAATTGCTAATACAAGTACACGTATAGATGTGTCATTCATGAATTATTTCGAACTTCGCTCGGCGTGCTGGGATGCAGCCACGAAAAGTCTCCTACACCATGGATAGGGCGTGTCGTTCAGTCATGTTCATTAATTGATTGTTAATGAGTGCGGGCGCGCCAGCTGCTAAGGTCATTAGTCCCGTATGCGTGGAACATGCTCTTTCCTCAGGGGGCAGCGGAGAGTTTCCCTCGCTGGACAGCGAGATCCGGCGCCGACCTATCTTCGGCTAGCGGGGTTTCCTCCAACCTGGTAAGGAGGGCAGGGGTGTGGCGAGGATGGACGAGGGTTGGGGCGAGGCGGGGCAACGGGAGAGCGGCGCGGTGGGGAGGGGCGAGCCGAGGCGGGGCAAAGAGAGGCAGAACGGCGCTGGACGGGGCGAGGCGGGGCGAGGCGGGGCGAGGCGGGGCGAGGCGGAACGGGGCTGGACGGGGCGGGGCGGGGCGAGGCGGGGCGAGGCGGGGCGAGACGGGGCGACGCGGTTGGGGCGGGGCAGGGCGGGGGGAACGGAGCGAGGCGGGGCATGGCGTAGATTAGGGGATGTGGTGACGGGCAGCGAGGGGCGGGGGCGGGGGCGGGGAGATGGAAGTGATGCGCGTGAGCAGGGGAGAGGGGGATGGGGGAGGGGGCGCGGGGGTCGGATCGAGTTCCACAAACAAATGCAAATCAGCTTCTCGTGGCGGCGCGGGGTCCCGCAGAGGGCTGGAGCGCACGGCTCCTCCCCGATCGAGGGCCTCCGCGCCGCCGCCCTCGCGTCTCGGGGCGCCTCGGGGGGAGGCGAAGTCACACGCGTCTCGCCCCGCCCCGCTGCTCCCCGTCCCAGCTCGCCTCGCCCCGCCTCGCCGCACCTCGCCTCCCCCCGCCCCGCCCCGCTCCTCCCCGTCCGAACACTGCCCGCCCCGCCTAGCGTCGCCTCGCCCCGCCTCGCCCCGCCCCGCCCCGCTCCTCCCCGTCCCAACACTGCCCGCCCCGCCTAGCCCCGCCTCGCCCCGCCCCGCTCCTCCCCGTCCCAACACGGCCCGCCTCGCCTCGCCCCGCCTGGCTTCGCCTCGCCCCGCCCCGCCTCGCCTCGCCCCACCTCGCCCCGCCTCGCCCCGCTCCTCCCCGTCCCAACACGGCCCGCCCCGCTTCGTTCAGTATCGACCGGCTTCGCCTCGCCCCGCCTCGCCCCGCTCCACCCTGCCTCGCCCCGCCTCGCCACACCTCGCCTCCCCCCGCCCCGCCCCGCTTCGCCCCGACTCACCCCGCCTCGCCCAGACTCACCCCGCCACGCCTCGTAACAACCTATCTGCCTATTGTTTTTCTCAAACCCAAAGAATCCAGATCGCCCTCGAATCAGGCACTTAAATAAAGGTGGGGATAATTTCAAGCTTGCCCCGATACGTCTCTAGGCCGGATACAGCCGCTGTCCGCAGCACAATTCCGCTGCTCTGATCGGTTATTTTCCGTAGTTTCTACGCCCAAAACAAGGTGAATACAGTACTCTAACAAAGGGGCCCCGAACCTCGCGCGATCTTTCCTTCCTCTTCTTTATTCTATCCTCATACCTTATTTACACCACTCTTACACTTACATGCACTAAACTACCACACATGCCGGGAGATTAGACATTATCCGGGTGGAGCGGCGCTCAGCTGGTGGCAGATACCTGGCCAGGGAAAGCAAACGTGAGTCCGCGCCGGACCACACCACCCCGTAGGGGAATATCACCGCAACCTCCAGCGATACAATACATGCACTACACTTACGGGTATAATCACTTCAGCAGTTGACGCGCCCGAAATCACAAATCAACCAATCGCCGCGTCTCTTTACATCTGGTTTCGTCTCCTTGTTCTATCTCACTCCAACTCTCGAAATATCATTATTTTCCTACTCCTATTTCCTCCCTGACGGATCCACACGTTTCTAGAAAACCGTCCTCGCCACACTGAGAGAACAATACCTTCCCCCTCCTGCGCAAAGCTAGCTGAAGGGCTTGAAGCCAACACATTACTCGCGGAGAGGACAATTCCAGCCGGCCCCGTCTCCCTCCCGTGTCTTGGCTCATCTCGACCAAGCCCATTTCCCCCCAAATCGCCCCCACCTGCGCCCATTGGCACTCGCCAACGGATCCGGGCCGAAGCCTATCCCCCAGTGAAGACAGTTGCTGGCTCTGCGGTTCCGTTCCGGCCGGAAAACGATGTTTTGCCAGGTTCTGAAACACTTGATCATCACTGAAGACCGAATCGTTTCGTGAAATATAGTCAGTTAACGCCTTATTTTTCGAGCCGAGACTCGGACACTTCCGGGACAAAAGCATGCACTTCCCTTACAGGACTATTGACCTTAGCAGTTGACGTACCCGGAACCACCATTAATCTATCAATCAAATGAAAACGTGGCTGGCGTGACTGCACAAGCAACGCCCACTCCCGTCAGCCCTTGGCCAACAACTTCAGACACTTCCGGACGAAAAACATATACTACACTTACAGGACTATTGACCTTAGTAGTTGACGTTCCCGAAACCACTAATAAATCAATCAATCAAACGAAAACTTCGTTGCCGTGACCTTGGCCATCAACCTCACAAGACACTTCCGGACGGAAAACATGCACTACACTTCCAGGACTAATTACCTTAGCCGTTGACGCGCTCTGGAACCACTAATAAATCAATCAATCAAACGAAAACTTCGTTGCCGTGACCTTAGTCATCAACCTCACAGACACTTCCGGACGAAAAACATATACTACACTTACAGGACTATTGGCCTTAGTAGTTGACGTTCCCGAAACCACTAATAAATCAATCAATCAAACGAAAACTTCGTTGCCGTGACCTTAGTCATCAACCTCACAGACACTTCCGGACGAAAAACATATACTACACTTACAGGACTATTGGCCTTAGTAGTTGACGTTCCCGAAACCACTAATAAATCAATCAATCAAACGAAAACTTCGTTGCCGTGACCTTGGCCATCAACCTCACAAGACACTTCCGGACGGAAAACATGCACTACACTTCCAGGACTAATTACCTTAGCCGTTGACGCGCTCTGGAACCACTAATAAATAAATCAATCAAACGAAAACTTCGTTGCCGTGACCTTGGTCATCAACCTCACAAGACACTTCCGGACGCAAAACATGCACTACACTTCCAGGACTAATTACCTTAGCCGTTGACGCGCTCTGGAACCACTAATAAATCAATCAATCAAACGAAAACTTCGTTGCCGTGACCTTAGTCATCAACCTCACAGACACTTCCGGACGAAAAACATATACTACACTTACAGGACTATTGGCCTTAGTAGTTGACGTTCCCGAAACCACTAATAAATCAATCAATCAAACGAAAACTTCGTTGCCGTGACCTTAGTCATCAACCTCACAGACACTTCCGGACGAAAAACATATACTACACTTACAGGACTATTGGCCTTAGTAGTTGACGTTCCCGAAACCACTAATAAATCAATCAATCAAACGAAAACTTCGTTGCCGTGACCTTGGTCATCAACCTCACAAGACACTTCCGGACGCAAAACATGCACTACACTTACAGGTCTAATTACCTTAGCCGTATACGCGCCCTGAACCACTAATAAATCGATCAATGATATGAAACCTTGGCTCACTTGGCCATCAACCTGCGCCGGTCGGAGCGAGCGGAAGGAAGGCCGCGCCGCGAAGCCAGAGCCCTGCTGCCTGGGGCGGGGGCGAAGACAGTTGCTGGCGGGGGCGGGAAGGGGGGGGGCACCTCGCCCTCCGACCAGCGGTTGGCGCCGCGCCACGGGCGCACGTAGGGCCTCCCCCGCCCCTCCCCTCCCCTCCCCCCCTCTGCGACCACGTGCGACTCTGGCGATCGCATCCTGCCCGCTCCTCCCTGCACCCCCGCGCAGCTCACGCGCACCTCCGCACGAGAAGAAGAAGAAGAAGGAGAAAGAGGAGGAGGAGGAGGAAAATGAGATAGAGAAGGATATGCAGAAGAAAGATAAGGCGAAGAAGGATGAGGAGAAGGAGAAGGATCAGGATAAGGAGAAGAACGATAAGGAGAAGAATGATAAGGAGAAGAACGATAAGGAGAAGAAGGATAAGGAGAAGAACGATAAGGAGAAGAAGGATAAGGAGAAGAAGGATAAGGAGAAGAAGGATAAGGAGAAGAGGGATAAGGAGAAGAGGGATAAGGAGAAGAAGGATAAGGAGAAGAAGGATAAGGAGAAGAAGGATAAGGAGAAGAAGGAAAAGGAGAAGAAGGAAACGGAGGAGTACAAGGAGAAGACGAAAGAAAAACCGAAAAAAAATCAGAAAAAGGGGGAAGGAGGAAGGCATAGAATAATATAATAGTTTATTGTCTCCGATGTGATATATAAAACAGATAACGAATTCCGACTAAAGTGGCTCAGGGCATCAATGATGTCACTGAAGTACCTCTGTCCGGGAGGTTCTAGGGTTCCACCCACTCTCCACATTGTGGCAGCATTTTCCGCACTAGCCACTTACCATTTATATAGGATACCGAGAAACTGTTTTCCCTACATTCACTTTTATATATTTTTTAATTGCTTTAATTTTTTCATTTTTTTTAATTTTCAAATTTGACGCATATCTACCCGCGTCGTAAGTAACCAATGGATTCAGCATATTTTTTTATTATTTAGTTTAATTAATTTCAAAGATATTAAAAGAATATATTCTAATTCAACCAATCCCAGATGTCTATCGTCATATAATTGTTGACTTTGCACTCTGCTGTAATCACTTCATAATACTATTATTTTAATATATTTTAAATTAATTCAAGAAAATAATTAAAAAATATGTTGAAATGAACACTTTTCTTTATTATACCAATACTTTTGTTTAAAAATACATTCAATTCTCATTGAAAGATATAAAAATTAAAAGATGTCAAAGTGTAATATCTGTAACAAATGAAATGGCAATTTTCTTCACACAATTCTTGAAATTGCTGCCTGAGACTTTCACTGTCTGCTTGTTTTTCTTTTCTTTTTTCACTGTTTTTCGGCATTGAATGTTTAATAATAGATTACAAAATATTATTAAAGATTCAATGCTGGCAAACAAAGTAAACAAGAAAAGAAAAACAAACAAACAGACAGACAGAAAAAGTTTCTGGCACTTTCACTTCTTTGTTACACATCGAATTTTTTTATTCCTGTATCTTTCAAGGACAATTTAGTGTATTTTTTAAACAAAAAGTATTGGTATAATAAAGAAATAATTTTATTTGTGCACATTTGCAACAATTTTCTTTAATTAGTTTCAAAAATATTAAAAGAATAGTATTTATGGACGTTACAAAATTTGGGAAGTCATAAATTTGAATTTTTGAATAATTTTAATTAATAATTTGTTACAATAATTACTTTTGAATGGGGAATTTGTAAGATTTTTACCACCTAACTCTAGGCAGAATAAATGATTTTTTGCATGCCTATTTTAGGTAAAATAAATGCCGGAACTTCCGGGCTCTACATACGATCATAAAAAAACGGCTTCTCTCCTGCCTGTGGTGTCCGTGCGACGACGCAACGGACCTGCCAGGCAACTCCCGCGCCCCGCGAGATCCGAGGAACGATTCCTCCCTAAACCACTCAGGCGCTTCCGACCGTCAACCCCTTTACCGGGGACTATCTCCTCCGCCCCCCCTCCCCCCGTTTTCGATTCCCGCGCCGTCGCGCGCGCCCGCTGCGCCGTTGTTCATCTTGGCAGCGGCGCCGGGGGGGGGGGGGCAGTTGGTCATGAATAGAAAGCAGGAATAGCGGGCGCCCGCCCACGCGCCGGCGATGTTCGAGTCGATCGGTAGGAATCGATTCCCGGAAGCGAGTCGGCTCTCCTTTGAAGCGACCGGCTTATGTGGCCCGGGGCATCAATTGACGCCATTGCAGCGACGTCGATCAGGAGGGGCTTGGGTTCCACTCCCGGCGGCGGCAGGAATTTCCACACTACCTACACAGCCAGGCCCTGCTCTGATAGGAATTCTTGGAGTTTTGAAAGAAGTCCAGTTAATAATTTAGTGGTTTTCCGCGGTTTCTCCCATCAACACCACGCAAAGGCTGGAGCAGAACCCTAACAAACGGGCCACGGACCGCGCGCGATCTTTCCTTCCCCTTCCTCGTGATATCCTCTCCCCTTACGTACACACACTTACACTCTCGTGGACTAGAAGTCCTCGCATGTCGGGAGACCGCTCCAGAGCTTAGAGCTTGTC
The DNA here is from genome assembly GCA_038098605.1 of Gryllus longicercus. Taxonomy (NCBI): domain Eukaryota; kingdom Metazoa; phylum Arthropoda; class Insecta; order Orthoptera; family Gryllidae; genus Gryllus; species Gryllus longicercus. Next base: position 539,064 of record JAZDUA010000617.1, read on the forward strand.
TCTGCAAGGGAGGTGATCCGCTTGGCGGTGATACCTTGTTGGGGAAAATCCCGTGAGACAACATGTAGTTCTATGCGGGATCTCGCCATCCAGCTGCCACCTCCACCGATCACTGCCATCTCCCGCGATAAAAACATGCACTACACTTACGTGAATAATAACCTTAGCGGTGGACGTGCATGGAATAATCAATTAATCAATCAAAACCTCACAAGTTGATGTCCTTGCATTAATACATGTACTTATCACAATTTAAGAGACTCCCCAATAAATAGAAAATGTTGTACAGTACGTGTACTTTGAAATATAAACTCTTTACTCTGACGTGCTACTAGTTTAAGTTACAACGTACACGACACAATTCATCCAACCACATGAAATAGATTTATTTCAAAATTAGAGGTAGCTTCAGGCAATGATATATTATCCCCATCTAGTTCATAGTATCACATCCGTGGCGTTCCGAACTACATCAATAAACACGTCAAACCCAACCTGCGCAATTGATAAATGGAGCGGCTACAAATTCATTTCGAATTCGGGCACAATAGCCCGTATACAGAACATATGCCACGGCTCCAATTTTTAACACGCGACTCATTACTCAATTGTTCCCGCGTCTTAACACATCACTGCGTTCAACGCGACGGCCTTCATTTGTTGAACAGACAACGTCGCAGCGCGAAAAAGTGTGCACGCAATATTTTTGTTTGTTGCTTAATCGGTTTCCAACAACCCGTTATGAGAGAGAGAGGAGTAATGAATCGAGCTCGAAAAAAAAAGAGTTTGGGGGGAAAGCCCTGAAGTGTCAACCGCCATTTCATGTAAATCCCTTAACAAATGGTCTTTGGGAGGGTTTAACGATGTAATGGAGAAAACGATGTAAAACCGTTTCGGTTAAATGCGATATACTGGGCTCTGGCAATTCAGCCTCATTCAACACTTTTTTGTAATTAAGATTAATTATGTCTAAAGATAAAGATAAATTACGTGCGGCGAATTACGGCTTCTTTCTGGTCTTCGGGGACCGCAAATGAAAGAGAAACCCTTTTAAAGCTAACTTTCCTGTTTGCTGAAAGAGTTACAAGTTTATTTGTCCCTCGCAGTGGTTAGAAGCTTTATTCATACTTTCAAGAACTGGCATTCAGTAAATTTCTCCATTTCCGTATTTCCATTATCCATCAGCGGGGCACTTTCCATGAAAACATGGTAACCGATGGTGTATTGCCACTGCCATGAAGCATCAAACCACATTGCCGACACCAAGAAATATTTCCAATCAAAGCACAACAATAAACAGAAAAAACCTGCATTATTATTGTCCAAGTGCCTATAAGACTCCGTGTTACCTGAGAAAAGCCAGTGCAGGATGACTTAGCTACCAACCAGGGTCCAACTTCGAAAAAGTGTAATTTTTTTTATGAGATTTCCCAACACACGTTCATTGATAAAAAAGATTCTTGACTAAGATAAAAGATCTTTGACCCTCTACATTTCCTAGAAGTACGTAACATTTATTTCCAACCATCCGGAATGTACACGTATTTAAAAATAAAATTTTCAAACTTTTAGGACATTTAGAGAGGTTAGAAAAGATTACTATTTTTACCTTCTCGTTACCACATACGCAGTAGAGAGAAAGCTATGAAATTCTACGCGAAAAACAGCCAATTTTCGGCAGAAGAACATTTATTGCAAGGTTCTGGTTACGAAGAAGTGGTTGAGTCCAGTGTCTTAATTTCTAACACCTGGTGTAGCCAGAATCCATGTTCTGTGTGTCTTTGGTGCTGCAATATCGAAAGATGGCAAAACTTCAGTCTGTCTGTTTGCCCGTCCGTCTAAGAAGAATGCTAGCGGCTAAACCGTTCGCCCGATTTTGTCCAAAATTGATATTTTCCGTTAATTAATTATATATATATATATATATATATATATATATATATATATATATATATATATATATATATATATATATATAATTAATGTGACGACCCCTTGAATTTGAAGCCTATATTTTAACTTTTGTAGGTACTTAACGCGAAGCCTCTGGGACCGTTTCCAAATTTCTAAAAAACCTTTTAACGTCTTTGATAACAAAAATTTGTTGGATAGTGTGAAGAACGTGTAAGAGAATGGAGCAAGTATCATCTTCGTTGAAATCCCTGATTTTTCGAAAATTGCAAAAGTTCAAAAATTTTTCGGCGTCTTCCTACAACTAAAATATTAAAGATAGATATTTTTCCCTTGATGAAATCCGTTCCTTAAAGATAGTTTTTGATATAAGGTAATACACAATTTTTCGAAAATCTGAGTACTTTTGCGAGAAAGAACGTGCTGTTTTAGCATCAATAGTTTCCCAATAAAAGTGAAGTGGATGATTTCATTTAAAGCTGTTACAAATACATTATTCCCCCATGATGTTATGTGAAATCGCACGCACAGGTGTTTCGCTGTTACATAAAGTTGAAGTCTCCATGACTACATCACAACGTGACCTGCGGAACAACAGAGCATTGCGAGTTGCCTGATAATCAGGGGCAAATGTCCCTTGTGGAAATTCGCTGCATGAAATCGCACTGTTGACACATTGCCGGCCAAATTACTTCGAATTTGGCGCCTTGTCTTCTTTAACAGGGCGTTTGATGTTCTTTGAAGGCGTTTCAAAGCAAAAGACTATGCATTTTAAACTTGGCGCCTTCGGGATAGTCTTAATTTTCTCCAAAAAGCCGCGCGAATTTCTTCTCTGGTGTCCAAACATTCATTTCTTCGTGCAAGTTCCTTGAAGTCGATTTCAACTTGTTCTATTGGTGCGGAGCGTCACCGAAAGATCGCACCAGCTCCTGGGGAAGATCCTCGAAAACACTCCCGCGTAAATTCGACATGGGCGAAATGCTGAGAATTTCTATATCAGACGGCTGATCGCCTTGTCACGACAAGGAGTGCGGAAAGCTTCGTAAAAAGCGTTTTTGAATGTTTTCAAGATTCGACCCAGAGTGTGCCAGGCACTGTATGTAATAGAAACACGTAGCTAAAGGCCACGGAATTCGTAAGGAAAGGGCAGTTTTCGTTTGGGCAGAGGTAACTGTGACAACTTCAATACTCTTTGTTTCTTTCGCCAAGTAACAATACTTGTAAATTGTGTGTCATTTATTTTCCAGAACATTCTTGTCTGACGAAAAAACTACTGCGATAGAAGAAGCGATGTTCCATTGTCATTCTCATCAACAATGCTCTCCCAGCCTCTTTTCAACTATTTCGCCGCCTGAACACGCACTATATGCTTTCCAGCAGAAAGTGATCGTTCTCGAACCGAAGTTTTAAAGTTTAGAAGTTTGTATCATTAATTCTAAAACACTTGCATATTAATCGCATTGCATGTAAAACAAATCTAGTAGATTGCAACGAATAAAGGTCGTATTCGGTAAAGTAAAACAATATCTACCAGGCCGTATCCCATACGACTCGGAACTTGGTACTGTCCATTCCATTTATTTGAACTGGTGGAACACAAAATTGAATGACCAGCTACGCCGTGTAATCGAAATCCAATGCACTGTGCTAGCGCTTCTAGTCATCATCGGAATATGCACTCACAAGTACAGTTCGAGCGAAGAGTCTGTGCATTCAACTGACGTCACACAGGGAGACGGCTACCCTAAATGCCGTTTCAAAAACATCGACTGTCTCAGTTTCCACATGCATCCTCAGGACAAACAGATTAAATTATTTAAAAAAATCAAGGATCATTGGATAAACATAATAAATAACAGTCGATGATTCCAGTCATAAGTAAAAAATTATATATCACCGCGAGACGTTTCGATTTTTTCTGAGAGATTTTCTCCAGTATCTGAAACTATATTGTGACAATTGTAACAATAAATATTGTATAAAATTGTAACAATAAATATTGCATAAAATTGTAACAATAAATATTGAGTAAAATTGTAACAATGAATATTGTGTAGAATTGTAACAATAAATATTGTAAACAATTGTAACAATATATGTGTGATTTATGTAAATAAACTGTGTAAAGAGCTGTCTTTCGTCAAGTTGGGACTTATTTCCTTATTCCTTCGACTTATTTCCTTTCGCTCCCAGCGGGATACATATGTCCCGCCAACTTTCACCAGGCCACTATTGGGAAATTCTGCTGTAAATTTCAGTTTATTGTGTGTCCCAGTGGGTTCCTGAAGCCTACGTAATTAGTTCTTCGTTTTTACACCAGATTGCACTTGTATATTGGCGGTTTTTGTTCATATTCGATTTCCTAATCTAGATTTTGTATACCAATGGGACGCATGCGTCCCACATTCTAGTCCCATTGGGGCATATATGTCCCAGGTCCTATTTCAAAATTCCTAAATGAAGAATTAAATTTAAGATAATAAATTGTTAAAAATAACTCTCAAGGCTAGAATTTTAACATCCGCCATGATCCACTACTTTTCGGGTGGCCAGAAAAAAATTGGGAGCGAAAGGGTTAATGTGAATAAACAACAGACAGTTTAGAGAAATGCAATGGAGAAAGCACTTGAGCGCGTGACAAAGAAACGCAACTCACGTGTGCGGCGGCGGCGGCGGCGTCTCGCCTGCGGAGTTCCAGCAGGCGCAGGGTGGCGGAGAGCTGCGCAGCGGACGGCGGCTCCGCCCCCGGCTCCTCCTCCTCCCGCTCCGCCTCCGCCTCGGCGCGGGGGCTGGGGGCGGGCGCCGGGCTGGGCGCGGGGGCGGGGGCGGGCGCGGGGCCGGCGGGCGGCGGCGAGTGCGAGGCGGCGGCGGCCGCCCCCGCCCGCTCCTCCGCCGCCAGCCCCTGCATGTAGGGCTCCAGGAAGGCATCGCCCCTGCAACAACACGGGCCGCGCTCAGTCACAGGCTCTCGGCACACGCAGGGACGTTGGAAGGCACACAACGGGATTAAAGCAAGAGCGTAGGCTTGGCGTAAAAAAAAAAATGGGATTAAAGCAACTTTGACTGCACAGGGACTGGTTGGGAAAACACGCCAACAGACGGTAGGTTGGCCTATTCCGAAGGAATTTCATATTAATTAGACAAGACACTTCTTTTCTGTATATGTAACTAGTAAGAACTTTCACTAATTACTCTTCATGAGAACTAAATCTATTGCATAGAACATAGTAATTATAATTACTCAGTACACATAACATAGAAATGGGTTCGGTTTACTAACACGGAAATAATGGTAATAACATCTTATTATCCTGGATGTGTTACGTTTTATTTATTTATTCACACACAAAATTGAAACAATGTCGACACAAATTATTAATCTCATAATTATTACTCTAGTTGCATTCGAGAACTCACGTTCTCGCTACACATTATCGCGTTGGAGGGGAAATTATCATATTTTCACAAATTCTGAAATCTCTCACAACATCCTCAGTTTTATGGATGCAAATTTCGCCGGATACCGTCAACCATCAGGGGAAGATCTCCGCCTCCTTCCGAGAAGAAAACATGCACTAAACTTACGGGACTGATGGCCTTATCAGCTGCGTACCCGGAATCACAAACAATGAATCAATCAACCTACTTATCACAAATATTGTCCTAAAATACCACCTGGTCACGCATCGGGAGAACGGGTAGGTGCTGATGCGAAAAGCCAAACAATTCATCACCGCGCAATCACACCGTATTAAACAGGCAAATAATGGAAACCGACACGCGAGTCGACACACATGAACACCGCGAACGCCCTAATAACTCGCACGTGTCGATTCGCACCATCCAGATAAACAATTTCGCCACCCAACCTCGTTTACATGTTGATGTCTTTGCTCGGCCTGACCCAGATGAAGTTCCGACCCCCAGCCACGCGTACAGCACAGCTGTTCGTTCTCGCGCAATTGCCACGCAACGCACCTACCGATAAAATACAATATTCATTATTATTATTATTATTATTATTATTATTATTATTATTATTATTATTATTATTATTATTATTATTATTATTATTATTATTATTATTATTATTATTATTATTATTTTTATTATTATTATTATTGGCGTATAGGCCATTACTGACCACGCTACACGATTAACGTGTGTAATTCTTCCAGAATCAGCTTTTCAGCTCTATCCTTGGATTACGACAAGGTTGTTACGCCTTGAAGTGTGAATTATGAGATGACAGGTTGATGATATGTGAAGGGACAATTATGGATTAGGAGGTGATAGGATATTGGTGAAAGGTGATCGAGGACTTTTTGAACCATCCCAGCATTCGCCTTATGACCGAGGGAAACCACGAAAACCCTGGTCAGGATGGCCGGCCCGGGAATCGAACCCGGACCTCCCGATTACGAAGTCAGCGCGCTACGCACTGAGCCACTTCGCTCGGTGTTAATAATAATAATAATATTAATAATAATAATAATATTAATAATAATAATAATAATAATAATAATAATAATAATAATAATAATATTAATAATAATATTAACAATAATAATATTAATAATAATAATAATATTATTATTAATATTATTATTATTATTATTAGCTTTACGTCCGAGAAATCCTCTTGCGCTCGCTATTCCGAAAGAATTCGACATTAATTATACACTTCTTTTCTAGCCGAATGGGAATAGGTATACATGTAATTAGTAAGAACTTTCACTAATTACTCTTCATGAGAACTAAATCTATTGCATAGAACATGGTAATTATAATTACTCGGTACACATAACTTGGAAATGGGTTCGGTTTACTAACATGGAAATAATGGTAATAACAACTTATTATCCAGGATCTGTTAACTTTTATTTATTCACACACAAAATTGAAACAATGTCGACACAAATTATTAATCTCATAATTATTACTCTAGTTGCATTCGTTTTTGTACGATTTTTTATCTCACCTTCTCGCTACGCATAATCGCGTTGGAGGGGAAATTATCATGTTTTGACAAATTCGGGCGCTTCTCACAACGTCCTCACTTTTTATCAAAATTTCGGAAATATTATGTATGTTATTTGTTGCAATAATGTTTAAACATTCCCTGCAAATTTCATGGACGGCAGGTCCTAAGAAAATTTGTAGGTGGTAAATATCTAACCATTTGTTACATCTAACATTGTTTGAAAAATAAAAGACACTTTTGAAAAATTATTTCCTTCCGTTTGTAAGATCCGAATTATCACCCACCTACTTCCGTCGACAATTTTTGAAAAAACGAATACATCACATTCCAGAAAATACGGTTTTACCAGCAATGGCTGTCTTGAAGACGTTGCAAAAGACGTTACCTACATCTCTTTTCTATACAGATCGCTTCCCTCCATTTTGATTTTCATTCGACCCACGACATGGTGCTTTTGTCTCATACCACTACGGCTATTTCTATTGTGACAAATTCACTCGACATTTCCAGAACATTTTTTTAAACAGTCAGAAATATATAAAACAATATGATTGTCACTAATAACATTAATTATTATAACATTCGGATATCCTTTATTTTTATATGGACTATCACAGTACAATGTTTTTGAAAATGTTTTATTTTTCACGCATTTGGGAAGAAACCATCGGATAATATTTTTACGTGACTCTAAGTGTGAACAAAAAATCAATATAGTTACGTCTGAAGATGAAAACATTTAAACAGTACCAAACAATAACATCAAAATTTGTTTTCATTCCCATCCCCATCATCATTTCATTTCAATCCCACCCCTTCCAGTTCTGTGCCATCCCATCCTAACTTGTTCCGTCCCATCCTGTCATCCCATCCATACCCGCCCCTTACCATCCTGTCCTGTGTCATCCCATCCCTTCCCGTCCTGTTCCATCCCACCCCATCCCGTCCCGTTTAATTCAATCGCAACCCGTCGCGTCCTGTGCCATCATATTTCATCCCGTTACGTCCAGTGCCATCCCATCCAATCACGTTCCGTCACGTCACGTCACGTTATGTCCCGGCTCGACCCGTCCCATCCATATTAAGTCCCATCCCATTCACTCCCATCCCGTGACATCCCATCTCCTCCTGACCAATCTCGCCCTGTGCCATCCCATCCAATCGCGTCCTATCCTGTCACGTCCCATCCCAATCAAATCCCGTCCCATCCCATTCAATGCCAAACCACGACATCCCATCTCGTCCTGACCAATCCCGTCCGGTTCCGTTCCGTTCCGTTCCGTCCCGTCCCGTCCCGTCCCGCCCTATTGCCATCCCGCCCCGTCCTGCCCCGCCCTGTCCCGCCCGCCCCGTCCCGTCCCGTCCCGTCCCATCCCGTCCCGCCCCGTCCCGCCCTGTCCCGCCCCGTCCCGCCCCGTCCCGTCCCGTCCCGTCCCGCCCCATCCCGTCCCGCCCCGTCCCGCCCCGCCCCGTCCCATCCCGCCCCGTCCCGCCCCGTCCCGTCCCGCCCCGTCCCGTCCCGCCCCGTCCCGTCCCGTCCCGTCCCGCTCCGTCCCGCTCCGTCCCGCCCCGCCCCGTCCCGTTCCGTCCCGTGGCACCTCGCCTCGCCCCTCGCTTCCGCTGGAACAGCCGCGCCGGTGCGTGCGGCGCCGTGCCGCAGCGTGCGTGCGCGTGTGGGGGGGGCGAGGGGTCGGGCGGCGAGTGCGTGGGCTCAGTGCGTGGGCATTGATCGGCGCAGGCGGCCGCCGCCGCCGCCGCTGGGTCCAGCGCCCGCCCCGCCCCGCCCCGCCCCCGCGCGCCCTTGGAGGGCAGGGGCTGGCTTCGCGCCGCCACCGCCGGCCCCCGGCAGCGACGGCCGACAGCCGACGCCACGCCGCAGCGGAAGCTACGAGCTACTCGCTTCACTTTCTCGCCTTTACTTCGTGACAACGCAAAGTGCTCCAGTCGTGCGGATTTTCGACACAAAATATCTTATTGTCGGGGCCGGTAAAGAAAACGTCGATAAATCACATTCATATGCATAGTATTACTTCCTCTAACACGTGATGTAACCAGAACTCACTTATTTTCTCGCATTTACTTCATAACAGCAGAAAGTATTGTAATCGTGCGCCGGGGAAGAGAATTTTCAACAGAAAAACGTATTGTCGGGCACTGGTAACGAAAAAAAACTACGATAAATCTTGATCCTATATATAAAGCAAACTTCTTCGTCTAACACTCTGTATAGTCAGAATCCGTTTTGTTGGTGATTGAGATACAGAAAAGTCGATTCACGGGAAAAAGTCTGTCCGTCTACCTGTCCATCTGTGGTCAACGCTACCGCCTAAAGCGTCGAGCCGATTTCGTTCAAAACTGATATTCCCCGACCAATTGAAATGAACTGCAAACCCTCTGAAGTTTAAATGGATATGTTGATTTTCATAGTCCATGATTCAGGTTCTGTCATCATTGGTTGTCCATCTATCTTGTATTTCGTCAGATGACGCTTGGAAAATAAAACGTTGTAATTCTTCTAAGTCCCAAATCACATCTATGTTTATTTTGTCCTAGGAATTGACAATCTAAATGTAATGTCACATCAATGTAAAAACATGGAACACAAAACATCGATCGCCTTTAATATATCGATATTTACAACATCGACATTTCTATGAAAACATCCCCAATTCTATGAAAACCATTATTTCTATGACAACATCACCATTTCTATGACAACGTCGACATTTCTATGACAACATCGACATTTCTATGACAACATCCACATTCATATGATAGGATCCACATTTCTATGACAACATCCACATTCATATGATAGGATCCACATTCATATGATAGGATCCACATTTCCATGAAAACATCCACATTTCCATGAAAACATCCACATTTCCATCAAAATATCCACATTTCCATGAAAACATCCACATTTCCATCAAAACATCCACATTTCCATCAAAACATCCACATTTCCATCAAAACATCCACATTTCTATAAAAACATCCACATTTGCAAGAAAACATCCAAATTTCTAACAAAACATCGACATTTCTAAGAAAACATCGACATTTCTAAGAAAACATCCACATTTCTACAAAAACATCCACATTTCTACGAAAACATCGACGTTTCTATGAAAACATCCACATTTCTACGAAAACATCCACATTTCTACGAAAACATCCACATTTCTACGAAAACATACACATTTCTACGAAAACATCCACGTTTCTATAAAAACATCTACATTTGCAAGAAAACATCCAAATTTCTAACAAAACATCGACATTTCTACGAAAACATCGACATTTCTACGAAAACATCGACATTTCTACGAAAACATCGACGTTTCTACGAAAACATCCACATTTCTACGAAAACATCCACATTTCTACGAAAACATCCACATTTCTACGAAAACATCCCCATTTCTACGAAAACATCGATGTTTCTATGAACACATCTACATCGATGACACATCCCCAGTTTCAGCTACCACGACTTCATCGTAACCCCCCCCCCCCCCCCCACTGCACTGCGTGCGCGTCAACGCGGATACAGAGCGCGCACCCGCGTCCGCCCTCGAACGAGGCGCTTCCAGCAGCGCCCGGCGTTTCCTCCCCCTCCCCCTCTCCCCCACCGCCCACTTCATCGCCCCGCGGCGCATCCGGCGAGCGGCGCGGGAACCGGTCACACAGATTCGTTCCCCACTCGGCGGGAGGAAACGCGTCGTTAGACGCCCACGCGGCGACTCGCGACCCGCCGCGCCGCGCCGTGAGAAACCGACTTCATTCCCCCACACACACGTTGCCACGCTTCGAGGATACGAGTGGTGACAGCGGAGACCTTAGAGGCAACTGCTAAGGCCATTAGTCTCGTTAACGTAGGGCATGTTTTTTTTCCTCGGGAGGTGGCGGTGATATTTCCCCGCTGCGTGGTGAGATCCAGTGCCAACCTCCTCGTCGGCTAACGGTGTTTCATGCAACCAGATTGTTCTTAGCACCGCCCAGTCGGGACAAGCTCTAAGCTCCCAACCGACCTCCTGGCACGTGAGGTAGTGTAGTGCACGTTAGTGTAAGTGTGTGTAAAGGGTGAGGGACTAGCTAGAAAACCGGATCGAGTTCTTCTGCTGTCTGGAGGAGAACTCTAGTTGCCGTCTGTCCTGATCGGTTTTCTGTGTTTTCTCCGTTCACCTAATTTTCTGCGGTTTCTCCCATCAACACCAGGCCAATGCCGGAGCAGTACCCTAACAAACGGGTCACGAACTGCGCGCGATGTTTCCTTCCTCTTCCTTGCCCTATCCTCACCCCTTACACTAGCATGCACCACACTCCACACATGGCGGGAGACCGGTGGGGAGCTTAGAGCTCTTCCCGGCTGTGATGGTTAAGATCAGCACCAGGCGAATGCCGGAGCAGATCCCTAACAAACGGGCCACGGACCGCGCGCGATCTTTCCTTCCTCTTCCTCGTCCTATCCTCTCCCCTTGCACTAGCATGCACCACACTCCACACACGGCGGGAGACCGGTGGGGAGCTTAGAGCTCTTCCCGGCTGTGATGGTTAAGATCAACACCAGGCGAATGCAGGAGCAGTACCCTAACAAACGGGCCACGGACCGCGCGCGATCTTTCCTCCCTCTTCCTTGTCCTATCCTCTCCCCTTACACTAGCATGCACCACACTCCACACATGGCGGGAGACCGGTGGGGAGCTTAGAGCTCTTCCCGGCTGTGATGGTTAAGATCAACACCAGGCGAATCCCGGAGCAGTACCCTAACAAACGGGCCATGGTGCGCGCGCGATGTTTCCTTCCTCTTCCTTGCCCAATCTTCACCCCTTACATACACACACTTACACTAACGTGCAATGCACTACCAAACATGCCGGGAAACCGGACAGGAGCTTAGAGCTTGTCCCGGCTGTGGCGAGGGGAGATACCTGGTGGGGGGAAACCCCGCAAGCCGACGTGTAGATCGACGCCGCATCTCGCCAAGCAGCTGGGGAACTTACCGGTCACCTCTCGCGAAAAAAAAACATGCACTACACTTACGGAACAAACGACCTTGTCATTTGCCGCGCCCGTAATCCCTAATCAATCGAGGAAGCTCTACTGTTTCGGATGGTGTCCAAACAGATGAACGACTTCAGTCAGCGGATCGTGTTTCCATCAGCGGCCGTAGCTGTTGAGTTGTTCGGTGGGTCCGCCGCCGAGGCCGGAGGGCTTCCGGCGCAACCCGTTGGGCTTCCGGCGCGGGGCTTCCGGGCTGCCCCTCCGCCCCCCCACCCCGCCCGAGTACACGCACCACGCGGCAGTTCATTCACAGACTCCTCCATGGACTCTGTTCAGAACCTGCTCAGATCCCTACACTGCTCCCAGCTCAACACCGCGAGTCCTTCCGCTTGACGTTGCCACGCCCTGCAGATAGACGGGTTTGGATGTTTCCTGCTACTCAGGTGGAGCCATGTAAGGTGCAAATCATAACACCGCCGTGAGCTTCATAATATTAGTAATAAACAGGGCTCGGAATCTGATAATCAATAAATATTCTTTGAAAATTACCTATATAATGACTAAAAATAAGAGGACTAAAATACTTAAAAATAAGTAGAAAATACCTATTTAAAAAAATACTAAAAAATTTGCATTTTCAAATTCAATGAATTTTAGAATTTTCAATAAATTGCATTTATATAAAATTATGTTTAATATAAATTCTTAATTTTAGAAGGAAATGCAATCTTTGCTCCGATCTTCCAACTGTCGATTTTGAAAGTCCGAGGAAGGTAGAGAAGATCCGTTAATTTTGAGAGTTCGAAAAACATACTTCACTACAGTAATGAATTTTGTCACGAATTGATTTAAATTGAATAATTTTTTAGTGTGACGTAAATTCATGAAAAATTCATTATCAAACCACACAAAACGGAAACTGAAAATGAAAAATGACAAAAATGCCAGAAAGGACTGCAAAAGATCTAAAAATTGAAACATGACAAAAATGATTCAACAACTATACATTTCTATCACCTATGTGTCGTAATAAACATTCATTTACAAGTTAGCTACGTCTAGAATGCAGCAATGAAAAGATGACATGTCATCAGAATCCGAGCCATTGTAAATAAATAATGTCTGCAGCATTTTGGCCTCAAAAGCAGAAATACTTGTTCAAAGAGTTTTTCGAAAATTTTCGACTGCATTTCAGTCTGTCGCGATCGCAGTCTCACGCGATTCAAGGCTGTCGAAATTTGCTCTCGAAATCCGACAATTCACATATTTTCTTGTTTCGCTGCTTGAATCCCAACAATGTACTTCCTGTGTTTATACTTACGAATATCCTCAACGCATCCATTCTATTGAAGCACAGTGTTATGGACGCAAATGAAGAGAAATCGTCGTGATAAGTGGCGTGGATAAGGAAGCATTTCGTAGCAAAGTGACATAAGACAAATTTGTACACCTAATTAAGGAGAAGACGGTGGAGGTGTGTGTGTGTGTGTGTGTGTGTGTGTGTGTGTGTGTGTGTGTGTGTGTGTGTGTGTGTGCGCGCGTGTGACCAGAATATTTTCTCCACTTTGATTCCCTATATTATCCGGAGTTTCCCTGTTTTCCCAGCAATTGATCGGTCTGAAGGAAATACTTAGTAGTGTATACATCATCACAGGTATAGGAGTTAACGCACTGATTTCGTAAACCGACGTTCGGTGTACAATCGAGGCGACAGGCGGGGCAACTCTGAAGGGTAGAAAAAAATACTCGATGGGACATGAACACGATCAATCCGTAATTAACGTCAGTTCTCAGGTGTGGGGGCCATAAGGGATACGCAGCAGTTACCTAATGCCATCTGATTAACGATCGGATTTTAATCGATTAATTACATTAGCTCAACATCGCCAGTTGTCTGTCATCTTTCAATTGTTCGATGAGGCAACTCCAGTCACGACTAGGCGTTTGGTTTAAATTAATCCAAGAAGACTAGAATCAATTGAAAACTGATAAATTAATTGAAAATAAAGATTAATTCAGAAAAATAATTCAAAAGGAGCAGCTCAGATTCCCAGAAGAACCTACATTGAAACGAGGGACAAAAGTTGCAGAAGAGAAAAAAAAGGCAACATCTGAAAGAATGACGAAATATTGGAAGAAGCGTACAGAAGGGCAAACACATAAGAAGTAAATGATCTAACGTGCTCCAAAGTGGGTGATCCGAATAATAATAATAATAATAAATAATAATAATAATAATAATAATAATAATAATAATAATAATAATGCATTCACTCTACAAAATAGTTTTCCTCACTTTTTTATTTCTCTTCGCCATTTAACTTTATTACTTCGGTAGCCCGCACGTAGAAATAAAATACTTTCTCACACAAGTACAAAAATGTCCTTGAGTAAAGTGCTTTTAATATTTGAAATCCTGTGCCTTCGCAATGGGTCCTGCGCCTTGGGTACTTCCCCGTCTGCCACAACATTGGTGACAGGAGGGGGAGAGGACGGGGCAAGTGGTGGCCCAGGCGGCGTTGCGCCAGCCAGGGCAGTGCTGCCAACCTTGGCCTCTTCCGCCTGCGCGGCTCGGACCTCGGGCAGCACGAAGGGACGGCGTGACGCAAAAAGAGGGAGATGGATTGTCTCTGGCACGTGAAACGCAAGTAGGGAGGAGGCGTCATCAGAGGAAGTGGCTCGTGGCAACAGCTGCCTCTGTAGCGTCTCGAACCGGAAGGATCTAGGATTCGAGTCCTGTCGATGGTAGGATTTTCGGCACTAGCTACACAAGTACGTCTACTTCAGCCGCTGCCTGGAGGATTGGTTGATTGCTAGTGATTCCAGCGGCATTAGTCCCGTAAGTATAGTGTATGTTTTTCTTCTAGGAAGTTGGCGGTGATCTTCCCTCGCTGGATGGCGAGATCCGGCGCCGACCTACCGCCGGCGTGCGGGGTTTTTCCCAACGAGGTACCTCCCTCCCACCCGAACCAGCCGGGGCGTGCTCGAAGCCCCGGCTACTGACCGGTCTACTGACATGCGTGGTAGTGATTCCGAGCGCTTCAACTGCTAAGGTCGTTAGACCAGTAACTCTGGTGCATGTTTTATCGGGGAAGATAGTGGTGCTCATCATCTGCTGGATGGCGAGATCCGGCGCCGACCGACCGTCGGCTAGCGGGGTTTTCTCCAAACCAGGCATCATCCACCAGCGGGCGCCGCCCCAGCCGGGACAAACTAAGCTCCCGACCGGTCTCCCGGCATGTGTGGTAGTGCAGTACATGTTAAGTGTGTGTGTGTGTGTGTGTGAGAGAAGAGTGAGGATAGAACAAGAAAGAGGAAGGAAAGATCGCGCGCGGTCCGTGGCCCGTTTCTTAGGGTAGTGCCTCGGCATTCGTCTGGTCCGTGCTTTCTCCGATCAAAACCAGGCGAATGCCAGATCAGTACCCTAACAAACTCGCCACGGACCGGGCGCGATCTTTCCTACCGGTTCCTAGTCCTGTCCTCAACCCTTACTCACACACGCACGCACATAGTATGCGCGCGCGCACACACACATACACTCTCACGTGCCCTACGCTGCCGTACGAAATGCGAGTGCGTGCGGGCTCCTTGCCCGGCGCGCCCGAATGGGCTAGCAGGTTCACCTCGACAGGAGTGCTTTTTTTTAATAATACACTTTATTCCACCGCATGTGCTCCGTTAAATGCAACACTAGAGGCCTTCGGTGGGAGTGTGTGTGTGGGGGGCGGGGGCGGGCGCTGCTTGCTCAACCACAGGCGGAGACTCTTGGCACATCGCGGCCGCCTACACCTTACCTCACCTCCCGCCCGCCTGAGGCGCCATTGGGAACGACTATTCAGTTCGAAAGGAAATTATAAGCACAAATAGAGCCCCTTTCCAACACGCCAAATCTTTGTCTACATTAGAAAAAAAATATGTGTACCTAACTTTAATACGAAACTCAATTCAAATAAATGATGCGTCATTTTCCGTCTGAGCACGCAAATTTCCCTACGCTCCTTTCACCATCTAGTGGAGAAAGAATGGTATTACTCGGGCGATTTGAATATAGCTCAGAGGCTTCATTTAGACTTGAGGATCTTTTACATGCAGTAAATCTACAACGTGGGACAGCCGGCTTTACTTCCTCTCCAAAGGAAGGGGTACGAAGGAGTTTTTCGCCTCTAAAAATGCACGGCTTAAATCGAGTTTGAACCCGCGAACTTAGGTATAACAGTCTGATACGCTAACCTTACCCCACCAAACCCCGAAATAGGTTAATGAAAAATTACCTAGTACCTGCTTATACCCCATTCTACACAATCGAACGACCAAACGACTTTTTTATCATTCACGATTGAGAAGATAAAAGGGGTTTATGTTGACGTACGTAGGTATCCTGTATGCCTAATGCTTACAGAAGTATTTTCTTACCATTTCGATCTTCTTTTAAAATTACAAGAATAAACAAAAATGATTGTCTCTCGATTGAATATTATTATTTGCAGTGATATTCTCTTACATTAAAGATAATCAAATCAATTTATATTTAAAACAATAATTTTCTTGGCATTTATGGACTAAGAACATTTTACGACGCACTTAATGGCATCATCAGGTGTTCTGTATTACAAGAAGATTTATACAATTACGAATGTTTTTCTCTTCATAAAGTTTAATATTCGAGATAAGGTTATAAACGAAGCAAGAATTAAAATTAGAATTACAATTGAAATTTTAAATATAAATCAAGAAATAAAAAAGAACTGTGATTGCAACAAATGCTCTAACGGTGTAACATTTTACATTTATAAGTACGAAGCACAGGTCTTACTTGAGACAGAAAACAAAAGACTATTAAAAATCACACAAACCTTAAACAAGAAAAACAATCAACTACAAAGTCTGGACCACCATCAATTGTATTACTGAACAACTGATGATGCGACCAATTATACAGTGAGACGTAATTAGTGCATACAGATGCCCAATAAAATAATTGTTTTAAATATGAATTTATTTCCTTGTCTTTAATGTACCATGGCACATAATGACTTCTTTTAAAATGTTTGAAGATCCAAAAATTCGTGCGTTTTGTTCACACCCTATTTCGTAGACATGAACATTACATTTTCCATAACGTTACATTGTCATATCACCTATTTCAACTTTAGAACAGGAATTCAAAACAAGAGCACAATAATGTTCCGGACGAACAATCGATATCAACAATGCCCATTTTACTACACGACACATAACAATGACAACAATGAGAGATCAGACAACAATAAAGAAACAAAAAAAGTTTCTATTCCGCTAACAATACGTATATTGATCACGTGCGCCGTGTAATTTTAGAGCATACCTGTTGGACTCTCCATTGTCATCTCATGATGCGTACCTGTGGCCTCATTTGCGCTCATAATTTTGATCCGGCGAACAATAAATTAATGAGATTAATGAGCAGTAATGGTGACAGATTTGCAGCGGTGACAAGCGTGCTCGAACAGGAGCGGATGACGAAATGAATAATTTAATTAAACGCGTTCAATGATTTATAAAATAAATAAACCTCTGTGGTTGTAGAGGGGTGGAAGTTGCGGCCGGGTTGGCTTCGTGACAACGCGAAATCTCCTCCTCGTGTAATGCACTCAAAATTTTATATATTTAGATGTATTTTTAAATATTTCACGTAAAAAAATTGTTAAACACTGTGTGTGACGTACTACGAAAATCAGTGTATTCTTTGCATGATTTCTTAATTCTGGGATCCCTACCCTGATATAAAACATGTTGAATAATGAAAGCACAAAGAAATATAATATTCGATCTGATGAAATAAAATTAATTTTCAAGGGTAAATCAGCTACGATTTGGGCTTGTATCACTCATCCTTTCCTTCGTGAAGGTATATACTTCCTGCTGTGACAATATGGAGAACGATGATTTGTATAACTACATATTCCACGAATTCTAGAAGACGTGCACAGTTAGTGAAGTACATTTACGTCCAGAAGCAAAACAAGAGACCATCTCAGCATTTGTTCGAGGATCAGGGAAACTGGACAAAAACATGCTCGAGATGGGGATCGCTGACCCATAATCTGAGGTACAATACTTTTATCTACCATTCATAATATTTACGGAACCAACATTTGAATCTGTTGGCGTGGCCGGCATTATCAACACGCGAACTACGAACTTTCATTTTTGGAAGTATGTGAAATATTTAAGACTTAGTATTCTCAGTTAAATATACTACTAAGTTATGAACACATTGGATTTTATTTTACATAAAAATATATTCGTTTTTCTTCATCACATACAAATATTGATGCAAAAAAGTCGTGTTTTTTTGTTTGTTTGTTTTTTCAGAAATTTCACATTTTGTTTAAATGAATACAGATGTTTATTATTAAATATATCAATTTAATAATTTATCAAAAGCGTCAATTAACTCAAAATATAAGCTAATAATCTGGAGTCCCCATTCCCGCTGACAATGCACAGATAATTTTACGGGTTTGCTAGGGTTAATGTAATGCATTTGGCCGTGTTTCCTCTCACGCCTTTTGTACCGCTACCCGTGAAAGGATTTCAAAAGCCGATGAAAATCAGATATGTAAATGTAAAACATGGGAAAATTTCAAACGAACTAAAATGATGTTTCCGGTACTCTCATGGGTTTACAATTTTAATAATTAGAGAAAATTATATAATTTTTCTTCATTTTTATAGCAAATAATAGGAATTCGACATTTGAGGATTGAACTAGCAACAACTTTTCATTAATAGTTATTTGTGGATATACAAATATTGGACCATATCCAGCAGACAATTATACTCTTTTCTGCATCAATCCTCTGTACTGGATTTTACTCAGGTGGAAAGTGGGAGATGATCTGCAGATAATAAACATTGCAGAAAAACTAGTATGAAGTGATGACACAAAATTTGAATAAGAAATAACTCTTAAAAATAAGTCGTGACAAAATATCTGTTATAGGCACTTTTTATTTGTGGTTCCCCTGATGTGATCCTCTCAGCTTAATTTTGAATCGATAATCAATCATATAAAGAAGTATTGGCATATATTCATGAAACAAATATTACACTTTAGAGAGAAAATTACTTAAACAGTCGCATTACAACAACAACACAAAATAAATCAATCATTTACTGAATACAAAAGTACAAAATCAATTTTGATCAAGTTTTCGATCCCAACACACGAAGAGAAAAACGACAGAGAAAAAAACAACAACACTGTTTCCCTTGGACAGTACACAGCTTCATCTATATTGCTGACAACGTTAACTGACCCAAAGCTACCTACTCTAAAATACACATAACGACCGAAATATGGTTAATATTAAAAGTTCGGTTACACTGCACAATAACCAGACGATTTGGATAAAGGCGTATGACTGAACACGAACTGATTATTTCAGACTTCGCAGAGTGGCGGCTCAAGTAACCTCATTGAATGTGGCAGGCTTGTGTGTCCACGAGAAGCAGTTTTGCGTACAAGGGCCATGGAAATTTTGTGTTGGACAGAGTTAAGATTTTTATGTAGATGTTAGATAGCCGTAGCGTCATCTGAGGTGAATAGGGATGTTAAATTAGGCTAGGTTAGGTTAGGTTTTGTGGATCAGTGTCAGCACAAACTTACGACTGGCTCAGAGAAACCCGAATCTAGAAATTTTATCCTATCTTCAAAAGTTCTCACTATAAGTCTGTTTTTGGTTTATCGCATATCTGCTATTCTTTGTCACCGTACAATACTTCATCTAACTACAACCTCATGTTTGCTAATGGCTACTTGAAACGACGACAAAAATCTGAAGAACGCTTCGTATCTGTTGCTTACTTCGATCATTACCCATCCATTTCTGATTGCAAATACTGACCAGCTAATTCGGAAAAGTAGGTTATGTATGACGCATAACATATTTAAAGAATAATCAAATAGAAAGTGTCTTAAGAAAGCAGGAAATATTACGAAAATATAAGAGTAAACGTGGATAGCTTGACGCTAAAAACATAACACAAAAATACACATTTAGACGTAGAACGATTTAAACAAATAGCTTTTGTCAGACATTATACTAGGAGAGCTTTTTTCGGACTACTTGCAGACCGACACTAGCAACTCAACTAAAATCATCTTTCCCTACTTCCCGGGCATTAGCAACGTTAATAGTTACCTGGCACCATGCCATGAAATTAGGACAACAACGGATTCAGCGATCGGAATAAAAAATTAGGATACAAATAAAGGACTCGACTCTAATGGTCCTATGCCATATTTTCGTTAAAACTAAGATAATACTACAAACGGACTCACCAAATGTATTGTTACATTTTGTGTAAATATTGAAATGCTGGTGTAACAAATGTGGATACACTAAAAAACATTTGTTTTTTACTCAATGGGGAAGAACGTGGAATTAAGATCATCTTGTTTCTTAGAATGAACTCGATGCGACATATCATTATCTAGAGTGAAACATTTCAATTATATTTTTGAAGCAATTTTTGACCTTTTATCACATCCACGTACAAATCTATGATCCAATATTAAAATTCTTCCCAATTTCCAAGGAAACAAATGACAGTTTCGCTTCCACGAACAACATCTTATTCACTGACAGATCTTCGCACGGTCTTCCTAACTGCCAACCGACACCATTCAAACTCAATGAAGAACGGTACAGTTCTGCACTAGTACTCCGAAGTGGCTGTTAGCACAGCGCGGAAGGTCTAAACAGGAAGCCCGCGTCAAATGATCGAGTCACGTGCGCGGTGCTGACAACGGACGGGCATGCGTTGCGAGCAAGCACACACACCACACCTCGGCCGAAGATGACAATTTTTTTTAATACTAAAAAATGAGTATGAAAATGTTTATTATACAATCAATTTTGCCATTTTAAATAAATGTATTTATATAAAATTTTATATTTCATTTATTTTGGGAGGAAATGTAACACATAGCTACCATCTTCCAACCGTCAGTTGTGAAAGGTTGAGTACTTTAACGAAGATCCGCGTAAGTTTAAGAGTTCGAAAAAACTGAGTCCACTGCCATTGTAAATTTCGTCATATACTGATGATACAATAAAACTTTTTTAGTGTGTCATTGTAAATTTATGAATCATAGACAAAAAAAAACACTAAAAGGACACAAAATGCGTAAAAATGACAAAAATTACGGAAAAATCCAAAAAACGACCTGAAAATTAAAAAAATGGCAAGAAAGTGAAAAAAAATGGCCCAGTTCATTTCTATCAGCTACGTGTCGTGATAAAAATCCATTTACAAGTTAGCTACATCTAGGCTGCACCAATGAAAAGATGGCATGTCATCAGAATCCGAGCCGTGGCCATAACAACAGAATCTCCGGGGGGGGGGGCAATAAAACAAAAACAACGCACTCGGTCTCCGAGCCCTATAAACAGCTCGCGTTGTTCGCGGCCTGACAAGTTTACGCGCGCGGATTTCTTTCGGGCGTCAGCTGCTGAATCTGTGAACGCGGCGCGGGAAACGGAAAAGCAGAGTGAAATCAGCTTTCCCGCGGCGCGCGTAGGAGAGTTCTCCCGAAGTTCGAATGGCGGCCTTGACTTCGCCGCCGTCGAAACACTCGCCTATCGCAACTACGCTCGCGACGCTACAGAGTTCGCGTCGGTTTCTGACGGAGGCTGACAAATGACACCTGGGTTTCGTAGATTATGCCCACCTTTCGCTGTTTCGAGAAAGTACGGGGAAAACGTTAAAAAATAGAAATAGAAAGTGATATCTAGTCCCATTGTTCGTTCATTTGAATATAATTCCATATTCACATTTTTAACATCTAGAGCTGGGAATTTCATGCAATTGCTAGCTTTTTCTTACTGGTCATATCTCCCAAAAACTTTAATACTACATATATTGCATTGATATTTCAAGGTTAAAAACCAGCATAAACTTTCCAGCTCTATATATGACACATACCATATACACACACGCATTTTAATAGCGACAAAATATTTGGACTATTGGACTACGAGTTGTCGAGGTGTTTTGGTGTAGCGACAACAGAGAAGAAAAAGAGGAGGACAGTGAGAAGAGAAGAAGGTAGAAACAAACAAAGAGAGTGCGGTAAAGACTGGAAGAGATGGTGAACGTGAGTGCGCGTACTCACGAGAGAGAGAGAGAGAGAGAGAGAGAGAGAGAGAGAGAGAGAGAGAGAGGGAGGGAGGGAGAGAAAGATAAGAGATGGTGGGAGACGGAAGTTACCGAGAATTAAAGAGAGAGGATGGAGGAAGAGATAAAGAGGGGGCTGAAGTGAGGAGGGGGGCTGAGCGGGCAGACAGCTACAAAAGGTATAAGAAGGTATAAGGAAGAGAGATAAGACGTAACAGAGGAGAGGCAGGGGAGAGAGAAAGAAGAGGAACGAGAAAGTAGAGCGATTGTGAAATGTGAAACGGAGAGATAAGACAGGAATGGAAGGAACGAAAGGAAGGAAGATAGGAAGGAATGAAAACGGGAAGGGGTGGATGAAGAAAGGAAGGAGGGATGAACATGGAAAGGGAGGGAGACGAAGATAAGAAGAGAGGAAGGCGAGAAGCGAGTGGGTAGGACAGGAAGGAAGAAGAAATGGGGAGTAAATAAATGAGAGGGAGTGGGAAGGAGAGAAGTGGAAAGGGAGGGAGTGGGGGTGGGGGGGTGGGGATGTGGGCGGGAGAGCGCACGTGGCGGTGCAGTAGCGCTGCGTCGCAGTGGCGGCGGCGGCGATGGGGGCGGAGGGTCCGCAGCGCGCGTCGCCATGGCAACCCTGTACCCCCCTCTCCCACCCCCACACGGCCCTCGCGCGGGGGAGACGCACGCAGCGGACAGCACGCGAGGCGCGAGCCACGCCAGCTCCGCACAGGACAGAGGGCGCGACATCATCTCGACCATCGAGTCTTTCTCAATAACACACACACACACACACACACACACACACACACACACACACACACACACACACCAAAACAAGTTCTGAATTTTAATTCACAAGTTACAATTCTTGTAGTGCGATTTTTCTAACCGTTCCCCTGGCAGATATCAGCTGTTCACGGAGTCATCCAATCGGGAGCGTGTACGTTTCCACAGTGACGTCACTGCTGATAACTTCGAGGGGCACGGTTAGAAAACTTGAACCAAAAACAACACAGTACCAGGCAGAGTGTATGCGACTCTTAACAGTTCTCTCGCCACGTGGTGCGGTATGTCATGTGACCTGCTCTGGAGCAATCCGCTCGCGAGGATTTGTTTACTTTCTCACAGCCAGGGTTCAGCGTTGCCGCTCGTCTGATTCGCACGCCGTCGCGGAAGCGATGAGGTTTGGCTTAAGCGAAAGTTATGAACGTGATATCCAGACATGTCGTTCGTCAGAAAAGGTGAATGTTTTTAGATTTAATTAATCTGTGAAGCAGGTGCCCAGTAATATGTGATATCAGCGCAGCGAACTGTCAGAGTCTCTTAAACGCCGCCAGTCCCATAGACGTTATTACCGATGCACACGACGGCGGCAGGGGGCGGTGGGGGCGGCGGGGGCGGCGGGAAGCGGCGGAGGCGGTGAGGGCGGCGAGGGCGGCGGGGCGGCGGGGGCGGCGGGGGCGGTGAGGGCGGAGGGGGCGGCGGGGGCGGCGGGGGCGGCGGGAAGCGGCGGAGGCGGTGAGGGCGGCGGGGGCGGCGCGCAACCGCCGTCCGCTGAGGTGAGTGACAGCGCCCGCGATAGCCGAGGCGCGCCGCCGCACTGATAGCGCAGCCACAAAGCGCCCGCCTCGCCCCGGCGGACGCGCACAACGCAGGCCGGCGGCCTTCGGCAAATTCACGACGAAATTTCATGTGTTCTTCACGCAAACGTTCGTCCGAAGCTTTATACTTGTTAATATGCGTATAATGCACTAAAGAAGAACGGTGACAGAAGTAGAACAATTGAAACGTTTAGAGTACGGGAGGTTTTACAAAATGGTTTTAGACCGTGATGAACCTCGATAGATAATATAAAGTAGGAAATAAAATACAGACTTCGAAATTACTTCGCACATTTGAATTATCCGACATTCCAGTCATCTGACATTCCAGTCATCCACATTCCAGTCATCCGACATTCCAGTCATCCGACATTCCAGTCATCCGACATTCCAGTCATCCGACATTCCAGTCATCCGACATTCCAGTCATCCGACATTCCAGTCATCCGACATTCCAGTCATCAAAGATTCCAGTCATCAAAGATTCCAGTCATCCGACTTTCCAGCCATCCGACATTCCAGCCATCCGACATTCCAGCCATCCGACATTCCAGTCATCCGACATACCAGCCATCCGACATTCCAGCCATCCGACATTCCAGCCATCCGACATTCCAGCCATCCGACATTCCAGCCATCCGACATTCCAGCCATCCGACATTCCAGCCATCCGACATTCCAGCCATCCGACATTCCAGCCATCCGACATTCCAGCCATCCGACATTCCAGCCATCCGACATTCCAGCCATCCGACATTCCAGCCATCCGACATTCCAGCCATCCGACATTCCAGTCATCAAACATTCCAGTCATCAAACATTCCAGTCATCAAACATTCCAGTCATCAAACATTCCAGTCATCAAACATTCGAGTGTTTGAATGTTGGGTAACTCGAATGTTCGAGTGTGGAGCACGATCCCCCGAGCGCCCGGCCGCGTGGCGCGGTGGGAGGCGCTGTTGCTGTGCAGCCACGCGCGCCCCAAGGCGGGCGGCTGTGAATGGAGCGCCGCCGCCGCCAGCAGCGTAAACAACGCAGGTCGGCTCTATTGTGCCGGCTCGCTGGCCCACCGCCCCGCGCCGCGTCGCTGGCCACGTGAGCGACTCGGCCCGCACCGGGCAGGCGAAATCGTAGGCGATGTTTGCATACATCTACGTTGTCATAAAATCATCGATGTTAACTTCGATGATTTGAAGCCGATGTTTGACATCCAGGTTTTGACCATTGTTGAAATCACGACCATTGATGAAATATAAAATTAGTTCGCGGATTGATCATTATAAATAAAGAAGCAGTTTTGCCAACGTTTCGAAATATTTAATTTCTTCATCAGGGCTTACTAATATACATTGATATCCAGCCTCATGTCACAGGATCAAAGTTCTCATTCATTTGAGTTTCGGGCCATGTCCCGTTTCAGACTTATTGCGGGATGGACCCATGTGCTTTAGCAACTCAAATAACCCATGCCTGTGGCTAGCAAACGTCGGATTAATTCGACCCTAAATTGTCAAATACATTCATATAAATGCAGGTAAAAAAAAAACTATAAAATTCATTTAAAAAAAAAATTAAACATGCACCATTTTTTACTTGTCCCATGATTGAGTGTTTCTAAATCATGAAGCGTTTAGAAGTTATGAGGGACGTCCATATTTGTTGGGACACCGTATATTTTATATTTGCAATTTATTTTCTACAAAATAAAGAATTAAATGATTTAATTCATTCGATAACAAAACAATGTAGATGACGTAGAAAATGGAAGGAAAGAACACGTAGGCTATTACTTAACGCTATTAAACAGAAACAAGATACAAATATCTCAATTAGTATGCAAGTCTTGTCGTCACGAACAGATCTCAAGTTCGGATGAACATTCATAACAGGGTTATCAGAAAGACATGCAAGTTGAAAAGTTCCTTCACGAACTGAGATGCAATCTAATGATGAGATAGAAAGGATGCAAATCGTTAGAAATGCTTTGGTCATCCAATCGCGATGAGGTGGCCAGCAATATGTAAATGGAGCAATTGAGCCGAAAGAAGTTAAATGTCTATTAATTAGAAAACTTATTCGTCAATCACAAGAGAGTCAGTACAAATTTAGTTTATTCACTTTCAACTCGTGAAAGAACGTTGAAGAAAGAAGATATCAAATTATTTCTGACAGAGATAAAAAAAAATACTAGTGATCTGCAGCAAAAAAAGATGCTGGACTAAATGAAGCAAATTAGTTTTCTAAAAAGGAGCATTCACACTGCCCAAAAAGAACAAATAAAATATTGTCGTATACTTAACACTTCTTATTGCAACACGTAAATTAACTGCTATAACAAAAATAGTTTTTACGAATTCTACAATAACGTTCTATGCACAGAACAGTTATTCACATAAGATTAACAAAAAAGTTAATATTCTATAACGCAAAATTTGAATAGAATATTTGTATCATTTAGGAAAAGAACAGTATAACTGACATTTTATAAATTCCGATAAATCTGTTTATTTAAGTCAATATCACTGTAAAGTCGTGGTGCTTTGTTACATTATTAAAACCACGACATTTCAATTGTTCATTACAACCATGCAAATACATTGCCACTGATAGATAGCCCAAAATAAATAAGTTTTTCTTAGAATTTATAAAATGTCACTTATACCGTTCTCGTTTTCACCTATTCATTTAATGACGAGATGCCACTTCCCTCGGGCCTTAGAGATGCATGAAAGAAATTCATTTGGTACACACACGAAATAACAGAATAAAATATTAGCATTTCAGTCAAAGTTGAAACAGTTTCATTTTCGATTTCTCACAACTTCCTGGGTATTTATTTCACGAAACTATAAGACACTCCTACCTTGACCACAGGCCGCATATATTCCCCTCAACTTACTCATTTATTGTAAATTAATAATAAACTCGATAAAGAAACGAGCACACAAGGACTCAAAGAACAAGATATTCTTTTGTTTTAATCTCGTTCCTCCAGTACAAAGAAACACAAGCCTGAGGAAAGATTACGCTTCACCTCCAAACCAACGTCAAGGAAGTCTTTCAATTGTAGCACAGTTTCAACAGAAGCTCCCAGAAAGCGCTACGGACACACAGTTCCACGTCACACAATACCGAGAAGCATTGCAGCACGCCCCAACGAGTTACAAAACATTTTGGAACAGCTTCCGTCCAGCCCCGACGCCGGGGGTAGGTGAACGGCGCTTTTCGATTGCAGAAACGAGTCATACAGTCGACTCTAGAAATCGCAAGCATGGGTTGATTGTTTAGCTCCTGTTTTCGGGTGCGTCATCATTAGTCCTGTAAGGGTAGAGTATGTTTTTTTTTCTTCGGGAGGTGGAGGCAATGTTTCCCCGCTGGATGGTGATTGAATTGAATTGAATTGAATTGAATTTGCCTTATTTTACGTGGCGAGACTCGGGCCATCAGGCCCGCTCTTCCGTCTGACCACGCAAATTTCGCTACGCTCCTTTCACCAACTAGCAGAGGAAGGAGGTATTTCTTGGGCGAGAAACTGGCGATTTGAATTTAGCTCAGAGGCGTCATTTAGGCTTGAGGATCTTTTACATGCAAGTAAATGTACGAACATGGGACAGCCGGCTTTACTTCCCCTCCGAAGGAAGGCGTACGAAGGATTTTGTCGCCCTAAAAATCCACGGCTTCGATCGGGTTTCAACCCGCGAGCTTGGGTATAACAGTCCGGTACGCTAACCGTCACACCATCGCCGCCGCCGACCTACATGTCGGCAAGTGGTTTCCCCAACCAGGTATTTCCACCAGCGGGGCACCGCCCTAGCCGGCCAACGTTGTGAGCTCCAGATTGATCCTCCGGCATGTGTAGTAGTGTGAGTGTACGCGAGCAAGGAAGGTTTAGGAACAGGACGTAAAGGGAATGAGAAGACTGCTTGCGGTCCGTGGCCCGTTTGTTAGGGTACTTCTCCGACATTCACCTGGTTTGGATTGGAAAACCTACGGAAAAGTACCGATCAGAGCAGCCGGCCGCTAGAATTGCGTCATGCGTGGTAGAGGAGTGCATGATAGTGTAGATGTGCGTAAGTAAAGGGTAAGGACAGGACAAGGAAGAGGAAGGAAACATCGCGCGCGGTCCGTGCCCCGTTTGTTAGTGTACTACTCCGGCATTCGCCTGGTGTTGATCTTAACCATCACAGCCGGGAAGAGCTCTAAGCTCCCCACCGGTCTCCCGCCGTGTGTGGAGTGTGGTGCATGCTAGTGTAAGGGGAGAGGATAGGACAAGGAAGAGGAAGGAAAGATCGCGCGCCGTCAATGGCCCGTTTGTTAGGGTACTGCTCCGGCATTCGCCTGGTGTTGATCTTAACCCTCACAGCCGGGAAGAGCTCTAAGCTCCCCACCGGTCTCCCGCCATGTGTGGAGTGTGGTGCATGCTAGTGTAAGGGGAGAGGATAGGGCAAGGAAGAGGAAGGAATGATCGCGCGCGGTCCGTGGCCCGTTTGTTAGGGCACTGCTCCGGCATTTGCCTGGTGTTGATGGGAGAAACCACGGAAAAGTACCGATCAGAGCAGCCGATCGCTAGGATTCTCCGCCAGGCAGCAGCTGAATTAGATTCAGCTACGTAGTTAGAATCGAATACCCTCCGTTGTCGGGACTAGAACCCCTGGATCCCCGGGTAGAGGCACTGCAGTGACATCTGTAGGTGCCCTGTGGCGTCGAAGCTGGAGTGAACTTATACATCGCGAACTTTCTGTTATGGTGAACAGATCTCACTGCTCCGATTCACACGTACTGAAATTATCTCTTGATGATTTAGTTGCAGTGAACTTTCCAAACAGACTCTGAAGAACTTTAGGAAAAAAATATTTTCCATAAAAAAATTAATTGCTTCAAGATCCCGAACACTAATTACATTAAGCGTTCGTAGATTTCGTGAGTTATTATCGTTAACAGTAAATGGAAGCGATTGACGAGACAAACATATCGAGGAAATAGTTTGAACGTGTCTACGGCCATTCCCACAAGACTGACTACTTCATCTTCACGGAATCCGAAGTGAACTATTGAACTCCCACCTGGCTAGGGCATCGCTAATGTTCGAGTGGGACTTCCAGAAGACATGATGAAACTGAACCAACATTGCATGAGTCACAGAAGAGTATCAACACTGCAAATATATATTGAGGGTGTAGACTCTGGGAAACGACTTGCAAAAATTATACCTAACCTCTCAAATAACAAAGTCAATCATCGAGAAGATATTAGATCATTCTCACTTTATGGGATGAAGCGATTCAATACTTTCGGTCCCCAGAAGATCACCGTAACCTGAGTGGAGTGTATTTGGGAGAGTCCCACGCGGGCACTGGCGGCGCGCGTGACGTCACACGGCCTTGCGACACTGTTCGGCTCGGCACGGCACGGCCGGTGGTTGGTTTCATGCGCACCTCCGAAGGACACTGGGCGTCCGCTGCGTTGCAGCGCCCTCCGCCAGATGACAATCGCCGGCGAGCGGCACGCGCGCAGACGACAGACCGGCAAGTTGCACACGAGAGGTGCTGCAACGGAGAAGACCTTCTCAAGGAGTCACGGCATGCGTGACGTAAAAATACAGGCACTTCCACCACTCGAACCTCGAACTCTAATCACTTGAACACCAACCACTCGATCCTCGAACACCAACCACTCGATCCTCGAACACCAACCACTCGAACCTCGGAACACTAACCACTCGAACCTCGGAACACCAACCACTCGAACCTCGGAACACCAACCACTCGAACCTCGGAACACCAACCACTCGAACCTCGGAACACCAACCACTCGAACCTCGGAACACCAACCACTCGAACCTCGGAACACCAACCACTCGAACCTCGGAACACCAACCACTCGAACCTCGGAACACCAACCACTCGAACCTCGGAACACCAATCACTCGAACTTCATCACCAATCACTCGAACTTCATCACCGATCACTCGAACTTCATCACCGATCACTCGAACTTCATCAATCACTGAAACCTCCCCCGCTTGATCAGCGGTCGCTCGAAGCTCGATCACTGGAATACCTTGAATATTTTCTGGAATGCTTCAGAGGGATGACGTGAGTACTTTCTCTTCACTTTACTTACACGACCTCGCTAGGTCGAAATAGTCAAGAAATAGTTTTTTTGTTTCTCTTTAAGATTCGAAATATACTAGTTCTTTGAAGCAAATGTTTTTCGGAAGATGTTAGCAGAATTGTGTGCAAGAAGCGCTTCTTACGCTGTTCGTCAAAGAATTTACTGCTTGAAACACCACGAAGATTATTCCTTTTCTTTCTTGAGCTTTTACCCAGCCGACAGCCTTTTAACGTCGCGATGGGACGCATATTCCACCCTACACTAGGCGCCAACGCACTCGCGGGCTCCCCTCATTTAGGGTCAGCAAGACGCAAGGCCTCCCGCAACAACATATATGAAAACAAGTAAGCCCAAAGCGGGGCTGGAACCCGCGTCCCTTCGGACGGAAGCGCTGAGTTGGTACACGCTCTGAGCCACCGTGGCCAATTAGGTCGGCAAGACTATTTCTAATATCTAAAACAAATAAAAATCGGCCTTTACGGCACGTTCTAACAACGTTCGAAAAACAATACAGCTCTAAGCACAGACATGAATCCAGTAACGTCTAGATTTTCTGTTGTGGAGAATCTGAACGCACAAGAGAAACTCTCCTTCTGAACGCTTGTCTTCTTCCACAGCGGCATAGGTCGTCGTCCTGGCTTGTCCTTCGCGTACATTTCGCAGGCGCAAACTGCAAATTTATCTTACGAGAATGTAGGACGAGTTATCGCGTCGTTTATCGCGGCATCCCCCTATCGGTAGACGATCGAATGTAATGGACACCACAAACGAGCTGAGAACGCTATGACTTCCTCGACAAAATCACAGCCACAAACTCCCCGTAAAACTTCCACCCTTTACGTTTATACGTAAGTTGAAATATTTGCGTGTTAATTTCGTATCTTATCAAATGCGACGGCATGCAAATACGGTAATACATTTATGAGACATTAAACCTTGTATATAAATTAGACAGCAAGTCTTAGTTTAATTTAAAAGACTGCTGATTAAAGTTCACGAGATATGCTAATGAATTCAAAACTGTTTTAATATGGTTAGTGAAAGATATCATGCTTCTTCTCAAGTAATGTCATCTCAAGTAATTTCTTGGAGAATGCACGAAGCATAAAGTAGTAAATATCTTGACAACGGAAAATAATAAATAAAGGGTTTATTTTTCACAACGACTCAAGTCGTCTTGTTGACATTTCGACAAAAAGGCGAACAAACGTTTCATTCCATTCCCACCAGCACGTCTGAACATGGTAAATTAACATGACGAAGACGATGACGACGAAGAATAAAAAAAAAGGTGTCAAAAGAATTAACACTATTTTTTTTCTTCAAATATTAACTAGCAGAACCAGGCAGATGTTGTCCTTCTCTCCCTCCCTCGCCATTTCTACCTCTCCCCCTCACACTCTCTCTCTCTCTCCCTCGCCCTCCCTATTTCTCTCCCCCATCTCTCTCACTGTCTGACTGTCTGTCTCTCGCTCCGCCGATCCTGTCCTCTTCTGCTCGCCTCATATCAACGACCAGTAACAACGAAGTCCAGGTGGATTAGGAATTGTATTTAACTGAAACCCCATTTTGAGCTGCAGCGCCATATATTGGAGTTACAACAAAATGAACAGTTAAAAATCCTTCTCCGTGAAAAATCACGTAGATATGCCAACTTTCATGGAGATCAGTCAAACGGTGTTTCAGTTTATTGATCTCGAACAAACCAACATCCATTTATATGTATATGAGTATGTCAACTATTGAGATCATTTGTTTCTTAAAGTTAGTGAATGCCATATACTCGGAGGCGGCGGTGTTCCTGCCCTGTTAACATAGGAACCAGCGCCTTGCGGGATTCCCATTCGGGTATCTCACCCAGAGGTGCTCCTCATCACCCGGGGTAACAACGCATCCAAGCCCCCCGACTGATCTCCCGCGTGGGAGGTAGTGTGGGTACGTGCGTGTGTATGTTAAAGATGAGAATATAACAAGGAAAGGAAAGAAAGATCGCGCGCTATCCGCTGTTTGTTAGGGTACTGCTCCGACATTCTCCTGGTATTGCTTGGCGTAATGAACTGAACAGAAAAATACTGATTTGACTTAGCTGTGAAGCGAAATGTGAATTTCGTCACTGAAGGGATTCGAACCCTAGGACCAGCCGGTTAGAGACCTGTAGCCGTAACGGTTACCACTGAGTTATCCCTCTATATGCAAGATGGCTCAGTGGTAGTTCAGGCACTATCTAGGGTAACACTATCTAACATTTGATGTTTATAAATAATAGTTATGCTTTTCGCCTTAATACCAATCGAATTCATTTTAAAAATGTAAATCCCTTAGAAATTGTTTTAGCCACATGTCCCATTTAAAATTTTTTCAGTGATATAAAATGAATCATACTACCATCTTCACGGTCCTTATAAATATGCCACAAATGTATAATTTGACAGCAAGAAAAAAACATAAATATCCAACTGCCCATGAGCATCTACGCCTTAATGATGAAGGCCTGGAAGTTTATGAAATATAATATTTTTAATTATGAGATTTATAATATGCTAGTTATCAAATTCCACAAAACACGATCAAACGAACAGAAATTCGGTGACTTTATACAGCATGTCACTGCATATTTAGTGCATTTTTTGTTAATGCATCAAATTTTCTTATACTTAAGTTATTATTAAAATTTTATTGATTTCATGTTCTTAATGCGGTGTATTTCTTTTGGAATTTCAAGTAATATGTAAATTTGTCTCCTCAATCCGAAAAGTATACTTCACAAATATGAATGAGAATTCTATTCATCAGAAATCGCGGGAATGTATTTCGTTCATTGCAACAGTATTTGTCTGAACTTCTATGAGGTGATACCACGGCGCTGGTACCCGGCAACGAATCGTCCGAATATGAATGATGTGATAATTTAATTTTGATAAATAATTTGTGGCATTGGAACTGATACATCGACGATGATATAGACGAAATCATTATATTTTACTTTAAAAATTGTCGCTGAAATACCAAGTAGAGACAAAAATGCAAAATTAATTGTTAAAATTAAAACTTTTGCAATCTTGTTCACGAATACACAAAACGTTAATTGTTACGTCTGGCCATACCGGACGTTAATAAGTTAAGATTAGATTTAAGTTAGTTATAAGTCTATTCATGTTGCAGGGCTTCACCCACATACAATACTAAGAGATTTAAGTGGTTTATGAAAATGCTGGAGTCTTTCTCTCACGTAGTTAGGCAACCACGCATGCCTCCCTCTAGGGAGTCTGCCGACGAAGCAGCCGGGCAAAGCTGAATCGCCGAAGGAATCAGGTAATCGGGTAAGTCGGTGGTTACAATTCATACTTCTTTTGATACAGCATTAACCTCCGAGCCTTTTACTCATCATCGTCGTCATGTAGGAGGAGACATCGCCAACAGCGACAACACTACAGAAGCGAAACCGCCTACGGCCGGTTCCCATTCCGCGGCCTGCTTGCATAATGTCCGCCCACATCGCAGATGCAACACGCGATGTTGCGCCGAGCGTCCCCTTCCCGCCCATTGTGTCGGGCGAGATAACCGCCCACGCGGAGTCGCGTTTCCTTCCACACGCGCGGGGGCCGAGGTCGCGAGGTAAGAGGCGTTGTTGCACATCGCACGGGTAATCGCGGACTATCGCAGTTCCTTCAAAATAGGGAGGCGACATCGACAACAAAACATCCATGTTAGTGAATCGTAAAACATCGATGCTAAAATTGTATCGACTAAAAACCATCGATGTTAGTGAATCGTAAAACATCTATGCTAAAATTTTATCGACTAAAAACCATCGATGTTAGTGAATCGTAAAACATCGATGCTAAAATTTTATCGACTAAAAACCATCGATGTTAGTGAATCGTAAAACATCGATGCTAAAATTTTATCGACTAAAAACCATCGATGTTAGTGAATCGTAAAACATCGATGCTAAAATTTTATCGACTAAAAACCATCGATGTTAGTGAATCGTAAAACGTCGATGCAAAAATTTTATCGACTAAAAACCATCGATGTTAGTGAATCGTAAAACATCGATGCTAAAATTTTATCGACTAAAACCATCGATGTTAGTGAATCGTAAAACATCGATGCTAAAATTTTATCGACTAAAAACCATCGATGTTTTTAGTCTGGATTACTAACCTCTATCATTAAATTCGCGTGCATTAAAATTTAATTTGACAGTGTTCGTGTTTACCAATTCGCCGAATAAGGGTACACGTAAAAGAAAGATCAGTTGGAGTATACCAGTTCCATAATATTGTAAAAAGGGAACTTGTTACAGTATCATGGATCTGGTAATACTGCAACTGTTCGTTCTTTTTCGTGTACGAGAAGACGGGGCAGACCCTACGCCCACAGCGTATTTGTTAATCATTCTCAAAGAGCGAAATGAATGTGAAGAAAGAAGAAATACAAAGGGATGGAGGTCATTTCAGGCGAAGGAGTTTGGTCAATGACGGTAGTACCTCCAGTTTCAACACATGAACTAAGTGTTACAATCATTTATTTCATATTTTAACTTTTACAGTATTGTGATCATGGGATTTTTCATTCAGAAACAAAACATCGGAAAAGAAAATAACTTCGATGAGAAAACATCGATGTTAAAAAATATCAGTGTTAATACATCCATGACTACAAAAACATCGATGTTTTGAAAACATGTTTTGCATCCCTACTTCAGACTACGTAGGGGAACCAAGGATTGACGTATGATGTATGGGGTATGGGTACATCTCGAATATGTCACAATGCTAGTAGTCGCGGCCCATGTCTGTGACAAGGACTGAAGACTTAACTCCCAAGGCTTAAGTCCGAAGTATGCTTCAAAGCCATTCCCACTTCGAACTTTACGTGCCTATTTGAGAAAATTTGAATATTCACTGGGTAATTCGAGAAGGAACGAGTATTGGGTGGTAGGTGTAAGATACACATAGCACCGAAGCAGGTCACACACGGAGCAGGTCACGGCAGAAGAATCTACTGAGCAGCCGTCACTCGCTGTGAATCAAGGGATCTGCAACAAAGTGAGACTCCTCATTCTTGCAAAAACTAGAGTTCACAATCCTTTGAAGCCATTGAGTTGCACGATTGACACATCACAGGACAAGGAAGCAGACTGTAAATTTGATTTAATCCATTAGATCCTACACATCGCGATGTGTAACCCATTAAATCGACGGAAATATAATAGTTATTTATGAGCCAAGAGCGCCATAAGGGATCTAATGATTACGTAGTGGCAAACGCTTTGAGGACATTTTGTCACCTGAGATCATTAGAACTAGTAAACGCCCGTGATGCAATCAAGATTTTATTTTTTACCTAATTTTAATGATTCAGATTTACTTATTT
Source organism: Gryllus longicercus (assembly GCA_038098605.1). Classification (NCBI taxonomy): domain Eukaryota; kingdom Metazoa; phylum Arthropoda; class Insecta; order Orthoptera; family Gryllidae; genus Gryllus; species Gryllus longicercus. Next base: position 574,227 of record JAZDUA010000617.1, read on the forward strand.
ACTAATTAATTAGATGTTAACATGACTCGGTTTGTCTTTTCATATTTCCTACCCATAATTCCGTCCATAGAAGAGCTCCGTATCGAAGGCGATAAGCAATAACGAATCAACAAAAAATGCAAACCTCAATTATTGCGAATTTGGAGAAATATAATACCTTCTAAACACAATTTAACATGACTGTACTATATAGAAATTCCATTCCCAATAAAAATAAACAATAAAACATTATCATATTAGAAAAAAGTGTAAGCATAATCCACAATAGTTTTTGAATATTTGAAACTGAATACAATATAATTTTGTCAATTGTGTTTTAGAACTTTCTGTATTCTCTAAAACACCTTCCATTAACGCAGCTATAAAACATTTCAATGCTATACCATCACTCGACTGCTTCACCAAACGCATTACCTGGAATTGAGTGTGCATTGTGTTCGTCTTTAACGGCTCCTTATTTATAAACAACAGAAAGTCGTTGCTAGGTTGATGAGTAGTCAGATCGTTGCTTCTTGTTTCGTATTCAAAAGACGATCGATCGTGAGGAGATTGCAATGCGATACCGTGTGCAGTCACGTTACCAGTATTGCAATACTAGCTGCGTAGTAATGATTCGCATGGCATGTTAGTGCATTGCAACGCAGAAAAACTAATTTTAACTTGCCATAAGGCAAAACACCTTACATTACATCAAAAATTCGTACATTTTTCTGAAATTGTTCAAAGATTCAGTGTTTTTTTATTGTTTCACAACACCAACGAATTCTTAGATGAAAAGTTTGTGAATTGCCATACCCTCTTTTCAGCATTTACGTGAAGTGAGAGATTTCCGTGAATAGGTAGGGGATTCAATCATCAGATTGACGACAAATAAACCTAATTTTGTAATGAAACGCCCCATTTTAATCGAAGCTACTTTGCCATGTAGCTTTCTATGCCGAAAAATGAACACCCCGGGAAATTGTAGCATGTTTAAACTTTATTTATATTATGAACGCATAGAGATAAAAGAAAACCAGCATTTGCATTCAAATACGTGCACATTAAATTACATTTGAAAATTTCGCTAACCAATGCATTACGTGTTTTCGGAAGTGTTCGGAGTTGTTCGCATTGAAGATCTCCTTAAGGATGATTTTACAACCGTTTAAGCCAGTTTTTTTCCTTTCTTTCCTGTCGACTAACGAAGAAGATTGCTCCCTGCGCTTCGGCAATGAGTTTGGAAAGTAAAAATTAAGAGCTCCCCTCCGTTTCTGGGAACATCGACTCGTCCTCTTCTCATTCAGCCCTTCGAGATTCTTTTTCCGACAGAAAGAAAATTACAAGCTTAAAGGAGAAAATGAGCAATTTTTTGAAACTGAATTGAGTTCCTATCTGCGATGGTGTTGGACCCAGTTCGGCATTTGACTTGAGATTCGTGTTCTACGTTAAATTTTAATTGAACGGTTTGGGGCAGAAACAAGATAAGCCACACCAGCGATAGAAAACCTAAGAGGTAGATGGAAAGAGAAAGAAAGAAAGAAAGAAAGAAAGAGAGAGAGAGAGAGAGAGACAAAGAGAGAGAGAAAAATAAGGAGATAGTGATAGGGACAGGACAGGGAAACACAAAGAATAAATTCAGAGAAAGGGAAAGAGTGAGGAAGGTAAAAGATGGATAGTTTGGATGTTCTGACTGTGGATGAAAAATTCCTGTAATCGTCTAAAAGTTAAAATACGAAATAATAAGTGATGGCACCACTGTCAGTTATATTTTCGAAACGAACGTGGTTTGTTCCATCTTCGTCCAGAAGACTACTATCTCTCGCCCGAGGTGATCGTGATGACCTGGCATTTCCTTCGACTTTTCTCGTACATGAAAAGTTTTTTTAACGTTAAATATTAATTACAAATTAATATGCACGGACACTCAAAATTAAATGTTGTTGCGCACGAATTTAATGTTATAATGTTTTTATAGAGGTTACTAAACTAGCATTAAAATATTGATGTTCAAAAACATCGATGGCGTTTGGTCGATGTATTAACATCGATGTTTGGCAACATCGACGTCTTCTTGTCGACGTCGCATCACTAGCGCACACACGCATCCAACAGCAGAGAGCTGCGATCTCTACCGTGCGGAAATTCGCGTCGTCCGGGGCGGGGGCGGGGGCGGAGGCGGGGGCGGGGGCGGGGGCGGAGGCGGGGGCGGAGGCGGAGGTGGGGGCGGGGGCGGAGGCGGGGGCGGAGCGGCGGTGGGGGTAGAGGCGGAGGTTGGGGGCGGGGGTGGGGGCGGTGCCAGGGCGAGTTCCAAACTCCTGTTTCGCCATCAGCCGTCGCGTAAAAGCCCTGGCGCTCGCAACAGATGACCGTAACTTTTTAACAAGATATTTCTCGCAGACGCCGCGCGGCGGGGCGGCGCCTGCTCGGCGTCACGGAACGCCCAGCGACGACGACGACGACGACGACGACGGCGGCGGCGGCGGCGGCGCAATCTTCCCAAACTGCGCGAAAGCAGACACGGTGGAGCACAGTGGAGCGGACGCCGAGAACGAGATCAATCCAATTCAGCGATGCCGTATTGCGAATGGCGAGACGCAGGCCATCAGGTCTGCTCTTCCGGCTGACCACGCACGTTACGCACGTTTCGTTACGCTCCTTCCACCATCTAGCGGGGAAAGAAGGTAACGCTCGGGCGACGAAACTGGTGATTATGAATTTAGCTCAGAGGCTTCTTTTAGTCTTGAAGATATTTTACATGCAATAAAGCTAGTGCATGGGACAGACGGCTTTACTTCTTCTCCGAAGGAAAGCGCAGGAATGATTTCGTCGCCCTTAAAAATCCATGGCTTTCATGGGATTAGAACTCGCAAATTTGGGTCCGATACGCTAACAAACCGCAAGATCATCTCTGCCTTCATCGTCAAAATCACTCTATTCACCAACATCTGCATCATCTCAATTAACATCGTTATCAGCATTCTAATGGATTAGGCTGCAATCGTGTTGAGTAGAGGTCTAACGATTTCCAGTCATTGATTCATTTCGTTACTTACAAGTAGTTGTAGATGCAATAAAAAGTAATGACAGATGAAGAAGCAGAAGAATCAACAGCAGGATGACACGTAACAGGAGAAGAATAATCATCATGAAGAGAAGGAACAGAAGAAATGGAAGCAGCAGCAGCAGCAGCAGAAGCAACAGGACAAGTAGTAGAAGCAACAGGGAAGAAGACAAAGAAGAATCAGCAGTTTAAACAACAAGAAAAGCAGAAGAATATCGTGAGAAGCAAAAGAAGATGGAGACAAAGAAGCAGAAGAATATTATGAATAAAGAGAAGAAGATTATGAAGAAAGAGCAGAAGATGAAGAAAAGGAGAAGATTATGAAGACAGAGCAGAAGATGATGAAGAGAGAAAGGAAGATTGTGAAGAAACAACATCAACAGCAGCAGCAGCAGCACAAGAAGAAGAAGATGAAGAAGCAGAAAACATTTTCTTTGTTCGCATCCGCCCGAGCTCCACTGTGGGCGGATGCAGGTGCGGGGGCGGGTGCGGGGGCAGTGTTTCAGCGAGAATTTGCGAAGCAATTTCCGACGCATGGCCGAAGCGCCTGCTACGAACTTCACGGAAGTTCCTGGGCGGCTCTGGTGGCGCCAGGCGGTGCCGGCCCGCCCAAGCGAGACTATCGGACGCCCTCCGAGTTGCTTCATTCGCTGCGGAGCGCGCTGACATTAACGCGATTAAGAGCGAGGGAACGACAAACATTCGACGTACTGACCTGTTGCCGCTCCAGCGCTCCTCATCGGCACACCCTTCGGTTCTAATCCCGACGCGTGGCGGATTTTCTTCTAGCTATTCGCGAATCGCACTATTAGGGACCGGAACAGTTTGCCTGTGACAATCTTCGATCCCATTCCTCAAAGCCTGAGCAAATTTAAAAATAAATTAGTTTCTTGAATGTGGATATGTTATAAATATATTTAATAAAATTCAGTGCAATTACCTGTCTGCTTTGTAATTAAGTATTATTATTATTGTTGTTATTATTATTATTAATGTTATTATCATTATTAGCATTATTATTATTGTTATTATTATTATCATTATTATTATTATTACTATTATTATGTGCAGTGCAGTGGCGTGAAGTGCAGTGACGTTGTGCAACTGAGAGAAACGAGTGAGTAAGAAAGACATTACAGCTCGCTGTATCGCAGTGTGGTGAAGTGAAGTTTGGTGAAGTGGAGTTCTATGAAAGATTGCACGGTGAAATGTTCATGAGATTTGTAACGTGTGTAGAGTTTGTATAGTTGTTAAGTTCTGTAATGTTAAGTTAGTGTATTCTGCCACCACGTTCTCACACTTAATTGCAGAATTACTAATAAATCTAAATCTAAATCTAATCTAAATCTATATAGCTAGGTGAAATTCAGCCGCTATGAGAAATTCTGGCGGCCGGCTGCTCTGATCGGCAGTTTCCCGTGGTTTTTCAATCAACACAACTCGAATGCTGGAGCAGTACCCTAACAAACGGACAGCGCGCGATTTACATCTCTTCCTTCCTCCTCCTATCTTCCTCTTCCTTGCCCTATCTCACCTCTTACTCACACACACACACACACACACACAGTTACACTAACATGCACTACAAATGGCGGGAGACCGGTCGGGAACCTAAAGAGTTTGTCCCGGCTGGGGCGGTGCGTCGCTGGCAGTAGATACCTCGAGAAGGAAATCTCGCGGAAGCAGATCGGTAGGTCCAACAGAGGAGCGGCAGCGCCACCTTCCATAAAATAAAGTGTACTGCACTTACGAGAGTACTGACCATAGCAGTTGACGTGCCATGTAAAACAAAGTAATCAAGCAATCAATCAACATATTGACTTTTTGGAGTTGTTGAAGTTTGACTTATTGAGTTTCTACTTTATATTCAAATATCTGAAAATTCAAAACGTTTGTCGCACTCTTCTATTGATTAAAATGCCTAAAACATTTGTTGTTGTTGTCTACTGGCCAGACAACTACATGACGTTTGTTTAGCATCTACTCATAAAGGAAAACATCTTCCTCTTTCTTGCAGGCTCTCAAATTACTGACAGCCGTGAGTAGCCCCCACCAAAAAACCTTTGGAGACATCGTTGATAGAGGGCGCGAGGCAGGAACATCGCATGCCATGGGAATGCGGATTTTTTTTGATGTAGAAAGTTATTAAATACGTTTCACGTACCTCCTGGTCATTCTTAACCACTAGATATAAACTGCGTTTATATTATTTATTTTTTATAGCATTTAGTTGAAGATAATGGGTTGCAGAGAGGTTGCGCGGCGCGGCGCTTCCCTGGGAGAGCACGCACAATGCGCGCGCCGCTCCTCAACTGTTCGCAGGCGCCCGCGCGTGGGAGTCCGGAGGATCTTCCGGTGGCCGGCGGCTCCGGGGCACTCGCTCTTTCGCACTTCGGGGGGGGGGCGAGCGGGGGGGGAGAGGGGCGGGGCGAGCGGGGGGGGAGAGGGGCGGGGCGGGGCCAGCGGGTAGGGGCGGGGCGGGCGGGTGGGGCGGGCGGAGCGGGCGGGTGGGGCGGGCGGAGCGGGCGGGTGGGGCGGGCGGGGCGGGCGGGGCGGGCGGGCGGGCGGGCGGGCGGGGCGGGCGGGGCGGGCGGGGCGGGCGGGGCGGGCGGGGCGGGCGGGGCCGGCGGGCGGGCGGGGCGGGCGGGGCGGGCGGGGCGGGCGGGGCGGGCGGGGCGGGCGGGCGGTGCGGGCGGGGCGGGCGGGGCGGGCGGGGCGGGCGGTGCGGGCGGGGCGGGCGGGCGGGCTCTACTAGTGATGCAACGGCGACAACAAAAACATCCACGTTGCCGCGCAGCGATGTTCATTACGCGACGACCAAAAATCATCGATGTGTTTAATCATGTTCAAATGTTGAAGAGCATCGACCAGAAGAGATTGCTGAGGGCGTCAACTGATGTCACTGCAGTTCCTCTGACCGGGAGGTCCCAGAGTTGCACTCCCCACGGTGGCAGCATTTTCCACAGTACCTACACAGCTAGGTTACGAGCGAAGTTACTGGGAGAGGTGGCTCAGGGCATCAACTGATGTCGCTACAGTGCCTCTGACCGGGAGGTCCCAGAGTTGCACTCCCCACGGTGGCAGCATTTTCCACACTACCTACACAGCTAGGTTACGAGCGAAGTTACTGGGAGAGGTGGCTCAGGGCATCCACTGATGTCACAGCAGTGCCTCTGACCGGGAGGTCCTAGGGTTACACTCCCCACGGTGGCAGCATTTTCCACACTACCTACACAGCTAGGTTACGAGCGAAGTTACTGGGAGAGGTGGCTCAGGGCATCAACTGATGTCGCTACAGTGCCTCTGACCGGGAGGTCCCAGAGTTGCACTCCCCACGGTGGCAGCATTTGCCACACTACCTACACAGCTAGGTTACGAGCGAAGTTACTGGGAGAGGTGGCTCAGGGCATCAACTGATGTCACTGCAGTGCCTCTGACCGGGAGGTCCCAGAGTTGCACTCCCCACGGTGGCAGCATTTTCCACACTACCTACACAGCTAGGTTACGAGCGAAGTTACTGGGAGAGGTGGCTCAGGGCATCAGCTGATGTCACTGCAGTGCCTCTGACCGGGAGGGCCTAGGGATCCACTCCCCACGGTGGCAGCATTTGCCACACTACCTACACAGCTAGGTTACGAGCGAAGTTACTGGGAGAGGTGGCTCAGGGCATCAACTGATGTCACTGCAGTGCCTCTGACCGGGAGGTCCCAGAGTTGCACTCCCCACGGTGGCTGTGTGCAGGAGAATTGTAGCGAACGCTGCTCTGATCGCTAATTTTCCGTCTTTTTTATTTTTTCGATCATCATCAGGCGAATGCCGGAACAGTACCCCGTGGTCCGGATCGTGATCGATCTTTCCTTCCTTTTCCTTATCCTATCCTACCCCTTACACACACACACACTTACGAGCACTAGACTACCATCCACGCCAGAAGACCGTGTGGGAGTTCAGAGCTTGTCCCGTCTGGGGCGGTGCCGCGATGGTGGGAGACACCTAGAGAAATCCCGTGAACACCGGCACAACCTTGAATTCGTCATACACTACACTTACGGGCTATGAACGCAGGCGCCCCGAATCCCGAAATAAGGCGTCCGTGGTGAGTGGTCCGCGCGGCGGCAGGTGGGACGGGGGGATGCAAAGCGACCGGTGCCACATCCGCTCTCGAGCAACCGGTCGAGCGGTCGAGCAACCGGTCGAGCCTCCGACTCGGTTGGCGACCGACACCCAGTGTATACTATAGCGCAGTGTTGTGTTGAGTGCTTGTGAGAGTCTATATATATATATATATATATATATATATATATATATATATATATATATATATATATATATATATATATGTGTGTGTGTGTGTGTGTGTGTGTGTGTGTGTGTGTGTACATATAAAGTAAGAATGTGAGTGGATTGCGAAAATGAAAAAAAGAAGAAAGGAATAACAATTTAAAGAACTTTAATATAACATCAATAGTGTACAACTAAGCCCAGCCCAAAGAGGCCATGTATGCAGTTAGTTGTAAGTTACTTTTAGTTAAAGTTAGGTCCTCCCAAGCTGCAAAAGCCTAATTGTATGCGGCGAAATTTGTATCCCAAAAGCAAATAATTTCCGTTGATGTTAAATCGTTAATTACCCTGATGATTTTTTTTTACTTTGTTTCGACAATTAAACAGCAATTAACGGGCGGAGCAAAAGGAGGGCAGGTGGAGGGGGGCGAGGAGGGGCGAGAAGGGGCGAGAAGGGTCGGGGAGGGTCGGGGCGGGGCGGTGCGGGGCGGACCGGGTCGAGCGGGTAGGAGCGGGGCAGAGCGGGGCGGGGCGGAGCGGGGCGGGGCGGAGCGGAGCGGGGCGGGGCGGGGCGGAGCGGGGCGGAGCGGGGCGAAGCGGAGCGGGGCGGAGCGGAGCGGGGCGGGGCGGAGCGAAGTGGGGAGGTCGTCGCAGGGCGAGGTAGAGCAGGGCGGGGGCGGGAACACGCGAGTCACAAAGAGGCTGAGAGGAACAGAGAAGGTCGTAATAGGGCGGGCGAAGAGGAGGGGAACAGCGAGAGATAGTTTAGAGCGGGGCGGGCGGAGTGAGGCTAGACAGACCAAGGCGGGCGAGGCGAAGTTAGGTGTGGTGGAGAAGACAGGAGCGCAAAGGCGGGGAGATTGGTGCCAGGAGCAGGTGGAGCAGGGAAGGGAGGAGTGGAGAACTGGATGGGGCGGGGCGAAGTGGAGGTTGTAGGGTGAGGCAGGGAGGTGCGATGGGAAGCCGTACAGAACAGGTCCGCAAGAGATGGGCAGGAGTAAGCGAGGCGTGCCTGGAGGGGCGTGAGTGGAAGGGTCAGGGGAGGCGGGGCGGAACAAGGTGAGACTGGGAGGGCCTGGAAAAGATATGGGGCGGGTCGAAGCGGTCTGGGGAGGAAAGGGCGGTCGGAGCGGGTCGGGGCGAGGAGGGGGGCAGCGGGGCGGGGGCGGGCGAGGTGGTGCTGGCGGATCGGAGAGGGATGGGGTCAGGAGCGGCGGGGCGGGGCGGGATGAGAATGGAAGCGGAGTCGGGAAAGGTCAGGGCAGGGCAGGGCGGGGAGGGGAGGGAGGGGAGGGGCGGGGCGGGGGCGTGGATCATAAGAGGGAGAGGTGCGGGTCGGATCGAAGCGAGGCGCGAGGTGGCGGGGAGCGGGGCGCGACGGATGGAAGCGGGGGAGTCGGTGCAAGGCAGTCGCGAGAGATAAGCCCCAGACACGGCGACGTACGACTGACTCTAAGGGCCTCCCTCCTCGCGACTGCGCTCGCCGCCCGACGGTTGGACGGGCGAAAGATACGAGGAAGGCGGAGGACGAGTGACAGACAAGCGAAATGACGGTAAACACAGAGAGTTGAAACAAGACGAACGAAATGGATGACACGCGAAGGGATGAGTAAACATCGAAGAAAAAAGACGAAGAAAAAACGAAGAGGTAATTAGGAAGAAGTTGAGAAGAAAAAAGTTGAAGACGTAATTATGAAGAAAGCTATACAAAATAATACGAAAATGTGAAAGATGAGCCAAACGGAAAATTAACGAGGCGAATGAAATGAAAGAGACCCAACAGGAGACTGTAGGCGTCCAGAGCTATGAAGGAGAAAAGACATACCGTAAAGATGAAAACAAGTAAGTGTATACGATGGGTTCCGACGTAAATGTACGGGACCTAACTAGAGGGAAAATGTACATGGACTCTAACAATTAGAACTACTGCAAAGGGTTAATATATATATATATATATATATATATATATATATATATATATATATTAATAGGTCTTGAACAAAATGAACATATTAAAAGCGAGAGAAATGCAAGTTAGCTCCCTCGTGTTCAATGCAATAGCGCAGGGCTTCTCTGGACAGAAAGTTCCAAATATGTCGAAAATAAAACGTCGTGTTTTTCTTGATTGAATGGTTGCGCTGGTTTATTAAAAGACATAAAAATGACGACATGAAGAGCTTCATTGCGACTGGAGGCGCACTTTGTCGGTTGAGATACGTTTTCAGACTGGAACCCCCTTTCAATCCGACGTGCAGTTGGGCGCCGAATCTCACAGTCTACCGGGAGAGAAACACCGCCACCTCTCGGGATATAACGAGCACTACACTTACGGGACTAATTACTACAGGGGGGGGTTAACGCGCCCAGACACAAAATTCTGAGCCAAACAATTTCGGGCGGGCGTCTCCTTGCTTTTCCGGAGCTCCCCGCGCGCCAGGAGTGTCTACAAACGCGAGACGACCTGCTCATTTCTCGGAGCAGCAGCCTTATCCGCGACGACCAGCCCTCCGCCCTTCCGGCGAGCGCGCTGAGCGTCGGCGCCGCCCTTCGCTGCTCGTAAGGGCCGGTTACTGCCGCCTCGCGATTACCGCCCTCCGCCCCGCCCCCGCCCCTCCCCCGTCCGAGGATTCCGACGCGTCGTTGGCGACGGCGCGGAATTGACGATGGCGGGGAAGTGGGGAGGGGGAGGTTCCTGCACCGCCCTCCTCCGTCCCCCCCGCCCTCTCCATACTGCGGATGCAACATCGATGTGAATGTTTTCGTACAAACAATGATGAATTAAACATCCATGTTTTAACACCGATGTTTTTTAACACCGATGTTTTTTAAACATTGATGTTTTGTGGTCGATATTTTTTTCGATGTTTTGTTTTTGAAACTTCCCATGATCACAATACTGTAAAAGTTAAAATATGAAATAGTAGCTAATGGTAACACTTCATACGTCAGAACCAAAGGAGCTGTTTGTACTGCCTCATCGACGTAACTCTCTTGCCCGAGAAGACCGCCTTGCCCGTGTATTTCCTCTTTCTTCATATTCATTTCGCACATCGATATATGTTCACCATGTACAGATGTGGGCATATGGTCTGCCTCTTCTTCTCGCACCCTTATTCGGTGAATTGATAAACACGAACACTGCCAAATTAAATTTTAATGCACACGAATTTAATGTAAAGCTGTTATCTTGTCTAAGAACATCGAAGGTTTCTAGTCGATGTATTTTTAGCATTGATGTTTTAATTTTGAATATCGATGTTTGCTAACATCAATGTTTTGTTATCGATGTCGCATCACTTCTCCACACTCCGCTCCCTTTCTTACTTAGAGCATGTCTGCCGTTTCCTTGTTTCCCTTCTACAGCTATACCCGCCCTTCCCTACACCATCCCTCTTCCATTCCCGTGCCTCTCAGCCACAGGCCGCCTCTCCGCTTTCCCCCATGTCGTTTCCTGTCATGGCCACTTCCTCATTGTCTCCACTGCCCCATCCCTCGCGTCTCATTCCGGTCCACCCTCTTTAACTGGGCGAGGTGGCTCAGGGCTTCAACTCATGTCATTTCAGGGCCTCTAACCGGGAGGTCCTAGGTTCGAGTACCGACATTGGCAGGATTTCGGAGGTGAATTCCAGCGGCCGGTTCTGTGACCGATAGTTTCCCGTGTTTTCCTTTCAATGAACGCCTAGTGACAGCGGATTAATTGATCGATAGTAATTACGGGCACGTCACATAAGGTTATTAGTACCGAAAGTGTAGTGCACGTTTTTCCCTCGAAGGTGGCTGCGATCTCTCCCCGCTGGATGACGAGATCAGGCCACGACCTACCGTCGACTAGCGGGGATTTTCCCTAACTAGGTATCTCCCACTAGCAGGGCATCCCCCCAGCCGGGACAAGCCCTAAGCTCCCCAGCGTTTAGTGCAGTAGTTTAGTGCATGTTAGGGTAAGTGTGTGTAAGGGAAGACGATAGGACCAGGAAGAGGAAGGAAAGATCGCGCGCGATCCGTGGCCCGTTTGTTAGGGTACTGCTCCGGCATTCGCCTGGTGTTGATCTTAACCATCACAGCCGGGAAGAGCTCTAAGCTCCCCACCGGTCTCCCGCCATGTGTGGAGTGTGGTGCATGCTAGTGTAAGGGGAGATGATAGGACAAGGAAGAGGAAGGAAAGATCGCGCGCGGTCCGTGGCCTGTTTGTTAGGGTACTGCTCCGGCATTCGCCTGGTGTTGATCTTAACCATCACAGCCGGGAAGAGCTCTAAGCTCCCCACCGGTCTCCCGCCATGTGTGGAGTGTGGTGCATGCTAGGGAGAGGATAGGACAAGGAAGGGGAAGGAAAGATAGCGCGCGGTCCGTGGCCCGTTTGTTAGGGTACTGCTCCGGCATTCGCCTGGTGTTGATCTTAACCATCACAGCCGGGATGAGCTGTAAGCTCCCCACCGGTCTCCTGCCATGTGTGGAGTGTGGTGCATGCTAGTGTAAGGGGAGATGATAGGGCAAGGAAGAGGAAGGAAAGATCGCGCGCGGTCCGTGGCCCGTTTGTTAGGGTACTGCTCCGGCATTCGCCTGGTGTTGATCTTAACCATCACAGCCGGGAAGAGCTCTAAGCTCCCCACCGGTCTCCCGCCATGTGTGGAGTGTGGTGCATGCTAGTGTAAGGGGTGAGGATAGGACCAGGAAGAGGAAGGAAAGATCGCGCGCGATCCGTGGCCCGTTTATTAGAGCACTGCTCCGGTATTCACTTCGTGTTGTTCGGAGACACCACGGAAAAGTACCGATCAGAGCAGCCACCTGCTAGAATTCTCCTCCACACAGCGGCTGAATTCGACCTAGCTGGTATGGAAAATTCCGCTACCGTGGGGAGTGTAACTCCAGGACATCCCGGTCAGAGGCACTGCAGTGACACCAGCTGATGCCCTGAGCCACCTCTCCCTGTCTGCTCACTGGAGTATCCCGACGTGTAGAGGCAGCGGCAGAGAGAGTGGGTCTACCTCCTTAATCCACGACAGCGGCGCCAAAAATGACGAGAAGGCGTTGGCTTAGGGGGAGGCGGGCGGCGCTATGAAGTTCGGATTGCCAATGGGGACGAGGGGGCGAAACGGCGGGGAAGGACGGGAAAGAGACGAAATGGCGAAGAGGAACGTCAAACATTCAGCACCGCGCATATGAGAGTACTGAAAATGAACAGAGCCAACATCATAAAAAGAAAGAAAGAGAAATAAAAGAAGAGGACAAGAAGTTGTAACAAAAAGGAAAATATAAAGTTTGGTATTGCGAACTGGGGGACAGAAAAAGACGCAGATGAAAGAAATGAAGGAACTTAACCGCAGCATTTCCAAAAAAAGGGGCGAGGAATTCAAAGGTTCACCGATGATTGTATTTGTTTTAGGAATTTGAGCATGACGATATTGATTATTTTAATTTTCAAATATTGATGCAATTTTTCACTAGTGTTTGGTAGATATTAAAGTCTTTGTCTGTGAGCGAAACATCATTAGGAACCATTCACTCGAAAACTGATAATGCAAAATAAATTTTGGAAATATTGCTAGTGTTTTAAGTATTATCAATGTATGAAACTACATTACATTAAGTTAATCAGAAACATCGGCCATTTTTAACATACAAAAGCATTAAGTTTATTCGCGTTAATTCGCGTAACACAGGTGTTTGTGAAAATTGCAACACCCAAAACGAATGGTCAGAATCACTCAATCCAAGGTGAACGTGTGGAAAAGTGAGTCCATACGAAGTGATTAAATCTGCAAAGAGATGGCGTGCACGTTGGCCTAGCAGTGCCTTCCTTTGTGCGATAGGTAGGGTCAGTGTTACGCCCCACTCGATCAGCGTAGTACCGTCAAACGACGTAGAAACGTGCAAGCAAGTGCCGGTATGCCTCGTCGGAAGGGATGGGAGGGGAGGGATAAGCGAGGGTGGGAGAGGAGGTGATGTGATGGAAGGGGTGGGATGGGAAGCGTTTGGAGGGGGAGGGGAGGGGATGAGCCACTTGGCCGCGTGGCGAATAAAGTACCCTCCGCCCTCACGTCTCGGCTTCACGGCCTCCTGATCTCGGGGCGCAGATTGGACGCGGCCCAGTCCGCCAGGGGAGGGGGAACGTTGTGGGCGCTTGGCCGCAACACGGCTGCTTCGCAAATTGAGTGGGAAGTGTCTGGGACTCCGGCTTCATCGAACCTTAAGATTAAATGACCGAAATCCACCGCCTACTATTCATGTTTGAGGCGTCCCGAACACAAAGGAATCAAATCGCATGCGCAACCTCGTAAGAAAAATAGAATTGAAGTTTTTACAGATTAATTACAGGGACGCGTTTATACTCCTTGAAAACGTCAGAATATAAGAACAAATTCGGAATACTTAATCTTTTAAACTTAACAGTTTTGGATGGAGATTTTAAAGCGAAATGTTTCCAAAATGGCCAAAAGTGGACTTGAGTTGCGTGTGCACTGAATGCATCGTGCATCGAATCAGTGCTCCATGAGTCGGGGGCAACAACTGCGTCATTCTTTGCATCTTTTTGATTCACGGAGCACATGCGAAGTTGATCCCTCGTTTAGATTCTGGACATAAACGTAGTTTCACTACCTGCACATCTAGAGCTCTCGCTTCAATAGGGGGTTTACTTAGTATTTCGTCGAAAGAACAATCAAATCAATGTCACTCGAGTGCCGATGCAAATCTCATGACAGATGCGAAATATCAACTTATAAGTGACACCAACAACGCTGTTGCAACCTTTTGCTCCTAATTCAGCTTTGTGTACAAAAAGAGAGACAGGGAACGAATTCACGGGCGCTGATTTTACTACTCCTCAATACGTCACAAATAAATAAATAATAAATCAAAAGAATGCCTTACTTATTTCTAGGAATAAGGAGACGGTTCAATCTATGACGACTTCCTCTTTCCTGCAAAGGATCACAGTCATACTTTCCTTCTGTCATTCATTCGATGATGACACAGGTGATCATGAATCGGAGATGAATGTTAACGAATGTGGCGATGGTTCAAATTGGTTACAAGATCATTTCAAGCAAACCACACCTCAACCACACGGTGAAACAATCAAAGTCCTACGCGTGTCCCGAATCTAGAGTTCATGTTGGCTAGTCGGCCGTGTTGACAAACTTACTTCAAGAGTCAATACTTCACAACGTCTTAAATCGTAATAATCATGTAAAAAATCGTCAGTGTAGGTCAATAAAAGAAGTCGTTTTTGTTTTACAGTGCCAACGTTTCGGCCATTCATTTGGTACTATAAAAAACTTTTTATTGACACACCTTGTCATAAAATCATAAATCGTTAAAAACAGCGCTGTAAAACTAGACTTCGGAATGGAAACAAAATTCTAAGAAGGTCCATCTACTCGTAATCGTTTCACACTATTCGCTATTGTCAAACGAATTTCAAAAATGTGTGTTAGTCTTTTCTTCCAGATATTACGAATTACTTTGCAAATCAAATACAAAGAGTTCTTTATTTTCACTTCCACTTCGTCTTCAAATGTGCTGAAGATAGAATAAACTCTAGATCTTATTCGAGTAGAAAAAGAATGGACAATGCCAGAAATATAAGATTTTACCGACAATAATACTTACTCCGTCGACTGGGCAAACACGAAAAAAATTATAATAAAAATCCTTAAGCTTAATTAACACGAATTTTCAACTCTTTCATCTCATGAAATATTTAAAAAAAGAAAACGAATGGAAAAAGACGAAGAACAGTATAATTACGAGGGATATAGCAAAAAAAATCAAGGGGCGCTTTTTAACAGAACCTACGCCTCTCGGCTTAAACGTTTCTTAATCCAGGATCCGAGAAAGTTAGTAAAACCATTAAAATGCAAAAGCATTAATGAGGCCCTCGAAACAAGTGCTATAAGACCCGGTCTGGAAAAATTAAGAAATAAAACGGATCTTCGCAAGACTTTTGTGCTCGCCTTCCAGGAAACGGACTTAAGACTCCGGAGAGCAGTTCGAGCTTCAGCGCGAAGAGCGGACGAGCGCGAGATACAAAACCTCGTGTGCGTATTTTGGTCACCAACCTGAATCTCCATAGACCTGAAGCCCTTACGGGTTAGAAGTACGCGTAGCAGTGAAAAACAGTTGAATGTCTTAGGTGGCTCAGGGCGTCAACTGATGTCACCGCAGTGCCTCTGTCCGGGAGGGCCTACGGCAGGGGTGTCAAACTAGCAAGACCTCAAGGAGCACAACTTAAAGCATTAATATGGTTGAGGGCCATATTTACATTACTCGCGTGATCCACACGTGACCTTCGTTTTGTTTTATCTCGGCAGTTTGCCTGACTGCTCTAGAGCGGGGAGTGGGATGGAACCACGCGTGATATCAGGGCGTGCCATCCACTACGCAGTGAAACACATTGGGATGATTTTGAATTTCTGAATTTACTAGAAACAAATTTTAAATTAAAATTTAACATATTTTTACATTAAAGGGGTGTTCTTACAGATAAAGGACGTGCGCTAGGCACCCAATGTTCGCGCCCGACATCCATGCAAGGGACTTTCGCGTTTCACTAATTACCTTTCGCGGGTCGTATGGTATTAAATGGCAACCGCGGCCCGCCAGTCGGACAACGTGGACCTAGGGTTATACTCGCGATGGTTTTCGATACTGGCTACACTGCATGGTCGAGTTTAGCCGCTGTCTGGAGGAGAATTCGAATGGCCGGTTGCTCTCATAGGTAATTTTCCGTGGTTTCTCCGATCATCACCAGGCGAATGCCGGAGCAGTACCGTAACAAACGGGCCACGGACCGCGCGCGATCTTTCCCTCCTCTTCCTTGTCCTATCATCGCCCCTTACTTACACACACACACACACACACACTAATATGCAGTACACTATCACACTCGTCGGGAGATTGGTCGGGAGCTTAGAGCTTGTCCCGGTAGGGGGCGGTGCCAATCTGGTGGGATATAACTGGTTGGGGACAACTCCGCTAACCGACGGTAGGTCGACGTCAGATCTCGCCATCCAGCGGGGGAAGACCACCGTCACCTCCCGAGGAAGAACATGCACTACATTAAAGAGACCAATCATCATAACGCGTCCAGAAACACTAATCGATGAATCTAAGAGATGTACTCAGGTTTTCAGGAACGCCCTGTACATTTCCACAAAACGCCAGAACTGCCTGTAGAATTGAACGCAGCAGAAGCAGAATTTTTTTTTTCTGGCGCAATATTAAGCATAACGCCACCGGAAAGTATCTTCGTAATGCACCACCAATACTCCACAATGCCCTGCTTATGCCTCCACGGTCATTGAGCACGCAGAGGAGGCCCCAAACCGGGAGGAATCGGCAGGAACGAGCGAGGAGGGGAGACGAGAAGGAAGCTCCTAGCCCTGCCGCAGCGGCGCGGCGATACGGCAGAGCGGTCGCGTTTACGAAACGGCCGCGGGAGGAAAGGAAGAATAAAAAAAAAAGTAAAAATGATTCGAAATGGAAACGAAACGGGAGGCGGGGCCACACCAAATGGAAAATAAATAAAGTGGATAAGGAGGACGCGGAATTTAAAAAGGACCGTTCACGGTCATAAAACCCTCAGCCAGAAAAAAAATCTCTGTAGATTTTCCGGAGCTATCAACTCGAAATGAAATCCTTACGTCTACTGCGGTGGCTGCGAGTAGTAAAATTTAGTCACCGCCCGTCCGGTCAATGGCTACAGCTTTATATCGAGCGCTGGTTGGTTGAAGACGTCGCTGGTATCACGCTGTATTCTTATACTGGGAAACAGTAAATAAAAAAAATCCAGCTTCCCATAGTTCCTTTTCACTTTCCGTTACCTAAGAAGGCAGAATCCGACCGCATCCCGTTACGTTCGGGGATCGTCTGACTGCATCCCGCCGTCAGTTTTCCCTTATCCCGACTGCATCTTGTGTCGTTCGGATATCGCCCGACTGCGGTCAGTTTTCTCCTACCTCCGCTTCCCAATCAGTCTCCTTTCACTTTCCGTTACCTGACAAGCCATAGCCCGACTGCATCCCGTTTAATTATACATGTTCTCGCATTAGTCTACAGAAAACATCAGTACACAGGTGAACACGGCAGAATTGTGTGTGTTCAGTCGGTGAGGTAAGAAGATGGAAAATCACCGCCACATCCCGTAATAGAAAACGCACTATACTTACGGGACTAATGACCTTAGCAGTTGACATTAGTCCCCGAGATCACTAATTAATTAACCCAAACCGACCCAAGTTCGAACAATTCCGTCATGGTAATTTCTTAGGAGGAAATGGGAAGTAGGAAGACGAAAGAAGGGGTGGTCTTCTCTAGACAACTTCGCCGGTAGCGGCTAGATCAGCCTAATCCCCGATGCTGCTGCTGCTGCTGCAGCCAATAGGGAGTTTTAGCGCCAGGCGTAAGGAGATATCCTTAAACTCTATTGATCACGTGACTAACGCCTTCATAAGGTCGTAATGAACAACGTTCATAAGAGTTTTAGCAATGCGACATTGCGTTATGCATTATAACAAAGGAAGCATTTCAAGCGTTGAACAGAGAAATTGCATAATTTATCAAAGAGTGTAGGCTAGTGGTGAGACATTTAAAACACGTTACGAGTCAACAGACCAGCAAATACACATTGTGCATGGAGTTTTAGATTTTGAATCTGCTTTTCTTGAAAATATAGGAAGTACCTTAAAACAGCGTTCGTTATGAGCATAAGACATAACCTATCCCGAAGATATGATTTGAACTTCTTTTTCGCGAATTTCTTTCCTGTCTCCTCTCCTACATATCCCGTTAATTTTTGCCAGCTTTGTGGACTGCGTAAGGAATAATTGTAACTGCCTTACATACGAGAAATGGTTTATTATAGTTGGAAAAAAACTTTTCCTGTTTTTCGGCGGCCATTTTGCCGCTTGTAAGGTGACCGTAGAGACTCCCACAGGCGTGCACTATTTATGAAAGTATAAGGTCGTACCTTAGGCCTAAGGTAAGACGTAATGACTTCAAGGTCTGTCACGTGACTGTTAGTGCATAACGCCGCTACCTTACGCGTGGTGCTAAAACTCCCTAATGAGGATAATGTTTTCGTAGCGGAGGCGCGCGCGCACGGCGCTGCCCCGTGGCCCTGTGGCCCCGGGGCCGACGGTTACAGCAACTGCTCGTCGTCGGGCGCTCCCTTAATCCCTCGCTGCAAATTACCGGCGCGGGCGGAGGGGCGGAGCGCGTTTTTCCCCTCCGCCGGACGCGTCCAGAGGGTCCGCAGGGGGAGCGGGTCCTCCTGCGAGAGCCCTCGCGCCCAAGGAGACGAGGAGGAGGGCGCGGGAGGGGGCGGACGCGATGGATTGCGGGCGCAGGGAAGGGGCCTACACCGACTGCATCCCGCGGCCAACTTCTTCCAAGCCGTTTACGTACCTCTCAAAAAAGTCATGGTCCGACTGCATCCCTCTACCAACGTTTCCTACGCCGTTTACTTACCTCCCAGAAAAGTCATATCCCGACTGCATCCCGCGGTCAACTTTTCATAAGTCGTTTACGTACCTCTCCAAAAAGACATAGCCCTAATTCAACCCTCTGTCAACTTTTCCTAAGCCTCGCGGCCAACTTCTTCCAAGCCGTTTACGTACCTCTCAAAAAAGTCATGGTCCGACTGCATCCCTCTACCAACGTTTCCTACGCTGTTTACTTACCTCCCAGAAAAGTCATATCCCGACTGCATCCCGCGGTCAGCTTTTCATAAGTCGTTTACGTACCTCTCCAAAAAGACATAGCCCTAATTCAACCCTCTGTCAACTTTTCCTAAGCCTCGCGGCCAACTTCTTCCAAGCCGTTTACGTACCTCTCAAAAAAGCCATGGTCCGACTGCATCCCTCTACCAACGTTTCCTACGCCGTTTACTTACCTCCCAGAAAAGTCATATCCCGACTGCATCCCGCGGTCAGCTTTTCATAAGTCGTTTACGTACCTCTCCATAAAGACATAGCCCTAATTCAACCCTCTGTCAACTTTTCCTAAGCCTCGCGGCCAACTTCTTCCAAGCCGTTTACGTACCTCTCAAAAAAGCCATGGTCCCACTGCATCCCTCTACCAACGTTTCCTACGCTGTCTACTTACCTCCCAGAAAAGTCATATCCCGACTGCATCCCGCGGTCAACTTTTCGTAAGTCGTTTACGTACCTCTCCAAAAAGACATAGCCCTAATTCAACCCTCTGTCAACTTTTCCTAAGCCTCGCGGCCAACTTCTTCCAAGCCGTTTACGTACCTCTCCAAAAAGTCATGGTCCCACTGCATCCCTCTACCAACGTTTCCTACGCTGTCTACTTACCTCCCAGAAAAGTCATATCCCGACTGCATCCCGCGGTCAACTTTTCGTAAGTCGTTTACGTACCTCTCCAAAAAGACATAGCCCTAATTCAACCCTCTGTCAACTTTTCCTAAGCCTCGCGGCCAACTTCTTCCAAGCCGTTTACGTACCTCTCCAAAAAGTCATGGTCCCACTGCATCCCTCTACCAACGTTTCCTACGCTGTCTACTTACCTCCCAGAAAAGTCATATCCCGACTGCATCCCGCGGTCAACTTTTCATAAGTCGTTTACGTACCTCTCCAAAAAGACATAGCCCTAATTCAACCCTCCGTCAACTTTTCCTAAGCCGTTTACGTACCTCTCAAAAACATAGCCCGAGTGCATCTCGTTGCCAAATTTTCCTACGCCGTTTATGTACAGGGAAGGGGGAAAGACGAGAGAGGCGAGTCTCAAGGGGGGATGAAGGTCGTAAACGGGGTTCAGCGACATGAAAATGCGGCAAATACATGCGAGGAAAACGGTGATAGAGACAGGCGAGGATGAAGAAAGCCGGGTCGGAGAAGAAAGCGAGGCGAAGATGAAGAAAAGCCGGGACAGATGGAAGGAAGAAGTGGCGACAGAGGCGGGAAATGGGCTGGCTCGTGTGTGTGCGAGGAACTGTGACGAAGAAGAGAGATGAAGAGGGCAACGTAAGATGCGAGCAGATCGTCGATGGCCAGGAAGCGTGAAAAGCGGCGAGGAAGGACCGGGCGAGAAGAGGGAGGCGATTACAGACGATGGATGCCGCCGATGGGTGTGAGGGAGAGGTACAGACGGAGGGAAAGAGGCAGCAATAGGGGACGGAGGGATGGTCGGATGGGGGTGGGAGGGACAAAGGGGAGGAGGGGACGGAGGGAGGGACGGAGGGGGAGGAATGAATGGAGGAGGGAGACACTGGGGCGAGGAGGAGACGGAGGGAGGGTCGGATGAGGGAGAGAAGAACTGAGGGGAGAAGCAGAGGGACAGAGGGAGGGAGAGAGAGGGAAGGCGGGACAGCGGGAGGGAAGGACAGAGAGAGGGACAGAGGGACGGAGGGAGGGATAGAAAGGAGGGACAGAGGGAAAGAGGGAGGGAGGGAAAGAGGGAGGGAGGGAAAAGATGGAGGGAGGGAAAGAGGGAGAGAGGGAAAGAGGGAGGGAAGGAAAGAGGGAGGAAGGGAGGGAAAGAGGGAAGGAGGGGTAGAGAGAGGGAGGGGTAGGGGAGCGGGGAGGGAGGGTGGCCGGAGGCGGGCGCCGGCGAGAGGGGATTAAAATACCGAGGCGGCCGTGAATGGGCGCGGGAAGACGCGCTGCCCTTTAATGAGGCGGCGCCCCCGCGGGTTCATAGCGCCTTCTTTTGAAGTGCTTCCCCCGGGAGGACCCGCTCTCCCTCTCCCTCTCCCTCTCGAACTACGAGCAGAGGAGCAACTCAGGAATACTCGAATTAGCGAAAGTGCAGATCTTGCTGAGGTATCTCAGACCTTTACGTTACAGCTGTTTCTGCTGTACGTCTGACCGGCAGGACGCAGGGTTTGAGTCTCGACGGTGGCAGAACTTTCAACACTAGCTACATAGCTTTGTGGAATTCAGTCGTTGTCTGGAGGAGGATTCTAGCTGCCGGCTGCTGTGTCCGGGGGTTTTGCATTGGTTCTTTGAATGCACCTTCAACATTGGAAACCGCCGATTGAAAGTTTATGGAAAAGAAACTTGCAATCATCTACGAAGAGCGTCATCATACCTCGCTGACCGCATAGACAATTCCGAAGATTCTGCATGTTCACCTTTGTGTTTGCGGTTGTATGTGCGCTGCATGTGAACACAAACTTAACAAAATGCTTACTCCTTTAGAAACACGGAATGAAGGAAATGAGATCCAGGCGGACTATGATTTCTCAGGTAACGGAAAGTTAAAGGGGACTAACTGGGGAGAGAATGTAAGGGAAATCTGACATCGAGATGCATTCGAGCGACATCCAAATGAACCGGGATGCACTCGGGCTATGCCTTCTCAGACAACGGAAAGTGAAAGAGGGCTACGGAATGCGGAGGTAAAGGAAAACTGTCCGCGGGCTGCAGTCGGGCAATTCTCGAACAAAACGGGATGCAGACGGGATCGGCCTTCCCAAGAAAGAGAAAGAGGACTAACTGGGAGGAGGAATTAAGAAAAAACTGACAGCGAGCTGCAGTCGGGCGATTCCCGTACGTAACGGGAAGTAGTCGGGCGATACCTTCTCAGGCAACGGAAAGTAAAAGGTGACTAACTGGGAAGCGGAGGAAACGGAAACTGGCCGCGGGATGCAGTCGGGCGTTCCCCTCGCCCTCAGGGGAAGCTGCGGGACGGGGCGAGGGCGGGCAGCGAGGTCTGTTCGTACGCGCGTCCCCGTCGAGGAAATAATAAGACGCCAAGGAGCCCCGTCCTCGCGGAGGCAGGGGCCGCCGCACCTGGGGACGGAGGGCGGAAGGGAGGCGGACGGCGCTAAGCGGCGAGGGGACGTCTCCCGGGGACGGGGGCGGGGGTGGGGGCGGCTTCTGCTAAGCCGCCAGGCGCCCGTCGCCAGCACTCTGCCTCGCGGAATGGAAGACGCGGGAAGCCTCTCTCTCTCTCTTTAAACACCACGGCTCGCTCTCGGAAAAGAACGGCAGGTGGACAATTCTACAGTCGACATTTCTAGGACCGAGTTGAGAACTCACTATCTAAATAGCGGGGGCGAAACGTTCTAGGAAGAACTGTAGTGCGAGTTACAGAGGAGCGTGTAGCAGCGGGAGTTCGAGTTACGAAGTTCAGGTAGTAGCAGAAGTTCCAGATGCCGATTAGAAGAACCAGAGTTTAGGTAGAAGCAGTTCGAGGAACAGAATCTTGACTCGACTTTCGATAGATCGAGATACACGGGTTCGAGTTAAGCGAGTTCCAAATTGGCAAGTTCGAGTTAAGACATTTCGCAAGTTCGTAATACCCAGTTCGATATACGCAGTTCGATATACGCAGTTCGATATACGCAGTTCGATATACGCAGTTCGATATACGCAGTTCGATATACGCAGTTCGATATACGCAGTTCGATATACGCAGTTCGATATACGCAGTTCGATATGCGCAGTTCGATATACGCAATTCGATATACGCAATTCGATATACGTAGTTCGATATGCGCAGTTCGATATACGCACTTCGATATACGCACTTCGATATACGCACTTCGATATACGCACTTCGATATACGCACTTCGATATACGCACTTCGATATACGCGAGTTCAATATACGCAGTTCCATATGGGCGAGTTTGATATATGTAATTTGATTTACGCGAGTTCAAGACGCACGTATTCATTATAGAGGAGTTCGAGATATTTGTCGAAAAACAGTAAAAACTGTAGAATATGGAGGCAAAATATAGTTCAAGCTATAACAAGTTCGAGCGGCAAGATCTAGTAACAAAATTCAAACACTCTCTAAGTTTTCTCTTGCCTTTATATGAACCTGAACACATTCATTCCTGCTATCCGATTGGTTCTTAGTTTTTTTTCGCATTTACGAGGAAAACATGCATTTGATTGAGACCATTTTCTCGGGAGATTTTCAATCTCGTCGACAGAAAGGAAAGGAGTTTGCATAGCCGTGCGTAATCATAAATGAGCCGGTTAATGACAAGCACTTTCAGTCGAGAGCTTCGGACAACGATCATGCAGTGCCGCTCTCTATATATTCCAGCCTGACGACCCGAAACCGGCCGAAGAAAGTTATGAAAGTGACCGCGCCACCTCGTAGGTGATATGTCACACTGCTTTCCTCTCGAGAGAAATAAACAGGCTTTCGACCTTCCCCGCGCGGTGCATACGCAGATGGGAGTTTAAAGAAGAGAGTTCGGAGAAGAACGATGTATCCTCAGACTCCACAGAAACTACATTGCTAGCGGAACTACATTGCTTGCGATCTCTGAATATCCGTATCCACGACTATCTGCGAACGTCGTGGTCTGGAGAATGCAAGAGTGTTGAAATGGATGCAGAAATAACATTTTTGTGTTCCAGCATTATAAAAAAAAGTTTCCTGTTGCAAGACTTTTTCTGTTGCATCGTTCATAACCGGGTATTTTACGGCACAAATGGTGACGTATTCATTCAGCCAATACTAGCGAGAGAATTGGGGGGAGGTAGAGCTTAACGGAACAGCCGACCACTGTTTACTCGCACGATGTCAAATACCCGAGTCGTCACAGGGAAGTTGTTTCGCAAAATTAAGTTTGATTCTTTTATAAATGTACAGTGCTGTTATTCAAAAAAAAAATATATAGCATGCAACTCGTTTATAATGTTGCTTCATTACATTCGTACAAATTTGAAAACTCGCTTCTAAAGTCGCTCGTTTTCAAAACACGTACTCATCCAATAAAGCGTAACTTTATAAACTAATTGCATAAACTACTATTGTTTTTTACTGATACGTTATAGCTTGTTATTGCCTTCGACACGGAGCTCGATACACACCGCATAACTTACCTGGATTGAAAGGATTTTGGTTACGAGGGAAATATAAAAAACAATTGAATGTTACATGTTCTCTTATTGAAGGAATTATGAGAGGAAAAAATATTGAAAGATAAACCGAGTCGAGTTAACATCTAGTTAATTAGAAAACAAGTAAATCTGAATCAATAAAATTAAGTAAAACATTAAATCATGTATGTACCACGGGCGTTAACTGGTTCTAATGATCTCGGGCGTTTTGTCGCAGGTCGATCATTACAACCCTTATAATGGTTATTTATGCACCAAGGGCGTTATAACACTTATGCATTGCTTCGAGAACTTATCTTCACTGTTTATTGATTGGAAAGAATTACTTTGTGGTTTGCGTTTTGCAAAATAGACCTTGCCGAACGCGTAAAGCAAAATTGCATGGCCTTATAAAACAACTTCATGAACACAAAACACTGGGGTGACAAGAATTCACACGGCTGCCGTCTCACATATAGAGAATGATCCCAAGAATACAACTTTGGAAATTTGTATGAATGTGAACTAAAAAAATAATACACGCAATTGGTGTGAATGTTTCTTTGGCGTACTTTTTTTCAAAATGTCGAACTCGACTCCTGACGTCGCCCTGTCCGTCAACATTTCCATTCGTACGCCAAAGACACTTTCTGTACTCGTTACGAAAATTACAACTTTGAAAAATTAACTCGCAAATATCAACATTACTTTTATTGGCAGAAAAAATGTGTTGTATGACATCTAAAAGTCGTTTAAAATATTGTGTTGTATGATCTTGTAAATTATTAACAAGTAATGATTTTTTTGTTTCCATTAGGTTTAACAAAAGTATTGGCCACTACAGAACACATGAAAACTTATTTTAAAATACTTTAATCTACTGATGCACCGAAAATTCAAAATAACAGTGATGAGCGAAATGAACCGTGCACTTGGCGACGTAAGTGAAAGGGGCCGAACCTCCGTCCAGTTAACAACTGTACTTTATTCTGAGCAGAAGCAAAAAAGACGCAGCAGTCACATCCATCCTTCCGTCGTTTTTTTTTTTTTTTTTTGCCGACAGCCTAAGTACCCAACTTCACCGTCCGACGAATTCTTTCGCTATTCGCAATGCCAAGGAGCAAATCAAGAGAAAGAAGAGCCGGAGACGGCGACATCAAGTTACGAGATACCTCGTTCTTTCCGCGTGTATCTTTGCCCCTTTGTTTGCTCGCTACTTTGAACTTGGCGGTCCTTTTCTTGCGTGGCTGCCCTATATTTACAGGCCCCCTTAATTGCCCTCCCACGCGACTGCAGGAGACGCTCCGCAGGGACAAAGAAAGGCCCGAGGGCCGGCGGGAGGGGGCGGGGAGGGGATAGTGAGTTGCTGAGTTAGCTCACAGCCAGCGAGACCGCTGACTCTGCAGCGACTCTCCCCGGGAGGTCTTAGGTTCGAGACCCGACGGTGTCAGGTTTTGGACACTATCTTCATATCCAAGTCGAATGCATCCGCAGTCTGAAGGAGAATATTAATAGTCAGCTACTGGGAGCGGTTGTTTTCTTTAGTTTGTTGGATCAACACCAGGCGAAGGTCTGAGCAGTACCCTAACAAACGGGCCAACGACCACGCGCGATCTTTCCTTTCTCTTACTTGTTCTATCTTC